>CM055118.1:716721726-717921726 GCA_029206835.1 Rana muscosa | reverse complement strand
GTTTCAGTCAATCCAGATGTGACCCCTAAAGCTTGCCGTAGAGAGATCAAAATTCCTTCTGAACTGGCAAAATTTCAATCATGCCCCGTACACACGACCGGTTTTCCCGTCGGAAAAAAAAAACATGGTTTTCCCAGAATTCCTCTCAAGCCTGCCTTGAATACACACGGTCACACAAAAGTCCAGCAAACTTTTGACTGCCAAGAACCTGGTGATGTAAAAGACTACGAGGAGCCGACAAAATTAAGTTCTATGCTTCCGAGCATACGTCAAATTGTTTCCGAACATGCACGTTTTTTCCCATTGGAAAAGCATACAGACGAACGGTTTTCCCGCTAGGATTTTTTCTGACGGGAAAAAAGAGATCCTGCTCTCTTTTTTTTTTTTCCGGCACTTTTCCCGTCAGAAAAACTCAGATGGAGCATACACACGGCCGGGATTCCCGGCCAAAAGCTCTCATCGCAATTTTTCCGACGGCAAAACCGGTCGTGTTTACGAGGCATGAGTGTCTGTCTGTCCCTGTTCGACAGAAGTGAATCGATAAGCGAAGTTGGAAAACATTTGATGATCAGAGTCTGCAATCAATCGACTACCATAGACCAGGTAATGGAGCAAAGTAGGTTAAAAGAGAGCAGGTATTGATAAAAATGTAAACAAATCAAATATTGAAAAGGTCCTTAGTAATGTGTGTAGGCAGGTCCAAAGGTAGCTTATAGCATACCACCAGCGACTGCTCCACACTTAGATTGAAGTCAAATCTGTAGGTTATAATAAAGACAGGAAAGGGGCGCCAGCTAAGTGTAGTATTAAATGGCAAGATTAATAATAAAAAGACAACTCACTGTGGAATAAAACAGATCGCTCATCTAGTATGGCCCACCATATTCCCACTGCAGATTGTGGATGATCAATCCTGGGCTGGAACCTCTCCTGTAGCCACCGGCTAGTGGAGAGGCGCTGGGGACAGGAACCATTTCAGAGCATCAAGCTCCTGTTTCATGACAGCTTGAAGCTTCTAAATGCTGTAGATCGGCCCTGGCTTCCATATGAACATTTTATAGCAGAAATGCCTTGTGTAGTTATTACCTGGGGAATGGAGTAGGAGTTATGCTTGCTGAAGCAATGTCTAGACCAGGGATAGGCAATTAGCGGACCTCCAGCTGTTGCAGAACTACAAGTCCCATGAGGCATAGCAAGACTCTGACAGCCACAAGCATGACACCCAGAAGCAAAGGCATGATGGGACTTGTAGTTTTGCAACAGCTGGAGGTCCGCTAATTGCATATCCCTGGTCTAGACCCTGGTAGCAAACAAGTGGACCAGGTGTGTTAGTACTCCTGGGAAAGCGGGGGTAAACCACCTATGGGCCAAGAGGGTGGGAAAAATAAGCCTCAGGCTACTATTCATGCACAAGACAGTATTGGTTTGGGCTGAACAACCTGTGACTCCCTGCAACCCTCGGTCCCGCCGTACATACAGATCATGCTTTCTCCCTAGTACGAAATTGGATACACCCATAAAATAGACACACTAAGTCTATATGATATGTCCTGCACAGCATCTGCCCCAATCCTGCACAGCAACTGCACTGAACTGCATAGTGTATCATAAAATGGGCTAATCTGCTCATATATATGTAGCAGTGGTCCCAATTTAGGGGGCTGCTATATTAAATTTAGGGGTGATTCGAGTGGTAGTTGGCTCGGATCTTCCAATTTGTTGGACTCTGCCTTTCTGCTGTTTTCACCTGGCATGCAGTTCCCCTTAGAAATATGGGTGGAGCTGTCACTTGTACTCAGGGTTGAACCACAGGTGATGGAGTGGCGATTGAGTGTCCTCTCTCGGCAGCCGTGCAGTGGGCGTGGTCTACCCGATGTGCATGCCGGGGGAGGGTAAAAAAGGGGCAGACGCCATTGGTCAGGGTGGACTTACTACCCCGGGGACCTGCACCCGGGGGAACCTACGATTCTGGAGTCCAAGTTCAAGTGCGTGGCCCTCCAGGCCATGGAGCCACATGCGCCTCAGTCCCAGGCACCTTTAGTCCTGGGACTGCAACTTCAGCCCTGGGCCCAGCACCTTTAGCTGGAGCCCACTTTGAGGAGGAAGAATCCCAGGGTGCCGCCTTGCGAGGGGACCCACATCTGGAAGAGGAGGCTGGGGGAGGACCGTTCCAAAGGACTGGTGAGAGATCACAGTGAAGGAAGGGGCCCATTAACTCTCTGAAGGGATGTCATCCATCCGAAAAGGGATCTAACAACGTAACCATTAGGAGGTTCGGGACACTATAGATTGTGTGGCAGGGGATCTCCCGATCGCATCTATCAAGGGAATCTGATTGACTGTTCGAGCTACATGCCGGCTGCTAGTGCCATTGGGTGACTATCCGGGTGAGCTATACCCACTCGGGATCAAGTGGCGAAGAAGCCAGGAGTGTCTGAATCTGATCTGCCCTTTTCTAAAACCTTTCTCTCTTCTCAACTTTGTGGTTATTCATGCATAAGGAAAATAAACTCTACGTTGGAGTTTCTACTGGTGTGGACCTTGGAGTTACTTGGGGGTATAGAGACTTGTCCTTTACATTCTAGGGGACGAGAACCAACTTTAAGGAGAACCTTGCTGCAAGACCCGTAAGTTACAAGTGTGCTTAACCTCTGCAAACCAGAGGGTACGGGCATGGTGGCATGGTGTGCCTTTTTCTCCTGTGACTGAGCGAGGGCGTGTGCTACATATAAATCTAAATCTAAAATAAAATAAAAAAAGTAATGCTCACATTAGGAAGTGCTTGTTTTTCATTGTGCCCTGAACAATAAAAATAACTGAGAACTTAATAAGCCAGCAATGGTGACTCACTCCTCTTCAGAATCCACATTACTTCTTTGTTGTTACATTCTGCAGTACTGTGTGATCTGGCTGAAAGCAATAGGAAATGTTTTCTTGTGGAGATGACGTGCATTTGTATACGGTACAAAGACATTTTCTTAAAATAAAACGTGCAAAGTTAACAGTGCTTGAATATATAAATGTAGCACTACCCCCGCAGGGGTCGCCGGTAACTGGTTCTCCTACTCAGGCAACACGCATTCTCTGCTTGCATCCAAACACAAGAAGTCAGTTCCTTGGCTTTGTTTTTATGTTTTATAAGGGGTAACAACTTGGGTGGGGTGAAGGGATAAATGGGATGCCCAACTTGAATCAAGAACAAAAACCAGAGACAACTTCCTCCCTCTTGAACTGTCCTCCTTTCTGGAAAGTAACAGTCTCTGAAGATAAAAAAAAGGCAAAAACCTCTTAAGGATTAGGAACTCTCAGTCCCTTAGAAAGTAGCACAAAGTGTTGTAGGCTGGGCCGGACTGGCCTACCGGGATAGCGGGAGATTTCCCGGTAGGCTGGCTGTCCTGGGGCTGCTCTGACGGCTAGGAGCTGTGAACAGGAGGCGGGATTGGTGGCTGAGGAAATTAATTATAGCAGCGGAGCGGAAGGCTGGAGGAGCACGTGACTATCGTGTGGCAGGCAGGTCTGTGCTGTGGTGTGGAGGAGGATAATGCAGGTGGGAGGGAGTATGGACACTAAAGCCCTGTACACACGATCGGATAACCTATGGATTTTCGTCCGATGGATTTGTCCATCGGAAATCCGATGAAACTGTTTTTCATCAGTCTTGGCCACACACCATCAGTCAAAAAACCGACCGTTCCAAACGCGGTGACGTAAAACACTCCAATGAGCCGAGAAAAATGAAGTTTAATGCTTCTGAGCATGCGTCGACTTGATTCTGAGCATGCGTGGGCTTTTGATCCGATGGACTTGCCCATAGACGATCGGAAATTCCCATCGGTTTTTTATCCATCGGAAAATTTTAAAACAAGTTCTATTTTTTCCATCCGATGGAAAAAAGACCGATGGGTACCATACACGATCGGTTGGTCTGATGAAAACCATCCATCAGACGGTTTTCATCAGTTAAACCGATCGTGTGTACGGGGCTTTACTGTGTGTTTTCTGGCCAGTGGACTGATCATTTCTCTAGTAGGGAACCCACAGCCAATAGCGCTGCTTAAAGGAGTACAAGGGAGGATCTGCTCCTCCTCCCATCTGTTCACAGCCAATCAGCAGGCAGTGTAGCTCTTCCCCGCTCACATTTGACTGTAAAGTCTAGAGTGAGGCTGAATGGGGGATGCCAGGAGGGAGATGCAGGAGGGTATGATGACAACAATCCACGTTCTGCAGGACACACAAATCTGGCTGAATGGAAAAAACAGAATCATCAGGAGCTCAGTAACATGTTGCTGGTCAGCTGCATTGTCTTCCAGATATGTGATCAGGCAGTGTGCAGGTTACCGATCAGCCTCCCCCTCTTGTCTCCCTGGTTACTTTTTTTTTTATCTGCGTAGCCTGACCTGCACCTTGTCTGATCACACTGATAAGATCTCTGGAAGATGCCGCAGCAGCATTCTATGAGACCGGGGACACATGGCTGTTAACCATTTCAGCTTATAATCAGCTATTTAGGCAGAGCTCTGTGTGTGCTGCACAGATTGTTTGATGGGGGGTTTTTTTTGTTGGAGGATTTACTGCTGGATCAGGCTAAAAGCTTAACAGACCAATAAACTGGTTACTGTCCTCCACTAATCCTGAGCAGTTCAGTGTTTGCAAGAAAATTTGTATTTTGGAAATTGTATGTGATTCTGTCTTCTGTCACTTGGTTGTACTTTCAAAGGGAAAAGACTAACTTGATCTTGCAGAGATGGTTTAAAGCGGTTGTATAGTCCAAAAAAAAATATTTTTTTGTCACCTGTAAGGCAAAAGGCATAATGAGCTAGTATGCACCGCATACTAGCTCATTATGAAATACTTACCTCAGAACGAGGCATCGGTAACTCACCTGGTCCACGCCGAGGCAGCTGGGATGTTGCCTCGGCGTGTCTTCCGGGTATCGCGGCTCCAGCACTGTGAGTGGCTGAAGCCGTGATGTCATCACTCCCGCGTATGCGCGCGGGAGACTTCTTTCCGGCACGGTCCGGCGTCTGCCGGGCTTTCAGCCGAGAATCCCCTGTGCGCATGCGCCGCTGCAGTCAGCGGCTCATTGCAAGGGGAATATCTCCTAAACCGTAAAGGTTTAGGAGATATTTCTTTTACCTACAGGTAAGCCTTATTATAGGCTTACCTGTAGGTAAAAGTAAGAAAAAAGACTATACAACCGCTTTAAATAGAGTGGAGCAACCCTGCAATACTATATACCTGTACACTAAGTTCAGCTTTTAAATGCAGTCTCTGACCATCTCCTGAATCGATCATGTCTGCAATCCCTAACCATCCCCTGTACAATGTCTGCAGTCTCTGACCATCTCCTGTCCTATATCTGCAGTCTCTGATCATCTCTTGTGCTGTATCTGCAGTCTCTGACCATCTCCTGTCCTATATCTGCAGTCTCTGGCCATCTCCTGTCTTATATCTGCAGTCTCTGGTCATCTCCTGTACTATAGCTGCAGTCTCTGACCATCTCTTGTGCTATATCTGCAGTCTCTGGCCATCTCCTGTCCTATATCTGCAGTCTATGGCCATCTCCTGCCCTATATCTGCAGTCTATGGCCATCTCCTGCCCTATATCTGCAGTCTCTGGCCATCTCCTGTCCTATATCTGCAGTCTCTGGCCATCTCCTGTCCTATATCTGCAGTCTCTGGCCATCTCCTGTCCTATATCTGCAGTCTCTGGCCATCTCCTGTCCTATATCTGCAGTCTCTGGCCATCTCCTGTCCTATAAAACAAAGGGTGAATTGAGCGCACTCTGGATGAGGGTGTATAAAGTAACTAACATGTAAAAGGGATAGGGAATGGAAGCTCAGCATTGATGTATATATACACACACACATTAAAGTCCATGACATTTAGTCCATGTGTGAACTCAAAAGTACACTGTCCACAGAGAAGGCTGCCAGCTTGCAGATAGAAGTGATCTGAAATATAACAGGAAGGGAAAAAAGCAGCACCTTCTAAGCGTAGCAGTGTAATAAAATCTATTGAAAAATGGCACAGTTGTAGGAATTACACTCACAAACGAGTAATGGGTAAAGGCTTATCTGTGGCTCCAGGAGCCTGATGAAGAAGCACGCATGCTTCGAACGCGCGCAACCCCTGCTGACATCATACCCGGAAGTGACGATCTCCACGGTTGTGCTCCAGGGAAGATTGTCTCCTGTCCCCGCTGCCGTGAGTGCTGGGTTCCGCCTACCGCTGCCGACATTTCGGAGGACATCCTGAGACCTCATCCCTCAACACCAGGACCTACAGCCCCCGGGAATAGCGGATGATGCTATCCACAGATAAGCCTTTACCCATTACTCGTTTGTGAGTGTAATTCCTACAACTGTGAAATTTTTCAATAAATTTTATTACACTGCTACGCTTAGAAGGCGCTGCTTTTTTCCCTTCCATCTCCTGTCCTATAGCTGCAGTCTCTGACCATCTCCTGTAATATGGCTGCAGTCTCTGACATCTCTTGTGCTATGGCTGCAGTCTCTGGTCATCTCCTGTACTATAGCTGCAGTCTCTGACCATCTCTTGTGCTATATCTGCAGTCTCTGACCAGCTCTTGTCCTATAGCTGCAGTCTATGACCATCTCCTGTCCTATATCTGCAGCCTCTGGCCATCTCCTGTACTATAGCTGCAGTCTCTGACCATCTCCTGTCCTATATCTGCAGTCTCTGACCATCTCCTGTAATATGGCTGCAGTCTCTGACATTTCTGGTGCTATAGCTGCAGTCTCTGGTTATCTCCTGTACTATATCTGCAGTCTCTGACCATCTCCTGTACTGTGTTTGCAGTCTCTGACCATCTCCTGTACTATGTCTGCAGTCTCTGACCATCTCCTGTACTATGTCTGCAGTCTCTGACCATCCCCTGTATAATGGCTGCAGTCTCTGACCATCTCCTGTAATATGGCTGCAGTCTCCTACCATCTCCTGTACTATATCTGCAGTCTCTGACCATCTCCTGTACTATGTCTGCAGTCTCTGACCATCCCCTGTAATATGGCTGCAGTCTCTGACTATCTCCTGTAATATGGCTGCAGTCTCTGACCATCTCCTGTACTATATCTGCAGTCTCTGACCATCTCCTGTAATATATATCTGCAGTCCCTGACCATCTCCTGTAATGTATATCTGCAGTCTCTGACCATCTCCTGTAATGTGTCTGCAATCCCTGCAGAAGAGGGCACACACATGATACACACACACATACACACAAACATCTTCGTCTGCCACAGCAGAAGTATATTACAGCCCCCAGTACTGGACCAGTACAGAGGGAGGATGCTTTATGGTGGGCGCTATGGCCAAGGCACATTTCACTTTGAAATCCCTCCTCCCCCATAAGACAATCATTCATTGGGTGCAATATACATATAGGTGTAAATACATACAGTGTGTGTGTGTGTGTGTGTGTGTGTGTGTGTGTGTGTGTAGATATAGAGTTGAGAGAGGAAAAAAACAAGGAGTAAGAGAAGAAATAAAAAGAGAGGGAGAAACAACAAAGACGGGTGAGAAAGAACATGAAAGATGGATAAAGAGCGATAGATTGGGGGGGGGGACAAGACATTAGGATAGAGAGAGAAAAAAGGTAAGGAAAGCAGAACAAAGAGAAAGAGTGGTACATCCTAAGAGGTGCCATAAGGGGTTTAATACTGTACGAGTGGAAGGGACTCAGGGAGTGCTAAATGTCCGCGGGTTAGGGGTGCAAATTACTTGCCTTGGGTGCTGACAACCCACGCTACGCCACTGGGGCTGCTATGAAATTATTTCCAGGGCTGGTTTTTATGCCCAGGCCGGCCCTGGTTGTAGGTTGCATACAGGAGTATCTCTAACTCCACTGTAGACACTGATTCCTGTTCTTCTGACTGCAGGAACTGCCAGCCCACCTGGCTGCTTCTTCACCAGCCCACCCAGCTCTTACTGTAGATCTCCCAGGACAAGGGAAAAAGGCTGTCTTCCAGAAAGGCTACATGTGGCAGTCTTTCCCTATGTAAGTCCCTTATAAATGGGTAACAGTTGCGCTGCGTAATATAGGCACTATCCTGACACCTATTGGTTAACTATTGTTAGTGACACGGTTAATAATGCCCACATCCTATATAAATGAAAAATATATGTGATAACAATATAACCTGGTGACCTATGATAGTAACCATATGACACTCATATAACAGTGAAAATTAGTGTGACATATAATTCATCCTGCAAAGTGTCCAAGAAAAATTGAAGCAATATCTTAAATAAACAAATGTTCAAGTTCAAAAGTTGTTTTTCATAAAAGGCACTGTTGAAAAGTTCCTCCAGGTGAAAAATAGTGACTTCACACTCCAAAACACCCAAGAAAAGCGTGTGACACTTGCAGTGGCGTCACTAGGGTTGGTGTCACCTGGTGCGGTATAACATGGTGTCACCCCCCCCCCCCCCAATAATTTTTTTCACCCTAATAACACTGCATATATTGGCAACAGTAGTGCCGTTAATAACTATCAATCAACTAGCAAATTTGAATAACAAAATCATATGAAAATAATAGAAATCAAAGCTTAAACTGTTAAAGAACTGTATTTATTTTAACTTTAAACTTTACTGAATTAATAAATAAATAACACAAAAACAGGAACAAATATGAAAGCATTTAGTTAACATCTAAATCAAAACTTTGCTTTTCTAGCCTTGACAGCTGCAAAATTGTGAACAACATCATCAAAATCAATACATTTCGCTAGTTCACTTTCAACTGATAATATTGCAAGATCAGAAAGCCTTGCCTGTCCCATCGTTGAACGCAAATAGTTTTTTATCAGCTTCAACTTTGAAAAGCTCCTCTCACATGAAGCCACAGACACACAGATTGTCAGAAATATTTTTAGACATAGTGAAAGGGTTGGACGAGATTCAATGAAGTCCCATTCTGCTATGAAGGTCAAAACTTGTAAAGCCGACCAATCTTTGACTTCTTCTAGGTTGATCTTGGCTGCTTTGAGATGTCTCCTCAGTCTGGGTATTTCCATTAACAGCTCACTCTCAGATATTTCGTCATAAAAAGTGGTCAGTTTTGGAATGGACACCTTTAATGTTTCTTCAGTTTCATATATGAGACTCTTTGCTTGAACAGCCTCAAACATGGCTGCAACTTCCATGATGGCTCTTAATCTGATCTGGAGTTCAGAATGGAAGCGATCAATGCACTCAAGCATTGCCCTCTTGTTCTCGTCTTGTAGACTTATGCCTCCAGCATCACGTGCCTGTTCCCCTGCCATCCTCTTCTTAAACCTGGCTCTTCTCTCTACGGCAATTCCATATTCTTTAGATTTTAAATGTGCCTGCTTAATTGCATGTTCCACTAGGTGACTGCGCTCTTCAAACAGAAAAAGTCTTAGTGTACTCCTGGAGAGTGGAGAGGAGGAGGGCTGGGCACTGTGGGCAGCGACCGTCACACACAGCAGCCGCGCCGCCCGGGCGGAGAAAGTTGTGTGTGTGCTGCAGTGACGTGTCGTCACATCATCACAGTGCAGTGTGATGATGTGACAGGCTGAGTCGCTCGCTGGCTCTGTAGGGTAGGGAGGAGGATTGGAATTTAGGAATAGGAAGAATAAGGAGCCGGAGGACACACACCAGGCGCGGCCGCGGCGCTGGAGGTGTTGTTCCAGGCTTCCAGCCCAGCGGGGTGAAATTAATCAATGAATGGGTCAGCTGTAAAAAAAAAAAAAAAAAAAAAGGGAGGGTGTCACCCCTCTAGCGGGTGTCACCCGGGGGCGGACCGCACCCCCCGCACCCCCCTAGCAACGCCTCTGGACACTTGTAAAGAATAGACTCCTCCACCTTCAATATCAAATCTCCTTACCGACTAGCATGGATCCCAAATGAAAGAGATCACACCCGCCTGTGGCTGTTTCCCCCGCCAAGGGTCTCTAAATAACAGATCAGTAATCGATATCTTCCTCCACAGTCAGGCTCCTCAATACCGTTCCCGGATATAAAATCCCAAAAGAAATGTAAAGGCCACCATGGTGAAGTACTTAAAGGCAGTTTTAATAAAATAAAAAGATTGCACTTACAAGAAAGTGATGATAAAAATGTGTAAGTCCCTATGTAAGTCCCTGACTGTGCTGATGTACTCACACTGTTCTCCTTGCTGCTTCTAAGGTAAGATTCCTTTAAAACTGCACTACTATCAGGATCCTCCCAATCCAGCCCAAGTTCAAGCCAGAGGGACATCCCCCCCAGCAGGGGTTTCGCTCTAGGGCCACCAGCAGTCTCCTCAGAACCCTATCTTCCACCTGACTCCCTTGTTAGCATGACTCATCCATATTTAAGGGTTGGCTCAGCCACCATGCCAAGCCCACTGCCTGGGGATTGACTAAGCTCCTCTAAGTATGAAGATCAACCCTCCTGGCCTCCGCCCTCCTCCAGCTTCTAAAATTTCTCCAAACTTCCAGAACCATGGGGAGGCACCAGAGACCTGCCTGTATGAGTCACCCAGTCTAACCTGCAATAAACTCTTGACCCAGATTCAAGACTTATTTTACCATGAGCCAATACATTTGCCTGCACTATTCTAGTAGCACACTAGAGGGTGCTACATACATATATATATATATATATATATATATATATATATATATATATATATATATATAACCTTTGTAACTTGTAGAATGACAAAGGATAATCTGATGATTTTTACAGAGTTAAAGTGATTGTAAAGTCTCCTTTTGTTTTTAAATAACAAACATGTTATACTTACCTGCTCTTTTGCAGTGGTTTTGCACAGAGCAGCCCAGATCATCCTCTTCTCGGGTCCCTCTTCGCTGCTCCTGACATCTCCCTACTATTGAGTGCCCCCACAGCAAGCAGCTTGAAAGCCCACTGGGTGCGTATCCTAAGCCTGAGGTGTTCAAATTTTTTTGGAGGGGTGAGTATGTGGAGATTTTTCCCTGCTGCCCCTGGAGAAGTTTAATCTTGATAGGTTAAAACCAGAGGAATCTAAGAAAGAGGACTAAGGAAAACAGTGATAACGCTTGATCCCATGGACCTTCGGCAACTGGTTGCAAGCATTTGCCATTAGGGCGAGCGTTATTGGGGAAAAACACCTGGATAATTGTTCAGCCCTATTTTGCTACCTTGACGCCATCAGCAAGGCGCATAGGGCTTATTGCGGCGTGGCATGGCTGCGCTATGATGAACAATTTAGTCAACGGAATTGGTATCCCTCTCGTGGCAGATAAGATGGAGGGCCCAACGTCGACTATAACGTTTTTGGGGATAGTCATTGATTCTCAAGCAATGGAATGCCATTTGTCTGAGAATAAGATACTCTCTCTATGGGAGGAGATTCGTCTGGTGATCAGCAAACGTAGGATACAGCTGCGTCAGTTACAGTCATTATTGGGAAAGCTAAATTTTGCATGAATTATTATGCCAATGGGCAGAGTTTTTGCTGGTGGCTCTCGGACGCCACGGCTGGGGTGTATTCGCTGAGGCATTTTGTTAAATTGACCAGGGAACATAGGGCAGACCTTAGGGTATGGCACTTTTTTTGGAGACCTTTAATGGACGGTCACTCTGGATGACCGGGCAGTCATTTCGATCTTGACTTTTACACAGATGCTGCTGGCTCTACGAGTTATGGTGCATTCTTTTGGGGGTCAGTGGAGTGCAGAATGTCGACCCGCCATGTGACGGGAGGCAGGGTTCTTGAAGAATTTGGTTCTTTTGGAACTCTTTCCAGTTTTTGTCGCCGTTGAATTGTTACAAAGTTGCATAGTTAGTCAGGTCGAAAAAAGACACAGCTATATAACTGGGTACTGATATTTATAGGTAAAGTTGATCCAGGGAAAATCTGATCGCCTCTCGGGGAATCAGGAAGGAATTTTTTCCCCTGCTGTAGCCAATTGAAGCATGCTTTGCTGTTTTTTTTTTTTTTTGCCTTCCTCTGGATCTACTGTGGGTAAAGAATTGTGTATATAGGATTGTATCTAGTTCAACCAAAAAAATAAATAAATACAACCCAAAATACACAATTCTTTACCCACAGTAGATCCAGAGGAAGGCAAAAAAAAAAAACAGCAAAGCATGCTTCAATTGGCTACAGCAGGGGAAAAAATTCCTTCCTGATTCCCCGAGAGGCAATCAGATTTTCCCTGGATCAACTTTACCTATAAATATCAGTACCCAGTTATATAACCACCTCTGGAGGGAGTCTATTCCACATTTTCACAGCTCTTACTGTAAAGAAACCTTTCCGTATTTGGAGATTAAATCTTTTTTCCACATAAAGAGTGCCCCCCTTGTTCTTTGTGATGACCTTAAAGTGAATAACTCAAATACCAAGTTCACTATATGGACCACTTATGTATTTGTACATGTTGTTCATATCCCCCCTTAATCTCCTCTTCTCAAGAGAGAATAAATTCAGTTTCTCTAATCTTTCCTCATAGCTGAGCTCCTCCATGCCTCTTATCAGTTTGGTTGCCCTTCTCTGCACTTTCTCCAGTTCCCTGATATCCCTTTTGAGAACTGGTGCCCAAAACTGAACTGCATATTCCAGATGAGATCTTACTAATGAATTGTGGGGGAATCTCTTAGTAACAAGAAGGTCCGGCTCCACTGTGACAACCTTGGTGTTGTCCAAGTCATTAAATGTCTTTCTGTTTCTAAATCTGTGGTGCGGCTTTTACACCATCTTGTTTTGCGTTTATAATTTAAAGGGTAACTCCACTTTCATGGAGGAAAAAATAGCAAGTAAAGAAAAAATAATATAGCGCATATAATTGCGACACTAATCATATTGTAATTGAATGTTATTAAAAATTACCTTTCCTTTTTAATCTGCAGTCAATGCAATTTTCTGAGAATGCATTGCAATGTGGCTACCTGGACTTGTTCTGTACACAGAATGTGTACTGACAACTCCCCAGAAACATCATTTCCTGCTTGTGTGATTGGCTCACCAATTTTCCTAGAAGTCTGCCTAGGATCAGATTTCAGGCATCCCTTGCAACAAAAATTTCATTTTTTGAAAGATACTTTCAATAGGAACACGTCTAAAGGGATGCAGGCCCAGCAGATTTCCTCATTAGTGTTGTGCAGGTCCACACCTGACAGTTAATTATAAACCACTCCCATTAGACCCACTCAGAACAGAGGCACAGACAAACACACATGGATTTCTTCAGAATAACAAAAGGTAGGCAACAAAGTTTGGTATAATCCTTGCAATGTACATTGAATGTTTTTTTTCTCAACAAAAGTGGAGTTACGCTTTAATGTATTTTTGTATGCTGTTCATCTTCTTGGGGCAAGGAATACTTTGGCTGATGCTTTGTCTCACTTTCAGTTGGACAGGTTCCGGGAGTTTACACTGGGAGCGGAGCTACACGGAATCCCTTGTTCACTGTGGCTGTGGCAGCTTGCGTTGGCATCGCCTCCAGTTTAATTCAGAACTCCTTGAGTGAGTCTACCTGGTCTGCATACTCTACGGTTTGGCGGAAATGGTGGGAGCTTCTGAATGGGGTTGGTATTGATATGGGCAGTACAGAGGTTCGGACCCTTTTGCTGTATTTCATTTGCTTAAATTTTGGGGCCTGTCTGGGCTGGCTTTCTTGTTAAGTTCTGGGGCATGCAGGATTTTACCAAGGGTTTTTTGGTTAAATGGCTGTTAAAGGCTAACGCAAAGGTGCTAAGCGGTCAGATGGACATCGTCCGATCAAATTTGACATGATGCAGACTTTGTTCATTCAAGTAAGTGCTGTTTCCTCTTCAGGCTACGAAGTGCTTTTGTTCTGGACGGCATTCACCTTTAGCCTTTCATTAGGTCTCTCAGGATTAGTGAGCTGGTTAGTTCGTCTAGAGTATCTCAAGGGGTTTTGCCATTTAGGGATGTCTGCTGTGGTGGCTCTTTCGTTTTTTTTTTTTATCCATTGCTCTAAAACGGATCAGGCAGGTAAAGGAGCGCATTTATGGCTTCTCTGGGTCCATGGCTCCTCGATTTGTCCGGTCTCGGCGGTCGAAGAATGTTTGCAACTGCGCTAGGCGGGGGCCGGCTCTTTTCTCATACACTGTGATGGGTCGGCCTTGTCCACCTTTCAATTTGTGTCTGGTTTCAGGCGCTGTTTGGCGGCTGCATGGTTTGATTCCGGAAGTTACTCTTCCCACTCCTTCTGCATCGGGGTGGCCACTCAGGCTGCCAGGTGGGGATTGGAAAACTCTGTTGTGAAGCGGTTGGCAGGTGGGAGTCAGATACATTTTAAATTTATGTTTAGCCTTCTTTGGTTTAGCAGTCGAATGCCTGTTATTTTTTTTGGTGGTTGTCCTCCATTTGTGTATTGTCTATCATTCTGTATACCTGTTAATTTCTGCATTCTTTACTGTATATTCTCTTTCAGATGCTGCTGCTTGCCTCGTTTGGATCTTAGGTCATTCATTTATCTATGGGGGGGGGGGGGGGGCTAAGCAGGCAGATGCTAGGTCCAATGGGCGGCAGTTGGGCATTTCTAGGTCTGAGGCCAGTGTCAGGTGGATAGGTGTTTCGGGGATGATATGGAGTAGGGTGGTCCTGGTGGAGATACATCGCTTTGCCCATTTAGACAGGGCTCCTCACATTCTGGTTCTCCACGTGGGTGGCAATGATTTAGGCATCAGGTCCATGCGCCACCTTATTCCTGATATCAAGCTTGATATCCTTCGAATTTGCATGGCATTTCCTAATACGTGGTGGTTTGGTCAGACATTATTGGCTGCTCATCATGGCGTTTGGCCCCGTCAGTTGACAAGGTTAACAAAGCACGCGTTAAGGTGAACAAAAAAGTTGTCAGGTTCTTGGCGCGGAACGGTGGTTTGGTAGTCTGGCATCAGGATCTAGAAGTAGAGACACGGCGGTATCTGCACAGTGATGGTGTTCATCTTAACGCCATAGGCATGGATTTATGGTTCTTCGGCTTGCAGGAAGGGGTGCAGAGAGCATTGTGTTGTTGGTAAGGCACACAGGTGTGAGGTTTCACACCTGCGTGCTGTGGCAGTTAGGGTCTTTGAAGGCATTTTAAAATCTGCTGTGATTATTAGGGACCCATCTAAGGTATGGAGTCTCATGTGGAATACCAGTTAATGGTGGTTTAACTGGTAAGTTGAACTGAGAGGTATCTGTAGAGAGTTTTGGTTGTCTCCGAGCCAGTGTGGTGCGGCTGGAGACCATATTAGTAGTTATGCAGATACAATGTTGATGTTTCTTACTTCATTCCTCCAAGGATCAGCAACCTTATTTATATTTTATTAGTACAGAGATACACAAACAAGAATAATGTAAAGAATATAATATACATAAATATGCAACCCAATAAAGAGAACAAGAAAAAAACAACAACCCTGGTGACTCTCATTTCCATGTAGAGCAGCAGCGATATGTTGCATACAAAGACAAAAGAAATAAAACAAAACAGTAAACAGGGGAGAATAATTCCTGTGATCAGAGTAAAACTTACATTATGTATATTGTACATTTATCTGGGGACTGAGGTCCCGAATTGTCTAGATATGCTAAAGTCAACATCCTCATAGAATTTGGCAGTGGTCCTGGAGTAAATATTTAATGTCAACGGTAGGGGGTACACACTGCAGATTTAAGAAACACAAGTAGATGATGACTGTAACCACCTATCCCATATTTTGTTGTATTTGCCTGGACATCCCCTATTAACATAAATAACTCTTTTGTATGGTAGGGTGTTATTTAGTTCAGCCAGCCAGGCAGTAAAAGTAGGAGTTGTAGCCTGAATCCAACTGCGGGCTATGATGACCTTTCTAGCTGCAAACAATGTTTCATGAAGAAATTTAAGCGTGTGCTTATCCATGTCAGTGTCAGGAAATAGGCCCAAGAGACATTGCCTGGGGTCCACTGCCACCAGTGAGCCCATCTGGTCGTGAAGGAAATGGACGACTTGCACCCAGAATCCACGAATGTGAGGGTTGTGCCAAAGGAGGTGTCCAAAGGTACCTGTCGAGCCCAAGCACCTAGGGCATAGGGAACTGCGAGAAGGACAAAACCTGGCCAGCTGTTCTGGAGTTAAATATGCTCTATGTGTGATGTATACTTGCGTAAGTCTATCAGACATCTTGGGAGACACTAGTTTACAGGTTTCCAGCACATCACTCCATTCCTAATCATCTAGTTTCCAACCTCATCTACCCATCTAGTCTTAACAGAGTAAGCAAGTTTAGTTGCAGCTGGAGTGATGATCATGTCATAAAAAATGGATATAAGTTGACGTGGTTCATCACTTTTTATTACATTCAAAACATTCAAAGAAAGCAAAAGAGGGTAGGTACTTGCAAATTGTGTATGTAGTGCGTGCCTCACTTGGATAAAGAGAAATAACATATGGTTCGGGAGCGTGAACTCTACTTTCAATTGGTAAAATGTTTTAATCATTCCATCTTTAAGAACATGGGATAATAAATATAACCCTCTAGATATCCAGATTGTAGGATTCGGAACCTGGAGGAGTTCAGGTAAGAGATTATTGTACCACAGCGGGGTTCTGCTATGAAATTCAGGACAGTTCATTTTGGATGCTGCCAAGTCCTCTTGTGCTGAAATAGGAGACCAGAGCGGCTTGAAAATACCGATGAAGCGCTCAGGCCTCGCCGTACATCACAAAATAGATGTGGAAGTTGTGTATCCGTAGAACTACATACCATTGAAAGATATCTCTGTTTATCGTATTTATCAATGTGATAAAAATGGGAGAGCTGTGACGCCAAGTAATAGGATCCAAAATCAGGAACTGCCAGGCCTCCTAAAGAAGTTGGATTTTGAAGGACTTTCCAGGATAGTTTAATCCTACTAGCTCCCCAAATGAAGGATTGTAACAAAAAGTCCATCATTTTCAAGAATCTAAGTGGGATATATACTGGGGAATGCCAGAGTATATACAGGATTTTAGGCAACAGTGTAACTTTTTACAAGACCCAGTCGGTCCATCACTCCCACTGGCAATTTCACCCATGTTTGTGTTTTGTTTTTAATCAGTGGGAAGAAGAGCTCCACATTCAGTGAGATGTAGTCAACAATAATTCTAGAAACCTGGATCCCTAAATGCTTAAAGGTGCTAACCCTGACTAAAGGCAAAGTGGCCTGATCTTCCAATGGCGGGAATACATCTATGGGAAGAATCTGGGACTTGTCCCAATTTATTTTGAGTCCTGAGAATCTGCCAAAGTTCTCAATAATCTGGAGTTCTGTCTATAAAGAGGGGCCAGAGTTGGCTAAATATAGTATCATATCGTCGGCATACAGCCCCACCTTCACCACCACAGGTCCAGAGGACAACCCTTGAATGTGAGGATGATCCCTAAAAGCTAATGTCAAGGGCTCCACCGCCAGCGCAAACAAAGGAGGTGAAATGTGGCACCCCTATTGTGTCCCCCTAGAGAGCGGAAAGGCGTCGGAAGTCCAGCTATTGGCAACCACCCTAGCCTGCAGTGAATTAGAAAGGATGGTGAGCAATTTGACAAAATTGGGGCCAAATCCAAAGCAGCAAATACACTGCCAAAGATACTGCCACTCAACCGAGTCAAAGGCCTTGGCTGCATCTAGTGAGACTATCACTCTAGAACCAATTTTATCGTGGGAGGCTTGGATGTTCATAAAAAAACACCTAGTATTAAAGGCTGTGTTTTTTGCCGGCATAAAGCCTGTTTGATCCAGGTGTATAAGGGACAAAATAACTTTATTTAGATGTAGAGCTAAAATTTGGGCTTGTATTTTGATGTCAGTTTGCAATAATGAGATAGGCCTATATGACTGTGATGGTTGATGTTGGTCCTTCCTGGGTTTGGGGATGAGAACTATGAGGGCTTTCACACATGGATTTGGGGAGGCTGGATGCATCAAAAATGGCTTGGTAGAGCGCTAGGAGCTAAGGTACTAAAGTGTCAGAAAAGTGTATATAAAACTCGATAGGCAAGCCATTGGATCCAGGAGCTTTAGCTTTAGCAAAGTGAGTCAGAGCAAGTTCAATATCATCTGCCGAAATGGGAGCCTCTAACATGTCCACTTATTCATTAGTCAATTTGGGGAGAGTAAGAGCACTGAGAAAATCTAATAGAGCCTGTGGTGAGAAACTGACCTTAGATGTGTAAACTTCCTTAAAGAAATTAGCAAATTCCCTGGTGATCAGTTCAGGGTCCGTGAGTACACCCACCATGGCAGAGTACAATTTGATAACCACTGGGGGTGTGGAATCCAGATGTGCTAAGTAGGTCAGCAATTTACCAGGATGTTCTCCCTGTTCAAAGATCTTTTGTTTACTAAAGAATAGTTTATGCCTTGCTCTTTTGTAACACAACTGGTCAACAACTCTGGTCTGGAGTTTCAACTGCGCCAGTGATGCCGGTGTTGGTGAATGCACATATTGTTCCTCCAAACCGGTCAGCTGAGCAGTGGCTTGGACATAGGCAGATTTAGATTTTTTTTTAAATCTGGATATACATTCAGTAAGCAGTAATCTGGCATGATTTTTATCTGCTTCCCAAACTATTAATGGAACCTTATGTTTATTATTAATATTTTTTTATTTTTTAAGGAATGTTTGTTATATTTTGGTTATTTGTTATTAAATGGTCGCTATGGCCAATTTTACTCCAAAATGGTGTCATGGTGTTTATTTTAGTTAAGTACAGTATAGTGGTCACTATAACATAGAGCTAATGACACATGTTGTGCCTTAGTCAAGAGAAGCCCCAAGCAAAAAAAAAAAAGGACTAACATTACTGGACAAACAAGGGAATCGGGGAGAGAGAGGGTTAATTTAAACAGGGTTTAGTTTGGAACGTGAACTTGTGGTGGTTCCACAGTGGGAGGAGGGGCTCCAGGGGGTCTTCTAGGCAGGATTGTAAAGTTCTGGGAGTTGGAAGTGAATCGTCAAAAAAGAAAGCTCCCACCCTCCTGCCCTGCACTGGAGCAATTCTCTTTGGATGGTTATATCGGCTTGTTGGTTGGGGTCTTTGGAGGCATTTTAAAATCTGCTGTCATTATCATATTAGGGACCCATCTAAGGTATGGAGTCCCATGTGGAATACCAGTTAATGGTGGTTTAACTGGTAAATTGAACTGAGAGGTATCTGCAGAGAGTTGTAGTTGTCTCCGAGCCGGTGCGGTGCGGCTTGGGACTGTGTTCGTAGTTATGCAGAAACAATGTTAATGTTTCTTACTTTGTGCCTCCAAGATGCAGCAATCTTATGGTTATTACTAATATTGTTTCTGTTTTAAGGAATGTTTGTTATATTTTGGTTATTTGTCAGTAAATGGCCGCTATGGCCAATTTTACTCCAAAATGGTGTCATGGTTATTTTAGTTAAGTACAGTATAGTGGTCACTATCACATAGGGCTGATGACATATGTTGTGCCTTAAAGTGACACTAAAGGTTCCCGTTTTTTTTTTTTTTAAATAACAAACACTGTGCAGTTAGTTTTGCACAGAGTGGCCTCGATCCACCTGTTCTGGGGTCCCACGGCGGCTTTCGTGGTTTCTCCCCGCCTTAGATAACCCCCTCTGGCAAGCTCTCTCCCGAGGGGGTTACCTTGTGGGCGCGCTCCTGTGTCATACACTCGGCGTCCATAGACGCCGAATGTATGACTCGGCCCCCGCCCCCCAAGTCATTGGATTTGATTGACAGCAGCGGGAGCCAATAGCTGCCCTGCTATCAATCTCTCTAATCAAAGCCGGGACTCCAAGGAGAGAAGGACGGGGGGGAAGCGCCCACGAGAATTCGGGGCTCAGGTAAGTAAAACGGGGGGCTGGGGGGCCGGACACTGCAAGGTGTTTTTTCACCTTAATGCATAAGATGTATTAAGGTGAAAAAACACGAAGGTTTACAACTCCTTTATTCATAGAAATTCTTCTTGAAATGCATTCTCTTACATAGAAATTAATGTGTTTTGCTCCATAAAAACCAACCCTTGGTTAATGGGCCTTTAGTTTTCCTTTACATTCCTAATCGTCTACTGTTCAGTGTGCCCCACATATTAGATTGCAGCACATCTCAGGGAAACATGATTGCAGAGCAGCTCTGTTGGGAAATAATGCTGGGAACTTACAGGATTCTATCATTATGTTAATGAAAGTATCCAGGATCTAATTTCAATGAAACCTTTATACTCCTCAGTGTTCAGCATGCAGTAATTTCTGACAAATGCATCTGTATTTCCTTGTAACCAATGTGCTTAACCCAAATTCTCTATATTTTTATAAAAACACCCATAATACAGTATTTACAAAATGGTTTATTTTTTACTTGATAGTATTAAACAAATCCACAGTCTAATTTACAATAAAAGAACAAATACAATTTTTAAAAGGACTTTCCATAAAAAGTTACCATGCATTTAAAGCGGAGCTCCACCCAAAAGGGGAAGCTCTGCTTGTTTGCACCCTCCCCTCCTCCACTGCCACATTTGGCAATTGTTTGGCCCCTCCTTCTTCCCCCACTGCCTTCTGGGACCTGTGTGTGTCCCAGAAGATGGTGGGACCATTCACAAAGGGCAGCCTGACTCGCGAATGTGCAGTAGGAGACTGGCAGTGAAGCCTGAAGCTTCACTGCCAGTTTCCCTTACTTGCAATGCCGGCGCCTGCACCCAAAGCCGATGGAAGAATCGGCTTAGGGTGCCGACATCGCATGATCCCTGGACAGGTAAGTGTCCTTATATTTAAAGTTAGCAGCTACAGTATTTGTAGCTGCTGACTTTGAATTTTTTTTTCCCCCAGACTGGAACTCCACTTTAACTATTTCCCACTGGGCACCTATACCCCTTTCCTAACCAGACCAGTTTTCTGCTCTCAGTGCTCTCACATTTTGAATGACAATTACTAGTCATGCAACACTGTACCCATGTGACATTTTTGTCCTTTTTTTACACAAATAGAGCTTTCTTTTGGTGGTATTTAATCACCACCAGGTTTTTTATTTTTTGCGCTATAAATGAAAAAAGACCGAAAATTTTGTTAAAAAAAGCATTTTTTTCAGTTTCTATAAAAAAAAAAAAAAAAAAAAAAAATTCAAATTAGTAATTTTTCTTCATGCATTTTGGCCGAACTATATACTGCTATATATCTTTGGTAAAACTAACCAAAATCAGTGTATATTATTTGGTCTGTGTGAAAGTTATAAAGCGGGGTTGGCAACCTACAGCCCGCGGGCCGCATTTAAATGTCCAGCCCCTCAGTGCCCGCTGACATTTTAACCCCGGTCGGCTTTCTTGGGATAACAACCGGTGCGGCTAAGAAGCCACTCAACTGGTATCTCAAGCAGCGGGAGGGAATGTCCGCCGCCTTCCGTGGCTCGCCCAGGCTCTCACGTCCCATCGGGAGGCCCGAGCAGCCAGCCGACACATCCACCAGCGGGCCGGAGACCCGAACAAAGCTGGAATCGGCTTTCATCGGGTCACGAATCCAGTAACCCTTACAGACAACCTGTACTGTAAATGCTGGTGGAGTAAACTACCATTTTTAAAGCAGATGTTAAGACAATTTTTTTTTTAAGTCTGCGTTTTATTCAACCTTATTTCCTGTCCCAGTTACAAAAAGTGAGTGGGAATCTTCATGGCCGCTGATAAGGGGGTACAAGTGGATCTCCTGTATGGGGCCTGGGTCACATCAGTTCAGCAGGGGGGCCCAGGCAGCTGACAAGCAGGGATCCTGGACGGGGAGGGTGATCGGTTTTCTGCCAGCTGCTTCCGAATTTCCTCCTCTCCCTTCTGCTGGCTGCTGCAGGCATAGAAGGGGACAGATTCAGGATGGAGAGTGGACGAAGGGGCCAGTAAATATGTCATATTTACCGACCCCTTTCTTTTTTGAATGAACTGTGTTTACTATGCTTCAGTTTATGAATGAACAGGAGCCTCTGTGTAGAGAACTTCCTATTCATTCTTTGGAGAGCAGCTGAGAAAAGAATTGAAGACTGTGTGTCCTCAATTCCTTTCTCTGTCTCTAAAGTGAGATATCAGGGGTCTGTTTAGACCCCTGATATTTCATTCAAGCTCCTCTACAGCAACAAATTCAAAAAATAATGAAAAAATTGAAAAGAATAATTAAAAAAATATAAGGACTCGTTTACACAAGTTCTCTGGCCCATACAGTGTGAATAAAATATTTTTTGGGTGACTGGAGCCACCTGTTACCCTATGGGGACACAGCAGCTGTATGAACACAGCCACAGGTCCTAATTTGACAGGTGTGCAGGTGTGGGTGAGTGGCCTCCGAATGCAAACTGTGTTTGGGGCCATACTCCTGCACCCACATGCCTGTTAAATTATGACCCGAGGCTGTGTTCGTACAGCATCTGCATCGCTATAGCATAAGATAGGCTGCCTGCACACAGCTCCAGGTGGATCAAGCCACATAAAAAACACTGATTCACACTGTACAGGCCACAGTGCACTTGTACATGAGCCCCAAGACCTTATTCATACACAGAATGTTATTTATTACCTCAATACAATTTTAAATTTAGCAGGTTATGTTATTATGTCTGCTAATAATAATTTTTGTGTAATTTTAACAAAAATATTGTTTTGATATATTTTTTTTGGGGGGGGGGCTGTCAGGTAGGCTGCATGGGATGCCATGATTTCTAACAGTAGCCCTGGGAATCCTACTGTTGACAGTGGTGCAAAAGGCATAGAGATACCACTCAATGGAGACACATGTTCTGGTAACAGCTGTGAACGATGGCATTTCCCCTGACTCTGGAGAAATCTCCCAACTCTTGACAAATATGAAATCTTGAGTGAGGATCTAAATGTTCCTTACTCTAACCAAGATATAAAAAACTCCAAACCCTTTCTGCTCATATGTGAACTGGCGGTGCAGATGTTCACCCCAGCCATAATGCACCTACAGCAAGAAAGCAGGGTATAATGTTGTAGGGTGCAAAACGTAAAATGGACAGCGTATTTATGAAATGCTAGGCAACAGAGGTGTACATTGGTGCTGACATTAATAAAGTCCCAATACATCTCATTCTTGTGTCTTTGCAGCAGGTCTGTGTAGTGTAAGGTGACCAGATTTTTTAAATGAAATCCGGGGACATATTTTTTTTTTTACTAGTAATGGCGGCAATCAGCGACTCTCTGCCCATCGCCGCCGCCCGCCTCACAGACTGTCAAGTCTTACTCTCTGGGCCCCGGCTACTACTGGGTGGGGAGTGGAGGAAGATCACTCCACCAGGGAAGGCAAGGAGATAAGCAGGCGGCTGGCTGGGACTTGAGCCAAGGCAGAAGAACATGCGAGCGGAGCTGAATGGGCATGCACCCGAAACTGAAGAAATATTACCTTCGCTCCGACCAGCACATGATCATCAGAAAGGGGCACAGAAAATGGAAAAATACACCCCCTGCACTGACTGTCTGTGAAATTGCCCCATGGCCCCTGTTTAAATCCAATCCAGGGACAAAACTGGGGACAGACTTGGTCCGGGGACAGTGTCCTCCATCCGGGGACTGTCCCCTGAAACCGGGGATGTCTGGTCACCCTAGTGTAGTGAAAGTCCAAGTCAGAAATCTTGAGCCTTCATACATGAGGCTAATGAAATCAAGCAAGTTAGGCATGTTGACTTTTACAAGATATCCAAGATCTGGGGTTTGACAGGCTTTAAATATGTGAGATATGTATTCTGATGACCAGCAGACACTGGGTTTTGTAAATAGATGTGCAGTGTCCATTTTAGCAGACACCAGAGATCTTTGGCATGCACATAACCAAGAGTTTCAATTTCATAGAACAGCACACATCCTTGGGATTTCAAAATCTCATTATTGGTCATGATAACAGTTACATGTACATCCCAACGCTAATGCTAGCTATATGTAACTTTATTCATGACCAATAAAGAGAGTTTGAGATCCCAAGGATGTGCGCTGCTCTATGAAATAAAAAACAACGATATATGGCAATCAGGAACCAACCGTGAGCACCATCCACCTGCAAAGCAAACTAAGGACATCCAGGGTTTAGCTGCGGTGAGTGTTTTGAAACTTTACATAACCAATAGTACATTGCAGAGTGGTAACAGATATTAATGCTCATTACAATTCACTCTATTTAAAATGCTATTTATTTTGACCATATTATGGTCTGATGTTGCTTTGTTGCAGACTAGCATAATGCTACCCCATAGACATTGCCAGAAAAAAAATTGATTACATTTGTTTTGCCCAAAAAAAAATACCTTTTTGAATTTTTCCATCTTATTATAACTTATAATATTACATGAATTGTGCATGTGCATTTTCTGCACCTATCAGTATTGTTATAATATCAGATAGTATCTGTATTTTTTATTTTTTTTTGGAATACATTTTCTCAGTATATTGAATGATTATATAAAATTGATTATGAAAGACCAGTCATATATCTGGCAAGCACTGTTTTATGTCTGTCTATGGGTTCCTTTTCAGGATGAAGGCAATTTGTCAACAGGAGACAGTTGTCACTTACAGACAGTACAGGGGGCGCATAATCTGGATCTGACTGACATTAAGGCCAGCTGCTTCTCATTAACCCTATTTAGAAGAACATGTCCATACAATGTAACAGTACCAATGAAAGCAACAAAAACCTTCCTGCATGCCACTGCAGCTGTGAGGAGCAGGCACAGCCCGTTATCAGCTAGTAAGTATTCAAGTTAAATAGAGAAGCAGCACTCTCTGTACTGCTCTTCACTGAAGTTTATTGTAAATCCAGACTAAAAAAGCAAAGCAACACAGGCTTTGTTGATTTCATTTTGCATCTCAATTTACAATGAACATCACAGAATGGCAATACTGGGAGTTTAGCTTTGTTATTTTATTTAGAAGACACAAGCCCTGTACACACGATTGGTTTTACCGATGGACTTTTTTCATCGGACAAACCGATCGTGTATGGGACCCATCGGTCTTTTTTCCATCGGTTTTAAAAAATAGAACATGTTTTAAATTTTTCCGATGGATCAAAAGTCGATAGCTCAGGTTGCTCCGACTTAGAAAAAGGTTCCTGTACTACTTTTGGGGGCGACCCAAGGCGACCTGCATTGACTTCTATACAGAAGTCTTTATGCAAATCGCCTCGGCGGGCGTCTCAAGTCGTCTTGAGATCGCGCCGCCGAGGTCGCCCCAGAAGTCGTGCCGCGTCGTGCCGCCCCTGTGTGAATGGGGCCTAAGGCAAGTATTTTGGCTGAAATCAAATCTCCATTTATTCTGGCCAAAAATATAAATAAAGCCGAAAGGCAACAATTGGAAAATTAGCAGAATATATGAAGACTTTGGACCCCAAAGGCTGACATGACTATGATGAACAATAAAATAAACAACAGAATGAAATCAGGAGCAGCAGCCGAAGACATACATCATCCCAAGCTGTGGTACTCCTACAAACTGCAACTTCTGGCAGAGCAGCTTGAAGCCAGGGAATCACCTTCTGCTCTTCCCTGTAGCTTCCACGCTTTCCTGCAGCGTTTGTTCCACGGCCCCGTCCACGCACCCTTGCAGGCTGTGCCACTGTCGGTGGTAATGTGGCAGGTGGAGGAGGAGAAGGAGGAGAAGGATGGGCCAGATGGCAGAGATGTGTTGCCTCTGTCAGCTGCCCCCTCCCCCCCCCGTGTGAATGGCAGTGTATATCAGGTGCTCACAGAGAGCACGTTGTCCTGCCTCCATTTGAAATAACTTTTCGGCCAGGTAGGCACTAAAGCCCTCAACAGGGTTTAGGGGGGCCCTCATGATGGCAGCAGCGTCACGTATTATCTGAAGTGACTCCTCCTCCACCGGTGTCATCCGCCGATGTTTTTTCGGTCTGACGTGGAGGGGAGCCACTTGTGACTGTGTGCTGCCACTATAGCCTGGGGACCTGCTGAGTGCCACTTGGCCCTGCCTCCTCCTGGCTGCCATTCACCCCTGCCTCCTCCTGCCTGCCACATTCCTGAGCCTCTTCCTCCTGGCTGACCTCATCCTGTGTAGAAAAAAGGGACATAGTTTGATATTTTGTTGAATCAATCACACACAATTTTTATCTCATGACTGTTGCAATTTGAATGTTCAATAAATTGAAAAGACTTTCATTCTGACCCCGTTTTTTTTATATACTGTACCAATCATTTCTGGCCACTTTTTTTTAAGTTATTTTTTTAGTTAATGTTTTTTTGTTAAATTTTTTCTTTTATTTTATTTTTTATTTTTTTTTTGTTAATTATTTCATTTGTGAAGAATAAATCTAGTACTTTGAGGCCAATAAATATGTTTGAAAATACTATACCTGGCTGAAGATGCGCAGATCCAGCTCTTCGAGCTCAGGTGGCTCCTCTTCCCCCTCTGCAGGTGTGGAGGGAAGGTGGAAGGAACACTGGAGGGAAGGGTGGAAGGAAGGGTTGAGGGAAGGCTGGAAAGTGATTCCCTGGCGTCAATCTGGTCTTCCAGAAATTGCAGATGCTTGTAGTATCACAGCTTGGGCTGAACTACTTTGTCTGCTGCTGCTCCTGATCTCATAGAAGCGCGGACTGCTGTGTAGCTTTTTTTGTAAGCATTCCGCATGTTGTTAATCTTATTGTTCATCATAGTGTAGTCAGCCTCTGGGACCCAGGTCTTCATATATTCCGCTAATTGTTTAATTGTTGCCCGACGTACACCACTCTTGTGGTAAGAACTATGTTTGAGCTCCCACAGGTTGCGCAATTCTTTGTATTTCTCGATGAATAACAACATAATGTCATGCCTTAATTTATGCATTGTACTTTCTGCAAGATAAAACACAAGAAAAAAACAGTAGAGGTCAGCTTCAATTGTCCTAATCTTATCCCAATATAGGCCTTTACAATCAGGAACCATTATAGGCCACTGCAGGCCCAAGTTTCATTCTTACCTTAGTTGTTTTTTTTCGGCACTTCCGGTCGTTTTTACTCCGCGCAACCATAACCTTGTTTCCCATTTATATACCAAGCGCATGCGTGTAACTCCGCCCGCGTCGCCCACCCATGACGTTCTTTTTCTGCATTTCCTAGCCCCTTCTCGTTTGGCGCACAGTGGGAGTCGACGACATGTCGGTGACACAGGTGCATGCTTTATTATTAAGTACCGACGAGGAAAGCCCGGAGGCGGGAACGTCCCGATCCAGGAATAAAAGATACAAGGCGACTAATATGTCATTTGCTGAGATGGCGGAGATGGTGGACATCCTGCGGAGGAAAGATTACGATGGGAAGCATGGGCCATACGACACCCCTAATCTCCGGAAGTCTCAAATACTGGACAAAGTGGCGAGGAGTCTCTATCAGAAATTTGGGGTCAGGAGATCCAAGGAGCAGCTCCGTAAAAGGTGGTCTGACCTGAAGCTGAGGGACCCGGAGCAGTATAGGAAGCTTATAAAAATCCCAAAAAAAGGTAAGCCTTTTTTTTTTACTGTGTTATTTCACATTGTAATATGTATTCTTGCATGTTTTGCTACATGTGCTTGGATTGACTGGTTTCACATTGTAAAATGGCAACTTTTATGTTAAGTTGAGTGACCACTTATTTGGTAATGTTTCGTTGTAAACACTGATCGTCTTCAAAAAAACATGTTTTGCACATATACACGTAAACCACATGTGGTCAAGCCTATTTTAATGAAAACAACGTTTATAAACATTGTTGGCTAGATGATGTGTTGTAAGTAAATAGAATGTGAAATGCTAAACTGGATTCTGTGTAAAGGAGAGGACACTCAAGCAGCTGGTTACACAGCTTTTAACTCAGGAGCACTATAGTGTGGGCCACCTGAACAACCTTTTTAGGGTGTCACACACAGGTGCTCCAGTGGATACCTTGGGGTGTCTCCATGTGTGTTATTTTGGTCCAAAAATAAAAGTATTCCTGCTTTGTTGAATTCACAAAATCTCATGTGTTTATCTTGGAACTCAGCAAAAACTAACAATTGGACCCCACTTCCAAGCAATGTTTACAATTTATGCCCTCAAATCTCTGTGTGCTAAAGGATACCTTTTGTTTGTTTCATTCTCATAGGGGAGAGGAGACTGGGAGGACACCAATCTGAGGAGCCTTGGAAGCACAGACCACATAAAGAAAACCAAGATCCAAAAGCACCCCAAGATCAGCATGTGGAGGAAGCGGAAGCGGAGGTGGAGGAAGCGGAGGTGGAGGAAGGAGAGGTGGAGCTTATCACCACAACAGGTCAGTGTCTGTCACCACAACTTCAAGGTAAAAACAGATGTAGGCCTGCATATTTCTAAATCCCTTCTTTTTTTGGGGGGGGGGATGAACGTGGTGGTGTGTCAGAAACTCCAACTCCTCCATTCTCAAGTGCTAGTGCCAAAATACTTATTCAAGAAATAATAGAATGTAGTAGCGAAATGGTTATTATGAGGAATAGGATGAATGTGATTGACCAAAAATATAAAAACATTATAGATATTTTGGGGCGAATAGTCTAAAGCCCCCCCCCCCCCTGTTATTTTGTATTTTTTGGAAACAAACATTTGCACTTGTTTTCCCACCAGCCAAAATTTGAAGATGCACACAGTGTGTCAACATGTGCTATCTGCCGTCACAGGATATCTATGTCCCTGTTTTGGGGGTGCAACCTCTTCCTCGCTACTCAAGTAGGTGAGAGGAAGGGTTCACACCCCCAAAGCACATCCATTGATCCCCCATGATGGCAGATAGCACATGTTGACTTTAGCCATGGAATCACTTTGAAAAGATCCATTTGGCAACCAATAAACTGTGTGCATCTTCAAATTTGGGATGGTTCAGGGGTGACATCACCCCATCTCAGGTTTATCGTTTTCATGCTGAACTTTGTAAGTTCCATTGTTTTGATATGTTTGCTATTTTGACCCATGCATGTTTATGCAAAACAAAAAGAAAGCAAAAAATATTATTATTCTCCAAAATGTGGAGCAAAACATTTCTACATTGTATTTAGTAAAAAAAAAAAAAAAAGCACCTGTGGTGCACAGAGTAAAAAATATTTTGGACACTCAAAAATGTGTGGCTTGTTCTTTCTATGCTCAATAGCAGTTCAGAAAATGCCAAATTCATGTTTTTTACTGTGACAATTGTGGCTATTTACTAAAGACAAATACACTTGGCTTTACAAGAACCTGGGAGACACATAATAAAAAAGTAAAAAAGCAATAATGACAAAACAAGTTTTTCAAATATATATTTTTTCTTAATTTTTTGGTAAAAAAGGTCAGATATGGTCTGGCATTGCGATGGCCCCCCTACCCGTGAAGTACTCAATGTATTTATCACGTACTTCACGGGCACTTTGGGGGGCCAAGCCAGTACGGGCAGTGTCCAGGCCGGTCAGAATGTTCATCTCAGATAGACCGGCCTCAGGCCCAACTGTAGATATATATGTGGAAGAGTATTGTCTCAAGAAATTGTGCAATATGCAGCAGCAGTAAATTAGGTGGTTGAGTTTGTATTCCGCCATGTGGATTGCTGTCTGAAACAGGCGGAACCGGCTAGCCATTATCCCGAAGGCATTCTCCACAACCCTCCGGGCTCTGGCCAGCCGGTAATTAAAAACACTCCTCTCCGGGGTGAGGGTGCGTTGGGGGAAACGGCCGCATCAGGTGTGGTCCCAGTCCAAAAGCTTCATCCGCGATAAAAACAAAAGGAAGTCCAACCACGTTGTCTGCATCTGGAGGCAGTGCCAGGCCCCCAGACTGCAGACGGTGAGCGAACTCCGTCTGCGCGAATACTCCGCCATCGGACATCTGGCCATTCTTCCCCACGTCCACATACAGGAACTCATACCATGCCGACACCACCGCCATTAACACTAGACTATTAAAACCTTTATAATTATAATAGTATGACCCCGAACGGGGTGGCGGCACTATGTGGACGTGCTTGCCATCAATTGCCCCTCCGCAGTTGGGGAAGTCCCACCGCTGGACAAATTGGGCAGCCACAGTCTGCCATTCCTGTGGTGTTGAAGGAAACTGTGGAGTCAAACAAAAAGAATACATTAGTACTTTTTCACTTTACATTGCAAGCAGATTACACAAAGACATTGTTGGCCAACATCAGTATAACATTTATTATTTGAAGTAGTATTTAAACACAAAAATAGAAGGCCCACTTATCAGATGACTCACCCCTGCTGATGGGCCATTTGAAAATATTCGTAGAGGGGGGGGGTTACAGCTGATTTTGTGCCCCCGAAAAAAAGGCTCTACCACTCTGCTGAACTTGAATGTGAACTAAAACATTTGGACACATTTTAGGGGGGTTCAAAACTACTATGGCGCTGACGAAAAACATTGTTAAGAAAAAACTAGGCTAGGTGTGTTTGGGTCCAGGATAGCATGCTGGATAGGTTAGTGAAGGGAAATAGGCATTATAAGTAAAAACATGCATGGGGAGAAAGGGGACATTCCCAGCATATTACAATCAGGGTAATTTGGGAAGGAGGAAAGAAATACAATACATTAGCAAACATCCAAAAACTAGAATGTGATGTTAAAGGAGAAAACTTATCTTCATATAGTCCTTCTGCAGGACCTGGATGATGGCAGAACACGTTTCCGGGATAATGATCCCAAGAGCCTGGGGGGAGATGCCTGTCGAGAACTTGAGGTCCTGCAAGCTTCTCCCAGTCGCCAGGTATCTCAACGTGGCAATAAGCCTCTGCTCGGCAGTGATGGCTTGGCGCATCACAGTGTCCTGCCTCGTGATATAGGGGGACAGCAAATCCAACAGACTGTGAAAAACGGGGTCTGTCATCCTGAAATAATTCCTGAAATCATCAGGATTATTCTCATGGATTTCCCGCAGCAGAGACCTATGAGAGAATTGGTCCCGCTGGAGCAACCAATTCTTGGTCCATGAACTCCTCCTCACCCTGTTCACGGACTGAACTCGGGTTACAGTGTTAACCGCAACACCAAGCCCATAGCCAGCACGAGCTCTATGACGAGAACGTACTTCAAACATGGTTTTAAACCGGTCGGCTGGTCAGAACAAACTCAAACAGAACCCCCTGAGGAACAGCAAGGCCTGAGAAGAACGACCTGAAAAACAGTAACGAGCGGCCAAAAAGGCACTGCAAAACAGTAACAACCTGACTGCACGCACTGAATAACAAATACGAACCCACAAGCACAAACTGAACACCGGGAAACGATCTGCAAAGCACAGAGACTGAAAAGCGCGAATCGGCTCTTACGAAACTTTTACTAACACGCGGTAACACGAAATCAGCAAAAGCAGCCCAAAAGGTGGCGCCATTAGATTTGAACTTCCCCTTTATAGTGCCGTCGTACGTGTTGTACGTCGCGTCGTTTTGGTGCGGTCGGTTTTTTGACTGATGGTGTGTAGGCAAGACTGATGGAAGTCAGCTTCATCTGATTTCCGATGGACAAAACCATCGGAATAGGATATCCGATCATGTGTACGAGGCTACAGTCATTTTGTTTGTCTCTGCAGACCATTAAAGTGGTTGTAAGGTCAGAAGGTTTGCATTAAGATAAAAAACCTTCTGTGTGCAGCAGCCCCCTCATACTTACCTGAGCCCATCTCGATCCAGCTATGTTACAGGAGAAGCTTGGCTGCCCTGGACCCCCCCTTCATTCGCTGATACAGCATCTTGGCGCCATTGGCTCCCGCTGCTGTCGATCAAATTCAGTGAGACAATGAGGAAAGAGAAGGGGCGGGGCTGGGCTGGGCTGGTGCTCCATGTTTATTTTTAAATGAAAAAAGCTGAGAATATCACTTTAAGTCTGGTGTATATAAATAGAATAAATGAGCCCACATTAATAAAATAAAAATTGCAGTTTTTGCATTAAAGCCCGAAGAGCATTTTAACCAGATCGGCGCATCATGGGTGCAATGCACAGTTTCTTTCATTGTTTACATCCCAGCCCAAAGGTCCATATAGAGGCTTAGATCTATCATTATGGGGCTGCAGGAAGTAAAAATAAACTTTCTTAGGTCGTGACATCAATACACTAGTAGGGTCATTGGTTAAAAGGGGGCATATTCCAGAAATGTTGTGGTGGTTAAGGCGGCATGATTTAGACAGAGTCTAAGGTTACCCCTAGCACCCTGGCATGTGGGAATTGACTGATAGTTGTGCCATTGATCTTGACAGAGAAGTCTGGGGAAGGGGCACGTAGGGGAGGAAATATTATGATCCCGGTTTTGGATAGCTTGAGTTTGAGGAAGTGGTGTGACATCCAGTCGGTTATGTCTGTTAGTAAATCAGTGATACATAAGGAAACTGATGGGGTGAGCTGAGGGGTAGAGCGATAGATTTGGGTGTTGTCAGCGTAGAAATGATATTGAAAGCCATGGAAAGCTGACCCAGAGAGAAGGTGTAGATCGAGTATAGGAGAGGTACAAGGACGAAATCTTGAAAGACCCATTTTAGGGAACTTGTCAGAATGGCTTATATTTATTGCTGGGACCACCATTAACCAACACCCAAGTCATGTTAGTTTTAACAAAGGCATTTACTGTGCATAATGCTGCAGAGGTGTGTTCTACCTGACATCTAGTACAATATCTGTGAGATAAACAATAGACATGTGCATTCGTTTTCGTCCAAATGCATTTTCGTCCGAATTTCAGGGATTTTCGCTTTCATTTCAACAAATGGTAATGAATGTGCAGAGTCCGAAATCCGAAAGATCCGACATAAAAACTGTTTCGTTTCGTTGCGACAACAGTTTGATATAGATAGAAGATTCGACATGATGCTGACAATAGCGATCTATGTCTATAGAATCTGCGGTTGAATGTGCCTAACCCACCTCTTTTAGTCCGAGATTATTCGACATAGAGAGAAAAGATTAGACATTATAGAGACATGAAGATTCGAGGAAGCAGCTAAAAACATACGATCGCCACGAGTGGACATTTATGGTCAAATGCTCCACCCATATGCTATAGAAGAATTCTAATGTTGGCTGACTAGTAATAATAATTAATAAATATAATTATTACTAGTCATACAAAATTAAAATTCTACTATAGCTTGTGGGTGGTGCATTCGACCGGAAATGTACGATTGCGGCGTCGTACAGTTTAGCTGTATCATCGAATCTTCTTAGAACATTCAACAGACACCATAAGCCTTCAATGACAGATTCGACCTTAATTAATTCGGATTTTCGGACGAATGCATTTTTTAACAAAAATAAATAAATAAAAACGAATTTCGGAAATAACTAAATAATTTTATTTTTCGGACGAAAACGAAATTCCGAAACAAAATATTTCAGTGTGCACATGTCTACTAAACAATAAAAGTCTCCGGTCCTGGAGAGGAGCCTCAGCTGTGACAGTTAACAGTCATTCTGACCAAGTCCTCTTATGGCAGAAATGAAAGGTGAGGAGTGAGATGGGAAAGAATAGCACAGAGAGATCAGGTGGAAATTGAACATGAGGAAAAAAAGCCCTTGTTTAGCTATAGGGATTAAACCTTTTACAGAAGGGTCAGAGCATTAAGCAGCTGCATCTAAAGTCAATATTCTCATTAACATACATTGCAAAACCTTCAGATGAAGGAGCAGGTGGAGAAAGATGACAGAAAACAGAGTTATCACACCAGTCAGTGTTCTCATTAACCCCTTTATGGTAAAAGTCATAGGCGTGCGCACAGGGTGTGCCTGGTGTGCCCAGGCACACCCTAATCACCCTGTGTAGCACAGATTCCCCCTACTGCCCTGGCTCCCCCCTCCTTCCCTCTGCAGCACTACCGGCTTCCCTCCTTTCCTCTCCTGCCTGCTGTTGCTGCGGGGATGTTTTAGGATGAGTGAGGGAAGGGGCTGATAAATATGTATTTATCAGCCTCTTCCCTTTCTGAATGAACATGGTGAGTGAGCGGTAGTGTGTGTTTTGAGCTTTTGGGTGCACACCCTAATGCAATAGGCTGTGCACACCTATGGTAAAAGTAAAACAAATCTTATTGCATGAACCCAACTTTGAATAAGCAATACATAAGAACATTTCTGTTAGTAAAATTGTACATATCATCTCAACTACTTTTTTTTAACAAGAAAAAAATATTTTATTTAGATTTTTACAGTACAAGCGATGCAGACACACAATACTTTACATGAAGGACAATAGAACCTAGTGACTTAGTAAACAGCAACAATGTTAACCACAGGATGGGTGAGAACTTCATCTCAACTACTTAGTGTATCCAGGTGAATTATACCTTGTGTTTATCAGGACAAATATTTTATTATCATAGAAAAGCTGGTACAAAAATAGCAAAAAAAATATTATATATATATAATAATTTCATTTAGCTGTATATTTCTTGCTATCATCATGATCTACCACTAAAGAACAACCCAAAATAAAGGTATTCTGCTCCTAATGTTCGCAGTAATACCACATACAGGTACTTTATGTGTATGTTATTTGTTCTTTATACCGGTAGTAGGGCCCAGAAACAATAGGCTTTTTTTATCCTACCTAAAACCACCCAACACTAAAGGGGTTGATTTACTAAAACTCTAAAACTGGAGCATTCAAAAATCTGGTGCAGCTCTGCATGGGAACCAATCAGTTTGCATTTTTTTTTTTTTTTGCCAAAGCTTAATTAAACAAGTTGAAAGAAGCTGATTGGCTCCAGTTTTATTAAATCAACTCCTTAGTGACACTGGTACTAAATTTTTTTTTTTTTTTAATCCTAACTAAAATACACTGACACTGACCTTTGACTCTAAGCTTGTCCCTAAACTCTGACCCTAACCTAGATGAAACCCTGATTTACTGTAGATATTTTATCTTTTTATTTTTTTCACTTTTCTTTGTTTACACTTTTCTTCTATAGAAAGGAGAAAAAGATACCTTGTATTATAAAAGGTATCTAGTAGGTAATATAATGTATCTTTTTCTCCATTCAAGAGGAGGAAAAAACACAGGTGCAATCTATACAGTGAATGATCACTGTGATAGCCAATCAGAAGCTATCACAGTGATAAGGTGATCAGAAAGGGAGCCTCCTGGTTCCCGATCGTTACATAACACTATAACAACCTACTTTCTTAGAAAAAGTGATTAAATCTGTGGGTTTGATGCAAGAAAGTGAAGTTGACAGACCCTTTGGAATTACGTTTTGGCCTCATTCACAGTGATACTCCAGCATTTAGTTGCAATTAGAGTGTCTAATTGGATTCTGGACATATATAATTTTATTTTCTGTAAACACAGCTAAACTGACCATACCTAAAACACAGGTAAACGCTCACTGTGAAAGTCATTACTGAATAAGAAATACATAAGAATATTTCTTGCATTTTTGTGCTGCCTCTAGATATGAAGTCTCTCAAAACATCAAATGTAGCAATGGAAATTATTTGAATTAGCTGTTGTAGATAAAGACATCAAGTACAATATATTCCACTGATCTTTCCCATACAGTATGCTAATAGCAGAAGTCTGCCTTACAACTCAGAATATTCCTTTTCAGAACTAGCCTTATCTCAAGGAAATGTCAGTGACGGGTCATATGAGCTGAACTAATACTCTGATATTACATACTCAGCAATGTGTCTATTATAAATTCAAAGCAGTATGGTGAGGGGTTTAAATTGAATTGTTAAATATCCTTGCATTTTTATGCTTTTATGCACATCAAGAGGAACAGGAACATTCAGCTCCATTTAGAAAGACAATACCAAAAGGTAACACGCAAACTGCAATATTCTATACTAGCCAGCTAGCAATCTGATTAAATGATCTGACTACATTCAAATGAAATCTGACTATTTAATCTACGGTAACGTGTGTTGTGTTCAGGCAGCCTGTTCATTTTGACTTTTCTGTGAAAACACTACAATGCATGTTTTTAAACCAGCCATACACTATTAGAATTGCATTTGAAAACTTTAATTTGAAGAACATTTCATTCAGTTTTCTAATTGTTAGTGGGGTCAAATTGATGTACATTTTCAACCGCAGTGATGATAAAATTCAAAAGAGCAAAATGGAAAATTTCTCATTAACTAACACATTTTTAACAGTGAATGTGGTTTTTGTTGGGTAAAGTCCATTCACTCCAAAATTGAATGTTAAAAGCAAACTTTTTGAATGGCATTTGTCAAGTCATAAAATGTACCAATGAGAATTTTTGTACCAATGACGAGTTTAACACACCTGGACTTTTGTTTTTACAATGCAGTGCACCAAAACATACAGGGGGGCTCTCGGTGAGACCCTGTTCTCTGTGCTGGAAGTGCGCCCTCAGCACAAAGGGGGTCACGTGAATATGCAGCCCCACGGAAAAAAGCCCAGTCCAGTGGGCCCGCACGGTCAGCTTAAAGGGGTTAATTATGCGCCTGTTTAGAGTAAAAATCTGTCTCACCTTTAGTAATATATCTGTCCCAGACCTTGCAAATCTGTTGCATTTGGCTGCTGAGCATTTCAGACACAAGGGTCACATATATATGCTGTAAACATGTTGGGGAGACTTTGCCAAGTGAAAAGCAACCTGATTTGCATCTAGCTATATTGCTACCTTGTTTGATAAATGGCCACAGGGCATTCATATCTATGCATTCTGGTGTGCTAAAATGCATGTGTGCTGTGGTGAATGAATGACTTGTATAGCGCTACAAATGCAAACTGAATCGCCTCAAGGCGCTTTTTGCAGCCAGTGTCTGCTTGGCTGGTGCGGTCATTAACCCCGTAGGATCTCAATGCGCTTGGGACACACATTCGTACACATATATACTAGGCCAATTTGGACAAGATCCAATTAACCTACCAGCATGTCTTTGGAGTGTGGGAGGAAACCAGAGTACCCGGAGGAAACCCACGCAGACACAGGGAGAACATGCAAACTCCAGGCAGACGGTGGCGTGGTCGGGATTCGAACCAGCAACCCTTTTGCTGCTAGGTGAAAGTGCTAACCACTACACCACTGTGGTGTCCTGTGCATGTACATTGGGGTGTCATTAAAAATATTTGGCACAGTGCCGCAATTGACATAGGGTCATGTGAAAATGTTGCGTTGCAGTACTGGGGCCATACACCAGCAAAGGTCAATTAGACAGCCATTTTCTACCTTACCTTAATGTGAACTAAGTAATAAAGTATAGGGTAACCAGACAAGATGCTGGTTGGATGTTAGCAAATGTTAAATTTGCAACCTCCCTACTTTTCCCAAACACATTTATAAACTCTATAAACAAGCATATCCAAACACATAACACAAGGGGTTAATGACCTTGATGAAAACTCGCTGTTGAACAAAAAATGAAAACTCTGTCAAATGCATCCCATAGAAATCTCGGTTGTTGTTTGCCCAGTGATCCTTTAATGTTGGCCATACACTTAACAATCCAATCATTGAAACAGTGTTTTTGATATTCTGATTCACTCTGTTATTGATTGTTTTTGATAATTTTTTATTTGCATTTGACCAATTAATTGGAATTTAAATCAAAGATGAAAGTGATCGAATTGGAACAGTAACCTAACCCCTTCAAATACATATTTGTGTTGTCCACGCTGAAAGCACCTTTGTGGGTCCTGTACTGAGATCTGTCCTTCACCAAGATATCAGGGCCAAGATTATCTGAATCATTGTAAAATGTCTGCAGCATAGTCAACATTAGCTAAGGGGACCTGTGTGATTGCAAAGGGCATTACAGTGACAACTAATGCAATGTTATAATTGATTATCCCTATTTATATGTACAATAGTGAAATCAATAAAAGTGTTGGATGCACTTCAACTGCTGTTATGTGCAGATGGGTATTTTTTTTATTTATTCCAGAAGCACAGAGGAAAAATATCAAAAGTTTTACTTTAAGGAAACTTGTACAATCTTTTATAACCTTCTATGTTCATTGAAGTTAAAATATCCTGTTAACCTTCGCTTTGTATTATGTGTTGTCAAAGGTTTACTTTTATCTGCCTTAACACTGCGCCCTGCACCCTCTACAAGACATGATGAAAACCACAAAGGAATAACAGAAAACTGCTTTCATGTTCTGTTCTGTCAATCTTCAGAATGAGGAAAAGAACGCACATTAACAAAACCAGAAGAGGTTGTAGAAAGGACAGCAACATGTACCGTATTTCTTATGGCAAAACTCTTTTGCTTAATTTTATATATTTACAAAACAGAATTAGAAGGTCTTAGAAAAAAGGGGAAAAAACAGGACTCTAAGAGCCCTTTCACACTGGGGCATTTTTTTCAGGCGCTTTTGGGCTAAAAATAGCGCCTGTAAAGCACCTGAAAAACGGCTCCCCTGCAGTCTCAGTGTGAAAGCCCGAGAGCTTTGCGGGTGGTTTCAACACTTTTTCACCCGCTAGCGGGGGTTAAAAGCGCCCCGCTATCGGCCGAATACCTCTGCAAAAACAACGGTAAAGCGCCGCTAAAATAGCGACGCTTTACCGCCGATGCATCGTTGTGAAAGGGCTCTTATAGTAGCCACTAGTGTCCCAAGTTGAAAGAAATGCTCAACAGTATATTAGTATAAAAATTCACATTTTATTAGAAAACATTCAAATTAATAAGAAACTATAAGCGTCATATAATATGTGCTAACACAACATTCTCTCCCCCTTTATGCTATGGAATAGTGTTAGTAGTTCATAAAGAGTAGCCTAAGCAAAATGTGATCTATTTGGTGATAATAACACAATGTGGCCTTCATTTATGCATAACCACCATACAGATGTTTGTACTGTGGGCCATTTTGCTTAGGCTACTCTTTATGAACTACTTACACTATTCCATAGCATATATGGGAGAGCGAATGTTGTGTTAGCACATATATGACACTTATATGACCCCCTTGGAGACCCCCTAGCAAAGCACCTTGTCCACGCTTTGATGAGGACAAGGGCCTCTTCCCCAGAAACTTGATCAGTGGTAAGCGGGTCTGCAGGCAGAGGGCTTATCGGAATTTTGAAGCCCCCTTTTAAAATAAAGGAGCCCCTAGGTACTGACTCCCCCTATGTGAACAAGTAAGGGCTACATCAGGGGTAGACAACCTCGGCCCTCCAGCTGTGGTAAAACTAAAAATCCCATCATGCCTCTGCCTCTAGGAGTCATGTCTATGATTGATAGGGTCTTGCAATGACTCAGGGGACATGTAGTTTCCAAACAGCTGGAGGGCCGAGGTTGCCTACCCCTGGGCTACATAGTACCCCTACTCATTCCCCCCCAAAAAATGTATCCCAGAAATTAGGACACCCAAATGTTTGACAAGCCTTCAAAAGGACAAAAAAATATCCCTCCGCCCTGGCTCATGTGGCCGAATCCCGAGTCATTACCTAAATAAGAGAAGAGGCAGGGACAGTAGTGACATCATTGACCGAATATGGACATGGCCATATTTGGGAAATTTCATTGAATATGGAGAGTGACCATATTTGGTCTGTGATGTCACTGCTATCCCCTGATGCTTTACTTACATGCCTGGGGTTTCCTGGCCATGTAAGCAATGTGCTGGTGACAGCATTGGTTGCTAGAGATGCAGCAGGTGCTTCCTTAGCAATCATTGACAGTGGGAAGCTGTCATATTAGAAGCAGCAGAAATACTGTGTCATGTACCGAGTGTGACCAGAACTGTGTGGCTAGCAACAGAGGAACACCAAACACAAATAAGTGAAAATATAAAAATGTATTTAGGTGAGTGAATAATATAAGTATAACCACCTCCAATATGGTACAGTGCAGCAAACCAACCAACAGACAGAGACTCACAAATAACAGATATGTGCAATAAATGGGAAATGCCAGAATCATATACAATAGCCAGGCCAGGGTCATACACAGCAGGTAGGCAGATGGACAAAGGGATATTCCAGAAACATAAACGTTAGCCAGGCCAAGGTCATACACAGGGAGATCGGCAGATGGGGTAAGGAACACAGGACAGGGAGAGGATGGATGGGTCAGGACAGGGAGACAGGATCAGGAACTCAGGTAGCAGATACAGAAACAGGTTCAGGTAAACACAGGCAGCAGGTACAGATCAGGGCACGAGGAAGATACCAGGGCAGTGTGTGTGCACTTGCCGGGTATTTATATCATACCTGCTAACAGGCTCAGGTGACCCCTGATTGCAGGAAGTAACATCTGCCCCACACTGTCAGGATCCATCCGCTGGTGGACGCCAGTACTGCGGCCCAAGGATGACATAACACCAGCAGAGAGAAGTTCTCCTGACAGTTCAAAACTGCCAGGAGACACCTGCTGGTGGACCTCAGTACTGCACGCCAGATGATAAATATTACCAGCGGATGGAACCTTTCCTTACAGTACCCCCCCTCGAAGGAGCGACCTCCGGGCGCTCCATCCAGCCGTTACTGTAGAAAGTCTATGGCGTCAAGCCGGGCAGTAGACAAAGTCACAACAGGTTGGGCATGAGGAAGGTCCATGGCTTTAAACCGGGCAGGGTGCAGCTCGAGCTGAGCAGCGGGTACCGACACATCAGGCTGGGCAAAAGGTACGTCAGGCTGGGTAGCCGGCAGGAACATCTCGGGCTTGGCAGCAGGCAGGAACATCTCAGGCTTGGCAGCGGGCAGGCACATCTCAGGCTTGGCAGCGGGCAGGCACATCTCAGGCTTGGCAGCGGGCAGGCACATCTCAGGCTGGGCAGCGGACAGGCACATCTCAGGCTGGGCAGCGGACAGGCACATCTCAGGCTGGGCAGCGGACAGGCACATCTCAGGCTGGGCAGCGGACAGGCATATCTCAGGCTGGGCAGCGGACAGGCATATCTCAGGCTGGGCAGCGGACAGGCATATCTCAGGCTGGGCAGCGGACAGGCACATCTCAGGCTGGGCAGCGGACAGGCACATCTCAGGCTGGGCAGCGGACAGGCACATCTCAGGCTGGGCAGCGGACAGGAACACGTCAGGCTGGGCAGTAGGCTCCACAGACTGAGAAATGGGCATCATAGCCTCAAGCCGGGAAACGGGCACCACAACCTCAAGCCGGGAAACGGGCACCACAACCTCAAGCCGGGAAACGGGCACCACAACCTCAAGCCGGGAAACGGGCACCACAGCGGGCACCACAACCTCAGGCCCGGGAAACGGGCACAACAATCTCAGGCTGGGAAATGGGCACCACAACCTCAGGCCGGGAAACGGGCACCACAACCTCAAGCCGGGAAACGGGCACCACAACCTCAAGCCGGGAAACGGGCACCACAACCTCAAGCCGGGAAACGGGCACCACAACCTCAAGCCGGGAAACGGGCACCACAACCTCAAGCCGGGAAATGGGCACCACAGCGGGCACCACAACCTCAGGCCCGGGAAACGGGCACAACAATCTCAGGCTGGGAAACGGGCACCACAACCTCAGGCCGGGAAACGGGCACTACGACCAAAGGCCGGAAAACGGGCACCGGATCTTCAGGCGGGGTCTCATGCACCGAATCTTCCGACTGGGACACCGGATCTCCCGACTGGGACACCGGATCTTCCGACTGGGACACCGTCATCAGGACTTCTGTTTGGAAGGCAGGCACCGGAATGTCAGGCTGGAAGGCTGGCACAGAAACTTCAAGCTGGCAGGCTCGCACGGGAACTTCAAGCTGGCAGGCTCGCACGGGAACTTCAAGCTGGCAGGCTCGCACGGGAACTTCAAGCTGGCAGGCTCGCACGGGAACTTCAAGCTGGCAGGCTCGCACGGGAACTTCAAGCTGGCAGGCTCGCACGGGAACTTCAAGCTGGCAGGCTCGCACGGGAACTTCAAGCTGGCAGGCTCGCACGGGAACTTCAAGCTGGCAGGCTCGCACGGGAACTTCAGGCTGGCAGGCTCGCACGGGAACTTCAGGCTGGCAGGCTCGCACGGGAACTTCAGGCTGGCAGGCTCGCACGGGAACTTCAGGCTGGCAGGCTGGCCCGGGAACTTCAGGCTGGCAGGCTGGCCCGGGAACTTCAGGCTGGCAGGCTGGCCCGGGAACTTCAGGCTGGCCCGGGAACTTCAGGCTGGCAGGCTGGCCCGGGAACTTCAGGCTGGCAGGCTGGCCCGGGAACTTCAGGCTGGCAGGCTGGCCCGGGAACTTCAGGCTGGCAGGCTGGCCCGGGAACTTCAGGCTGGCAGGCTGGCCCGGGAACTTCAGGCTGGCTCAGGAGCTTCAGGCTGGCAGGCTGGTACGGGAACCTCAGGCTGCCAGGCTGGCACGGGAACCTCAGGCTGCCAGGCTGGCACGGGAACCTCAGGCTGCCAGGCTGGCACGGGAACCTCAGGCTGCCAGGCTGGCATGTGAACCTCAGGCTGCCAGGCTGGCACGGGAACCTCAGGCTGCCAGGCTGGCACGGGAACCTCAGGCTGCCAGGCTGGCTCTAGAATTGCAGGCTGCCAGGCTGGCTCTGGAACTGCAGGCTGGAAGGCTGGCTCTGGAACTGCAGGCTGGAAGGCTGGCTCTGGAACACAGGAACGTCAGGCTGGCACAGGAACGTCAGGCTGGCAGGCTGGCACGGGAACGTCAGGCTGGCACGGGACTGTCAGGCTGGCACGGGACCGTCAGGCTGGCAGGCTGGCACGGGACCGTCAGGCTGGCAGGCTGGCACGGGAACCTCAGGCTGGCAGGCTGGTACGGGAACCTCAGGCTGACAGGCTGGTACGGGAACCTCAGGCTGGCAGGCTGGTACGGGAACCTCAGGCTGGCACGGGAACCTCAGGCTGGCACGGGAACCTCAGGCTGGCACGGGAACCTCAGGCTGGCAGGCTGGCTCTGGAATTGCAGGCTGGAAGGCTGGCTCTGGAACTGCAGGCTGGCTCTGGAACTGCAGACTGGAAGGCTGGCTCTGGAACTGCAGGCGGGAAGGCTGGCTCTGGAACTGCAGGCGGGAAGGCTGGCTCTGGAACTGCAGGCGGGAAGGCTGGCTCTGGAACTGCAGGCGGGGAGGCTGGCTCTGGAACTGCAGGCTGGAAGGCTGGCTCTGGAACTGCAGGCTGGAAGGCTGGCTCTGGAACTGCAGGTGGAAAGGCTGGCTCTGGAACTGCAGGCGGAAAGGCTGGCTCTGGAACTGCAGGCTGGAAGGCTGGCTCTGGAACTGCAGGCTGGCAGGCTGGCTCTGGAACTGCAGGCTGGAAGGCTGGCTCTGGAACTGCAGGCTGGAAGGCTGGCTCTGGAACACAGGAACGTCAGGCTGGCACAGGAAAGTCAGGCTGGCAGGCTGGCACAGGAACGTCAGGCTGGTACAGGAACGTCAGGCTGGCACAGGAACGTCAGGCTGGCAGGCTGGCACGGGAACGTCAGGCTGGCAGGCTGGCACGGGAACTTCAGGCTGGCAGGCTGGTACAGGAACTTCAGGATGGTACGGGAACTTCAGGCTGGCAGGATGGTACGGGAACTTCAGGCTGGCAGGATGGTACAGGAACTTCAGGCTGGCAGGCTGGTACGGGAACCTCAGGCTGGCAGGCTGGTACGGGAACCTCAGGCTGGCAGGCTGGTACGGGAACCTCAGGCTGGCAGGCTGGTACGGGAACCTCAGGCTGGCATGGGAACCTCAGGCTGGCACGGGAACCTCAGGCTGGCAGGCTGGCTCTGGAATTGCAGGCTGGAAGGCTGGCTCTGGAACTGCAGGCTGGCTCTGGAACTGCAGACTGGAAGGCTGGCTCTGGAACTGCAGGCGGGAAGGCTGGCTCTGGAACTGCAGGCGGGAAGGCTGGCTCTGGAACTGCAGGCGGGAAGGCTGGCTCTGGAACTGCAGGCGGGAAGGCTGGCTCTGGAACTGCAGGCGGGAAGGCTGGCTCTGGAACTGCAGGCGGGAAGGCTGGCTCTGGAACTGCAGGCGGGAAGGCTGGCTCTGGAACTGCAGGCGGGAAGGCTTGCTCTGGAACTGCAGGCTGGCAGGCTGGCTCTGGAACTGCAGGCTGGCAGGCTGGCTCTGGAACTTCAGGCTGGCAGGCTGGCTCTGGAACTTCAGGCTGGCAGGCTGGCTCTGGAACTTCAGGCTGGCAGGCTGGCTCTGGAACTTCAGGCTGGCAGGCTGGCTCTGGAACTTCAGGCTGGCAGGCTGGCTCTGGAACTTCAGGCTGACAGGCTGGTACAGGAACTTCAGGCTGACAGGCTGGTACAGGAACTTCAGGCTGACAGGCTGGTACAGGAACTTCAGGCTGGCAGGCTGGTACAGGAACTTCAGGCTGGCAGGCTGGTACAGGAACTTCAGGCTGGCAGGCTGGTACAGGAACTTCAGGCTGACAGGCTGGTACAGGAACTTCAGGCTGACAGGCTGGTACAGGAACTTCAGGCTGACAGGCTGGTACAGGAACTTCAGGCTGACAGGCTGGTACAGGAACTTCAGGCTGACAGGCTGGTACAGGAACTTCAGGCTGGCAGGCTGGTACAGGAACTTCAGGCTGGCAGGCTGGTACAGGAACTTCAGGCTGGCAGGCTGGTACAGGAACTTCAGGCTGGCAGGCTGGTACAGGAACTGGGGCGTCAGGCTGGACAGCAGGCACTGGGGTGTAAAACTGAAGCAGTTTGATTGGTGTGGAGGCAGGTTGGATTACTGGCAGGATCGTTTTGGTTGGGAAGAACTTTCGTTTTTTCTTTGGCTTAGCCACTGAAGCCCCGTAGGTAAGGGGTGCAGCAGACTGGAAAGGAGGATTGGCATATGACAGAGAAGAGGTAACAGTAGCTGGAGGAAGTTCTTGTGGGTTTGTAGGCAGCTGAAAAGAGGCAGGTGGGTTGAATGCAGGATAGGTTCAGGGAGCAGAGACTGGATATTGGTATCTGGTGGGAAGCAGTGTGTACTGAACTGCGACTGGGGTTGCCATGGGTGATGGAGAAACACACATTTGGGTAGGTTGGTGTCTGATGGCAGAGGTGGTTTGTTGGGGGCTGGCTGGGGCTGATTGCAAAATATCAGACCATGCTAAGAGCAGTGGTTGCACAAACTGCGGGTTACATACAGAATCAACACATTCTATTATCACCTGCTGGGAACAAGCTGTGTAATGTTCAAAAAAGTAAGGGGAGTCATCTTCCAGAAGCCATAATAGTGATGTGACCTGATTAATACTGAAAGGGGGAGAAAAATCATCATGGCCCTCTGGGATACAAGGCAAAGCCAGCTCTGTGCAGATTTGGATTAAAGGCTGAACATCCCAAAACAGCATACAGCCCTGATCAACCCAGGAGTGAGCTAAACTAATGATTTCTAGCAGCTGATCACTGGTCCACTCTTTCAGTGTCTGGCGGAGATATTCACTACTCTCAGACGCCAGCAGAGCATAATAACGAATCACATCCAAATTCATTTCAGCAAAGCAACCTGAACCAAGATGGTTCCTCTGTGTAGTCACTTCTGGTCAGAGCTGGCCCTGGTATACTGTCATGTACCGAGTGTGACCAGAACTGTGTGGCTAGCAACAGAGGAACACCAAACACAAATAAGTGAAAATATAAAAATGTATTTAGGTGAGTGAATAATATAAGTATAACCACCTCCAATATGGTACAGTGCAGCAAACCAACCAACAGACAGACTCACAAATAACAGATATGTGCAATAAATGGGAAATGCCAGAATCATATACAATAGCCAGGCCAGGGTCATACACAGCAGGTAGGCAGATGGACAAAAGGGATATTCCAGAAACATAAACGTTAGCCAGGCCAAGGTCATACACAGGGAGATCAGCAGATGGGGTAAGGAACACAGGACAGGGAGAGGATGGATGGGTCAGAACAGGGAGACAGGATCAGGAACTCAGGAACTCAGGAACTCAGGAACTCAGGTCGCAGATACAGAAACAGGTTCAGGTAAACAGGCAGCAGGTACAGATCAGGGCAGTGTGTGTGTGCACTTGCCGGGTATTTATATTATACCTGCTAACAGGCTCAGGTGACCCCTGATTGCAGGAAGTAACATCTGCCCTACACTGCCAGGATCCATCCGCTGGTGGACGCCAGTACTGCGGCCCAAGGATGACAACACCAGCAGAGAGAAGTTCTCCTGACAGTTCAAAACTGGCAGGAGACACCTGCTGGTGGACCTCAGTACTGCACGCCAGATGATAAATATTACCAGCGGATGGAACCTTTCCTTACATACTGCTTCTATATATGATGCTCGGCTACCACCCAACAGGGGGCCAAATGTGCAAAGGTTCAATCCAAATGTGGTACAGAGCAAACCTTCAGCTGAACAGTATGCAGAGCACACATCTCTCAGGCTCAGCAATCCTCCAGCATTGAAAAGCGCAGTAACAACAGCAGCCCCTGTGCATAGAAGCATTTGGCTCTGTGTAGCAAACTCTCTGTACAGGCAGCTCTCAGTTCAGTAGTCTGCAGCAGAATCTCAGCCAGCAACACATGGTATAGTATGCAGTTCTCTGCAGTGGCAGCCCTGAGCCCCTGTACATGGGCTCTCAGCCACTTGTGGGTCTCTGGAACTCCGGAGTCCTCTCCCTGGACTCACTGCATGCTGTTGCCCCTTCAGTGAAACTTGCAGGTCCTGACAACACACTGTCTGGGACACTGCTCCACACATTCCTGCTCACTCTCCCTCCAAGTCCAGGCACTTCTCCCTACACCCCATATGGGTCCCTGCTCTGCTTCCAGGGGATTGGAAGGACTATTTTTTACACTAGCTACAAGAGCCACATGATATGAGTTGATGCTGTTGATACAGGGATCCCCCTTTTTTTTACCCTTTATAGTAACTTTTAACCAATTTATCCTTCATTAAAGTTGCCCATCTGAGTACAATCTCCAGGGTATCCCTGTTAAATTTTGTTACTTATGGTTAATTTTTTAACAGGTATTAGGATCTCTGATCTGTTTATGTTGTAAACGTATTTAGACTACTAAAACACCATACACTTTTAAATGTAAACATCCAGAAATGAGATTCTACTTTGATCGCATGACATGGCAAAATTAAAACAATTGGAATTTTAAATATGTGATAAAGCTATCCAGCAACTCCTGGCCACTATCCCAAATGATAAATGTGTCATCAATGCACCTTGGCAATACATGGCACAGATATTTTGACAAGTCATCATCTGAAAAAATATGCCAGTCCAACACCCTCCCAGGTATAGACTGCAGTAGGATGGAACATAAAAAGTGCCCATCGCAATGCCTTGTACTTGGAGGTAGTGGGAGCTATCAAATGTAAAGATATTATGTTAAAATAATGTCCAGTAATTGAAGCACAAAGGTAATATTTTGCCATTGGCCTCACCCTCTCAGCTGCAAGAAAATTTTCACTATCTTAAAGAGGAAGTAAAGGCAATTTTAATTTAATTTTTTTTCAAAAAACCTGCAAAAGAAAGGCATAATGAGCTAGTATGCATAGATCGAAGCCCCCGCAGCGGTCCTCGGTCACCTCCGCCGCCACCGCCATCTTGCCTCAATGTCCCATCACTGCCGTCAGTGTATCGCCGCTCCGGCGCTGTGATTAGCCGGAGTGGCGATGACATCACACGCATGCGCGCGCGGGCCGGCAAGATCCCATTCAGAAAACCGGCAATGATGACGGCCCGCTATTGCGCATGCGTGTGACGTCATGGGCGTTGTTTTTAATAGTAAATATCTCCTTAACCGTGTAGGTTAAGGAGATATTTCTTGCACCTACAGGTAAGCCTTAATCTAGGCTTACCTGTAGGGGCAAGTTGTCTAAGTGGGTTTACAACCACTTTAAGGCCTTTTGAATCTGATATGCTGCTGTAAAGAGCCTCAATATGAATGGAAAACAACCATGCATTGTCATGTATGTAAATGTAGACCCTCAAACATTTGCTGAAGATGTATCATATCTTTTACACATGAGGAAAAACTGTTCATATGTTGTATAAGATATCGTCATGTACCTAGAGATGGAGCCTGATGTGGAGAGGTAGGCACCTCTTACACCTCTGGCTCAGTACCCCAGGTAAGGTAACAGGAAGCTTGAGAGCTCACAGTGGCACGAGTGCCTGACAGTTCTCACAGTAACAGATGCAGAAGAGTCGTCTGTGCATATCCGGATGCTGAGCGACAGATATAAAAGGCTGGCAGGTCACTGGCAGACAGACAGTAGGCACTTGGCAGGCTGAGGGAAGGTATACCACAGGCAAGCTGGGTCAGTAACTGGCAGGCAGGTCAGGAGCAAAACAACAGACAGGAGAGTAGTCAGAGTCCAGGCCAGAGTTGATAATGGTGAGGCAGGTAGGCAAAGGGAGCAGGTAGAGACATGATCCAAGGCAAGCCAGAGGTCATTACAGGCAGAGTTCTAGCGTGGTGCAGGCAGATCAGGTCGGCAACAGGAGATCAGATACAGGAACGGGTAGCAGATATGCAGGAAAGAAAGGTCCTAGTGCATCAGTGCTGTTTAACTTGGTGCCTGTCTTAGTGGTGGGCTTGTGCACCAACGTGCTAACAGGAATTCATGCATGCGCATGGGCATTGCAAACAGGAATTCTGCGTTTGCGCATACTTTACACCTTTGCTGACAGATGTGCATCTACAATATACTCCCATTCTGTTAGACTACCAACAATGGAGAAAATAGGTCTTCTGGGAGGACCATCCACGTTTTTGGTGTTTTTGGTAGTGCGCATATGTGAGAATCCAGGGGAATGCCACTTTAAAAAAGTGAGGATTTTTTTGGGTGAAAAAAGTTTTTGTCATAAGCTTTACCAATGAGTAAAAAAAATCTCCACAGCAACTCTCAATATTTTCTTATACCACTTTGTGTTCGATAAGATACAGTATTCTATAGACACATATTTGCTGTTGTTAATAACCAAATTATTGCCTCCCTTGTCTGAAGCCTCGTACACACGGCCGAGAATCTCGTCAGGAAAAAACCTGTTGTTTTTCTTAACGAGATTCTTGGACAAGAAACTTGTCCCGGCCGAGTGTACACCCGCTCGATTCAGAGAACCCGCGGTTCTTTGAATGGAGCGAACACGGTGACGTAATCGACTACGATGAGCGTGCGCTCGTCACATTCGATGCCGTCGCCACCATCTTGCTACTACCTATGCCTAGGAAGCTACCGCGCATTCGTCAAAGTCATTTCGAGCATGCGCGGGTTTCCACGGCGACAGGTAAGTGTACACACACACACTTTTCTCGTTGAGAAACATGCTGACGAGAATCTTGACGAGAAAATGGAGAATCCTGACAAGAAAATAGAGAGCAGGTTCTCTATTTTTCTCGTCGAGATTCTTGACGGTTTTCTTGACGAGAAACCTGATAGCCGCGTACACACGACCGATTTACTCGGCAAGAAAGCTCTGCCAGCAAGTTTCTTGTCGTTTTTTGACGAGAAACTCGGTCGTGTGTACGAGGCTTGAGAGTTTTTTAACTATTTTGTCATTATTACCTAATGAAGTTAATGACTGAGGTAGTTTCTGAGTATAGACTATGCTTTGAAATCAGATAATTTTTCAATTTTTGTTGTTGCTTGTTTTAAAAAAGACAAGAATACTTGGAATAGTCTGTTGTGGTGGAAAACTCTTTTTATCAAAGTCTTTACAAAGTCGAATCACATTTACTACCGTCATCTCAGCACGCTTGACAATCTCTCCAATATCCTTCTGACCATTTTCTTCCAATAATTCAACAAAATCTTTTAACACTTTTTCCAGCTGATTCCAATCCTGTATTGTCCTATCAATTGGGAATTCTTTTGCACTCTTTCTCTCTCTCTGGTACATAACTTTGTGAGTAAGGTTTCTGACAAACAAGTTAAAATCCTTGAATTTTGATACAAACATAAACTTAATCCTAACGTCAACAACTTATTTTCTGCATTATTAAAAGTAGATGTAGCAGGGTCCCCAAATTTAACCCCGCTATACCTAAATTTAGGGGAAGTTTTGAGCTGTAGTTGGCTCAGACCACCTTAATTGTTAGGGCATTCTATTTTACACCGCAGGTAGCAGGGCCGGCCCAAGACATTGTGCTGCCTGGGACCAAGAATGAAATGCTGCCCCCCCCAAAAAAAATAAATCACGCCCACCAAAAGGCCCCCACATTCATTATTTTATATCATGATAACTAAAGGGGACCCATCATGGCTCTATACATGTATAGGAGTAAAAATAGGACCTGTCGTGGCTCTATACATGTATAAAGGATAATAAAGAGGACCTGTCGTGGCTCTATACATGTATAAAGAGGACCTGTCATGGCTCTATACATGTATAAATGATTATAAAGAGGACCTGTCATGGCTCTATACAAGGATAATAAAGAGGACCTGTCATGGCTCTATACATGTATAAAGGAGTATAAAGAGGACCTGTCATGGCTCTATACGTCCATATAGGTGTATAAAAGGACCTGTCAGGGCTCTATACATGTATATAGGAGTATAAAGGGACCTGTCATGGCTCTATACATGTATAAAGGAGTATAAAGAGGACCTGTCATGGCTCTATACGTCCATATAGGTGTATAAAAGGACCTGTCAGGGCTCTATACATGTATATAGGAGTATAAAGGGACCTGTGCATGGCGGGCGGCCGCAATGTCTTTTGCGCAAACTAATCAATGTACGCTAATTGTGTTTTTTTTAGTACCAAAAATATGTAGAAGAATACATATTGGCCTAAACTGATGAAGAAATTATTTTTTTTATACATTTTTTGGATATTTATTATAGCAAAAAGTAAAAAATATTGTTTGTTTGTTTTTTTAATTGTTGCTCGTTTGTTGTTTATAGTGCAATAAATAAAAACCGCAGAGGTGATCAAATATCACCAAAAGAAAGCTCTATTTGTGGGAAAAAAAGGACATCAATTTTATTTGGGTACAGTGTCGCATTACCGCGCAATTGTCAGTTAAAGCGACACAGTGCCGTATCGCAAAAAATGGCCTGGTTATTAAAGGGTTTGTAAAGGTTTGTGGTTTTTCACCTTAATGCATCCTATGCATTAAGGTGAAAAAACACCTGGCAATGACTGCCCCCCAGCCCCCCTGTTTTACTTACCTGAGCCCGTTCACTTGCTGTGCGCGTCCCCCGGTGTCCTCTTCTCCTCGGAGTCTGGCCGTTAATTGGCTAGATTGATAGCAGTGCAGCCATTGGCTCGCGCTGCTGTCAATCACATCCAATGACCCAGGCCCTGGGGGGGGTGGGAACGAGTCATACACGTTGTGTCTATGGACACAGCGTGTATAACAGGGAGCGCGCCCGCAAGCTAACCCCCTTGGGAGAGTGCTTCCCAGAAGGGGGTTAGCTGATGCAGGGAGGAGCCAAGACAGCCGCCGAGGGACCAGAGAATCGGGGCCACTCTTTTCCAAACGCACTGCACAGTGGAGGTAAGTATAACATGTTTGTTATTTAAAAAAACAAAAAAAACAAAGCCATACAACCGCTTTAAGTGGGCAAATCCTTCCGGTCCTTAAGTGGTTAATCAGGGCTGGGCAAGACAAGTCCCTCTCAGAGGCTCTCATGTCTCATACAACTTGTGATGTGTGTTTGTACTTACAGTTTTGCTTCGGACTCCACCACCAGATGCGGGTTGTCACCTGCCACACGTTGCGGATTATCGGCTGCCACATGTTGCGGATGGTCACTTACGTCACCTACCACACGTTGCCGGTTGCCACTTGCCACACGTTGCGAATTGTCACTTGCCACGTCACCTGCCACACGTTGCGGATTGTCATCTGCCACACAATGCGGGTTGTCTCTTGCCACATCACATGCCACAACGTCACCTGCCACACGTTGCGTATTGTCACTTGCCACAACGTCACCTGCCACACGTTGCGGATAGTCCCGTGCCACACGTTGCGGATTGTCACTTGCCAAGCGTCACCTGCCACACGTTGCGGATTGTCACTTGCCAAGCGTCACCTGCCAAACGTTGCGTATTGTCACTTGCCACACGTTGCGGATTGTCACGACGTCACCTGTCACACGTTGCGCATTGTCACTTGCCACAACGTCACCTGCCACACGTTGCAGATTGTCACTTGCCACAACGTCACCTGCCACACGTTGCGCATTGTCACTTGCCACGGCGTCACCTGCCACACGTTGCGTATTGTCACTTGCCACAACGTCACCTGCCACACGTTGCGGATAGTCCCGTGCCACACGTTGCGGATTGTCACTTGCCAAGCGTCACCTGCCACACGTTGCAGATTGTCACTTGCCACGGCGTCACCTGCCACACGTTGCGTATTGTCACTTGCCACAACGTCACCTGCCACACGTTGCGGATAGTCCCGTGCCACACGTTGCGGATTGTCACTTGCCAAGCGTCACCTGCCACACGTTGCGTATTGTCACTTGCCACACGTTGCAGATTGTCACGACGTCACCTGTTACACGTTGCGCATTGTCACTTGCCACAACGTCACCTGCCACACGTTGCGTATTGTCACTTGCCACGTCACCTGCCACACGTTGCGGATAGTCCCGTGCCACACGTTGCGGATTGTCACTTGCCAAGCGTCACCTGCCACACGTTGCGTATTGTCACTTGTCACACGTTGCGGATAGTCCCGTGTCACACGTTGCGGATTGTCACTTGCCAAGTGTCACCTGCCACACGTTGCGTATTGTCACTTGCCACATGTTGCGGATTGTCACGACGTCACCTGTCACACGTTGCGGGTTGTCACTTGCTGTGTCCCAGAGTGAAGGCAGGCAGCAGAGAGATAATATAATCTCTCTGCTGCCCATGGCTGCACAGTGAGAGTGAAACTGCGGTGATGCAGGGTGGCGGGGAGAGATGACATCATCTCTCTGCTCCGCTGCCCGCTCACTCGCTGACTGCTCCCAACCCAACCCCCTCCCATGCTGCATGTGCTCTGCCCGCCCAGTCACCAACAGCAGCGGCGCTGGGCTCCTCACAGGGAGCGGTGCCTGCAGTGCTCACTCGCTGACTGCCCCCCCCTGCCTGTGAGTGTCCTCAGCGGCGCCGGACCCCACACAGGCAGCGGAGCGGGCTGGCTGGCGGGGGTCAGTTTGCCGCCCCTCTAACAGTGCCGCCTGGTACCATGGTACCACCCGGTCCCATCATAGGGCCGGCCCTGGCAGGTAGTATGCTGGTGTGTAGTTCCCTGTGGCCTGTAGGTGGCGCTGCCATAATGGGCCAGGGTTGAACCGCTGGTATAGTTCTGTGCCTTGGATGTCTTCTCTCGGCGGTTGTGTGGTGGGCGTGTTCGGCTTGCTGTGCACGCCGGGAGAGGATATAAAAGGGGCAGACGCTGCTTGCGAGTGGTCGTCGGTTCTTTGGTAGTCGGTTCCGGTACAAGCCCAGGGGGCCATCGTGGAGCGTGGTACCTGGCCCTCCTGGCCAGGGGCCCATGTATGCATTAGTCCCAGGCACCTTTAGCCCTGGGGCTGCAGCAACAGCCTTCGGCCCAGCACCTTTAGCTGGGGTCCGTGTCCTGGAAGGAGAAATCCCAGGGTGCCTCTGGCATGGGGACCCGTTCTGAGATGAGGAGGCCGGGGGAGGACCCTTCTGAAGGACCGGTGAGAAGTTCACGGAGAAAGAAGGGCCTGGTAACTCTCTGGAGGGATTAGATCCATCCAACACTAGAGGATTGGGATTAACAGTTCTGTGGCAGAGAATCTCCTAGTCGCATCTAGAAGGGGAAAACGAAAGAAACGTCCGAGCATCACTTCGGCTGCTAGGATCCGCTTTCATAGGGAACTATCCGGGTGAGCTAAGCCTACTTGAGGAACGAGTAGTGAATTCATAATTTGTCTTGTGCCGGGACTCATATCCAAACTCTTAAGCCCCGTACACACGATCGGTTTGACTGATGAAAACCGTCCGATGGATGGTTTTCATCAGACCAACCGATCGTGTATGGTACCCATCGGTCTTTCTTCCATCGGTTGTAAAAAATAGAACTTGTTTTAAAATTTTCCGATGGATAAAAAACCGATGGGAATTTCCGATCGTCTATGGGCAAGTCCATCGGTTAAAAAACCCACGCATGCTCAGAATCAAGTCGACGCATGCTCAGAAGCATTAAACTTAATTTTTCTCGGCTCATCGGAGTGTTTTACGTCACCGCGTTTGGAACGGTCGGTTTTTTGACTGATGGTGTGTGGCCAAGACTGAGGAAAAACAGTTTCATCGGATTTCCGATGGACAAATCCATCGGACGAAAATCCATAGGTTATCCGATCGTGTGTACGGGGCTTTACTGTCCTGTCTTCTATCCACCCTTTCCTATCCATTGACTTTGCATATAAAGAAATAAACTCTACGTTGGAGTTTACTATTGGTGTGGATCTTGGAGTTACTTGGGGATATAAAGACTTGTCCTTACATTCTAAGAGACGGGAACCAACTAAGGGAGAACCTTGCTGCAGGACCCTAGTTTGTGACGCCGCTCAGCCTCTTCACACAAGAGGGTATGGGCACGTAGCATGGTGTGTCTTTCCTGCAAGTGAGCCAAAGGCAGGTAAAAGAGCAGTCTGTGTGCTACATAGACAAGAGAATTATTTGTAATTTCTTTTCTGCTTTCCTTTTGGTAACAAATTGCTCCATTCTTATTCCCCCATTGAGTGGTGCTGTCTATATTTTTGGCGCCTACAAAACAAAGGAGTGTGGCTATTGCCCCTGTCATATTAGTATTAGACATGGTAATACTTTTGGTGATCCCCACCACCTTATGTACTTTCAAAATTCAATGGTGTCAGAAATTTGATTCTATTATTCCCTCGAATGTGAATACTTAACTGTCTATCTACTATTGGATATCTTTTTTTTTGTCTTACATCCGTGTACAGTGCCCATCACCTTTTATTACATTTGTGTCCTTCTAATGTCTATCTATTCTCTTGAATGTGTTGCTTTTGTGAAAAAACATATGGAAAACTAAGACAGGACATTGCATATGTTTTTTTAGGAACATTTCATGAGATAAAAGGTCTGCTTCTTGTGTATAAACAGACTGTATTTCCTCATCTGGTTTTTGTATTCCCTAATTAATATTGTCATCATGTTTTGGTAATATATTTTCAAATTTGTTTCCCACTGTGTCTTGAACTCCCCACTCATATTTTTAATATATTTGAACCCTAAGGCCAAAAAAATTATATTGTTTCTCCACATATTTTTCCAAATACTTCTTATGCCAGAAATGTATTCATTTTCTCTACAATATGTGCTGGGCTGTATGTGACCATAGACCCGCCCCCCCCCCTTCACCCATCTGCTTGCTGGATTTGACTGATAGCAGCAGTAGCCAATGGCTCAGGCTCCTCCTGCCTGTGCGACCAAGAAGAGAGGGAGAGAAGACCTGCAGCTGGGCACAGAGCGGGATCAATACAGGAGTCGGGTACGTGTTGGGGGCGCAGTGTTTTACTCTAGGGCACAGAATGCATTATGGTACAACAATCTTTAGACTTTAGAACCACTTTAAGATAGACAGAAGTCCAATACAACAGTAAAAAACTGTCAGGACGTTGTTAGTGGTTTCCACTATAAATTGAGGGATTATTTAATTTTATAAGGAGAAGATTGCATTATATAATCAGATCCCTGCACATCACCCTGAACACACCTGGAATAAGAATTTTAACAAAAAGTTTACTGGGGAACTTTTATTTCAGCGTGCTCAATGTATTAAGATGAAAAGCTGTGGGTTTAATAATACCTTAATACTGAGCTAGTACTTGAAGAGAGGGAGTAGGGCAAGCCGAGGTCAGTGAGGACTTGCATGAAAGCTTAGTTCAAGGCTTGAAGCATATGGGGATATGCTACTACCTGAATGTCTACGACCTGGTCACAGATGCTCTTTAAGTCATGTTTTAGTGTGAGTTATTGACATCCTTACCTGTCAATATCATACATAACAAGATATAGTACACTAGAAAGTACTTCAGTGTAATTTTTTACTTTATTATGGGAATGGTGGGGTTAGGGAAATGTATGCCCAAAATCTTTATATAACTTTACACAGTGAACATCTTATAAAGTAGAATGGTATTTCTTTCTTTGTAGATATGCAAAGTAGTTTTCACTCCAAGCACGACTCAAAGTCAGATAGAAAAGTCAAACCACTGTTCTAGCTGTGGTAGCTCAGACAAATATTAAATGATCAATATAGCATTTCTCTCTACAAAGAACCGAACTCAGTTGGAGATAAGTACGCCGTCACGCAGTGCACAATAACTACATGTATGCTACTGTACCCTTTGTTTTATAGTTTGCAACAAGTGCAAACTATTTCTTAGACTGAAAATATTTTTATACAAAATTAGAGGGTTTATTTGCCGATAGCACAATGACTCAGATCAGAAGACAGCTTAAAATGCCATCTAAATGAACTGTCAAATTTGTGGCATTTTTAACTACTTTGAACCTAAATATGAAATTAATGAAACATGCTGCAGCTGATAATAAGCATGCAGTTTACTTATACAGAAAATGAGACAGGAATATATTGAAATAGGATGTGAGTGTATGCATTGCATTCTGGAAAGGAGGCTGTCAAACCTAACGCCTACTGTAGCTTTTCATATATATATATTTTGAAGCATTATAAAAAAAAGCTCATGCTGTTCATATTATGCTCATATTATGCAGTGGAACTAAGGGGCAGCACACATTTATACATTGCCATGAAATTCTTTCTTTCTGTGAACCAAATGTGAATGCTATGTGCAATTTAGAAAGTATGTAGGCAGTCATAAATGGTTGTAATAACAGGAATATTTTTAAAATTAGCACAACTCTAAAAATGTTTCACGACAAATATGTGCAGTGTTGCTACTATAGATCTAAAAGAAACTTAGGGACATTTACAAAACACAGTTGCACAGTTCAAATGTTGCATCATGTGAATGTGTGCAAAATATGGAATTTGCAGTTCCCATTGTACCCCTTGTGAGCACTGCGCCACTTCTTGTTTTGCAAATGTCTGCAATCAAACTGCGAACGTTGATATCAATGATTTTATGTTTTTGATTCACATATGGATTGCATTAATTAGAGAAACTGTTTATTTATTTATTATTTGTCACATTTATATTGGGAGTGTGCTACCAGTTGTTGGCTGAGTTATTTTGAATATTAGTTGCTCACAAGATCTCTGAATATCAATCAAACTGTGAATGTTTGACTGTTTATGTACATTTATAGCAAGCGTTATGAACTAGGTTGCAGCAGAATTAACAGTCGTTTGTCAAATAATTAAGAAGGGACGTGGATCATTTTTTTAAACAGACATAATTATCTGAAAATGATACTTTTAATGCTTTTCTGAGAGCTATTATTTAGGCAAATATGACAAGCTTGTGGGTAGGTACCTTTTTGTTATTGCTGTATTATATTAGAGGGTTAAAGTGTGGTTATTCAGCAGTTAAATTCTGCTGTGGTATAACTTCCCCCTATGTGTGTCACTTCCCATTTGGAGGTGGTGAGACCTTGTTGGGAGGAGATGAGACCTTGTGGTTCCATTTTAGCGGTGGGAAGTTGTAGGGGGACCATACATGTGAGAAGTACTGTAGTGTTGTACTAATTCAAGGTGACCCTTGAACGGGACCCTAGTATGTCTCACTTGGCCAATGCATATAAACAGCTGGGCGGTGGTTTCCTGGATTTGGGAGAACATAACAGAAAAAAGTCTCTGATTACCACCACAGCAGTACAATATCTCCAGACCAGTGCAACCAGTCACAGTGTCCCTGATCACTACCACACAGTACCAGTGTCACCATAAGGCCTCGTTCGCATTGTGCGGTGCTCACTCAGTTGAGCACAGATCGCTCTTTAGAGAGCATTTGACAGGTGGTGGGGAGGCCTTGCATCGTCTCCTCACTGCATGATTTAACCCCTTGGACCTTGCACAAGTGGCCCAAATCGATTGAATGGGTTGTGATCGCCGGGAAATACACCCACCAAAAATGACAGGAAGTATAATTCCTAGACAAATGGATGGATTGAGCCAGCAACACTGTAGTCCGTATAACAATTTATTGGTGACTGATTACAAAGGGGTGACAATAACTCACTTCTTTGTAACCATTCACCAATAAATTGTTATGCGGACTACAGTGTTGCCGGTTCAATCCATCCATTTGTCTTTTTCTGGTGTGTACGGTCACACTGAGCCCAGGCACCTGTGTGTGGATCTTGCAATCAGATTGGGTGTTCCTCATTGTGTGCGCTGTTCCTCTCAGACTTCACTTGGAGTATAATTCCTGACATGGTATTGAAGCAAAGCATCGCAGGTGCAGCATGTGTACACTCCTGTCCACTGCTTCTGCAGCTAAAGGGTTCACAGTGGGGGGGGTGGGGGGGTGGTAAAATTTCAGCTCAACTGAGAGGTTATACCGCCCACAAACCTCATGTGTCAACTAGCCCTAATAGTGCAGCCTGTAACAGTGTCTCTGATCACCACCACACCAGACCAGCTAGAAACAGTCCCAATCACTGCCACACCATATGAATGCAGCTAGCAACAGTTTTACTGATCACTGCCACAACAGTCCTAGTCTCACCCAACCATTGTAGGCCAGCAACAGTGTTCCCTATCACTGCCACACCAGTCAGTGTCACCAGACCAGTGTATTTCAGCAACAGTGTTCCTGATCGCCGCCACACAAGTTCCAATGTCAAAAGACCAGTGTAAGCCAAAAACAGTGTTCCTGATCGCCGCCACAAAAGTTCCAATGTCACAAGACCAGTGTAAGCCAAAAACAGTGTTCCTGATTGCTGCCACACATTTCCCCAGTGTCACCAGACCAGTGTAAGACATCAACAGTGTTCCTGATTGCTGCCACACCAGACCAGAATAAGCCAGCAAAAAAGTGTTCTGGGTCACCACCACACCAGTCCCAGTGTTACCAATCCAGTGTAAGTCAGCAACCATGTTCTTGATTGCTAGTTATACCAGTGACAATGTCACCAGACCAGAGCAGCCAGCAACAATGTTCCTGATCGCTAGCCACACCGGTGCAAGTGTTACCAGAGCCAGTGCAGCCATCAACAGTAAACAGGATTGCCACCACATTAGTACAGTATCACCAGAGCCGGTGAAACCAGCAACATTACCACCACACCAGTGCAGGGTTGCCTCTGCCTGCTGCCTGTACTGACCCAGGCCTGTTTATTATCCATCTTTCTGTCTGCTAGCTGAACCAATCCTTTGCCTGTTTGCTTACCATGAATCTGCCTGCCACCTGAACTGACCCATCTGCACATCCCACTGACTACATTTTGGCAAAACACCAATCTCACCCATTCCAAATGGACAACTGCACTACTGGGACCACAGAAGCTCTTTACTCTTCCTTTCTTCAGCCTCCTTTATTTCCTGGCCAGTGATGATGGCATTCCTGAGGGCAGCAACATATCAGTAATCTAGAAGGCTTGGCTTATAGGAACGGGGACTGCTAAAGGTGATGCTACACTAAGCAATATTCCCTGACCACTCATATAGAGACCAGCATTGCAGTAAACTGTTTATAATACAATTGGTTACTTTTTGTGATGCACTTGATGCAATGTCCAGTACATATTGAGTCCAAACATTGAAATTGTCTCACCTATATGGTATCACCAGGAGTAGCAGAATGTGTTTTTGGGCGAAATTCTAGCTATGCCCAGGCAGTGTGTAAAAAATACCTTATGTGGTAATATACCTCAGACATGAAATTTGAACAAAGCATAACCCTCAATAGTGTGTACTTGTCTTAATACAGATCACCAAGTGTAATTTCTGTCCGCTGCCTCATTTCTCTGCTATCAGCATAAATCACTTTTCCTTCCACATTAAAAATACAAAAAAAGAAATAAACAAAGTCTTTAAAGGGGTTGTAAAGGCAAAAGTTTTTTCCCCTTAATGCATTCTATGCATTAAGGTGAAAAAACATCTCTGGATTAGCGCCCCCCCCCCCCCCGAGCCACCCGTTTACTTACCTGACCCCACGAAAGTCCTGCGCCGTAAACGCGCAGGCATCTCGTCCGGCTTCTCAAGTCATTCATTAGTTGTTTGAAAGCAGCGCACCCATTGGCTTGCGCTGCTGTCAATCACATCCAATGACGCGGCGCGCCGGGGGCGGGGCCGAGTGATACAGTGAGCGGCTATAGCCGCCGGCTGTATCACTGGAGCATGCCCGCAATCACTCACCACCATGCAAGCTCGCTCGCATGAAGGTGATGAGTTCTTGCGGAGAGGAGCCGAGACAGCCGCCGATGGACCCCAGAAGACCAGGTTCAGGGCCACTCTGTGCAAAACGAGCTGCACAGTGGAGGTAAGTATAACATGTTTGTTATTATTTTTTATTTATTTTTTATCTTTAGTGTTCCTTTAAAAAATTCACCATGCCTCTTAAAATACATTGGGGCGTTTACTCTCCAAAATGTTGTCACTTTGTATGTGTTTCTAATTTTCTTGGTGCTCCATGATCTCCAAAAATGTAAACGGTACTGAGGAAATTAGATGCATAAGTTATGCCCCTAGAAAGCTTGAAGGTGCTCCTTAGATTTTAGGCCTCTCTATGTGGCTAGGCTGTGTGGTATTGCCATACTCAGGAAGATTAAAAGAATGTGTTTTGGGTTGTAATTCTAAGCATGCCTATATTGTGTGTTAGAAATATCTTATTAATTTGACAACTTTGTGTAAAAAAAAAAAATATATATATATATTTTAACTTTCTTCACACATTTTCTAAAAACTTGTGGCCAAAAATAAAATTTTCTGAAAATACCTTAGGGTGTTTGCTTTCCAAAATATAGCCATTTTGTGGGTGTTTCTCCTGTCCCAGCACTTCAGGGACTCAAGAAAAATGATAGGTATTTAGGAAATTAGACACCTAATGTATGCCCCTTGAAAGTCCAAAGGTGCTCTTTATTCTATTTTTTTATTTGTTTGTGGGAATAAGTAAAGAGTACTAATGCACCTCTGTATGCATTACCTTGGGAGGGGGCTTCCAGATTCCAGCATAAGTCCCCCTTATTTTACTATTACCTCTGCCTCCTTTTTGGGGCACATGGAGGTGGGGAAAAAGCCCCTTTCCCTCAACATTGGTACAAGGGTGCTTTGCAAGGAGGATTTCCCTTGCACGCTAACACCCCGATATTAAAAAGCATGTGGCCTGGTACAGGAAAATGGGTGCACACTTGCTGCCCTCCTTTTTCTGGCATCCCAAGCTGTACGCCTTGATAGGGGTCTGGCTGGAATTTTAAGTTGAAGACTATACTGTTCTCCCCCACTCCTTTTTTAAATTACTACTGTCATGAAAATTGTGCAGCTTTAAGGCACCATCAAAGCATAGTGTTTCAAAAATGTGTGCATTTACAATGTTGCCGCACGAACGTCTCTTTGCTCTACATTACTATTTTAATTGGTTCATAACCCCCATGGCAGTGCCCAGATCCCCACGCCCTTTACTCAGAAATGGCTTGCCTCTCATGACCCATCAGTTTGTTTATAGACAGGAATGGACAGGGTTAGTACCTCTGTTTTAGTACAATTATATAATGATCCATTCATACTAATCTGAGGCCCACTATTGTAACACTACTGTTGAAACAAAACTTGTATCATTGTGAACCCTTGTTGTCTGTCAAAACTTGATTTCAATAAAAACCATTGAAAGAGAAATGGCTTGCCTATTATTCTTGAAAATGAGCAAAAAACTCTCCACCCATGCATTCACCTTCCATGGATTTCAATAGTTTCAGTGCAAAATTTTCATCCAATAATAATAGGTATAAAAACAAGGAATAGAGACAATGAAGAGAATAATATTCATAACACTTATTTAACTGCTACATAATTGTCTTTATTCCTGAACTACCTGTACACATTAACCTAGGTAGGCAATCTTTGGTAAAGGAAGCTGTAACCTATTGGACAGATAACTCATAAAAAATCATGAAGAAAAAATGTCACATCCTAAGATTTTATAAACCACCAGACCTCTTAATTGAAGTATAGTGCATAGATGCGAAGGAGCTAGTTTCCACAGCAACTGTAACTAGGAAGGCACTTTAAAAGAGAAACCCAGTAAGACACAATTTTAGATATTTGACAATTGGGTTTTTAAAGAGCTGGGACAAAACATTCTGCATGAATTTAAAGGATTACTGAAAGCAGGTCAGATGACAATCTCCATGTTGCATAGGAAAACAGTTCAACTGCTGAGAAACCCCACGAGGCTAGTTCTAAAAATGAAATTATTACAATAGCTGGCTTTAGAGTGGGATGTGCAATCTATCAAAAAGTATATTTAGAAACCGGTAATCAAAGCAATGTTCAGAATAGACATGTCATCCCCGAAACTGCAAGTTAAATCGGTTGTTTTCAGTTTAGCACATTTTAAAATAAAGATCTGCTGGAAAATGTCGGTCTGGCTTCGTCTCTATGAACAAAGAAGCAAGTATTGTAGTATTTTACAGTTATTGACTTATAGTCCTTTTAATACCGCTACAGGAATCCTTAACCGCAGCATTTCAAAACACTATGCCCACCCACGCAACAAATGTCCCAACAGTCTCAAGGTCACCTCTAATGACATTATTCCTATCTTCAAAAGACAGATTCCAAGAACTCTGAGGAAGAAAAGGGATTTTTATAACAGCCTACCTGTAAAATCCTTTTCTTGGAGTACATCACGGGACACAGAGCGACTTAGTCATTACTAATGGGTTATATAGATTACCTTCAGGTGCTGGCACTGGCCACTTCCAAACCGGAAGTACCCTCCCCTATATAAGCCCCTCCCATCCGGGAGCACCTCAGTTTTGTAGCAAAGCAATAAGTGTCCCAAAAAGAGGGGTGGGAGCTCTGTGTCCCGTGATGTACTCCAAGAAAAGGATTTTACAGGTAAGCTGTTATAAAAATCCCTTTTTCTTTTTCGTACATCACGGGACACAGAGCGACTTAGTCATTACTAATGGGACGTCCCAAAGCAATGCCAAATGAGGGGAGGGATACATAAGCTGGGCGCCATCAGGCATGAGGATCTTTTGCGGCCTGCAACACACTGCGCCCAAAGGCGACATCCTCCTGACTTCTAACGTCTACCTGGTAGAATCTAGTAAACGTGTGTACCGAAGACCATGTTGCGGCCTTACATACTTGAGCCAGGGAGGCCTGGTGATGCACTGCCCATGAAGTTCCAACTGCTCTTGTGGAGTGCGCCCTAACTTTGAACGGAGGCGGTCTCTTTCTCAAGCCATAGGCTTGTATTATGACCTGTCGAATCCACTTGGCTAAAGTAGATTTTGATGCTGCCTGACCCTTTCTAGGGCCTTCCGGCAGAATAAACAAAGTATCCGTTCTGCGAATCTGAGCAGTGGCTTTTAGATAAGCTTTAACTGCTCTTACTACATCCAAAGAATGTAATAACTTTTCCTCTACCGAGCTAGGTTTGGGGAAAAAAGAAGGAAGAACCACATCTTGGTTCAAATGAAACCTCGATACCACCTTGGGAAGAAAGGCTGGATGAGGACGTAATACTACTCTGTCCTTATGGACAACCAGATATGGCTCCCTACAGGACAAGGCGGCTAATTCCGATACTCTTTTAGCCGAACAAATGGCTACTAAGAAAATCAATTTCCTGGTGAGAAGAACCAAGGAAATGTGTTGCAATGGTTCAAACGGTTGTTTCTGTAGAACCGACAGAACCAGGTTTAAGTCCCATGGACATATGGGAATACTAACCGGAGGGCTAATACGCATCACTCCTTGTATGAAAGCTTTGACTAGTGAATGCGAAGCCAAGGGCCTTTGAAAAAATATTGACAAGGCCGAAATCTGACCCTTGATAGTACTCAAGGCCAGCTTCCTATCTACAGCCCACTGTAGGAAGTCCAAAATCCTACCTATCACGTACTTACGTGGATGCCATTTCTTGGCCTCACACCACGTAATGTACGCCTTCCAGATCCTATAATAGATCTGCCTGGATACCGGCTTCCTGGCATTGATCATGGTAGATACCACAGAATTAGAGAGCCCTCTCTTTTTCAGAATGTGGGCTTCAATAGCCAGGCCGTCAAACCTAGGGCTGGTAAGGAAGGGTGGTATATCGGTCCTTGCGACAGCAGGTCCGGACGATGTGGGAGGGTCCAAGGACTCCTCACTGACATTTTTACAATCTCCGCGTACCATGCCCTTCGGGGCCACGCTGGAGCCACCAGAATCACTGGTTTCTTTTCTACCCTGATTCTGCGGATTAATCGCGGTAACAATTGTGGCGGTGGGAATGCATATATCAGCTTGAACTGATCCCAAGGGAACACTAGGGCATCCGAGCCGCAAGTTAGGGGATCCCTTGTGCGAGACACAAATCTGTCCACCTTTGCGTTGAATCTGGATGCTAGCAAATCTACATCCGGTGTTCCCCACCGCTGGCATATTGCCTGGAAAACATCGGGGTGAAGAGACTATTCCCCCGGGCATAATTGTTGGCGACTTAAAAAGTCCGCTCTCCAATTTTCCACTCCTGGGATGAAAACCGCGGATATGGCTGGGACATATTTTTCTGCCCACTCCAGGATGCAATTTGCTTCCCTCTGGGCTGCACGACTCCTGGTGCCACCCTGGTGATTGATATATGCCACTGCTGTGGCATTGTCTGATTGAATTCTGACAGGGGACCCTTGGAGTTTGGATGTCCATGCTGCTAGGGCATACCGGGCTGCTCGTATCTCTAAGAGATTGATGGGCAGGGCCTTTTCTGCTTCTGACCACTTGCCCTGGAGAAACCATTGCTCCAGTACTGCCCCCCAGCCTATGAGGCTGGCATCTGTAGTGACCACCTTCCAAGAAACCGGACTGAAGGGTTTTCCTTTTTCCAGATTCTGGGGCACCAACCACCAATGGAGGCTCTTGCGAACGGAAGGGGACAGGGACATTGGTAAGTCTAAAGCCTGAACTTTTTTGTTTCAGGCTGACAGTATGGCCCTTTGCAAATTCCTTGAATGGAATTGACCGTAGGGTACCGCTTCGAATGAAGCCACCATTTTTCCCAGCAGCCTCATGCACAGGCGTATGGATGGTTTTCTTTTTGTACCCACTAAGTGGGTCAAATCTTTTAAAAACGACACCTTCTCTGGAGGTAAGAAAATCTTTCTCTGATTTGAATCCAGCCTTAGCCCTAAGTATTCCAGACTTTTGACTGGTCTTAGAGCTGACTTTTCCCGGTTGATAATCCAACCGTGATATTCCAGATACTTGATTGTCTTGTGAATAGCTACTTCCAGATTTTCCACTGAGTGGTCTATTAGTAGCAGGTCGTCTAGATATGCCATTATCGTTACACCTTGTGTTCTTAGATTGGCCAATAATGGGGCCAGAATTTTTGTGAACACTCGTGGTGCTGTGGCCAGACCGAAAGGTAAGGCTCTGAACTGAAAATGGCGCCCTTCTACTGCAAAGCGTAGAAATTTCTGGTGGGCCGGAAAGATGGGAATATGCAGATAAGCATCCCTTATGTCGATCAAGGCTAACCATTCCTGCCCTTGTAGGGCGGTGGCCACCGATCGGATCGACTCCATCCGAAAAGTCCTGATATTTAGGAACTTGTTTAGCCCTTTTAGATTTAATATGGGCCTCACGTCCCCATTTGGTTTGAGGACTGTGAAAAGGTTCGAGTAAAACCCGAATCCGCTTTCTTCCAGGGGAACCTTCATGATTACACCTTGGAGCAATAGTTGTTCTAGTGCCAGAAGGAGGGATCCTCTCTTCTGGGGATCTCTTGGCACGTTTGACCTCATAAATTGGGCAGGAGTGCCTTTTAACTCCAGCTTGTATCCCAGACTTACTGCGGAGAGCACCCATCTGTCTCTGATGGTGTCCCGCCAGGTCTCTGTGAACAACTGAAGCCTTCCCCCCACCCGATTGAGTGGGGGCAACGCTTCATGACTTGGGGGGAGGTTTTGTACCTCTCTTGATCCAGGGCTTCTTGTTACCCTGTGATCCCTGATTTCTGTCCCCTGAATTTGACCGCGGAGGCCGTCGGAACTGCTTCACAGCCGATGTGCCCGGGACTGGAGAAGTAGGCCTCTTAAAAGAAGGACTTCTACTCTTGTTCTTAACCGGTAAGAGTGAACTTTTACCGGCAGAAATTTTCTGGATATATTTGTCCAGATCTTCTCCAAATAAGCGTTCTCCATGAAATGGGAAGCTAACCAGCAGTTTCTTACAGGGAGCTTCAGCAGACCAGTTTTTGAGCCACAGAAGCCTACGCATATGTACTATAGACAGCGTAAAGTGGGAGGCCTGTTGGATTGTATCCTTTATGGCGTCCACCGCAAAACACAAGGCTCTAGGCAGGTCAGCTAGGGCAAGAGCCTGCTGATCTGGTAAGTCCCTTAAGACTTGTTTCAACTGATCTTTCACTGCTTGGCAGACTCCAATCGCTGCTACCGCAGGTTGTGTCACCATGCTTGCTGTAGAGAAAGCAGATTTTAGTAAAGACTCCAATTTTTTATCTATTGGGTCTTAGAACATTGGAACATTATCTACTGGACATGTCAGTGATTTATTCACACAAGAGATGGCTGCGTCCACTGTAGGGACCCTCCATTTTTTTATGAACTTATCCTCCATGGGATAGATCACCGGAAATCTCTTGGGGGGAGCAAATATTTTATCAGGATGCTCCCAATCCTGGTAAATAAGCCCTTCTAATAAAGGGTGGATTGGGAAGGAACAGACAGCCTGGGGAGCTTTTAGCGACCCCAGCGAGGAAACCGTAGTGGATGGTGGTTCCGCCAGAGGCATTTTAAATGCTGATCGGACCATGTTAGTCAGAGACTGAACCCATAATCTTTCAGCCTGAGATGCTGAGAAAGGTTCTTCCACTGTTGATTCCTCCATAACTGAATCAACCTCATCCTGATCCCCTTCAGGTAGGTCGATCCCTGTGTGGGGCTGTTCCTCCACTAACAGGCACTCTGAAGGAGGAGACGGAGATCGGACGCGCTTTCCCTGTGACAGGGAAGCAGCGATCAATGCTGTTAATCTCTCTTCCAATCCTCCCAGAGTTGAGGATAAAACCTCCTCTGTTATATATACAGGAGCAGGTGGACTGGGGACAGCCGCAGCACCAGGCACTCCTGCGGGGTTTCTACGGCTATTGACCTCTGAATTCTCAGGGGAGATTGGTGCAGTACAAGCATGCCCAATATCCTCAGAGCCCGATGGAGACCCCTTTGGCTTCCTGGAAGACCTATTTCCGGAGCGTCTGGACGACATATCCTTTAAGCACAAAGCTGAGGTATTCCCGTCGTCATACACCAATTTTGCTGGTAATAGTCTAACACAGTTGCTGCTATATACCAGCTGGTGTCCACTAAAGTGCCTTTCTATGGGGATGCCTGCATCAACCGCCTCTGTGTGCCACTGTTTGTTGCTAGCTCTGTTTGCATCCAGCTGACACTTGTACTGTGTCTTTATACAAGCTGGGACGCCTGCACATGCGCAGAAGCGCCGTGGCGCGCATCGAGCGTCATCCACCCGCCCCGCCCCTTTTTTCCATAGGAGGCGCGTGCATGCCCGTGCGCCATTGGCGCCCTTTTCAAAATCAAACAGGGACTAGGAGCCAGGGCCCTTTTGCCGGAGGGCCTGTGCGGTGGATGAGCGCAGCAACAGGGCAGAGGAAGTGGATTCCCACAGAGAAACTTACCAACTGCCTGGATCTTTTGACTTGAGAAAACCAAAGATCCATATGACAAGAAAAATGGACTACAGCGGCCTCTAGTGGTTTAACACAGGTACCGCGGTCCTCTTTTTTTTTTTTTTTTCTTGACTACTATTAAAATTTTACATTTTCAGTAGTTACAGGCATACACAGATATTAGCGGGAATACCGTTAGGTAACAGACAGAAAGACAAATTAGGCTTGGGGGTCCCCCAATAGAACCAAGTTCCTGGGGGCCCCCACTTACCTGTTCCCCGCCGCAGGACTTTGTTTGGTCCACAGAAGCCCAAACTTCACCTATCACGGCAGGCATTGTAATTAAACCTTCAGGGACCGGGTTCCCAAGGATTCCACTCCCCTGGACCTGTATAGCACCCTGCACAGACAACATCTTGGTCGTGGGTATGACCAGAGCTCTGGATCCCAGGGTCCAGCCCTCCTAAGAGAGGCATTACAGGCAAAACCTTGCTCTTCTGCTGCAAGGCCTGGGTACCGACCGTTTAGCTATGAAGCTTTTTTGGTGGGATCCGGAACAGCTTACTAAGGCCCAAAAGAACCTGTATGCAAGCCCAGTGAAAACACATGTTACTCTTTGGCCAACACCTTAGACACTGGCAAAAAACTGAGGTGCTCCCGGATGGGAGGGGCTTATATAGGGGAGGGTACTTCCGGTTTGGAAGTGGCCAGTGCCAGCACCTGAAGGTAATCTATATAACCCATTAGTAATGACTAAGTCGCTCTGTGTCCCGTGATGTACGAAAAAGAAAGTCTTTTTGGATTTTCACTTTAAGAACTTTCCACCCTGAAGAACTAAATAACAATAGAATTGTCCTACTAATCCATGGGTGCTCAACCTGTGGCCCTCCAGCTTTTGCGTAACTACAAGTCCCATCATGCCTCAGCCTTTGGAAGTCATGCTTGTAACTGTCAGCCTTGCAATGCCTCATGGGACTTGTAGTTTTGTAACAGCTGGAGGCGCACAAGTTGAGCACCCATGTACTAATCCTTCATCTTATGCTCATAACACCACCCAATACGGATTACCAGACAATAAGCTCCAATTTGATACATACAGTATCTCACAAAAGTGAGTACACCCCTTACATTTTTGTAAATATTTTATTACACATTAGTGTTAGTCTCTACTGAATGTGTTTGCCAATAGCTAAAGGCCAAAACCAAGGCTAAAGAGAAATAACCTTAAAACTCTCTCTAGTAGATGAAGGGTTATTTTCCCAAAAAAGGAACATCATTCAGTATCTCACAAAAGTGAGTACACCCCTCACATTTTTGTAAATATTTTATTTTATCTTTTCATGCGACAACACTGAAGAAATTACACTTTGCAACAATATAAAGTAGTGAGTGTACAGCTTGTATAACAGTGAAAATTTGCTGTCCCCTCAAAATAACTGAACACACAGCCATTAATGCCTAAACTGCTGGTAACAAAAGTGAGTACACCCCTAAATGAAAATGTCCAAATTGGGCCCATTTATCCATTTCCCTCCCTGGTGTCATGTGACTCGTTAGTGTTACAAGGTCTCAGGTGTGAATGGGGATCAAGTGTGTTAAATTTGGTGTTATCGCTCTCACACTGGTCACTGAAAGTTCAACATGGCACCTCATGGCAAAGAACTCTGAGGATCTGAAAAAAATTATTGTTGCTCTACATAAAGATGGCCTAGGCCAGTGATGGCGAACCTTGGCACCCCAGATGTTTTGGAACTACATTTCCCATGATGCTCTGCAGTTCCAAAACATCTGGGGTGCCAAGGTTCGCCATCACTGGCCTAGGGTATAAGAAGATTGCCAAGACCCTGAAACTGAGCTGCAGCACGGTGGGCAAGACCATACAGCGGTTTAACAGGACAGGTTCCACTAAGAACAGGTCTTGCCATGGTCGACCAAAGAAGTTGAGTGCACGTGCTCAGCGTCATATCCAGGGGTTGTCTTTGGGAAATAGACATATGAGTGCTGCCAGTATTGCTGCAGAGGTTGAAGGGGTAGGGGGGTCAGCCTGTCAGTGCTCAGACCATACACCGCATGGCTGTCGTCCCAGAAGGAAGCCTCTTCTAAAGATGATGCACAATAAAGCCCACAAACAGTTTTCTGAAGACAACCAGACTAAGGACATGGATTACTGGAACCATGTCCTGTCTGTGGTCTGATGATACCAAGAAAAACTGTCCTGGATGGTGTCAAGCGTGTGTGGTGGCAACCAGGTGAGGAGTACAAAGACAAGTGTGTCTCTACAGTAAAGCATGGTGGTGGGAGTGTCATGGTCTGGGGCTGCATGAGTGCTGCCGGTACGGGGAGCTACAGTTCATTGAGGGAACCATGAATGCCAACATGTACTGTGACATACTGAAGCCGAGCATGATCCCCTCCCTTCAGAGACTGGGCCACAGGGCAGTATTCCAATATGATAATGACCCCAAACACACCTCCAAGATGACCACAGCCTTGCTAAAAAAGCTGAGGGTAAAGGTGATGGACTGGCCAAGCATGTCTCTAGACCTAAACCCTATTGAGCATCTGTGGGACATCCTCAAACAGAAGGTGGAGGAGCACAAAGTCTCTACCATCCACCAGCTCCGTGATGTCGTCATGGAGGAGTGGAAGAGGACTCCAGTGGCAACCTATGAAGCTCTGGTGAACTCCGTGCCCAAGAGGGTTAAGGCAGTGCTGGAAAATAATGGTGGCCACACAAAATATTGACACTTTGGGCCCAATTTGGACATTTTCACTTAGGGGTGTACTCACTTTTGTTGCCAGCGGTTTAGACATTGATAGCTGTGTGTTGAGTTATTTTGAGAGGACAGTAAATTTACACTGTTATACAAACTGTACACTCACTACTTTACATGTAGCAAAGTGTAATTTCTTCAGTATTGTCACATGAAAAGATATAATAAAATATTTACAAAAATGTGAGGGGTGTACCCACTTTTGTGAGATACTGTATACCCTTGGTCATCTTTTTAATGTTTTTTACATGATTCTTTATTATAACTTGTGTATTGTTTAAATACAGCTCAGTGGCAGAAGCATTTGTACTGGGTCCATGCCATTTGAGCCACCTGGCTCTTTTCATTAGTCCCTCAGACCATTTTACCCACCTCTCCTTGCTCTCTTGGTTCTCCTGGCTCATTGAACCTTTTCGTTATAGCACCCTGCTGCACAGGCCCACTCTCTGGCCTCTCATTATGAGATCTCCTGGCCACTAGCGTTGCTAGCCAGGTGCGGGGGGGGCGGGCCGCACCCGGGTGACACCCACCAGAGGGGTGACACCCGTGGGTAGCGCATCGGCACCACACTGACATCGCCCGCCCGCTGCCCTGTGCCTTAGGCTCACGCTGCGGCTGTGTCCCTCAGTAGAGCGGAAGGAAGCCGCCGCCCCCTCTGCCTCCTCTCTGTTTACATCCACAGAGGAGGAGGAGGAGGAGCCCGCGCTCGAGGGACACACCGCTGTGTGTATCTGCCGCTCTGTTCTGAGGTCTGTAAGGTAAGGGGGGCATCTTTACTGATGGGGGAGGGGGTGTCTGTACTGCTGGGGTCTGCACAAGGGGGAGTTTGCACCAGGGGGGGCTGTAACTGAGGGGGTGTCTGTACTGAGGGGGGTGTGGTACTGAGGGGGGTGTCTGGTACTGAGGGGGGTGTCTGGTACTGAGGGGGGTGTCTGGTACTGAGGAGGGGGTCTGGTACTGAGGAGGGGGTCTGGTACTGAGGGGGGGTGTCTGTAACTGAGGGGGGGTGTCTGTAACTGAGGGGGGTGTCTGTTACTGAGGGGGGTGTCTGTTACTGAGGGGGGTGTCTGTACGAGGGGGGTGTCTGTACGAGGGGGGTGTCTGTACGAGGGGGTGTCTGTAACTGAGGGGGTCTGCACTGAGGTGGGGGTGTCTGTACTGAGGGGGAGGTTCATACTGAGGAAGGCGGGTCTATATTGATGGCAGGGAGTCTGTACTTAGTGGAGCGGGTTTGTACTGAGGGAGGGGATCTATACTGTTGGAGGGGGGTCTGTACTGAGGGGGGACTATAGTTGTTGGGGGGTGACACCATTTTTTTTCGCACCGGGTGACACCAACCCTAGTGACGCCACTGCTCCTGGCACCCAAGGCTTTCTCAGTCCTTTGAGACCTCCAGATTGCTTTAGTCCCCTGGACTTGACTAGTCATCCTGACCCTTTCAGTCTCACAGACTCGCTTAGCCGTCTCAACCCTCCCAGACTTATGGGCATAGAATCTCTCCTACAGCATGAAGTACTGTCTCTTGAGTAGAGCACCTCTGTCTCTGTCTAACAGGAGCGCACACCTGTCTCCATATGGGAGCCCTGAACTAGGGTCAGGTCCTTGCTTTTAATTATTGTGCACACCTGCATACTCACACACCCTGCAAGTCTCCGATAAGGCCTGGACACAGGATTGAAGGTTTTGTCCCATCCAAGACTCTTTGAAGCCTTCAGACTCCGGACCCTGATTTGGAATTACAAAACCTAATATGTTTTTACAGAGGTTTTAGGTCATGCTTATGAGCATCATATAATTTCTGTGAGGTTTGAGGTCATGCTTATGAGCATCATATAATTTATGTGATTTTTTTTTTTGCTTATGCCTTGGACTATTATTTATGTTTTTATGGACAAATATGTATGCTTTTCTTACAAATTATTATCATTACTATTATTTTTTTTATCATATTTATCCCCAGAACATCCTTCATAGCTCCTCTATCCTTAAAGTGGTTGTAAACCCACTCTTGAAACTTGCACCCACAGGTAAGCCTAGATTAAGGCTTACCTGTAGGTGTTTTCAATATCTCCTAAACCTACAAGATTTAGGAGATATTTGCAAAAAAAGAGTACACCGATGTGTACGGCGCATGCACACCGTAGACATCGGCGCAGGCACACTGTAAATGTCCGTTTTATGAATGATAACGCTGGCTTTTACGGCTCCCGCGCACATGCGCGGAGTGACGTCATTGCTACTCCGGCCAATCACAGCACCGGAGCGGCGATACCCGGAAGTAACCTCCGGGAGAGATGACTGTGGCTGGAGGGGGAGACGAGGACAGATTCGGGGGCTTTGATCTAAGGTAAGTAATGCATAATAAGCTAGTATGCTAGTCATATTAGCTCATTATGCCTTTGTCTTGCAGGATTTTTTTTTTTAAATATGGTGTGGGGGATTAGGTTTAATGCAGGGACAAACTCACAGTTTCTTTAGGAAAATATCACGTTTATTCCACAGGATATTCCCAAACAGAAGAAAGACATCTTCCCATCAATCAAACAATAAACTTCTGCTCTACCGAGCCTCACTGTGTCCATAGACTGACCAGTCCTTGGTCTTGTAGTAAGTGTCCTTACAAACGTAAATCCTTTGTATCCAATAATCAGGGGTAAGCAGCCATGCTCCTGGATGCCTCCTCACATGGAGACACACACTCTCTCTTCACATGGAGACACTCTCTCTCTCAGAGACCAGCTGCCTTAATCAAGGCCTGGAAGGAAACCAACAAACTGCGGCTCCACGGACCTGGGAGCCTGTCCCACCCAGAGCTCTATCAGACTCCCAATAAAACCAGCCCCAGAACGAACTTTACCAACACAGGATAAAGAACTATCTTTCTTTATCCTAAAGTCTTTGCTGGTATTATCTTAGATTGCAAATCTAAGAATCCGTGGAGGAACATATATCACTTTTCCTGTAAATTTTAACCTGTTTTACAGGCACCCCGCTACAATGGGTTTACAACAACTTTAAGATGTAACATTCACATACTTACTTCTTAAGTTTTATTACTGGCGCCATTATATACATATTATTTTATTTAATATCATGTCTTAGGTAATCCTATTCGTCCCCTAACCTCTAGTTTGCTGATTATACATCTCTTCTTTTTCTCCCTTTAATTTAATGACACTTACTAATTTTTCCAAAATTTATAAGTCAACAACCAAATTGTGTGATTGACAGGCAGCTTCAGACACAACCAGGCTATAATAAAATTACATTACTACTGACATAACACGGCATATCTAGAGTGAATACATTTGTGATTTCATAGAGTTACATAACAGACAATGAATAATATCTGGCATTCCGCTGTGTTGTATTGGGCAGATCAAAGATGGAAAAGAAGCAGATGATAGTCTCACAGGGCCACAGGATCTATATCAGCTGAGATCCCTAATATACGGATTGAAGATGAAGTGGGACAGGTTTTCATATACATCGGACAAATTAAAGTATATATCAAGTTGTCCTTAATCTTAGGAATGTATGTTATGTTTTTTCCATCGATACCCTAACTATGCTTCTCATAGGTTTGGCGGTACCTCATCTCATGACTCAATTGGTAAATTTTCATTTTTTTTTTTTTATTGATATTTATTTTTATTATTTTTCCACTTTCTAGGTCTCCATTTTTTCATCCTCTTTCCAGTGGGGGCTTGGGCCAATGTGCACCGGGCACGCGGGGGCCGCCGGGCCCCCCCGAGACCCTGATATCTCGCAGTCCTGATGTCTTATAGATTGGTGGTCTTGCCGGCCTTTTTATTGGTGGTCTTTCCCGGTTCGTGTAGACCATATCCTCACCATCTTCTATGTTGGTCTCCTGTCCCTGGTGGTTGCCATGCAACCAGTGAACTGGCACTTGCACGTCGACTGTCTTCTTGATGACATCGCTGCACCTGCACCGTACTCCCCGATGTTGCTCTGTGGTCAGCAGACCGGCATCTGCATGTCGGCGGGCTTGCAGACATCCTGCGTGGGCAGGGCGGGATAGCGCTGCGCGCCAATCACTCAGGGGCCAACTCAATGGCGACTGGGGAGTCAAGGACGCCATATACACGTGGAGCAATGCTCCACCTCTTTAGAGGAGGTTTACTTTGGGAAAACATCACACCAAATGAAAACATTGGTTAAGTGAATGGATGGAGTGACCACTTCCCCGCTTTTTTCAAATAGATGCCTCTATTTGAAGCAGTCCCCTACTTATTACATTACTTGTTTGTGGTGTGAGGGGGTTAGCTCGGCAGCGGGTGTGTGTGACCCCCGGGATGGGCTCCCCACACAAAAACAGGCCCAGCAAACGGAGGTTGTGGTTTTCAAAATCAAAAAAAGGTGCGGTTTATTTTCTATTTACAGTGACAAAACACAGCAAAGCCAAAAGAAACATAAACAAAATAAATCCTGGTCAACTTGACCTCTGACTAAACATACAGGTTTCCTAACTAACAACTGGGATCAGCCTAGTGCTGTCCTAGTCCCTAAGTCCCTGGTTTTAAATGTCCAAGCAAATAGCCACACAGGCTTTGTCTCACCGCACAGGGGTTCACTCTCCCTAGACAGTCCACACAGGTCTGGGTCCAGGCATGAGCCAACATCTAATGAAGCTGGGAGTTCTTATAGAGGCCTAAATGAGCTGACAAGCTTCAGCTGGTCTCATCAACTCCCTGTCTGCACGACGCCCCACACTCTCCCTAGAGGTATGAGTCATCCATGAGCCCACTAGCCTCAGCTGGGCTTATACAACTCTCCACCTAGTTGTATAAGTCGGCGTAAAGCCTGAATCTGGGCGAAATATATCTACCCCCCTGGATGCAACCAGGTGACTTTACCTTCCTGCTGTCACATACCCCCCCCTCTTGTTTTAATCTCGGGGTTGGAACACCAGCAATCAGGCATTCATGTACTCGAGACAAAGCATCCACATTCCCCATTTGAACGCCAGGGCGATGCTTTACTGTGAAGTTGAATTCCTGGAGGGCCAGGAACCACCTATTCACTCTTCTATTTGTTTCCTTGTTTTGAGCCATCCATTTTAACGGAGCGTGATCCGTAACCAAGTCAAAGTGCCTACCTAGCAGGTAGTACCGAACGGAATCTAGAGCCCACTTCACCGCTAAACACTCCTTTTCAACGGTGGCGTAATTTACCTCATGGGACTTCAACTTCCTGCTGAGGTAAATGACTGGGTGCTCTTCCCCGTTCCAGACCTGGGACAATACTGCTCCTAACCCCACATCTGACGCATCACTTTCTACGACAAAGTCTTTAGAGAAGTCGGGTGAGTACAACACTGGCTGGCTACATAAGGCTTGTTTCAAGAATTGGAATGCTGCCTCAGCCTCGGGGGTCCATTTAATCATGACCGACCCTTTCCCCTTCGTTAGGTTGGTTAGGGGCACAGCCTTAGAAGCAAAGTGGGGAATGAATCGCCGATAATACCCAGCGATTCCCAGAAAGGCTCGTACCTGCTTCTTGCTGTTGGGACGTGGCCAACTCTGGATGGCCTCGACTTTGTTGAGTTGGGGTTTTATTACTCCCCTCCCAATGGTGTACCCAAGATATTTGGCCTCCTCCTGCCCAATGGTACACTTCTTGGGGTTAGCCGTAAACCCCGCTTCCCGAACAGAGTCCAGGACTGCTTGCACTTTTGGCAGATGTGAGGCCCAATCTGTGCTATGGACAATTACGTCATCCAGGTAAGCCGCAGCATACTTCCGATGGGGCCTCAGCATCTGGTCCATTTTCCGCTGGAATGTGGCCGGCGCATTCTGTAACCCGAACGGCATTCTTTTATATTGGAACGCCCCGTCTGGGGTTACAAATGCGGTTTTCTCTTTGGCCAATTTGGCCAGGGGGATTTGCCAATACCCTTTTGTGAGGTCAAGAGTCGTCATGTATCGGGCTGTTCCCAGCCGGTCGATCAACTCATCTATACGTGGCATGGGGTAGGTGTCAAATTTTGTAACTTTGTTCAACTGACGAAAATCGTTACAAAATCGCCAGCTCCCATCCGGTTTAGGCACCAACACAATGGGACTAGACCAATCACTTTGGGACTCCTCTATCACCCCTAAGTTCAGCATTTTCTGTACTTCCTCCCGTATTGCCTCCCGTCGGGCCTCTGGGATCCGATAGGGTTTTAACTTCACCCTTTCACCGGGCGGGGTAATGATGTCATGCTCTACCCCAGATGTTTGTCCCGGCAGCTCAGAGAATACCTCCTTGTTGCGAAGCACAAACTCCTTAACCTCCTGTTGTTGGGGTTGTGACAAGGTGGCTGCTATTCCAACCTCAGGAATCACGCAACCAGTTTGAGCTGGTGACCAAGTGTCTGCGACTAGGGACTCTCTATCCCTCCAGGCTTTCAACAGATTAACGTGATAGATCTGTTCGGGCTTTCGCCTTCCTGGTTGTCTGACCTTGTAATTCACTTCGCTCACTTTTTCCATTATCTCGTAGGGGCCTTGCCATTTGGCAAGGAATTTACTTTCAACCGTAGGGACAAGTACCAGTATCCTATCCCCCGGGGAAAAGGTACGGGTCTTGGCTCCACGGTTGTACACTCTCTGCTGTGCTAACTGCGCTTGGGCCAAATGTTCCTTCACGATGGGCATTACCTGTGCAATTCGGTCTTGAATCAGGGCGACATGCTCAATCACACTCCTGTGGGGAGAACTCTCACTTTCCCAAGTTTCCTTGGCAATATCCAACAGCCCTCTTGGGTGTCTCCCATACAGTAACTCAAAGGGGGAGAATCCCGTAGAGGATTGGGGCACCTCCCTAATAGCAAACATCAGATAAGGAAGTAGACAGTCCCAATCCTTTCCATCTCTATCCACCACTTTCTTCAACATTTGTTTTAGGGTTTTGTTGAATCTTTCAACCAGCCCATTGGTTTGGGGGTGATACACAGATGTACGTAATTGCGTCACTTTGAACAATTTACACAGCTCCTTCATAACCCGGGACATAAAGGGTGTACCTTGGTCCGTAAGCAGTTCTTTACAAATACCCACCCGGCTAAACACAAGAGATAGCTCTTTGGCTATGGTTTTGGCCGAGGTATTTCGGAGAGGGATCGCTTCTGGATAACGGGTGGCATAGTCCATTATAACTAATATGTACTGGTGCCCCCTAGCGGACTTGATTATAGGACCTACCAAATCCATGGCGATCCTCTCAAACGGGACCTCAATGATGGGTAGAGGGACCAGCGGGCTACGGAAATGTGGCATCGGGGCCGACCTCTGACACACAGGGCAGGAGGAACAATAATTTTCTATGTCCTTCATCACCCCCGGCCAATAGAATCTCTGTAATACCCTCTCTCGGGTTTTCTCTGTCCCCAGATGACCTCCAAGAATGTGCCCATGGGCCAACTCCAACACCAACTTCCTGTAAGGTTTGGGCACCACAAGCTGCTCAACGGTTTCTTCTGCCCTTTTTGCCACCCGATACAGTAGGTCCTTCTCTACGCTGAAGTATGGGTAAGTGCAGGTATTATCTGGGTTCACTAACTCGCCATCTATTTTCACTACGTTTTCCCGTGCCTTTATTAGGGCGGGGTCTTTCAACTGTTCTGTGGCAAAGTTTTCCCTGTGAACCTCAAGATCAGAAAACTCCACAGACGGTAGGTTTTCGTCTGAGGAGGTGGGCTCCTCTCCAGTTTCTTGAGTCTCCCCTGCCAATACTGATAAGGGAAATTCCGGAGAGTCCTCACCACTCTCAGGGGAGTTCTGGCTATCACATTCCTGGTACATAGGGGCACCAGTGGGGGGCTCAGGATCATCCCACAGTTCCCAGAACTTCGGAAAATCCCTTCCCACAATGGCGTCATGCGGTAACTGAGATACTAAGCCCACTGGATGAGAGAGGGTACCTTTGGGGGTCTCGAAACACACTGTAGTCACTGGATACTCTCGGGTGTCCCCATGCACACAAATAACAGCTACCTTGCTATTCCCAGAGACCTCTGTTTTAACTAACTCAGCCTTTATCAGGGTCACAAGGCTACCTGAATCCAGCAATACCACAACATTTCTACCATTAACACACATTTTGCATAAATGTTTCTCAGTTCCTCGAATGGCAGTGCATGCGACTGTCGCACACAGCGACTGACGTCTGCCCGTCAGAAAGTCACACTGCATGGGTTCCTCCACAACCGGGCAATTGGCTGCAATATGTCCCGCTTGCCGGCAGCGGTAGCAAACGATCCTTCTTGCCGCCTCTTGAGCCGCTGATTTCCCAGGCTGTTCTCACCAAACTTGGGGTAGAGCTCCCACCCTCTCACTCTCTCCACCCTCACCCCTTGGAATCCTCTTATCCGCCCCTGGGGATGGTCTGGTCTTAGGGTGGAAAGTCCGAGTGTCTCTGGAAGAGGCCGTCAGGTTCTCTGTAGCCAAGTATTTCTCCACACGATCCACAAGACCATCGGCCGTCTCTGGGTCTCCATGGCTTACCCACTTTTGGATGGCAGTAGGAAGAGCTCTCAAAAACCGATCCATTACAACACGTTCCACAATCTTTGGTGCGGACAAAGTCTCTGGCTGTAGCCACTTTCTGCTCAGGTGAATGAGATCATACATTTGAGACCTGGGGGGTTTTCCAAGCTGGAAAGTCCAGTTATGCACACGCTGAGCCCGGACAGCCTGGGTGACACCCAGCCTTGCCAATATTTCAGCTTTTAGCATCACATAGTCTTTTGCTTGGTCAGGCTCTAGGTCATAGTAAGCCTTCTGCGATTCACCAGTTAACAGAGGAGCCACCAGTCCAGCCCACTGCTCCTCAGGCCACTTTTCTCTTTCAGCAGTCCTTTCAAATGTGGTCAAAAATACCTCTGGATCATCCTCTCCAGTCATTTTTGTCAATAAACGACTCACCCCAAAGGACGCGGTATTAGTGGGACGGCTTTCCTCACTGGTCTGCGGACGTTGCTGCATTACTGCTTCCATTTGTTGTAGTCTCTGCTCTTGCTTCTGTAACAGGTCTATGAAGCGGGCCTCAGATTGCTGCTGGGCTTGTTGCTGAGCTTCCAGACTCTGTTGGTGAGCTTGCTGCTGGGCTGCAAGGCTCTGTTGATGAGCTTGCTGCTGGGCTGCGAAGTTCTGTTGTTGAGCTGCAAGGCTCTGTTGATGAGCTGCAAGGCTCTTTTGCAAACCTGCATTTGTCTGCTGTTGATTGGCATTTGCTAGAGCCAGCTGCTTCAGTATCTCCTCCATGCTGGCTTAAAAAAAAACTGCCACTGGTTCTCCACCAACTGTGAGGGGGTTAGCTCGGCAGCGGGTGTGTGTGACCCCCGGGATGGGCTCCCCACACAAAAACAGGCCCAGCAAACGGAGGTTGTGGTTTTCAAAATCAAAAAAAGGTGCGGTTTATTTTCTATTTACAGTGACAAAACACAGCAAAGCCAAAAGAAACATAAACAAAATAAATCCTGGTCAACTTGACCTCTGACTAAACATACAGGTTTCCTAACTAACAACTGGGATCAGCCTAGTGCTGTCCTAGTCCCTAAGTCCCTGGTTTTAAATGTCCAAGCAAATAGCCACACAGGCTTTGTCTCACCGCACAGGGGTTCACTCTCCCTAGACAGTCCACACAGGTCTGGGTCCAGGCATGAGCCAACATCTAATGAAGCTGGGAGTTCTTATAGAGGCCTAAATGAGCTGACAAGCTTCAGCTGGTCTCATCAACTCCCTGTCTGCACGACGCCCCACACTCTCCCTAGAGGTATGAGTCATCCATGAGCCCACTAGCCTCAGCTGGGCTTATACAACTCTCCACCTAGTTGTATAAGTCGGCGTAAAGCCTGAATCTGGGCGAAATATATCTACCCCCCTGGATGCAACCAGTAGGGATGGGCCCGGTGCTCGATTCGAACCCATGTTCGAATCGAGCACCGGGCGTTCGCTCGCTCGTCGAGCCCAGAACTATTTGGGCCGTTCGCATCACATTCGTGTGATGCGAGCGGCCCCGCAATGCATTGCGGCCGGCGCGGCCGGCGCAGTGCATTGCTGGCTGATGATTGGCCAAGCATGCACTGTGACCCCGCATGCTTGGCCAATCACAGCGCCCGAAACTCGGAGAGCAATAATTGGCTACAGGCAGGACGCCTGTAGCCAATTACAGCTCAGGGGCTTTAGTACATGCCCCACCATTTAAAAGGCCGCCACGCCATCGGCCCAGGTCATTGATCGTTCATTGCTGCTGATTGCACAGTTAGCGTGTTATTAGCTGCTGCTGGGGATTAGTCTGGTGCGTGCTTACTGTTAGTACAGTATTGCAGTAGTACCAACCGCAGTGCTGTTAGCACAGCATTGCACCCCAACAGCACCCATAGGACTTCTAGTGTGTTAGTGGCAGCAAACAGAGCTCCTATATTTTCTTCTCAGCAGCACCCATAGGACTTCTAGTGTGTTAGTGGCAGCAAACAGAGCTCCTATATTTTCTTCTCAGCAGCACCCATAGGACTTCTAGTGTGTTAGTGGCATCACACAGAGCTCCTATATTTTCTTCTCAGCAGCACCCATAGGACTTCTAGTGTGTTAGTGGCAGCAAACAGAGCTCCTATATTTTTTTCTCAGCAGCACCCATAGGACTTCTAATGTGTTAGTGGCATCACACAGAGTTCCTATATTTTCATCTCAGAAGCACCCATAGGACTTCTAGTGTGTTAGTGGCATCACACAGAGCTCCTATATTTTCTTCTCAGCAGCACCCATAGGACTTCTAGTGTGTTAGTGGCAGCAAACAGAGCTCCTATATTTTCTTCTCAGCAGCACCCATAGGACTTCTAGTGTGTTAGTGGCATCACACAGAGCTCCTATATTTTCTTCTCAGCAGCACCCATAGGACTTCTAGTGTGTTAGTGGCAGCAAACAGAGCTCCTATATTTTCTTCTCAGCAGCACCCATAGGACTTCTAGTGTGTTAGTGGCATCACACAGAGCTCCTATATTTTCATCTCAGAAGCACCCATAGGACTTCTAGTGTGTTAGTGGCAGCAAACAGAGCTCCTATATTTTCTTCTCAGCAGCACCCATAGGACTTCTAGTGTGTTAGTGGCATCACACAGAGCTCCTATATTTTCTTCTCAGCAGCACCCATAGGACTTCTAGTGTGTTAGTGGCATCACACAGAGCTCCTATATTTTCTTCTCAGCAGCACCCATAGGACTTCTAGTGTGTTAGTGGCAGCAAACAGAGCTCCTATATTTTCTTCTCAGCAGCACCCATAGGACTTCTAGTGTGTTAGTGGCATCACACAGAGCTCCTATATTTTCATCTCAGAAGCACCCATAGGACTTCTAGTGTATTAGTGGCAGCAAACAGAGCTCCTATATTTTCTTCTCAGCAGCACCCATAGGACTTCTAGTGTGTTAGTGGCATCACACAGAGCTCCTATATTTTCTTCTCAGCAGCACCCATAGGACGTCTAGTGTGTTAGTGGCATCACACAGAGCTCCTATATTTTCTTCTCAGCAGCACCCATAGGACTTCTAGTGTGTTAGTGGCAGCAAACAGAGCTCCTATATTTTCTTCTCAGCAGCACCCATAGGACTTCTAATGTGTTAGTGGCATCACACAGAGTTCCTATATTTTCATCTCAGAAGCACCCATAGGACTTCTAGTGTGTTAGTGGAATCACACAGAGCTCCTATATTTTCTTCTCAGAAGCACCCATAGGACTTCTAGTGTGTTAGTGGCAGCAAACAGAGCTCCTATATTTTCTTCTTAGCAGCACCCATAGGACTTCTAATGTGTTAGTGGCATCACACAGAGTTCCTATATTTTCATCTCAGAAGCACCCATAGGACTTCTAGTGTGTTAGTGGCATCACACAGAGCTCCTATATTTTCTTCTCAGAAGCACCCATAGGACTTCTAGTGTGTTAGTGGCAGCAAACAGAGCTCCTATATTTTCTTCTTAGCAGCACCCATAGGACTTCTAATGTGTTAGTGGCATCACACAGAGTTCCTATATTTTCATCTCAGAAGCACCCATAGGACTTCTAGTGTGTTAGTGGCATCACACAGAGCTCCTATATTTTCTTCTCAGCAGCACCCATAGGACTTCTAGTGTGTTAGTGGCATCACACAGAGCTCCTATATTTTCATCTCAGAAGCACCCATAGGACTTCTAGTGTGTTAGTGGCATCACACAGAGCTCCTATATTTTCTTCTCAGCAGCACCCATAGGACTTCTAGTGTGTTAGTGGCAGCAAACAGAGCTCCTATATTTTCTTCTCAGCAGCACCCATAGGACTTCTAGTGTGTTAGTGGCATCACACAGAGCTCCTATATTTTCTTCTCAGCAGCACCCATAGGACTTCTAGTGTGTTAGTGGCAGCAAACAGAGCTCCTATATTTTCTTCTCAGCAGCACCCATAGGACTTCTAGTGTGTTAGTGGCATCACACAGAGCTCCTATATTTTCATCTCAGAAGCACCCATAGGACTTCTAGTGTGTTAGTGGCAGCAAACAGAGCTCCCATATTTTCTTCTCAGCAGCACCCATAGGACTTCTAGTGTGTTAGTGGCATCACACATAGCTCCTATATTTTCTTCTCAGCAGCACCCATAGGACTTCTAGTGTGTTAGTGGCATCACACAGAGCTCCTATATTTTCATCTCAGAAGCACCCATAGGACTTCTAGTGTGTTAGTGGCATCACACAGAGCTCCTATATTTTCTTCTCAGCAGCACCCATAGGACTTCTAGTGTGTTAGTGGCAGCAAACAGAGCTCCTATATTTTCATCTCAGAAGCACCCATAGGACTTCTAGTGTGTTAGTGGCAGCAAACAGAGCTCCTATATTTTCTTCTCAGAAGCACCCATAGGACTTCTAGTGTGTTAGTGGTATCACACAGAGTTCCTATATTTTCATCTCAGAAGCACCCATAGGACTTCTAGTGTGTTAGTGGCATCACACAGAGCTCCTATATTTTCTTCTCAGCAGCACCCATAGGACTTCTAGTGTGTTAGTGGCATCACACAGAGCTCCTATATTTTCATCTCAGAAGCACCAATAGGACTTCTAGTGTGTTAGTGGCAGCAAACAGAGCTCCTATATTTTCTTGTCAGCAGCACACATAGTACCTATAGTGTGTTAGTGTCAGCACCCATAGGACCTACAGTGTGTTGTGAGCACACATAGGAGTTCTATTTTTTATACTATATACACTACCGACTACAATGGCTGGAAGACCGCCAAGGAGAGGCAGAGCGTGCCGAGGCAAGAACACAGGGCAGGCAGGCTCTGTTTCTAGAGACAACAGTGCTGGCCGTGGACGTGGTCGTGCATCGTCATCAGCACGTGGCCATGGGACACGCTTGTCTTTGTTTTCGGCAGCTGGACATGTGGAGCCGCATCATGCCGAAGGCTTGGTAGAATGGATGACCAAGCCCTCCTCATCCTCCTCATCCTCTCTCACCCAGGCTCAGGGTACTGGCAGAGCAGCTGCCAACGCGTACTCAATGGCATCATCAGCCACCCCTTCCCTAGACCCACCATGTCCTCCTGAGGAGTCCCCCGAACTGTTTGAGCACAGTGTTGGGTACATGCTCCAGGAGGATGCCCAACGATTCGAAGGCTCGGATGATGATACCCAGCTTGAGGAAGTCAGTAGTGTGCGCGCAGAGAGAGGGGATGCTGAAGGACAGCAATCTGGCAGTAGTGTTCCACCAGCTGCAGCTTACTGCCAGGTTTGCTCTAGTGGTGAAGAGGGAGGGGATGATGAGGTCACTGACTCCACGTGGGTGCCTGAAGGGAGAGAGGAGGAGGAGGAGGATGCAGCTTCACATGTCCAACGAGGCAGGATGCCCCCTGGAGGCCAGCTAGATGCCAGCACAGCAACTGTACCACACCGCAGAGCTCCGCCTGTGCAGGGCGCTGCCTCTGCACGTTATCACAAAAGTTCTTTGGTGTGGGCCTTTTTTGAGACGAGTGCATCAGATCGCACCACTGCTATTTGCAATATTTGTCTCAAGCGTATCTCGCGTGGCCAAAACATCAGCCGCTTGGGCACCACAAGCATGAGCAGACATATGTCGACCTGCCATGCAGCTCGTTGGCAAGCACACATAAAAAACCCACACCAAAGAACAAAGCGGACCTCTCCTTGCTCCTCATCAGCTGGGATCTCCATCCCCACTATATCTTCAGTCCTCTCTGAAAGCTGCTCTGAGAGGACTGAAGGTGTAGAATTAGGTGTGTCACAACCAAGTACTTGCAGTACACCGACGTCCGATTGTAGCAGGCAAATTTCCCTGCCCCAGCTGCTGGACCGTCGAAAGAAGTATACTCCCAGCCATCCACATGCCCAGCGGTTGAATGCTAGCTTGGCTAAATTGCTAGCACTTCAACTGCTGCCTTTTCAGTTGATAGACTCGGCCCCCTTCCGTGAGTTTGTTCAATGTGCGGTTCCTCAGTGGCAGGTTCCCAAACGCCACTTTTTCTCACGGAAGGCGATTCCGTCTCTCTACTGGCATGTGGAAGGCAATGTCCATGCCTCGCTGGACAGGGCGGTCAGCGGTAAGGTGCATATTACCGCTGACTCATGGTCCAGCAGGCATGGACAGGGACGTTATCTTTCTTTCACGGCCCATTGGGTCACTCTATTGGCAGCTGGGAGGGATGCAGGACAAGGTGCAGTAGTGTTGGAGGTTGTTCCGCCACCACGCCTGCAAAATGCTACTACTGGTTGTGACACACCTCTCTCCTCCACCCCCTCCTCTTCTTCTTCCTCCATGTCCTCTTCGAGTGCTCTGTCCTCGGAACCAGCGGTGCTCCGTAGGCGTACAAGGGGCTACGCGAGTACGCAGGCAAAAAGATGCCATGCCGTGCTTGCGCTGGTGTGTTTGGGGGACAGGAGCCACACTGGGCCAGAGGTTCTGGCAGCTCTGCAGGGGCAGGCCGAGAGGTGGTTGACGCCACGCCAGCTTAAGCCAGGAATGGTCGTTTCTGATAATGGCACCAACCTCCTCTCCGCCCTGCGACAGGGGCAGCTCACCCATGTGCCCTGTATGGCTCACGTCCTCAACCTGGTGGTGCAGCGGTTCTTGGGCAGGTTCCCAGGCTTACAGGATGTCCTGAGGCAGGCCAGGAAAGTCTGTGTGCATTTCCGCCGATCTTATAATGCCAGTGCTCGGCTGACTGAGCTGCAAAAGGAGCTGAACCTGCCCAAGAACCGCCTAATATGTGACATGCCCACCAGGTGGAACTCAACGTTGGCCATGCTGCAGCGACTGCACACGCAGCAGAGGGCCATCAATGAGTACCTTTGCGACTACGGCACCAGGACAGGGTCAGGGGAGCTTGGCTTTTTTTCCCCACGCCAGTGGAGCATGATCAGGGATGCATGCACTGTCCTCTCACCATTTGAGGAGGCCACGAGGATGGTGAGCAGTGACAGTGCATGCATCAGTGACACTGTACCTCTTGTCCACCTGTTGGAGCATACGCTGCGTGGGATAATGGACAGGGCACTTGAGGCAGAACAGAGGCAGGAAGAGGAGGACTTCCTTGTCTCTCAAGGCCCCCTTTATCCAGACAATGTTCCTTCTGTCCCACCCATCACACAGGAAGAGGAGGAGGAGGAGGAGGAGGATTGTGTGAGCATGGAGGTGGAGCCTGGCACTCAGCATCAGCAGCAGCAGTCTTTTAGGGATGATGTACAGTCCCAACAAACCAGTGGACTTGTACGTGGCTGGGAGGAGGTGGCTGGCGATCATGTCATCCTCAGTGACCCAGAAGACTCCGGACCGAATGCCTCAGCTAACCTACGCTGCATGGCCTCCCTGATTCTGCAAAGCCTGCGGAAGGATCCTCGTGTTCTTCGGATCAAGGAGAGTGACCATTACTGGCTGGCCACTCTCCTTGATCCACGGTACAAGGGTAAGGTTGCGGACCTTATCTTGCCGTCGCAGAGGGAGCAGAGGATGAGACATCTCAGGGAGGCCTTGCAGAAAGGTCTGTGCAACGCGTTCCCAGAAACTGGGAGGTTACAAACTCCTGGTCCTGGACGACGAGTTGCTGAGGCTTCGGTCAGTAGCAGAAGGAGCGGTGGGGAAGGTGGACGTCTGACCGATGCGTTCAGACAATTTTTTAGTCCGCAGCCCCAAGGTATGATCGGTTCCAGCAACCATCGCCAGCGTCTGATATACATGGTGCAGGAATACCTAGGGGCAAGGTCAGACTTGGACACCTTTCCCACCGAAAATCCTCTGGCTTACTGGGTCCTGAGGATGGATCACTGGCCAGAGCTTGCACAGTATGCAATTGAGCTACTGGCCTGTCCTGCATCCAGCGTTCTTTCCGAACGCACATTCAGTGCTGCTGGAGGATTTGTCACCGATCATAGGGTGCGCCTGTCCACCGACTCGGTTGATCGACTGACCTTCATAAAAATGAATCAGTCTTGGATCACCACCAGCTACCAGACACCTGAAGCGGATATAACGGAATAATTTATAATGTCACATCCCTTCAAGACTGCCTATGCTGATGCTGAGTGACTGTCCTGTTATGTTCACTGACTATCCTCTTCCTCCTCCTCAATGATCCATGCCACCACACCAGTGCCTAAGGCACAATTTTTCAGCCCCTGGATAACAGGGGCGTGTAATTACAATTTTTTAAAAAAGATGCTTCGCAACAGGTGTGACTGCTGTGCTCAGAGTACAGTATCTGTGAGGGGTTGCAGTGTTGTGGCACCAGCACCAGTGCCTAAGGCACAATTTTTCAGCCCCTGTTGGGGCGTGTAATTACAATTTTTAGGCAATGCTTTGCAACAGGTCTCATTGCTGTGCTCAGAGTACAGTATCTGTGAGGGGTTGCAGTGTTGTGGCACCAGCACCAGTGCCTAAGGCACAATTTTTCAGCCCCTGTATAACAGGGGCGTGTAATTACAATTTTTTAAAAAGATGCTTCGCAACAGGTGTGACTGCTGTGCTCCAAGTACAGTATCTGTGAGGGGTTGCAGTGTTGTGGCACCAGCACCAATGCCTAAGGCACAATTTTTCAGCCCCTGTTTAACAGGGGCGTGTAATTACAAATCTTGATCTAATAGTTCACAGCAGGGCCCATTCCTGCGCCCACCAAGAGTAACTATGAGGGCCTACAGTCTTGTGGCAACACCGTCCACCACCACCACCACCACCAAAGGCCCAATTTTTCTGCCCTGTTCAACAGGTGCATGCAATTACAAATCTTGATCTAATAACTCACAGCAGGGCCCATTCCTGCACCCACCAAGAGTAACTGTGAGGGCTTACAGTCTTGTGGCAACACCGTCCACCACCACCACCACCACCACCAAAGGCCCAATTTTTCTGCCCGGTTCAACAGGTGCATGCAAGTACAAATCTTGATCTATTAACTCACAGCAGGGCCCATTCCTGTGCCCACCAGTCTTGTGGCTACACCAACATCTAATAGGGCAAATTTCTGCAGAGTATATACGGCAGGCCCCTACTTTCAAACATCCAACTTACAAACGACTCCTACTTGCAAACGGCAAGAGAAAACAGGAAGTGAGAGGAAATCTACCCCTAGGAAGGAAAATTCTATCCTGTTAGATTTAATTTGGGAAAAAGGTATCTCCTCTCTACTGATGCTTTATCACCAATCCTTGTTTCAATTAAAACCCCACTTTTCCAAAAACATTTGTCATTGGGACGGAAAGTGAGGTGACATGTTCTGAACAGATGTGCAAAGACAGCAAATGTTACAGGGGTGATAACCCCTCCCTATGTTCTCCAAAAAGCTTAAAAATGGATTTTTTTGGGATGTAGCTACACTTCATAATGTACCTGTTCAGATTCTACTTAAGAACAAACCTACAGTCCATGTCTTGTTTGCACCACCTATATACTACTGTTCAGAGTATATAGGGTTGTAGGTATAGGGTTTTATTTTGGGTGCGGGGTCCCCCTTAGTATCCATACAAGACCCAAAGGGGCTGGGGTGGGGGGGGGGTGATGGGGTAGCCATGCCATTTTTCTCAAGGATTTTCAGCCATATGGCGGCCAGGACAAGACATGACATTAAAGCCGCAAGTGGTTTTAAATGGCTTCTTTTTTTCCTTTACAAATGTCATTTTGTGCAAGGACAGTTCTAAACACGGGAAACACATGCCACTTCACAGGCATACTTTAGACACCCCCCAGGTACCATATTTAAAGGAAAATTTCACTTTTTTTTTTTTCACTTTATGCATCATTAAAATGACTGCTCCCGAAAAAACTTTAGTTTTTAAAATTTCTTTTTGCATTGATATATGTCCCCTGGGGCAGGACCCGGGTCCCCAAACCTGTTTTATGACATTAACATGCATATTGGCCGTTGTAATTAGCAATTTTGATTTCGAACGTTCGCGTCCATTATAACGAATAGGGTTCGAAAATTCGCGCGAACTTTCGGTCCGTTCGAAGGTTCTGGTGCGAACCGAACCCGGGGGTGTTCGGCTCATCCCTAGCAACCAGGTGACTTTACCTTCCTGCTGTCACAGTGGATATAGCTACAAGTGGATTGTTCACATTGCCATACAATTGATTGCCTACACAATTTCTTGTCCTGTCCATCTCAGTGACTTTCAGTACCTCCTAAGGAGATTAGGTAGGTTATTGTATGGAACTATCTCTCTAAGATTAAGGACAACTTGATATATACTTTCATTTGTCCGATGTATATGACAGCCTGTCCCACTTCATCTTAAATTTGTATATTAGGGATCTCAGCTGATATACAGTTAGGTCCATATATATTTGGACACAGGCACAATTCAATTTTTTTCAGGTATTTACCAAAACATATTCAAGCTATCGTTATATAATGGCTATAGGCTGAAAGTGAACACTCTTAGGTTTAATTTGAGGGTATGTACATCCAAATCGGAGGAAGGGTTTAGGAATTACAGCACTTAAAGCGGAGGTCCGCCAATTTTTTTTTTTTTTAAAGTCAGCAGCTACAAATACTGCAGCTGCTGACTTTTAAAATAAGGACACTTACCTGTCCAGTGCACCCGTGATGTCGGCACCCGAAGCCGATCTATCCCTCGGCTCTCGGGTGCTGTCGCCGCCATCTTCGGTAAGGGAATCAAGAGGTGAAGCCTTGTGGCTTCACTACCTGGTTCCCTACTGCGCATGTGTGACTCGCGCTGCGCGTTCCCACTGGTCCCTGCTGTCTTCTGGGACCTGTGTGTCTCCCAGAAGACAGCGAGGGGGGGCAGATAAGGCGCCGGACGTGGTGTAGATACCCGCGGGTGGCTTGTGTATCTATGCCCGGAAGTTGGAGCTTAATACCTGTATTAGACAAGTATCTGCTCCCCCCTCCCCCCTGAAAGGTACCAAATGTGACACCGGAGGGGGGAGGAACCAGAAAAGCGGAAGTTCAATTTTTGGGTGGAAATCCGCTTTAAGAATAGCCATCCCCCCTTTTTCCAGGGACTAAAAGTAATTGGGCAATTCAATCAAAACCTGTTTCGTGGCCAGGTGTGGGCTACTCCTTCATTATTTTTTCATCAATTAAGCAGGTAAAGGGTCTGGAGTTGATTCTAAGTGTGTTATTTGCATTTGGAATCTATTGCTGTAAACCTACACCATGCGTTTAAAGGAGCTGTGCATGCAAGTGAAACCGGCCATTGTAAGGCTTCAAAAACAAAACAAAATCCATTAGAGAGATAGCAGCAACATTTGGAGTGGCCAAATCAACAGTTTGGTACATTCTGAGGAAAGAAGAATGAGCGGGTGAGCTCAGCAACTTAAAATGGCCTGGGCGTCCACGGAAGACAACAGTGGGGGATGATCACAGGATCCTCTCTATGGTAAAGAAAAACCCATTCACAACATCCAGACAAGTAAAGGACACTTTCCAGGAGGTGGGCGTATCATTGTCACCCGTAAAAAGTAAAATGGCGCAAAAAAAGTTCTGGCATAGTATGTAATCCCAATGTCATAAATGATGCAAGCACCAGTGGCAGCTACCATAAGCAGAAGCAGACTCTGTAAAACATAATAAGAAAAGGAAGGTGCCCCAAACTAAGTGCAGTATTGCGATTTTAATAGCAAATAGTAAAAACAGCCAAATGGCTACTCACAGGATGGTGGAATATATGAAGCATATATATGGTAAGAATGGTCCGGGGTCATCTGTGGCAGTCTGCGGGATGGTGTAGATCCCAGATGAAGAAGGAGCTGGAGACAGGTCTGCAATGTCAGCAGGGAGAGTCTATGGCAGCCACACACGTCCTCGGCGCCTGGATGCCATAGACTCTCCCTGCTGACACTGCAGACCTGTCTCCAGCTCCTTCTTCATCTGGGATCTACACCATCCCCGCAGACTGCCACAGATGACCCCGGACCATTCTTACCATATATATGCCTCATATATTCCACCATCCTGTGAGTAGCCATATGGCTGTTTTTACTATTCGCTATTAAAATCGCAATACTGCACTTAGTTTGGCGCACCTTCCTTTTCTTAGCATCATTGTCACGCGTATAATTGTCACGTGTAAGCCGCAACCAATTCGCATTGGTGTGAACGGGGGCCTTACACAATGCACTTGAACTACTTTAACAAAGCCAAACAGAATGCACACTCAGTGGCCACTAAATAACATTAACACACATAGCCGTACAAAAAGTAATGTGGTTATAAGTGGTTATAAGTAAAAGAAAACAAGTAAAAGAAAAAAGTAAAAGAAAACAAAACTTTAAATAATTATAAAAAAAAAAAAAAATACAATATGACTCAAGATAACAATTACCGTATATACTTGAGTATAAGCCGAGATTTTCAGCCCTTTTTTTTGGGCTGAAAGTCCCCCCCTCGGCTTATACTCGAGTCAGCGAAATTGAATATTGTAAAATGTACCTGAAGGCTGCGGCGTCCATCGTTTAGAACTTGCGGGCTCTTCCTGGTCCCTTCCGTTATAGGCGGAACTGTGTTTGCTAAGAATCGCCTATCACGAACGTTCTCTCATCCTCAGTTTCCCAACAGACGTCCGTGACTGGTGGAAACTGAACACAGTGTCTGCTGGGATGGGTGAAGATGAGAGAACGTTCGTGATAGGAGATTCTCAGCAGGCAGTTCTGCCTATCACGGAAGAGACCAGGAAGAGAGCGCGAGTTTTAAACGATGGACGACGCAGCCTTCAGGTACAATTTTACAATGTTCAATTATAATTCTAGGGAAACAGTGAGGGTGGGCACAGTGAGGGTGGGCACAGGTAAGGATGGGCACAGGTGAGGATAGGAACTTGTGAGGATGGGAACAGTAAGGTGGCAATGGGCTTAGTGAAGTTGCAATGGGTGGGCATTGTTGACCCTCGGCTTATACTCGAGTCAGTAAGTTTTCCCAGGTTTTTGTGGTAACATTAGGTACCTTGGCTTATACTCGGTCGGCTTATACTCGAGTATATACGGTACAGTTTTAAAGTCTACTAAGATAATTAAAAAAATATATTAAAAAAACATATGTTTAAACAGACTCAACAAACTATTTTTAAATAGTTAAAAATATATAGTTTTCCCGTAAATAGACAATATTTTAAACTACTTTCTCCATACACAAATGTTATCACTTACAAAATACATAGCTAAGATATGGACATAAACACAGTTAAAAAGCCATCTGGTTTACATCTACGTTTATTTGAATTGTTTCAGTTGCACCCTTCTTCTATGTAGCCTTCTACGTATGCACCTCTCCCACCTTCTGCTGTGCATTGCACCACCATCACCCTCTTGTCCTGGAAGCAGACATCAGGCTCCCTGTTGTTGCCTATGGTGACTAAGTCACAGATGGCCAGATACCTTTCCCTGTTGCTGTAGCTGGTTTTGTGAGTAACGTATATACTCGAGTATAAGCCGACCCGAATATAAGCCGAGGCACCTAATTTTACCACAAAAAACTGGGAAAAAGTATTGACTCGAGTATAAGCCTAGGGTGTCCATCTGCATACCTCACTGTGTCCATGTGCATGCCTCACTGTGCCCATGCCTCAATGTGCCCATGCCTCACTGTGTCCATGACTAGACTGACGTTTAACATGGGAGTCTATGGAAGGGCTGCCTGAGTTAGAAAAATCGGTGCTCACCGGCCATAGGTCCCCCAGTCAAAAAACTTTTCACGCTTATAGAGAAGAAATGTGGCTACATGTGTGCCAAGTTTGGGGTCCAGGGGTCCTACGACTGGCCGGTATCGGGTCCCCAAAGTCCGGGAGATCAGGCGCAAAAAGGTGACTCGAGTATAAAAAAAATGTGCTGAAAAACTCGGCTTATACTCGAGTATATATGGGTAAACCCTTTTTTGAGAGAATACTGTATGTCAGATTGTAGACTCAGAGCTCTGGGGCAGCTCTGGGGCTTGGCAGTGTCCCTTGCTTGAGGTTGGATGCTGAAAGCCTGGATAGGCCTGGATAGGCATGCCCTGATTGTGTTCACATGCTCTGCGTAACCTCCACTACCTAGTGTGACTCTCTCCTCTTCATTATCCAGGAAGAATTTTTCTGCTGCTATGTCAGATTCTATGGCCAAAATCACTTCCATAATAGCTGACTCATAAGGCACAAGGCGTAAGCATGTTTTTTCTCAGAGTCTGTCTCTCATTTACTTGCAGCTGCAGCTACCTCTGTTCACTCAGCTGAGAAGGAGAAGGAATATAATCTGTCTTTTTTGGATGAGTTTGTGCTTGAGGAGCCTAATGCCGTGTACACACCCTCGGAATTTCCAACAACAAATGTTCGATGGGAGCTTGTTGTCGGAAATTCCGACCGTGTGTAGGCTCCATCGGACATTTGCTGTCGGAATTTCCGACAACAAAAATTTGAGAGCTGGTTATTAAATTTTCCAACAACAAAACAATTCCGACGCACAAAATTCCACGCATGCTCGGAATCAAGCAGAAGAGCCGCACTGGCTTTTGAACAATTTCCGACAACATGTGTATGCAAGACCAGTTTGAGCCAACATCCGACGGAAAAAAATCCACGGTTTTGTTGTCGGAATGTCCGATCGTCTGTACGCGGCATTAGTCGACTGACATTACTCCTAGGCTTAAGCCTCGTACACACAGCCGAGAATCTCATCAGGAAAAAACCCGTCATTTTTCCTGACGAGATTCTTGGACAAGAATCTTGTCCTGCCCGAGTGTACACACGATCCATTCAAAGAACCGCCGTTCTTTTAAATAGAACGAACGCGGTGACGTCATCGACTACGACGAGCTTGCGCTCGTCACATATGATGCCGTCGCCGTCATCTTGCTACACCCTACCTATGCCTAGGAAGTTACCGCGCATGCGTCAAAGTCATTTCGAGCATGCACGGGTTTCCACGGTGACAGGTAAGTGTACACACACTCGGGTTTCTCGTCGAGAAACAGGCCGATGAGAATCCCGACGACAAAATAGAGAGCAGGTTCTCTATTTTTCTCGTCTAGATTCTTGCCTGTTTTCTTGACGAGAAACCTGAAAGCCACGTACACATGACCGATTTACTCGGCAAGAAAGCTCTGCCAGCAAGTTTCTTGCTGGTTCTTGCCGAGAAAATCGGTCGTGTGTACGAGGCTTGAAACCGGAGCTCCAGTCCCCATAATATTTTTTTTTAATTACTCCCCTATGATTGGTATTATTTTTATATTTACGATAGACAACATTTATAATTGTATTAATGCAGGTTACTGTAAAATCGTAAAATATTTACCAGATCTCGGAAGCAGGCAGGGGGCCGTCTCTGCTGTGGGCATCTGAAGCCCGCTTGTGTTTTTTTCCTGGATTCGGTGCAGCTGGCTACCCAGCATGCACACCTCCCAATCTCGCACCTGTGCAGTAATGACACTTGCTATAGCAATGGCGGCAGCGGCAGCGGAAGTATTCGCCCATTGTTATGGCAATCAACATGCCAATCACAATACAACCCAGAAGTCAAGTGTGCTCAGGGATTCAGCTAGCCCCACAACAATACCATCCTTATTTAAGGTGCAGAAAACATTTCATATATTTTCCCTATTCAAAAATGGTGCTTATTTCTGCCTAGCATCACGTCATTTCTGGTTTGGAACTAACGCAATGCTAGAAACGAAGATTGCCCATTGACTCCTGGGATTGATTACACTGGTAATCCCAGGAGCCTTGGGAAACAAGAAATTACGTACCTTGCTGCAACAAGGATGGGTGGAAGTGGAAAAATATTCACAAACAAAAAGTACCAAATAAAAAAAATAAGTTACTATCGAAATAAACATGGCAAAGGCATCAGCAACAAATTTGGCCATACATGTAAATTAGATTGGAACTCCGCTTTAAGAATACCTTTTTAACACATGTCTGGAAGTAGAGAAATCTGCACCTGAATTCTCTTGGGTTATCAGCATAGGCACTCATAAAAAATACCCACTCTGTTTAAAACTTCCAGTACACTCAGTGCTATAAATCTATTTTGTATGGTGACTAACCTTACCTTGACAAATTATTTACTCCTTTAAAGCATTTTTCTCAGTAGCATCTAATTGAGGAGGAGTTCCTTAAGAAGTTGGCTATTCCCATTGCGGACTCAACCGTTTCTTGTCTTAAAAAGATTCCTGGCATTCCGGGCTTATGGATATCATGCACCTGATATCTAGAATGAGTCTCCTATCTGCATATGCTATGCACTCGTTGGCTCAAGTGCTTGTCTGCAGAACACTGTAAGAAATGCCTGCTGTATATGCCCTTTAAGGAAAAGTGCCTCTTTGGTACCTCTCTAAACAACTTCATCAAAGATGTCACTAGGGGGAAAAGTACACTTTTGTATAAACTTTTGAATACGAAGGCCCTCAGAAGGGTAAATCCTCCACTTCTGAGCATAACAAGAGTTCCATTTAATGCTTTTCAATGAGGGGATGCCCCCACTTCTCAAACTGGGGGGATGCTTGTTATCATTGCTACCAACTGTTCCAAAACCATCGTCGCCACACGAATGACACACGTAGTATCCAGGGGTTAGAAGGTTGAATTTCATGCTCCACCTCTGCCCTGCTTCATGTTGTACAAACTTTCAACATCCCTGCAGAGACTTCCCTGCAGAGACTAGCAGGCCTCCACACTGCTCTGGCACAACTCTTCTCTTAGGGATTCATGCCTATTGTTCTGGGAAACTAAGTGTTTCAGGGTTTCTTCTGTAACCTGCTCACTGTTCTAAAGGCCCTCAATGCCTACATTCAAGCATGGAATCTATCGGGTCACTCATTGCCTCCCTTCATCTGGGTGGCTTTCTGGCCCCAGTAGATATCAAGGATTTCTACTTGCACATCCCCATATTTTCAGCATATCGACCTTACCTGCATTTTGCAGTGGAAATGCAACACTACCAGTTCACTGCCCTCCTCCTGTCCATGGCACCTCAAGTCTTCACATCTCAAAGCGGTGTTCCTCCATTGTTTAGATGTAATGTGAGCTGCTTACCCCTCACCTATGGCCTCTTGCCGAAGACTGATTCCCTTTTTGTCATTCCTAAGGATTCCTGCAAGGTTATCATTCAAGCCTACAGGCTAAAAACAAGGTTCCACCTTTTTATGTCAAGGCACACTATACTAGGTCTGTGAGTTCCTCTCAGGCTTTTCAGCAACAGGTATCTGCTTCTCAGATTTGCAAAGTGTCCACCTCATCTTTTGTTCACACGTTCACTAAGTTACATGAAGTGGATGTTCCAGCACCAATGATGCTAGCTTCGGATATAAGTTCTCTCGGGCATCCCTTTGAACTGCAAGTTACCCAAGTATTAAACTGATGTTTGTTGCTTTTTTAGCTTTGTTTGCTTTGTTGTCCACCTCTCAGTTGTACTGTTTTTGGATGATAGAATTGTCTCAAAATGTCATTAAGATTTTTTGTACTCAAGTTAATTAGGGGACACAGATCCCAACCCTCTGTCTTTCTGATCTACTCTTAATACTGCTTTTCCACAAAACTGAGGCATGGAAGTAGGAGGGGTGATATTGGTTGTACTACATATTTTTTGTTGCCAATGTGCAAATCTCCTGAAGGAGACAGTATAACCAACTTGGTTCTAAATCTTCTGTTTCCCCTAATAAATTTCAAGAAAAGGATTTTATGGTAAGTACAAAAATCCTGTTATTTTTATGTTCTGGCTTTTGTGATAACACTGTATGCTTGGAGTCTTTCAAACATTTTTTGGGTTCTTATTAACTCACCAGGTTGTTATAGAGAAAATCTAGCATGCTGCGTTGAGAAGCGAAGGTGTATATATATCTAACTGTGTATTTCTTGACAGAGATATTGTGAATTTCACTCTTTTTGGAGTATTAAACTTTTTAGTATTATTGATAAATAAGAATCAGAGCTTGATTGTAACTGAATGCTTGAAAAAAAAACAGTTAGGCAGATTCAATAATTTACTTAATCAGTAAACTTTAAGAACATTTTTAAAATAACACATATAATAATAATTAAAAAAATAAATGATCGTTAAAGAATATTACATGTGAACTTCAGCCACACCTTTTTTTTGGTTTTGATATCGTAGAGAAGGTTTTACATCATTTGTCAGGTTTTTTTTTTTTTTTGTGTTTTGTTTTCTGCCACCTTATTGGGAGAAATTCCTCTTTACCTGTACAGTGACAGTGGCGACCGAAAAAATAAGCGTGTTGAAAGCACTCCAATGGGGATTGCAGTAATATCTGTTTTTATAGGGTAAAGGAGTGGAATGCTTCTGGGCAGATTAGACTCACTTCTTGTGCCAATTACTGAAATTACTGTGATCAACTAGGCAAAAAGGTGAGGTGAATCACCCTAATGAGGATCCACACAGCAGTGAAAACCTGCATGAGGTTCTAACTCTCCCCACTATGTATTAAACCAGGGGTGCCCAACCTTTTGAAGAGCGAGGGCAACTTAAGCGACTTGGTAATCGGTCACGAGCCCCAATGAGTGCAGTAGGCAGATAACAGGTCCACTCTAAATATGCAGAGTGGACATGGACACAGCCCACTCTACTCTATGGGCCATCTGATCCGCCCAGAGGGAAGGGGACAGATCCCCTTGTGTTTTTTTTTTGTGATCAAATTTGAGTAAGTGAAAAGCTGTCTTGCGTGACTTTGTGTCACTGCATGTGTTGCTAACAGCAGAGTCACCCATGTGACATCAGCCAAAGGGTGCAAGCTCCAGAACCTTCATCCCTGTCCTTTGCTTTACTATTTAGTAAGTCACTGGCCCATAACAAGTGTATAGGTCAGGAGTCCTGATTTCATAGGCTGCATGCTTGCAAGCAGGTGAAATTAGCTTGTCTGCCACTAGTTGGCTTTGTCCCAGAACAGTTTGTGGTGACAGAGAATAGTGTAATCAGGTATGAGATCCCTTTTAGTTATAGCCCTCCTAAAGTAATGTAATGGGTGAGTCAGTGCCCATATACAAGCAAGGCCGAGAGGAGTCTTAGTGCAGTTGGGGCATGGGAGCCAAATACCCCACATTGTGCAGATGTAGTCACTTATTTCAGGGTCCCTGGACAGGGCTGGAGGACAGGGTGGAATAGGCTGTGAAAGGGAAGATGGCTGAAGAGTGAAGTGTTGTATGCTGCTTTCACATGTGACTGCTGCGGATCATCCACTATATGTGATTGACAAAGTACTGTCACCTCTGGTAGTACGGCCCCAGGTAGCATGTCTATGTAATGTGTAATTGCCAGTTTATACTTAAAGTGCAGTAACTATACTTCTTTTGTATGGACATTCCTTTCTTCAGAATATAAAGGCTAATGGCCGGGGATGTTGAGGGAAGGTCTCTGGCAAGGAGTTGGGCACAAGATGGCGGAGGTCTAGGGCTTCAAGCAGGTGGGGTGTTCTAGCAAGAAGAAGCGGGGCAGGGACTTGTGCTCTTTGGCACCAACATTCCCTTACATGCTTGTTTTGAGTAAATAAACAGAAAAGAAAATAGGAGGAGGAAAGTCGTGGAGTTCATATTTTTAACAAGTCAGCAATAGCACTTTATACATTTCTAAACCCACAGATAACCTTGAAAATGGCAAACAGCAATGTGCAAAGCGTAACCTGAGACAACCAAATGAAAATTATCTTTAGATGATAAATGGGAATCTATTTGCAATGGTTGGTGCATTTTGCCTTTTATAACTGCTCTTTGCATTGTTTTATTAAGTTTGTGTAAATCAGGAAGAATATGACCAATTACTTCATTAAGGATTTGTGGTACCAAAAAATGTTCAATTAGACCACAAGCTAAGTTAATGCATAGAAGTTAGTGTTGGAAATTACCCAGTTAATGCTGCATTTAGGTCATTTAGTCATGGAGCCAGGATCGTGTTGGTGTTAGATCTCTGACAGTGTGAGACATATCCAGCACATGTAAGTTAGTTATTCACTGTTAGGAAAGATTAGGTTAAAGTGGATCTATACTTTGCCCATATTGGGAAAAGTAAAATGTTCACTTAGAATGGTATTAAACCCCAAAACAATGAAAAAAATTATATATTGCAATTCGCCAGTCCTTAACCACTTCGCGCCCGGGCCGTGGTCAAAAATGGCCGCATTGCGGCGCTCAATTGCCGGGAGGACGTCCATGGACGTCCTCCTGTTTACCCCTGCAATGCGCGCCGCCGCGGGCGCGCATCAGGGAAAAGCTGTGCCCGCTGTGTCACACGGGTGCCGATGCGCGTGCCTGGCAGCCGCGATGTCCGCCAGGTACACGCGATCGGCTGTTACAGAGCAGGGACGTGGATCTCTGTCTGTAAACACAGAGATCCATGTCCTGTCAGGGAGAGAGGAGACCGATGCTGTGTCCCTTGTACATAGGGACACAGATCGGTCTCCTCCCCCAGTCAGTCCCCTCCACCCACAGTAACAATCACCTAGCAGGGTACACATTTAATCCCTTCCCGCCCCCTGGTGTTAACCCCTTCCCTGCCAGTCACATTTATACAGTAATCAGTGCATATTTATAGCACTAAATGGTCCCAAAAATGCGTCAAAAGTGTCCGATGTGTCCGCCATAATGTCGCAGTCACAATAAAAATCGCAGATCGCCGCCATTACTAGTAAAAAAAAAATAATACAAAAAAAATTCATAATTCTATCCCCTATTTTGTAGGCGCTATAACTTTTGCGCAAACCAATCACTATACGCTTATTGCGATTTTTTTTTACCTAAAATACGTAGAAGAATACGTATCGGCCTAAACTGAGAAAAAAATAGTTTTTTAAATAAAAATGGGGATATTTATTATAGCAAAAAGTAAAAAAGATTGTGTTTTTTTTCAAAATTGTCGCTCTTTTTTTGTTTATAGCGCAAAAAAAAAAACGCAGAAATGATCAAATACAACCAAAAGAAAGCTCTATTTGTGGGGAAAAAAGGACGTCAATTTTGTTTGGGAGCCACGTCGCACGACCGCGCAATTGTCATTCAAAGCAGGAAGGGGGTTATGTGCCCAGTAAGCAAGTAGTTAAATGCACATTTATTTTCCTTTTGGGCTTTTTTTCTTTATTTTCACCTAGTGATCTGATCATTAACACATTTAACATCTCAGGGTGTCTCCACTCTATGTCGGAGCAATGGAGCTACCCTTGGAGAGAAACAATGTCAATCTGGGTAGAGGGTGGTATCGGGTGCATTAACAGATTTAGATGGATCTGACTAACAAAGGACTAATAAAGCTGAACTCCAGTTAACAACAACTTTGTTTTTCCTTTTAGGATAAAGTTTTTACATAAATGAATAAAAGCTGATCATTGTAAGTGCACCTGTCAGTGTTAAATGATTTGTCTCAACCCCCCAACATCCAGTTTTGCTGGGCAGCTTAGGCTGATGCGCCAATCACTCTCACTTTGGAGCACCTGTCGCATCAGAAGTCAGACCCAAGTTGGACCCCATTTTGTGCAATGGAACCGTTCTAATCAGTGCGACTTGAGTTGCTCCGACTTAGAACGTGGTTCCTGCACTACTTTTGGTACGACTTTTGTATGACTTGCATTGACTTCTGGTAAAGAATTCGCAAGCAAGTCGTGCCGAAAGCCCGCTGGTGTCCAACTTCAAAGTCGCACAACGATGGTGTGAACCTGGGCTAAATCTATTTAAGGAAGCTGGAAAATAACAGACTTACTGGTAGGATCACCAGATGAAAATAAAGGAAAAAAAGAAAACAAACGTAGCCACCGCATCTAAAGACTGGAAAGATGTAATATATTACATTTTTGTATTTGGGTTTATACCGCTTTAACTGTAGGCATGCTCAAATAGGTTCACTTACCTTCTAATGTCTTTCCCACCATCCACTGACAAAGAAATCAAAGTGCTCGGATACTGAGAACTGCAATGTGGGGATATGGAGTGCCCTAACAACCTTAGGGCAAGTTTTAGCTAGAATGCATTCTCCTGGTCATTCCACCTGCCAGGTGATTTATGTAGCCAGTCTCTTGGTGGAGACCAAACCTGATTTAAGCCAGTCAAGCCTGCAGTCTCATACTTGTGTGTGTGATATGTGCTCAAGCACTCTGTCTGTCTGTCCTGCTCTGCTGTTTGTATTCCCCAGTTTATGACCTTGGATCGGATATCAACTATTCTCTGAACTCTGCCTGCCTTTTGACAATGGATTGGACCCTGACTACTCTGAACCTTTCCTGTCTTGTACCTGAACTGATATTGAACCACTCTGCCTGTCTGCCAATTGCAAGTGCCTGTTTGCTTTGCTCAGACCATGCCTGCCCCAGCGTGGTGGCCGGGCACTATAGCATTGTGTATAAGACCTGGGGGCAACCGAGTACCGGTAGGCCTCCTTGCCTTATGGGAAAGGGGGCTACTGCACAGAAGCTAGCTATAGTGTCTGACGACCTGCGTTAGGGGTAAGCGTGACACATTCAGGCTGCACCACATAATCGTACTGAAAGTCAGATCAAAATCATATCACAAAAATACTGATTACAATGGGCCCTCAGGTGGTAATCAACACCTACTAATAGAGACTGTGCCACATCCTAATGAAATTGAACTGGAGATTGTAGAAAGAATGGACTTTAAAGGCACACTTGATATGTAGAAAATTAATAAAATTTATTTATTACATGAATGCATAGCATAAATTTGACCTACGTCATGAAGACAAAAGTAGGTACATAATTGATGGCATGTAGATAACAACATATACATAAACACACAATTAACAACACATGAACTGTGGACACTTCCCAATTGATACCCCACAATATTGCGATGTTTCCTGGGGTGGAGGTTCACAGAGTGTTGATGAACTTAAAACTTGGTGCTCGACATGTTTCGCGATCTAATCGCTTCCTCAAGAGCTTCTAAATGTATAAAGAAATTTGTTTTAATAATTTTAATACAAAAGACATTTGTCTTGTTATTACATATAATACTGACATACACTTGATAAACCAAAGACACTCACCACTAAACAAGTTAAGGTGGTGAGTGTAGTAGAATTATTGCGACCCTCTACACTCTGCGGGAATTACACATGGAAAAAGGGGTCCAGATGGAAGGGTCCTTTCTACGAAGGGAAATGCTGCAGCAAATACCACCAACCACACACCAACACGTAGATGAGTATGGAGATGCTCAAGATAGCTGTAGAAACCCGCTGTGCGTCGTGCAGCGCCATCATGAGCGAGTTGCTCTTATATGGGAGCAAACACCACCACTCAACAACAGGTTGCTGAAGTGGGTGGTAGTCTCCACAGTGAGGGGTCTGACCGGACGGAACGGTAGTGAGTCTTGGAGCGTCATTGGTATGTTATACTTCATTATTCTGTGGTGTTGGGATCAATATCTCCCTTCTTTCTTTATCATCGCCAGGAACCATCGCAATATTGTGGGGTATCAATTGGGAAGTGTCCACAGTTCATGTGTTGTTAATTGTGTATTTATGTATATGTTGTTATCTACATGCCATCAATTATGTACCTACTTTTGTCTTCATGACGTAGGTCAAATTTATGCTATGTATTCATGTAATAAATAAATTTTATTAATTTTCTACATATCAAGTGTGCCTTTAAAGTCCATTCTTTCTACAATCTCCAGTTCAAAATCATATCACAGCAGTGTGAACCTAGCCTTAAACACCAATGAAATTTGGTTAGGTTACCAACGCATAAGTAATTTATAATTGGATTCTGTGACTGCAGTATTAGTAGAACAGTGAGCTGTTGCTTTCCAGATTTGGAGACAATCCTCTTTTTAGTGATCCTCCTAAATCATTTTCTCATTTGAATGAAATTAAAATTTAATAAAATTAAATACATTTAAATGATTGTCCATTTAATAAAATGACTTATGCATTGGTATATGACTTCATAAAGATTGGCAAAATGTAATCCTACTATTTCTGATAAATGCTTCCAGGCTTGTCAGACTGTGGGCTCTCTTTATCATATTTGGTGGGAATGCCCCAAAATTAAACACTTTTGGATAGGAATCTATTGTATATTATACAATCTGTTGGGTAAACACTTAAGTAGGTCACCTAAAGTAGCCCTTTTAAACTTCCCTGGCTGTACTGGCTGTACATCTGATCAATTCCACTTGTTGATATTTTCACAGTGCCTTGAAAAAATATTCATACCCCTTGAAATTGTCCACATTTTGTCATGTTACAACGTAAATGTATTTTATTGGGATTTTATGTGATAGACCAACACAAAGTGGCCCATAATTGTGAAGTGGAAGAAAAATGATAAATGGTTTTTAATTATTTTTACAAATAAATATCTGAAAAGTGTGGTGTGCATTTGTATTCAGCCCCCTTTACTCCCTAACTAAAATCTAGTGGAACCAATTGCCTTCAGAAGTTACCTAATTAGTACATACAGTAGAGTCCACCTGTGTGTAATTTAATCTCAGTATATATACAGCTGCTCTGTGAAGCCCTCATAGGTTTGTTAGAGGACCTTCATGAACAAAGAGCATGATGAAGGCCAAGGAACACACCAGACAGGTCAGGGTTAAAGTTGTGAAGAAGTTTAAAGCAGGGTTAGGTTATAAAAAAGAATCCCAAGCTTTGAACATCTCACAGAGCACTGTTCAATCCATCATCCGAAAATGGAAAGAGTATGCCACAACTGCCAACCTACCAAGACATGGTCGTCCACCTAAACTGACAGGCCGGGCAAGAAGAGCATTAATCAGAGAAGCAGCCAAAAGGCCCATGGGAACTCTGGAGGAGCTGCAGAGATCCACAGCTCAGGTGGGAGAATCAACAGGACAACTATTAGTCGTGCACTCAACAAATCTGGCCTTTATGGAAGAATGGCAAAAAGAAAGCCATTGTTGAAAGAAAGCGATATGAAGTCCCATTTGCAGTTTGCGAGAAGCCATGTGGGGGACACAGCAAATATGTGGAAGAAGGTGCTCTGGTCAGATGACACCAAAATTGCCTTTTTTTTTTTACCTTAAAGCAAAATGCTATGTGTGGTGGTAAACTAACACTGCACATCACCCTGAACACACATCCCCACCGTGAAACATGGTGGTGGCAGCATCATGTTGTGGGTATGCTTTTCTTCAGCAGGGACAGGGAAGCTGGTGAGAGTTAGTGGTAAGATGGTTGGAGCAAAATAAAGGGCAATCTTATGCCGCGTACACGCGGTCTGAATTTCCGTCGGAAAAACCTTGGATTGGCTTCCATTCACACGGTCACACAAAAGTTCACTGAACATTCGACCGTCAAGAACGCGGTGACATACAACATTACGACAAGCCGAGAAAATGAAGTTCAATGCTTCGAATTGTTTCCCGAGCATGCGTAGGAATTTTGCACGTCAGAATTGCTACAGACGATCGGAATTTCCGATAGGAACTTTTTCCGTCAGAAAAATAGAGAACCTGCTCTCAATCTTTTGTTGGCGGAAATTCCGACAGCAAAAGTCCGATGGAGCATACACACGGTCGGAATTTCCGACCAAAAGCTCACATCTGACTTTTCTTGTCGGAATTTCCGACCGTGTGTACGCGGCATTAGAAGAAAACCTTTTAGAGTCTGCAAAAGACTTGAGACTTGGGCAGAGGTTCACCTTCCAGCAGGACAACGACCCTAAACATACAGCCAGAGGTACAATGGAATGGTTTAGATCTAAGCATATTCATGTGTTAGATCGGCCCAGTCAAAGTCCAGACCTAAATCCAATTGAGAATCTGTGCCAAGACTTGAAAATTGCTGTTCACAGATGCTCTCCATCCAATATAACAGAGCTTGAGCTATTTTGCAAAGAATGGGCAAAAATGTCACTCTTTAGATGTGCAAAGCTGAAAGAGACATTCCCCCCCAAAAAATGCAGCTGTAATTACAGTGAAAGGTGGTTCTACAAAGTATTGACTCAGGGGGGCTAAATACAAATGCATGCCACACTTTTCAGATATTTATTTGTAAAGAACTTTGAAAACCTTTTATCATTTTCCTTCCACTTCACAATTATGTGCCACTTTGTGTTAGTCTATCACATAAAATCCCAATAAAATAAATTTACGTTTTTGGTTGCAACATGACAAAATTTTGAAAATTTCAAGGGGTATGAATACTTTTTCAAGGCACTGTATTTAGGGTTGCCAAGCAAACATTAGTGAAAATGTGGTGGTCGTCTACCCCAACAGTGGCACAAGTAAAAAGTATAATGAATTGGTAATTGATACAAGAATTTTTACTTTTTTTCCAATAAAAGTTTTATTGAGCATATGAATTGTCATAACAAAGTAGGTGACGTTATTTTGGGTGAATGTGTTGATTTCCAGTGTTGATTTCCAGTGTCTTGAAATGATTGTTTTTGCTGCGTTTAGCATGTGGCGCACAACCGATTTTTTGTACCTACTCGTTTTTTAAATGATGATATCTAGAAGTTTGAAAATACCTGGTCTCCCTGGGTGACATACTATCTTAATTATAATCATAACATCTTTGACAGATCTCTATTATTATTCGATTATTTTGTAGGTAATGTTGCCTCCACTTATGTGATACAGTGTGGAACCCACTCCTCTGTATTTCTTCTTCCCTTTTCTTCTTCTTTTTTCTTTATCTTTCTTTTTTCTTCCCCTTTTTGTCTCCCATAATCCCCCACCTCCCTTTTCTTTTTGATAATATAGTTTAAAATGATAGTGTTGTGCTAGGTTATCCATCATTACTTTTTTATATACTGTATATCCGCTGGATAATTTGGTAATTATCCCATTATAACACCTTCCCCACCTGGCCTACATTTTTTAAAACATATACAGTAAATAATTTGTGTATATAAATTATCTACCGTATATACTCGAGTATAAGCCAAGATTTTCAGCCCTTTTTTTAGGGCTGAAAATAGCCCCCTCAGCTTATACTCGAGTCAGTGTACCTGCGGGCGTCCATTTTTCAAAAGTCGCGGCTTCCTCCTGGTCCCGTTCCGTTCCGTGATAGGCGTTTGACACTGTGTTCTGCTACCGCCTATCACGGAGGTCCTCTCATCCTCGGACTTTTCCAGCAGACACTGTGTTCAGTGTTCCGCCTATCACGGACGCCCTCTTGTCCGAGGATGAAAGAAGGTCCGTGATTGGCAGAACACTGAACACAGTGTCTGCTGGGAAACTGAGTCCGAGGATGAAAGGACCTCCGTGATAGGCGGTAGCGGAACTCATTGTCAAACGCCTATCACGGAGCGGAATGGGACCAGGAGGAAGCCGCGACTTTTGAAAAATGGATGACCGCAGCCTGTCAAGAATACAGGTACACTGACTCAAGCACAGTGAGGCTACAATGGGCACAGTAAGGCTGCAATGGGCACAGTAAGGCCACAATTGGCACAGTGAGAATGGGCACAGTAAGGCTGCAATGAGCACATAAAGGCTACAATGGGCACATAAAGGCTACAATGGGCACAGTGAGAATGGGCACAGTAAGGCTGCAATGGGCACAGTAAGGCTGCAATGGGCACAGTAAGGCTGCAATGGGCACAATGAGGTTGCAATGGGCACAATGAGGTTGCAATGGGCACAGTGAGGTTGCAAATGGGCACAGTGAGGCATGCAATGAGCACAGTGAAGCTGCATATGGGCATTGTTGACCCTCTTTTCCACTTACAGTAGCTGCTGCATTCTCACCCTCGGGTTATACTCGAATCAATACGTTTTCCCAGTTTTTGGTGGTAAAATTAGGGCCTCGGCTTATACTCGGGTCGGCTTATACTCTAGTATATACGGTATGTTGTTTCTTGTACTCTTAATATGTGCATTACAATGTAATATACATTTATTTTTTAAATATCCTCATGTTAAGCTGTATGATAATACTTTTTCAGTATTATTATAACTCAATAAAAAAAATGATTGAAAAAGAAAATTGCTTGGGTTACATAATTTTTTCATATGCCTCTGTTAAGGTAGGACTGTGCTTATTCATACATGTCAGGTGTGTCTCCTCTGTCTTCATATTATTGAGCTCATGTGTATAAAACAGTAAAAAATCCATCCTGACAGGTTTGACTTTGACAAATATCAGAACAAAAAGTAATAATGTTTTGCGTTTTGTTTAAGAGCAGCAGAGTCAATAACTTGACAGTCTGGCTAAAATGAATGTTTTATGTGTGTTGCTTGTTCCGGCATGAAGAAGCACAACGCAGCATTGTATGACTATATTGTGTTTATCCAGATCTTTTGCTTAATTCATTTGACAGCTTTGACAGCCCAAGCTTATTTTAAAAAGAAAAAATCCTAAACACCACAATGAATCTACATTCTTGATTAAAAAAAATGCATTATTCATGTTTGTTTTAATAAATGTGCCAAAAAGGGGCAGTTACTAAGCAAAATAACAGTTTGAAAATGTGTATCTAGTAAAGTCAACTGGATTCCAAAGCATAGATCCGAGTACTGCAAGTTATGTTACCCACATACACTTGAGGACAGTCACATTTTTAGGTAGTGACCGCCTTCAGGATAGAAAATCTTCAGTGTCATCATCTAAGAACAGAGTGTGATTACAGTGTCTTGCTACTGAGTGTTTGAACCACTTTTTGACAATCATCTTAATTGATTTCAGTAAGCAATTGCATTCCAGTTTCTACATCCTATATTTCATGCATCCACTTGCTTCTCTAAGGCTCCATGTACACGGGACATTTTTACAACCTCTCCTGAACTATTTAACTTGACAGATAGTAATTCATGTTTAAAACGTCTGATTTGCTGCGTTTACATGCCGCGTTTAGCAGCATTTTGCCGCGTTTGCGTTTAGAAGCATTTAAAAAAAAAACTAAAAACGCCTATAAACGAAACACGACTAAACACAGGTTACTGCGTTTAGACGCGTCTGGCGTCTGAAACGTTGAAAACTTTGGCGTCTGAACTCATTTTTTTGCCTTCAAAAAAAGGCCTATAAACACAACTGCCTAAAAACGACAATAAACAAACCTGTGTACATGTACACATAAGATAACATTGAATGAGTTCAGGGGCAGTTGAAAAAAGTATCCAACTGCCTCTGAACGTCCGTTTAGCAGCAGCAGTGTACATGGGGCCTTACTCTATTTTAGTTTGTTTCTATCCAGGGCCATCTTTAATATTAATTGAACCCTTACTTGGGCCCTCCGGAATCCACTTATGAACTATTTGTGGGCAGCTGCTTTGGGCCCCACAACAATGAGACCCCATTCACACAGGAGCGACTCGTCAGGCGTCTCAGCCGCCTGACAAGTCGCGTCCCGTTCTGTACAATGGAACTGTTCTAATCGGAGCGACTGAAGTCGCTCCGACTTAGAAAAAGGTTCCTGTACTACTTCAAGACGACTTCAGGGGGACTTCCATTGACTTCAATACAGAAGTCATTTTTGAAGTCACCTTTGAAGTCGTCTTGAAGACGCCCAGCACAGTCGCGGGACAAGTCGTGCCGCCCCTGTGTGAATGGGCTCTGACTGGGCCTGGCGGCAGCTGCCCCTATTTGCCCTGTGTTAAAGAGAGCCCTGTTTCTATCACAGGTGTCTTCCTCTGGGCTCAGTTACTAAACTTTTCTTGACTTGGTAAGACCTGCTAACCTGAGCCTGCTTCAAGTGGAAGTAGATCTGGATAGTTTCAGATTGAAACATTTCTGGTAAGAACCCCCTTATTGCAGAAGAGACTTGCTACCCAACAACGTTTCACCTAACTGTACAGCAAGCCACCTAAGCACAGATCACTGAACGTTCTACGCATGCCTTGGTGCCAGGCTGGCCAAACAAGATGGCTAAATATGTTGAATCTGAAAGAAAACCCAATTGCTATCCTGCATTATCACCTAGTTACATGTGCTTCAAGTTCAGACTAGAAGTGGTCCTACTGAGCAGTCATTGTTTTGTCATTTTCACCATCGGGAAGCCCATCCAGAAAAATAACAGCTGCCACTGGGAACATGCAAGCAGATAGGAAGTGCCTTTAGAGATGCTTATGGAAATCAGCAGCACTGAGGGACAAAAGAAAAAAGAAAAAAAAGGTAAAAATAATACTTTATAAAGAAAAATAAACACAACAACTACTTATGATGCACAGTGCATTAGCAAACTAAATGCCATTTAGTTATGGCTCAGATCTACTTCCAGTAGGCAGGTACAGTCTTCTATCTACACTGCAGGTGGCGCTCAACTGCTGCAGCATTGCAGAGGGAGAGGAAGTCCTGAGCCACTGGGGAAGCAATATGATTGGATGCTGGCTGCCCCAGTGACTCTGGCGGCCATATTAGGTGTGGCGGAGTCTATTTAAATTGTTACTAAACCCATGGACCCTACATTCACTATTTATATGGTCTCCCACAGTACACAAAAAACATGGAAATACAATTAGTTTAGCAAATATAAACTTCTAAATACCTTTTCTTCCCAGCAGTATATAGAAGTCTTGTGACTTATATCAGTGTCTGGTTAAAGCTTGTAGGAGGAGTTTTCATTCTACTCTGACTGTCGTATGAGGCTGCAGGACCCCTGACCCTCTGGACCGTGCAGATCACATGCACCCTCCCAAGAAAGAAAAAAAAACTCTTTAGCAATAAACACCAAACTGAGCATGTACAGAGTGACTCCAAAACTGTTCTCTTTTTTCTTTATCAGAAGTAATTAAAGGGAAGTGAGTTACCAATGCCATAATATGTGACCGAACATGTAGAAGGGTAAATTTAAAAGTTAATTTAACTTAAGATGTTTAAGGTTAATTTATAAGTCTTCTGCTTTTTGCTTGGTTTTTTCTTTTTTTCTTTTGTTGTTTTTCTCGAGCCTGAACATATAGTTGTATGTTTATTTTGTTCTTGTATCTCTTTGTATTAAATAAATAAAAAATAGGATTTTTTACTCACCGTAAAATCCTTTTCTCTGAGTCCATGGACCGACACAGCTTCTCTATTGACAAAGTGGGTATTATCCGTTAATTAGGAGTGACTAGGCAGAAAAACTTGTAAAAAGTGTTGCATCACACCTTCTACAGTACCGCCCAGGGGGCGGACCCTCCGGGTATAACCTTTCAGTCTGCATCTTCGCAGATCAGTTCGTCAAAAAGCAGTACAAACTTAAAAGGAGGGGTGGGTGCTGTGTCGGTCCATGGACTCAGAGAAAAGGATTTTACGGTGAGTAAAAAATCCTATTTACTCTTTCGTCCATGGACCGACACAGCTTCTCTATTGACAAAGTGGGACGTCCCAAAGCAGTGTCAGAGAAAAAACGAGGGGTGGTAACAGCATAAAAATAAACTTCACCCCAAACACAAAAACAGCACTCCAACGGAGGAGCTGCAACTCTAAACAGCCGCTTGTAAAACCTTGCGGCCGAAAGAGGCATCCGAAGATGCACCTACATCAATTTTGTAGAATTTTGTGAAAGTGTGAGCGGACGACCAAGTCGCCGCTTTACATAATCGGGAAACAGACGCTTGATGTCGGAAAGCCCAAGAGGCACCTATTGCCCTGGTCGAATGCGCCATGACCGGGAAGGGGGGCGCTTGACCCTTTAAGGCGTAAGCCTGGATTACTATCTGTCGGATCCACCTAGAGATGGTGGCCGATGAGACTGCTTGGCCCTTCTTGGGACCAGCCACCGAAACAAACAGTGAGTCTGACTTCCGGAACCGGGAAGTAGCAGATAGGTATACTCTCAAAGCTCGGACAACGTCCAAGGAATGCAACGCCGACTCCTTAGGATTCGACGGCTGAGGACACAAGGATGGAAGTACAATGTCTTCATTGAGATAAAAAGCCGAAACGACTTTTGAAAGGAAGGCTGCGGCCGCAGCACCACCTTATCCTTGTGGAAAATCAAATAGGGAGCCTTGCAGGACAAGGCTGCCAGCTCAGAGGACTCGTCTAACTGACGTAACAGCAACCAAAAAGACCACCTTCTGAGAAAGTGTCAACAGGGGAATAGCTCTAATATTCTCAAACGGTGCCTTCTGAAGCACCGAGAGGACCAAGTTCAAGTCCCACGGAAGTAACGGGGGATGGACCGGAGGGGCCACATGTCGAACCCCCTGCACAAATGTACTCACGAGAGAGTGAGCCGCCAGGGGTCGCTGAAAAAAGACAGCCAGGGCAGATATCTGTCCCTTAAATCGTACTTAGGGCAAGCCTTTGGTCCACCCCATGCTGAAAAACCAGCAGGATTCTGGAACCAAATAAGTACGCGGATGCCATTTCATTTCCTCACACATGGAGATGTGGGCCTTCCAAGTGCGGTGATAAACCTTCCTAGAGGACGGTTTCCAAGCACTTCTCATAGTAGAGATTACTGAATCTGACAGGCCCCGGTCTCTCAGTACCTGGTTCTCAATAGCCATGCCGTTAAAGCCAGTGACCGTAAAGCAGGATGGAGTATGGGACCTTGCGATAGCAGGTCCTTCCGTAGTGGTAGGCGCCAGGGGACGTCTGCTACCAGACGTACTAGATCGGCGTACCAAGGACGCTGAGACCAATCTGGAGCGATTAGGGTCATTGGAATTCCCTCTGCCTCCACTCTGCGGAGCAGAAGAGGAAGAAGCCTTTAAGGGAGGGAAGGCATAGATTAGCCGATACTGACCCCACGATGCTACCAACGCGTCCGTTGCGTCTGCCCATGGGTCTCTTGACCGGGCCATAAATCTCAATACCTTCCGATTGAGTCGGGAAGCCAGAAGATCTACGTCTGGTGTGCCCCATCTTGGGCAGAGGAGTTGGAACACCTCCGGGTGTAAGGACCATTCTCCCTGGTCCAGCATCTGGCGGCTCAGGTAGTCCGCCTGCCAGTTTTCCACGCCCGGAATGTACACGGCCCAAATTTGTCCGCAGGCTTATTGGGTATGCGGGACCAAGGACGCTTTTGTCCTTGGGCAGGCGCTTTATCGGCCTGGGGTCTTTTCCCTGTCGCCCTAGGGGGGACGAAAAAAATGCTTGCGTGCAGTAAAGGAGGGCCCTTGCCCCTTGGCGTGGCCCCTTACCCTTGCTAATTTGGGGAAGCAAAGTGCTTTTACTTCCTGTGGCATCCTTTATGATGTCATCCAGAGAAGCCCCAAAAAGTCTGTCGCCCTTAAAAAGGCAGATCCAACAGGGCTTTCTTGGAAGTCTGGTCCGCAGACCAGCCTTTTAGCCAGATCAGGCGGCATATTGCTACTGCATAAACCGAAGTTTTAGACAGCAGGGGAATAGTATTCATGTCTGACTCGCAGACAAACCTAAGGCCCTGGACCAACTGGTCAGCCAATGTTATCTCATCAGGAGGAGCATCTCACTCCTTAACCCCTGGAGTAGCAATCTTGCCCATTCAGTAAGTGTGCGAGACACTAGGGCCCCCGCCAATGCCGGGCGTACTGCCGAGCCTACCACTGAGTATAGGTAGCAAGCGAGTGCTTCAGCCTTCTTATCCACAGGGTCCTTGAAAACAGGAGCCCCTTCTACAGGAATTGTGGTGGCTCTATTAAGTCTGGACACCGGGGGTCCACTATAGGGGGAGAGGTCCATTTCTTCAGAAAACTCTCCTCAAAGGGGTACCGTACCGCAAACCTCTTTGGGGCTGTAAAGACCCTCACTGGGTTCTCCCATTCCTTGTATAAGAGTTTATCAAAAGACACACAAGGGAACACCTTAGCAGTGCGGGCAGGTCTATGAAACCCAAGTGGACCGGAGTCTCTGCTGCTTCTGCAGTATTTTCCAACTTTAGCATATCCCGCACTGCAGCAATAAGGTCAGATACCAAAGCCGTCTTGCGTACTGACCTGGACTTGGAGTCATCCTCACTGTCCAGTCACGGTCTGCAGTCTCTGATGCGTCAGAATCTGGGCCCCGAGCCGTAGCTGGACCTGGTTCTGCATCAGAATTATCCCCAGAAGCTTGCAGGGGACGGGGCGTTTATTACCCCCTGTATTCCCCGTGTGCCGCTTCCACCCTGGCAGCAAACGCCTCTAGGATTGCCGTCATAGCGTTCATAGACACCTCAGGGGCACCAGCTGCTAAATCTGGTGTTTCAGGGGAGAAGACATCTGGCTCAGATGCCATGCTGACCACACGCTGACACTCACAGGGCTCCAGGCAAGATATCAATAGGCCACCCTCCTGTGCTGCAGAGAGGCTGGGTCACCCAGAGGACTCACCACCCTGGATAGGTACTGCTATGCTGCCGTGTGCTGCGCCTGTGATGCTGTCCCTCTGCTGCTGTGTCAGTCTGCTTCTTTTATCAGCATTTCCTGTGTGAATTTTCGCACCAGTGTAATGCACCCTAGAGGCCCTCGCAAAATGGTTGCCAAAAACGTCTGTATGGAAGATAATGTGGGCTCTAAGAAAATGGCCGCTGACCGAAGATAGAGGTCAAGCAGCCATAGCCCACAAAAAGATGGCCGCCGAACGGCAATATATGCATACAGGGTGGACAAACATGGCCGCCGATCAGCTGATAGGGGCTAGTGGGTGTGGCCGAACCACAGGAAGATGGCCGCCGGGCAGTCACAAGAGGCCGAACTCGGCATGGACCACCTCAAAATGGCCGCCGACAGCATGGAGGAGGAAGCACACAAACACAGGTAAGCAGAAATGACATTTCTTTTAAATGTTAGTTACAGCCAGCCCCGCTCCAGTGGAACCCCCTAGGTGACCCCCAGCACCCAGCAACCTTTAGCTAGAAGCCCAGGGAGGAGGGAAAGGCAGGGAGAGAGGGAAGAAAGGGGCCACAACCACTTACTTGATCTCTCCAGGAATGTCCAGCTAAATCACCCAGCCGAGGCAGGGGAGTTTTACTTACCTATCCTGCACGTATTATGCTGGAAGACATTCCAAACAGGTCATCGTCCGCGCACGGAAGGTGACTGTTGGCCAGGCATGCTGTGATTGGACCCAAAAGGGATGATCATATGTATGCCCTGGAGCGTGACGCTCACCGGACAGGCTGCTGCGACTCGGCCGTAAGGTCAGCCGAAGCTGAGCGGTCCGATGCAAGCCTTGGAGCGTAAGCTCACCGGCCAGGCTGCTGCGACTCGGCTGTAAGGTCAGCCGAAGCTGAGCGGTCTGATGCAGGCCCTGGAGCGTAGGCTCACCGGCCACCCGTGGAGCGACGGGCATGTCGTGGAAAACCCAGCGCGTAGCTAGGGTCGGCACACGCTCGATGGCCGAAACTGGGGAGGCTACAAGGATCGAGGATCCAGACTGTCACCCAGTCGGCAGTTGATCGAAGATCGCAGGAAACAAAAATGTAGCAAAAAAATATATATCTTTTTCCCCCGGACCAATGGGCCCGAAGGGAGCCATGTCCTACTCCTTGCTAGACAGAAAAAAACTGATCTGCGAAGATGCAGACTGAAAGGTTATACCCGGAGGGTCCGCCCCCTGGGCGGTACTGTAGAAGGTGTGATGCAACACTTTTTACAAGTTTTTCTGCCTAGTCACTCCTAATTAACGGATAATACCCACTTTGTCAATAGAGAAGCTGTGTCGGTCCATGGACGAAAGAGTAATTATTGATTTGAAGAACTATTGCTGCATTACTTCAATATACGTTTTATATTGCACCTGACTGTGTGAATTATTGCCGCCGCACCACGCTGCACCCCACCTACAAAGTAAAAGATCCTAAATTTTGTTTTGCAGTGTAATTTTTTTTTTCTTCACATGTTGCGAAATGAAGTATCTATGTAATGACATTACTCATTTATTCAGCTCTGGGCTTCCACTATGTTGAGGCAGCACATTAATTTGAATAGGCTGGCAGCACACCTCAACACAAGAAAAAAACACACCTGCTGCATTTTTGGCAATGCTGCAAAAAGCAGAGTCATAGTATGATGTGGCACTGGCTTTCAACTCTCCTGCAAGCTTAGGGTGTGGGCAGCCATACATCTGATAGTTATTTTTCATTTGGCACATGTTTGTTTTCAGTGTTTTAGGAAACTTTTAATAAAAATACATCCTTTTTTTTCCCTACACAACATCTTTTTTCAGTGTTTTAGGAAACTTTTAATAAAAATACATCCTTTTTTTTCCCTACACAACATCTCATGTTATCCTTAACCACTTCCGGACCTCCGCACGCCGATATACGTCGGCTGTTTGAAGAGGGATATCTTTGTTATGGCAGCAGCTAGCTGCCATAACACCGGTATCCTCTTCTTCAGCGGGCGGTCCGGTTTCCGATAATAGTGGTCTCTGGGCGGATTCGCCGCAAGATCACTCTTATCGGCGGCGGGAGAGGGCCCCCCTCCCACCGCTCTTTCATGCCCTCCGCCGCGAAAAAGTCAGCAGCGGCGGAGGCGATCGGGTCCCTCTGCTGGCTGGGTATAAAGACGAGTGCAGGGCAGAAGCGGCGTCAAAAAGTATTGCAACGAGCACCATTTTATTCTCTAGGGTGTTAGTAAAAAAAATGTATAATGTTTGGGGGGTTCTAAGTAATTTTCTAGCAGCAAAAAAAAAATGTTTTTAACTTGTAAACAACAAATCTCAGAAAGAGGCTTGGTCCTTAAGTGGTTAATGTTCACCTAGAGAATGTGGAGTAAGGAGGAAAGGCCTGGTGCAGGGAGTCACATGAATGGAGGTATATGGCTCACTTATAGAGATCACTGCAACCCATTAGCAAGTACATCAGGAGGACCAACTAAGAATTGGCCTTACAACTCTGGGAAGCACAGATAATACAGAGGTGTTCATTTGGAGCAGTGTGACATTTTAGAAAGAAAATAGCCTGTATATGCGGCCCCTACTCACAAGAAGTTGGTTGAATAACACTGGACCTTATTTAACCTAGAAGAGGAGGTGAATAGTGCAGTGGGAACTGTTCATTTTTATTCTAACATCTGCAGGGCTAATATTTTCTTTAAATAGAGTTTAACTCTTGAACCCTAAAGTCTTACCTTAACCTAGACCCCTAAATAGAGTCCTAAAATTAAGTATTATTCTGTTGCATACTCTCCCTATCCTATGCTAAGAGCCTCCATTCCATCGACATACTGGTCCTGTCATGGGCGTTTTCAGGGGGGGGGGGGCTTCAGCAGCGGCGATACACAGTCGCATTTAACCCTTTCTTCGACCGCTAGTGGGGTTAAAAGCGCGCCCCCCCCACGTTAAAATGTAAAAACACCCGACTGTGCCCCCTGCATCTTTCAATATCTCTTTGTCACTACTGTGTACCCCCTCTCCACAACTGCACCTCTGGGCCCCTTTACATTACACAGCACCCCACAGCTCTGGACCCTTTTACATTACACAACCCCCTGCACCTCTGGACCCCTTTACATTACACAGCACCCCACAGCTCTGGACCCTTTTACATTACACAACCCCCTGCACCTCTGGACCCCTTTACATTACATTGACAATGCTGATAACTCACTTTATGTTCCCAGGATGCTCACAGTCTCACACTAGTAGTTTAGTAGGCGGCTCACCTGTCGGCTACTTGTTTAAACGTTCCCGCCCACACATTCCTTTGAGACGCAGCACACGAGTCCAGAGGTGTCCAGCACAGAGCATGGACGATGGTACACAGGAACAGAGGGGAGGGAGGGGGCAGAGCCGATGCAGCCTCTTCCATTTCTGTGGAGGGGGGGGGGAGTTGTACTCACTGGGATGTTGAGAGTGAGACACACAGCATTGTGAGAATGGGTCAGTCCAACTGAGCTCTCCCTGCGCTGTCAGCACGTCAGATCGCCGCTGCAATACCAATCCCGTCCCGCTTTCACTGTTTCACACAGGGGAGGATGGGGGAACCGCCTGACCCCCCGCCCAATGTGTGGCACCCGGGGGGGCAGTGGAGAGCTGCCACAGCCCCCCGGCCAGCAGGCAGCAGCATAAAAAAAGTCCAAGGCGGCCATTGCAAGTCAAGTGTCTTCTCTTATGATTCCAGGGGGGGGCACTCGCCCTCCCTTGCCCTATGGAGCAGACGCCCATGGGTCCTGTATCATGCAGCACTGAGTTTGTCCGTTGGAAGAAACTTCCAAAGCTTTGGGTTGTGAGTCATTTGTATGTCCTTGAGCTTTTGTATGTGCCATTTATTTGTTTCATAAACCAAACGTGTCTCTATTAAGCTTTTCTTTCAAAGCCTATCAATTATCTTAATTAATCTTAATCAATTATCTTACCACCCATTGTTTATTAGCCTAGGTTTGGGTTGCATGGTTCTCAGATAGTATGTATATACTGTATGAATACAGTTATGTATGAATAGAGCATTATTATATACCGTATGTATTGTGTAGGTGATGACTGTGCATGAAAACAGTCAAACATAAGAAAATCAATAGACGTACAGTCCTATTTTGACACTAATAAAATATATAGTATATAGATCATATAATTTCTAAGTTCTACTTTCACTTTGCCACTTTACGAATCAGAAATTTTCTGGTTCTTACCCAGTGGCATCACACATTAAACAGATTGGCTTTCCCCAGTGAGATCCCAACTCCAACACACACAAATTGGTCTTTCCTCTGTGTCGTCAGCCCCCTAGGACACATGCATTGATCTTTCCACCAGTGAAATGCCCCCATCAGCAATAACACACACATTAGCCTTTGCCCTCTTTCTCTCCTTTAGCACACACTATCCAGTTTCTCACACAGAGACGCTTTGGTCTACAGTCACATGCTCACACATATTGATGATCAGTGTCCATGTCCTCTGTAAAGACATTGTACACTAAGGCCCCTTTCGCACTGGGGCGGTTTGCAGGCGCTATTGCGCTAAAAATAGCGCCTGCAAACCGACCCTAAACAGCGGCTGCTGTTTCTCCAGTGTGAAAGCCTGAGGGCTTTCACACTGGAGCAGTGCGCTAGCAGGACCGCTCCAAAAGTCTTGCTAGCAGCATCTTTGGAGCGGTGAAGGAGCGGTGTGTTTACCGCTCCTCCACCGCTCCTGCCCATTGAAATCAATGGGACAGCGCGGCTATACTGCCGGCAATGCGCCTCTGCAGAGGCACTTTGCGGTGGTTTTTAACCCTTTTTCTGCCACTAGAGGGGGGTTAAAACTGCACCGCTAGCGGCCGAATACCACCGCAATTCCGACGGTAAAGCGCCGCTAAAAATAGCGGCGCTTTACCGCCACCGCACCTCCCGCCACAGTGTGAAAGGGGCCTAAGTCCAAACACATAGTGTGAAAGTTCAGCAGCAATCTCTGCTAACTCCCCCTCTGCAGAAGTCAGTTTCTCATTGTTTAGTCCATGATTGTGTGTATGTGTGTGTTTGCTAGAACACACGTTTGTCTTTTCCATGTATTCTGTCCCCAGCACATACACATTACCCCATACCAGTGGTAAAATGCCCCTCCAATACACAACACTCCTTAGCCAGTTTTATACCAGCAGAGTATGAGCATTAGCTCACGGTGCACAATCTGCAGAGTAACCACAGCAGTAACAACAGCACTACAGAAAAAGCTTTAACCGCTCAGTCCCACAATTGATAGACATTAACCCATTAGTGATCTGCCTGAAGTGTTTGTGATCTGTTTATAGAAAATTGTGCATCAACCATTCAGTAATGAATAGGAGGACAGAGAGGACAATCTGTCACAAAGACCGTGGTTGCTGAACAGTATGTTGTCTACCGGGTGCTCGGGTATGGCACATCATAGATCAGGTGGACAGATTATTGGGAGGGGCTGCGGAGATCCCAGCTGTCATGGTACACAATGGCACCAATGACAAAGTAAGAGGAAGGTAGAGAGTCCTAAAAAATTATTTCAGGGACTTAGGGAATAGATTGAAGAGAAGGACCTCCAAGGTGGTTTTCTCAGAAATACTATCTGTGCCTCGAGCCACACCAGAGAGGCAGCAGGAGCTTAAGGAACTGGGCTGACTTCTCAGTTGGTTACCGGCTCTTTAGTAAGGATGGGCTGCACCTTAATGGGGATGGTGCAGCTCTATTGCGAAGGAAGATGGCCACAGTTAGAGGGGCTTTTTAAACTAGGTGTTGGGGGGAGGGGTCAAAGGAAGTGACAGTCAGCAGCGGAAAAAAACAGAGGGTAATAGTGGAGCCAGTAATGATAATATAGCCAGTATCCAGAGCATGTGCATTCAGATTTTAGCAGCCAGTTACCAATACATGTGTGATAACCCTTCTATAGGGCTTTTTATTTCAGAGAATAGGTGTAAGTACTCCCCCCCCCCCTTGCCCAAGACATCCCTTGTCATGGCGCCCTACCCACCTCTGAGCCCTGTTGCTTGCCTCCGCCTCTAATCACCTCAGAGCACTATCCCTTTTAAAGAATATAGAACCAGGAATCATTTTGTGGATCTAAGTAATCTGTATGTTATTTATCAAGACAGTCAAATAGATCATCTGCAGCCAGCAACAACAGACTCCCCAGCAACAAAAAAATCAATAAATGCTCAGCATAGAGTTAACTCCTCAGTCTCCAGTGCATGTGCGATAATTTCCCACGTTATTCAATGCACCACACCAAGTGTCTCATATTCAATGACTCTGGTCCAATGGGATTCTCAGCTCCACCCAGCAGCAAAGCCCTGTCCCATCTTCCACATCCCCAGCACTCTTTGCGCTGTACTCTGTAAAATGGACTTATGACTCCATGACATGGGTCCAGTTTATAACCTGTTTAAATATTGTTGTCTCCTTTCCCAACCAATGTTGTCCCTAGTTCCATAGACTTCCTTTTTTCATTTTTAGTGTCCTCCCCCCAAAAAAAAACAGAGACTGCAGTGCTGTTCACATGATCCCTACCCCCTCCACTGTCCCAGAATAACCTGCTTCATGTTTATCAGGCCTGTTGCCTTAGGTCTTAACCTTTATTCCTCCCTCGTAAAGACCTCTGTGTGAGGAGATCGGCTCCCTATGCCTTCCTCTATTACACATATTGCTTGCAGTTCACTTCTTCCCTGAACATACTGCACTCCTCTCCAATGTCTCAATAAAAGTTTAAATCATTTGTGTACAGTGGAATAAACTCTTCCTCATTCTCCAATGCCAGACAAAAAGGAAAACACTCCACCTTCTGAAGAATACCTCCACCTTAAATTGGGCAGGAACTCATCCCCCAAAAAACTAGATTATCAATAATCCCTCCAAGACATCGATTTTCAGATGTAGATATTTCAGATAAGGGCAAATAACTCAGAAGGAAGACATAAAAGTCCCCAATAGTGAAACTCTGCTTGATAAACTTGTTAAAAATAAACAGCATGGGTAGTGGGAACTCACATGTAATAAGCGCATACTGGCAATTTCAACCACGTCAGGCATCAAATAAATGTACTAATTACGTGTCATCCAATGCTTCCAATTCTTCACTATGCTCCCTATTTTCCAGCCATATTGCAGGCAAGTAATAACAAATCCAAAGTTCCTCTGAGCTACTCAATGGAATCTTCCTAGTCAGACATGAAAGAGAACTGGTTAGGGGCTCTGCGGCTGCTAGTTCTGCACGAACAAATATCAAAGATATGTAAATAGAAAAACAGCTGGAAAATCTCCTCGGGGGGAAACAAGGCCTATATTCATAAATAGATCTGACATATTAGTAGAATAGAATCCACAGATTAGAGCTAATTATAAGGCTGTTCGCCAAAACTGGTATTTCAGATGACAATTACCTACAAATTAATACTTTATGCTATCTTAATCTGTAGTCATCCATCAAAGAAGGACCCATTTATTATACAAATAAAAGGTGTAAAATGGAGATGCTGCAAGATATGCAATTATCTTGGAAATTGTGCATAGTGCAAGTAAAAGAGGAAACACAAACACATATAGCAACGTTATCATCTAAACACAATACAGTCAAAAAGATGGTTTTCACATACATCAGATGGCAGTTCTCATGTATCAGAATCTGTCTTGTACGCTCATCTATACTGGTACGGTGGTTCAAAACACTGCTTACATGTTCAACCTAGCCACTACAGAGTGCTTACTTGCTCCCTACCCCCGAGTGACCTGTGGTCACTTGTAGGGCCTAATGGGATTCCACCATCTTTGCCACAGGGATTTAAAGGGAAGCAATCTGTGTTGAATTCCTATTCCCCTGTGATGTGCATCACGTAAAAAGGAAGAGTGCTATCACAGTAATGAAGAATATTACTTCCTAATTAGGGCAGTGATATCACACATGATATCGTGAGCTAAATTATCCCTTTCATTTTTTTCCCTCAGACTCTAGAGTCAAAATTTCATTGCAGGAGTTTTCACTTCTACCTCTCCAGCATAATCATAATTAAAGTGTAAAGCCTTAACCCCCAAAAATGAATGGTTTGTACCTGGCTCCAGTCCACTCACTCCTCCACAATTGGATATTTTGTTTTTTTAATATAATTTTACTTTTTTTTAGTTCCGTCTTTCTCGTCTAGGTGAGAATTACATTACACCGATCTACAAGTTTGAAGATGTGCTGAAGGGCTCCTTCAACACATATTCACATGTGTGGGCATTCCACGCACATGTGTGAGCGTGACACGATAAGAAAGGTACAGAACTTTAGAGTCAGTCTTCACAGACACTGAAGAATCGGCATGTGTGCAGACTGAACAAGATTTTCTGTGCTTTCCTAAAATTGCACCTCGTTTGCACGCCTGCACATGTGCAGATCTGTCGTAATGCTCTGCCAGATCTTGAAGGACAGGGAGAGAGCTTCACAGCTTCTGCGCATGTGCTGGACCATCAAAGTTGACGCCGCCAGTAAAAGGGGGCAGGACCAGCAATAAGGGGAATTTGTTCCTTTTTAATTATAGATCTAGTGGGGGTTAAAATCCCTGTTATGATTTTACTGCTACCCAGGATTCTGTTAAATAGATTTACTCTAAATCCCTGTTCTGTAGACAAGATTTTATTAGGCAGGAAGTAAAGGGAATTCCCTGCCAGCAACAGAGACTGTGCCCCTGTCTGTCCATGTCTCTGTTGCAGGTTTTCCTTCTCTTCCTGTCTGGGGAAACCATTGTCAGTAGAACAGGAAGTGAGGGTAATGGAGCCTCAGATAGCAGCAAAAGCCACACATGGGTTCCAAACTTTTCCTGCCTAATCCAAAACTAGAAGAAAGGGTTTTGGCTAAAGCCTCGTACACACGGTCGGACTTCCATCAGACTTTTCCTTGGATTTTTGTCCGAACGGAGTTGGCCGGGCACACCCATAGCATACACACCACAGGACTTTTCTGCAAACTTTCCCAAAACTTTTTGCAACATCACATGGTTTTTCTTCTCTTTTCTGCTCTTTACCACCACCCTTTGGTCAACTTCTGCTATTGTTGGTTGATTTTAACATTGGTTGTTTTGTCCATCGGACAAAAGTCCTATGGTTTTCTGTACACACAGTAGGACTTTGCTCCATAGGACTTTTGTTGGGCAAAAGTTTGTCCATTCGCAGACCCAACTTTTGTCCGATGAAAACAAAACCAAACTCAAAAAAGTTTGTCCGATGGAGCGTACACACGGTCGGATTGTTGGTCCAACTTGCTTAAAACTAAGTTTGTTGGGCAAAAGTCCGACCGTGTGTACGGGGCTTTAGTTTACACTTTCAAAGTATTTGTAGTCCTCAGACTGGTAGATTTTCCACAATGTGAAATAAATGAAGAATCCAGAGATAACAGTTGACTCCTGTGTAAAAGGCTTAATGTTGAAATGAACAAAAGAAGGGAATATTGAGCCCTAAATGCTCCAAAAGAGCAGAGGGTTATTCATCATATTTGTGTCCATCTAGCACTGGAATATACTGGAACTATATCATGGACAAGGGCCTTTAAAGACCCTTTAAAGGGAATCCTGTCTTTTATTTTCTTATAAAGTATACACACAGATGGCAGTGGGTGGATTCCCAGTGCACTCCTGCCCTTCCTCACCAGCCACTGTGCCTTTCACAGTTGTGAACTAGAGATGGGTGGACCCTGAAGGGGAACTAAGAGACTAGTTCCCCATTAGATTCACTTCACTAATAATTGACAGCTCACATCAGTGGATGAATCCATAACTGCTACTCAGTCCAATAGTGGCTTTGGAATCCACCCACTGTCATCCGCCATCAATCACAGGCAAGATAGACCTGATGGGAACTAGTCTCAGAGCACCCCTTCATGCTCCGCCTGCCCGTAAACTCAAAATCATGACAGCTGCATCTGTTGGGTGGGCAGATCCTGATGGGGAACTCTGAGACTAGTTTTCCATCAGGTCCACCCTGCCTGTGATTGACAGCGGATGACAGTGGATTGATTCCAAAGCCACTATTGATCTGAATAGCAGCTATGGATTCATCCACTGTCGTCATTAGTAATCGGGTAACTAATCTCTTTGTTCACCTCCACCCACCTCTAGTTCACAACTGTAACAGGTGCAGTGGCTGGTGAGGAAGGACAGGAGTGCATTGAGAAAGAGTATCCAGTGTGGACACTCCTTCCCCAGTACAGACATGGAAGACTCATGTACAGGTACCTGAATTAGTTGCAAGCACCAACACTTTCGGTGCTGTTCCCTAACGGAATTGTAAAGCAGGGCTAGACAAACCCCGGGCGCCAGGTCGCCGTTGCGACTAGAATTAGCGACCTGGCGCCTGGGGCAGCACAGCTGTGGAATCCTGTCTCTCCGTGCCCCCCCCTCCGCGCCGCGGGATCGCGTCGGGCCACGCCAGCCGGCAATTGAGGCCGCGGCTTTGCGGCCTTCTGCAGGCCTATGCTTCCATCTGTGATCTAGCGCCATCTTGTGGTGGCCGTTGGTATGACAAGACAAACAGCAATGCTAATGGACTTTTCCTGTCTGTTTTCACTGCCATCTCCTTCCCTCTAATTAGAACCCCCGAACACTATATATATTTTTTATTCTAACACCCTAGAGAATAAAATGGCGGTTGTTGCAATACTTTCTGTAACACCGTATTTGTGCAGCGGTCTTACAAGCGCACTTTTTGGGGAAAAAATACAATTTTTTAAAATAAAAAAATAAGACAACAGTAAAGTTAGCCCAATTTTTTTTAATATTGTGAAAGATAATGTTACGCTGAGTAAATTGATACCCAACATGTCACGCTTCAAAATTGCGTCCGCTCGTGAAATGGCGACTAACTTTTACCCTTTAAAATCTCCATAGGCGACGTTTAAAAAATTCTACAGGTTGCATCTTTTGAGTTACAAAGGAGGTCTAGGGCTAGAATTATTGCTCTCGATCTACCGATCGTGGCGATACCTCACGTGTGGTTTGAACACCGCTTTCATATGCGGGCGCTACTCACGTATGCGTTCGCTTCTGCGCGCGAGCTCGGCGGGACGGGGCGCGTTCCTGGCTCCTAACTTTTTTAGCTGGCTCCTAGATTCCAAGCAAATTTGTCAAGCCCTGTTGTAAAGGGTGTCTACAAAAGTCAGTCTGTTGTCACTTCTGAAAAACTAGCAGTGCTTCCAAACCCACCACTGGAGCTATTATCTAGAATTTGAATAGGCTTTTGAATAGGCTTGATAGATTATAAACCTCAAACACTAGTGTATTCCATTTAGCAATGCAGAAACAGCACCTCAACGTACATGTCAGAGAGGAGCTGCATAAGCCGTTTAAAATGTTCCATTCACATATCTTCCATGAATAAATGATGCCATACAGTGCAGTTACTGGAAGGAGATTGCCTTGACATGTTGCTTTATATGGTTTTAATTGACAGAGATGAATTTAGTACGGCTTTGGTTAACTGGCTCAAAACATTATTATTCTCTCATCAGCATCTGTCATGCAGTGTGTGCTTCAAGGGAGGTCTGACTCTCTATCAGCAGCTTTCACATTATCCAATTTTCTTCTTATTTCCAATATTTACAGCAGACCACATCTGCCAGAAAATAACCATTTAGTTCTTAGTTTTTGAAAGTAGGTGATAAGTATTAATCACCTGGGTCAGTGTCAAGGCTAAATAACATATGAGCCTTCCACCCAAGGTCACTCCCATGTGACACAGGGTCAGAGCTGTGCAGTCAGCCCTATAAAATTGTAACAGCCCAGCATCGTTTCTACCTTACAAGCTCTATTTGGGCAATGGAAAGCAATAACTACATCATTATTTCCAGCAATCACAAGAGAGTTTGATCTCCATGGAAGACTAACTCTTACATTTATCTAAATAATCTTATTTTATTTCTGCAAATGCATTTGTATCCCTGTGCTCGGATATAACAGATATTAAGTGAATTTTCTATTTCTTTATTAAAATCTATATGTAATATCAAGTGTCATATGTAAATATTTCACAATGTTGCAGAATAGAATATTGAGGTAGGACCTTACATTACAGGAAATTTGTACAATCACACTCTAATGTGCATAGCTGGCTTTAGGCTTTTTTTGGAAGCTTTCTACTAGCTGTTAATTTTTTTTTTTAAATGGACATGAGAGATCTGCAAACCCTGCTATTCACAGTCGTGACTGTTTCCACAAGTTGGAACTGTGGTGGAGAATGATGGAATTTCCTCTCATCTGTCATTAAGATGGTTTAGGTCAGTAGTCCCCATACTGCGGCCTGTACCAACAAAAGAGCCAAATTCCTCCCTCTGACATCAATAATGGGGAACAATTCCTTTCTCTGACAACAATGATTCAGAAGAACTCCTCCCTCTGAGACCAACGATGGGGAACAATTCATCCCTCTGACACCAACAAGGATGAGGAAAAATTTCTACCACTGACAACAACTATGGGCATTATTTTTGCCAATTAAAATCGATGAAGGTGTGTTTTCTTCCCACTGATTACAGGTGCTAGGTGTTTTTTTTTACCCCTGAGCCTAGGGGTATTTTCTACTCCCACTGGCCACAGTCTGGTCCCCCTAAAGTTTCGAGGTCAGAGAACTGACCCTTGTTTAGAAATTTAGGGATCAATGGTTTAGATTAAAGTGGTTGTAAACCCAACCACACAACTTGCACCTACAGGTAAGCCTAGATTAAGGCTTACCTGTAGGTGCAAGAAATATCTCCTTAACCTACACGGTTAAGGAGATATTTGCTGTAAAGCACAGCACCGAAGACGTCACGCGCATTCGCACTAGAGGGCCGGCATCGTTGGCGGTTTTCTAAATGGATCTTGCCGCCCGAGCGCGCATGCGTGTGACGTCATCGCCGCTCCGGGCCAATCACAGCGTCGGAACGGCGATAACAGGAAGAAGATCGTCAGAGACATGGCGGTGGCAGGGTAAGGCACGGGGGAGAACTTTGGGGGCTTTGATCTCAGGTAAGTCGATCATAATGACCTAGTATGCTATGCATACTAGGTCATTATGACATTCTTTTGCAGGGTTAATTTAAAAAAATAAAATAAAATTAATGAGGGTTTACTTCCTCTTTAATTTTCAGTGTAATTTTCATGATCTGTTATCTTAAAACTGGGAAGGGATTGAAACTTTGTGTTGCATGTGTAAGCTGTTCAGTTCCAGTATTGTTTTTTTTTGTGAAATTTGATTAAAAATGTATAAAATTGCTAATACAATGCCATGTGCATGGCCAGCATATTACTGTACGTTTGCCCGAACATTTGAGAGCAGATGACTTCAAGGTACAAGTATTTGATCCCCTGCTGATTTTGTACATTTGTCCACTGACAAAGAAATGATCAGTCTATAATTTTAATGGTAGGTTTATTTTAACAATGAGAGACGGAATAACAACAAAAATATCCAGAAAACCGCAAGATTTCTGGCTCCCAAGTGTCTTCTATAAAGGTAACAAGCTGAGATTATCAGTGCCCCCCTAAAGGGAGCGCTGCTAATCTCAGCTTGTTACCTGTATAAAAGACACCTGTCCACAGAAGCAATCAATCAGATTCCAATCTCTCCACAATGGCCAAGACCAAAGTGCTGTCCAAAGATGTCAGGGACAAGACTGTAGACCTACAAAAGGCTGGAATGAGCTACAAGACCATCGCCAAGCAGCTTGGTGAGAGGGTGACAACAGTTGGTGCAATTATTCACAAATGAAAGAAATACAAAATAACTGTCAATCTCCCTCGGTCTGGGGCTCCATGCAAGATCTCACCTCGTGGAGTTTCAATGATCATGAGAACAGTGAGGAATCAGCCCAGAACTACACAGCCGAATCTTATCAATGATCTCAAGGCAGCTGGGACCATAGTCACCAAGAAAACAATTGGTAACACACTACACAGTGAACGACTGAAATCCTCAAGAAAGCACATACGCAGGCCCGTCTGAAGTTTTCTAATGAACATCTGAATGATTCAGAGGAGTACTGGATGAAAGTGTTATGGTCAGGTAAGACCAGAATCAAGCTCTTTGGCATTAACTCAACTCGCCATGTTTGAAGGAATGCTGCCTATGACCCCAAGAACGCCATCCCCACCATCAAACATGGAGGTGGAAACATTATGCTTTGGGGGTGTATTTCTGCCAAGGGGACAGGACAACTTCACTGCATCAAAGGAACGATGGATGGGACCATGTAAATGTTGGGTGAGAACCTCCTTGTTTCAATCAGGGCATTGAAAATGGGTCGTGGATGGGTATTCCAGCATGACAATGACCCAAAACACATGGACAAGGCAACAAAGGAGTGGCTCAAGAATAAGAACATGAGGGTCCTGGAGTGGCCTAGCCAGTCTCCAGACCTTAATCCCATAGAAAATATGTGGAGGGAGCTGAAAGTTCAAGTTACCAAAGGCCTCAAAACCTTAATGACTTGGAGAGGATCTGCAAAGAGGGGTGGGACAAAATCCCTTGTGAGATGTGTGCAAACTGGATGTCCAACTACAAGAAATGTCTGACCTCTGTGATTGCCAACAAGAGCTTTGCCACCAAGTACTAAGTCAGATTATAGAAGGAAGAACTACCATAGAGAACTTTTAGGAGTTCTCAGTTAAGCGTTGCCAACATCCCTGAATTTTGTTGAGTAGAAAAAAACCAAAGAAGGGAAAAGGTTACCCCCCAATACCATGGGACTTTATGGGCATACTAGAAAACATAATATAATAATAATAATAATAATAATAAGTAACAAAATGTATTAATGTACAAATTTAAAATACATCATTTGTGATAACAGAAGCATCAACAAAGATTGTACAATACAGTAGTTGGATAAAATCCTGTGCTTTTCATGAGCTGTATGAATTCCAGTTAGGAAAAATGATCTCTTTTATCCGACGCGTTTTGGGAAATGTTATCCCTTCTTCAGGGTCATTTGGAGGAGACAGTACAAATATCATTCTGAAAAAGAGCAAAACAATGATATCAGAATATAACCAGGGCTGCGTCAAAATCAAGGACAGATGGCCGCGTCATAGCATACATACCAGCATGAAGTCATAGGTCAAATAAGAAAAAAAACTTTTTGGGTATCATTTTAGATGGTGGACATTCGACAGAAACACTGTAGTTTTCTGTCGTATGTCCACCATCCTGGTGGGCAGCACTGCTTAGGTCCGGTATGGCCCTCACAAAGGTCCCCAAAGGAGCACCCACCAAGTCCACTCAGCAAACGAAGAACATAAAAATGGTCAATGGCCCTAAATATAAAATGATATGGAAATATTGAAAAAATGCTATATAAATGTCAAATATTAACATAATATGCCAGGAAAGCTATATAAATATCTATATCAATATCAGGCTTAGCATGATATATCGCTAGACAAATTAGCCTGCACACTTTTTAAACCCCAGTCGGCGCATCTGCCAGTGTGGATGCTGCCGTCCCGGGACTAGAAGCAAAAACGCTCCTCTGTCAGCCAACAACCCCCCACCAAGGTAATCATGCAGTAATCTGCTTTTTTCCTTCAACATTGAAGGCTACTTATATTTCTTTTAAGTATTCTTAGACTTAAAGTGGTTGTATAGTGTTTTTTTTTACTTTTACCTACAGGTAAGCCTATAATAAGGCTTACCTGTAGGTAAAGAAATATCTCCTAAACCTTTACGGTTTAGGAGATATTCCCCTCACAATGAGCCGCTGACTGCAAAGGCGCATGCACACAGGGGATTCTCGGCTAAAGGCCCGGCAGACGCCGGACCTTGCCGGAAAGAAGTCTCCCGCGCCGGCTAAAGGAGAATATTTTTCCTAACTGGAATTCATACAGCTCATGAAAAGCACAGGATTTTATCCAACTACTGTATTGTACAATCTTTGTTGATGTTTCTGTTATCACAAATGATGTATTTTAAATTTGTACATTAATAAATTTTGTTACTTTATTATTATGATTATATTATGTTTTCTAGTATGCCCATAAAGTCCCATGGTATTGGGGGGTAACCTTTTCCCTTCTTTGGGTTTTTTCTACTCAACAAGTACTTAGGCCCCTTTCACACTGGGGCGTTTTTCATGCGGTTTAGCGCTAATAATAGCGTTATTATACTGCATGAAAAATTCCTGCCCTGTAGCCTTCAATGTGAAAGCCCGAAGGCTTTCACACTGAAGTGGTGCGCTAGCAGGACCACTCCAAAAGTCCTGCTAGCCGCTTCATTACAGCGGTAAAGGAGCGGTGTGTTCACCGCTCCTTTACCGCGGCTGCCCATTGAAATCAATGGGACACCGCGGTAATACCGCCCGCAAACCGCGGCAATAGCCGCGGTTTACGGGCGGTATTAACCCTTTTTCGGCCGCTAGCGGGGGTTAAATTCACCCCCCTAGCGACCGCATACCGCGGTAAGAACGACGGTATAGCAGCACTTCAAATCGTGCTGCTATACCGCCACCGCTCCTGCCCGCCCCAGTGTGAAAGGGGCCTAAGTCATGTTTTGCGAAGGGGTCAAATACTTATTTCACTCATTAAAATGCAAATCAATTTATAATTTTTTTGAAATGTGTTTTTCTGGATATTTTTGTTGTTATTCTGTCCCTGACTGTTAAAATTAGGGATGGGCTGGATGTGCAAGTGGAGCATAAGTTCGACTCAAAGATCAGCTGTTCATTTGTTCGTAGAACAAACAAACATATGGGATGCTCGCGGAAAGTTCGCCCGCCGAGGAGCGCCCCCATAATGCACTGTGAGATCGCAGTGCATTAACGGCTGCTGATTGGCCAAAGCATGCACCTGACCTGCATGCTTTGGCCAATCACAGCGCGATGTGAGAGCTGTGAGTGTTGTGAGAGCTATGATTGGCTGAAGGCAGGGTGCCTTTGGCCAATCATGGCTCAGGGGATAAGTCCACGCCCCACACTATATATAAGGCTGCTTACACTGCGGCCGTATGTAGTGTGTTGAAGTGGAGATAGCGTAGGGAGTTTAGTTAGTGGATAGAGCGTGTAGTCAGTGTAGTATATATAGAGTGCAGGCAGTGTAGAATATATACTACAGTGCAGTCAGTGTAGAATATATATTACAGTGCAGTCAGTGCAGTATATATTACAGTGCAGTCAGTGTAGTATATATATTACACTGCAGTCAGTGTGAATATATATTATAGTGCAGTCCGTGTAGAATATATATTACAGTGCAGTCAGTGTATCATACCTAATACAGTGAAGTCAGTTTATTGTATAATGCAGTACAAATTAAATACTATAGTGCAGTGCAGCGTGTATATATTGCAGTGCAGAGTATATAGTGCAGTGCATAGTATATACTACAGTGCAGTGCAGAGTGTATTTACTACAGTGCAGTGCAGAGTATATAGTGCAGTGGATAGTATATACTACAGTGCAGTGCAGAGTATATAGTGAAGTGCATAGTATATACTACAATGCAGTGCAGAGTGTATATACAGCAGTGCAGGGTATACTGTATAGTGCAGTGCATAGTATATACTACATTGCAGTGCACAGTATATAGTGCAGTGCAGAGTATATACTACAGTGCAGTGCAGCGTATACTTTACAGTGCAGTGCACAGTATGTAGTGTACTGCGGTGTGAATAACACAGTATAGTGCGGTGCATATAATACAGTGCAGTGTAGTGTGAATTGTTTTCATTAATCTTTTTCTTTTATTGCAGTATCAGGTTCTGTTGCTGCATTATTAGTACTCCCCCGTCTGTGTCACAGAAGTTATGCCTTCTGCATCAGTACAGCAGTGGGGTATACCTTTGATTATTTTTGTTTTTCCATGGCGCAGCAGCACTAAGAATATTTAGGGCATAATTGCTGTCCCTCCTTCTGCGTCACAGGTGTTTATCTTTCTGCGTCAGCAGTGGTTCCCTTTTTCTTTTTTTTGGCCTTTCTCCACCGTTGCTGCATCATTATTTTCTTAAAAATATATAATAAAACGGTTTATAGTGCACCAAGCACAAAAGTATTGCACCCACGCACCATATTCCCTTCCCACACTCTGCAATAAAGAGTTACCGAATATAAATCCCTACCCCCTAAAATAAAAAACAATAATAAAACGGTTTATAGTGCACCAAGCAAAAAAAAAAATCCCCATCATGTCTGGAAGGCCAACAAGGAAAGGCAGACACTCACAGGCCACTAAAAGAGGGTGTAGCGGCCCCATTGGATGTGAGTAAATAACGAGACGAGAGCTTGCGATAAGGGCAGTACTTTTATTCTTTTACCTCAAAGGTGTGCAGTAGGGTTGAACACCACAGAGGTTTAATCCTTTTAACTCCTTAAAGCGGAGCTCCACCCTAAAGTGGAACTTCCACTCATCGGATTCCTCCCCCCCTCCGGTGCAACAATTGGCACCTTTCAGGGGGGAGGGGGTGCAGATACCTGTCTAAGACAGGTATTTGCACCCACTTCCGTGCATACAGTCTGCGGGTAGACTGCGGGTAGTGCGTCACTTCCCGGTTCCCCCCCGTTGTGTTCTGGGAAACACACGGCTCCCAGAACACAATGGTGACCAGTGAAAGACGCGCAGTGGGGAACCAGGGAGTGAAGCCGCAACGCTTCACTTCCTGATTCCCTCACCCATGATGGAGGTGGGGCAGCCGAGAGACGAGCAATCGCTCGTCTTCTGCTGCCGACGTCGCTGGACTCCAGGACAGGTAAGTGTCCTAATATTAAAAGTCAGCAGCTGCAGTATTTGTAGCTGCTGGCTTTTAATATTTTATTTACGGCGGAGCTCCGCTTTAAACACTGTGAAAACTGTAAAATAACACGCAATACATTAATTTACAGAGATCACCAAAGGTTCAAGGATTTGGATTGTCTACAGTATTTCTTTTAACTAACAGCATGGACTCAATTTATGCCTAAAAACATATATACTTTTATAGACAATGCACCTTTACTGCATACCTTGCTCTGCTTGCCAAGGGGTGCAACTTTAAACTTTAGAAAACTTCAATAAACAATCGCCTTCCCATGAGGTACTGTTTTGCCTCTGAATGCTGAATCACGAGAACCCCCCTTTCTCCAAAACTAGAGGAATGAGGAAGGGTCTGATGATCAAAACATTCCCCAGGGAAACAAGAGGAAGGCATAAAGGTTCCACCTTTCAGTCAGTGCTGAACAAAGGTTTAAGTGACAAGCTGACATTTACAGAGGGCAAGCAGCCTCTATGTCTACAGTGAAAAGTGGTGGTCGCGGCCATGGTGCATTCTCTGTAGGCGGGGCACACTGGTCCCTTTTTTCCGCTGCTGGCCATGTTATTGAGCCACAACATGCAGAAGAGTTGGTGGAGTGGATAATTAAGCCGTCCTCATCCTCCGTCACCCAGGCTCATACTAGTTTGCCTTCCACCACATCTGCCAAAGTAGCCTATTCCAACGGCTCCTTGTCCACAGCTACTCCTTCCGTAGACCCACCACCATGCATGGAGGAGTCACCAGAATTATTCAATCACAGTGTCAGTTACATGCTGCTGGAAGATGCGCAGCAATTTTAATGCTCCGATGTTGGTTCCCAGGTTGAGGAAGGGGAGTAACGCAAGCCTAGAGAGAGGGGGTGCCACAGAAGGACAAGAAACTAGCAGTCATGTTCCCCCAGCTGCAGCATACTGCCAATTTGCTCCAGTGACGAGGAGGGAGGGGATGATGAGGTTGCTGACTGTACTTGGGTGCCTGAGAGAACAAAAGAGTAAAATGAGGAGGAGGAGGCACAACTCCAACGAGGCAGGATGTCCTGCAGGGGCCAGCTTAAGGGCAGCCACCCTATTGCATCACACCACAGAGCTCCACGGGTTCAGGGCGCTACTGACTCCCCACAGACTTCCAAAAGTTCATTGGTGTGGGCTTTTTTCAACACGTGCAGTAGATCGCACCGTTACTGTTTGCAATCTCTGTCTGAAGCAGATTAAGCGTGGCCAGAACACCACCCGCTTGGGCACCACATGCTTGACAAGACATATGATGACCTGCAGTCCACTGGCAAGAGCACCTGAAAGACCCACATCATTAAAAAAATGCAGACTTCTCCTTGCTCCTCATCTGGGATCTCTAACCCTATTATACCTCAAGGCTTCTCAAAAACCTGCACTGAGAGGAATGATGGTATAGCAATGGGTGCCACAAGTACTTGCAGCCAATCTGCTAGCAGTACACCACCTGTTGATTTCAGCAGGCAAATTTCATTACCCCAGTTGCAGAACCGTGAAAAAAAAAATACTGTCCCAGCCACCCACATGCTCAGAATGTAAATGCTAGCTTGGCCAAATTGCTTAGCACTACAACTGCTGCCTTTTCATCTGGTAGACTCTGCCTCCTTTTGTGAATTTGTGGAATGTGCTATACCACAGTGGCAGGTTCCAAAAATAAATGTATTTTCAAGTAAGGCCATTCCCGCTCTCTACCTTCATGTGGAAGGCAATGTTTTAGCCTCGTTGGACAGGGCGGTCAGCAACAAGGTTCACATTACTTCTGACTCATGGTCCAGCAGGCATGATCAGAGACACTACATTTCCTTCACTGCGCACTGGGTAACTCTGCTGGCAGCTGGGAAGGATGCAGGACAGGGTTCAGTGCTGGAGCTTGTTCCACTACCACGCCTCCAAAAAGATGGTGGTGATTCTGCCACATCTGTCTGCTCCACCCCCTTCTCTTCTTCTTCTTCTATGGCCTCTTCTGCTGAATTATCCTCTGAACCAGCAGTGCTCCCTAAGTGTTCAGGCTCCATTCATACCTTGGCATTCCGTTTTGCAGAAACGCTGCAAATCGCGGGACGCCCTTGCGATCCCTACTATTTTGAATGGCACCAAATCTCGGCACGATTTTCCCATGATTGTCGCAGATGAATCGTGGTAAAATTGCGGTAAAAAAGTGCAAACAAAAACCCGCGGGATGCCCGACGCCCAAAATAAATGAACCGCGATTTGGTGCCATTCAAAACAGCGGGGATCACAAGGGCATCCCACGATTTGCGGTGGTTCCAAATCGCGGTCAGAATCTATGCGATTCCGCCCGCAATACGGAATGCCAAGGTGTCAATAGAGCCTCAAGGGGCTACACAAGCAGTCAGGCTAAAAGTTGCCATGTGGTGCTTCAGTTGGTCTGTCTAGGGGACAGGAGCCACACTGGATCAGAGATTCCGTCAGCTCTGGAGGAGCAGGCTCAGCGGTGGTTGACACCACGGCAGCTTGAGCCAGGAATGGTTGTATATGACAATGGCACCAATCTTCTCTCCGCCCTCCGACAGGGACACTTGACACATGTTTCATGCTTGGCATGATGAGCGAGCGCCCCCCCCCTGAACCATACCAGGCCGCTTGCCCTCAACATGGGGAGGGTGCTTTGGGGTACAAGGGCCTCTTCCCGACAAGCCCCCCCGCCCGCAGACCCCACGCCAATTTTTTTTTACATTTTGGTGTAGAGTTCCCCTTAAAATCTTTACCAGACCCTAATGGCCATTTTTTTCATAGATTTTTCATCAATATTGCCGGGAGATGGCAATACATGACAGCCGAGAGCAAATTTTAATGACATTTTTTCCTTTAGAAATGTCATTATTGCTGTGGGATGTTCTAAACATGGGAGGCAGATCATCCATCAATCAAGATGTGACATCCCACCCACTGTGTTCTTTTTTAGTTACTGGGCATGGAGGAGGAGGGAGGGACTGGGCTGTCATTTAGGATCTGTATGCACGCCCACATGTGTGATGTCAATATCATGTGACCTGGCTAGCTCTGATCAACAAGGGAATGTTCTCTCCAGCAATAGAGACCAAACTGAGCATGTGCAGCAGTACTACCCTCACTGTGTCTTATCTGGCCTTGCCAAGAGAGACCCTACAGAAGGGGGAGGATCTGTCCATACAGGATCAAAGAGCCTTTTTACACAATGCAGAGGATTAACCCCTTAGGTTCCACAGTGAGTATAACATGCATGCTATTCTGCACATACAGACAGATTTTACTGTTGTGGGGTTATTATTATTATACACAATTTATATAGCGCCAACAGTTTACGCAGCGATTTACAATGTATAGGGGGGACAACACAATTACAGTACAGTTAGTAACACTTTAAGCTTTGACAAAAAAAATATGGACGCTGATTGGCTACCATGCACAGCTGCCCCAGATTTTGCACTCTCCACTTTTATTACATCAGCCTCTTTATTTGCTACTAGTGATGAGCCGAACACCCCCGGGTTCGGTTCGCACCAGAACCCACGAACGGACCGAAAGTTCGCACGAACGTTAGAACCCTATTAAATACAATGGATGCGAACGTTGGAAATCTAAAGTGCTAATTATAACGACTATTATGCATGTTATTGTCCTAAAAAGGGTTTGGGAACCCGGGTTCTGCACCAGGGGACATGTATCAATGCAAAAATAAGTTTTAAAAACGGCCGTTTTTCGGGAGCAGTCATTTTAATGATGCATAAAGTGAAAAAAAAAAAGTCAAATATTCCTTTAAATATCGTACCTGGGGGGTGTCTAAAGTATGCCTGTGAAGTGGCACGTGTTTCCCGTGTTTAGAACTGTCCCTGCACAAAATGACATTTCTAAAGGAAAAAAAGCCATTTAAAACTGCTTGCGGCTTTAATGTAATGTCTGGTCCCGGTAATATGGATGAAAATCTTTAAGAAAAATGGCAATGTTAAACAGGGGCAGAAAAATTGGGCCTTAGGCACTGGTGCCACAACACTGCAACCCCTCACAGATACTGTACTTGGAGCACAGCAATGAGCCCTGTTGCAAAGTATTGCATCAAAAATTGTAATCACACGCCCCTGTTAAACAGGGGCTGAAAAATTAGGCCTTAGGCACTGGTGCTGGTGCCACGACACTGCAACCTCTCCCAGATACTCTAGTTGGAGTGCAGGAATGAGCCCTGCTGCAAAGCATTGAATAAAAAATTGTAATAACACGCCCCTGTTGAACAGGGGCTGAAAAATTGGGCCTTAGCCACTGGTGCTGGTGCCACGACACTGCAACCTCTCCCAGATACTCTAGTTGGAGTGCAGGAATGAGCCCTGCTGCAAAGCATTGCATAAAAAATTGTAATTACATGCCCCTGTTAAACAGGGGCTGAACAATTGGGCCTTAGCCACTGGTGGCGGCACCCAGAAACAAAAATGTTCTTCCAAGCTATCATCATCAATCGGATCATTGAGGAGGAGGAGGATAGTCAGTCAACATAACAGGACAGTCTCTCAGCATCAGCATCAGTCTTGAAGGGATGTGACATTTGAAAATAAATTAGTCTGTTATATCAGCTTCAGGTGTTTGGTAGCTGGTGGTGATCCAAGACTGGTTCATCTTTATGAAGGTCAGTCGATCAACCGAGTCGGTGGACAGGCGCACCCTGTGATCCGTGACAAATCCTCCAGCAGCACTGAATGTGCGCTCTGAAAGAACGCTGGATGCAGGACAGGCCAGTAGCTCAATTGCATACTGTGCAAGCTCTGGCCAGTGATCCATCCTCAAGACCCAGTAAGCCAGAGGATTTTCGGTGGGGAAGGTGTCCAAGTCTGACCTTGCCCCTAGGTATTCCTGCACCATGTATATCAGACGCTGGCGATGGTTGCTGGAACCGATCATACCTTGGGGCTGCGGACTAAAGAATTGTCTGAACGCATCGGTCAGACGGCCACCTTCCCCACCGCTCCTTCTTTGACTTACCGAAGCCTCAGCAACTCATTGTCCAGGACCAGGAGTTTGTAACCTCCCAGTCTCTGGGAACGCGTTGCACAGACCTTTCTGCAAGGCCTTCCGGAGTTGTCTCATCCTCTGCGATGGTAAGATAAGGTCCGCAACCTTACCCTTGTACCGTGGATCAAGGAGAGTGGCCAGCCAGTAATGGTGCCTCTCCTTGATCCGAAGAATACGAGGATCCTTCCGCAGACTTTGCAGGATCAGGGAGGCCATGCAGCGTAGGTTAGCTGAGGCATTCGGTCCGGAGTCCTCTGGGTCAGTAAGGACGACATGATCCGCAGCCACCTCCTCCCAGCCACGTACAAGTCCACGGTTTCTTGGGACTGTAAATCATCCCTAAAAGACTGCTGCTGATGATGCTGAGTGCCAGGCTCCACCTCCATGCTGACACAATCCTCCTCCTCTTCCTGTGCGATGGGTGGGACAGAAGGAACACTGTCTGGGTAAAGGGGGCCTTGAGAGGCAAGGAAGTCCTCCTCTTCCTGCCTCTGTTCTGCCTCAAGTGCCCTGTCCATTATTCCACGCAGCGCATGTTCCAACAGGTGGACAAGAGGTACAGTGTCATTGATGCATGCACTGTCACTGCTCACCATCCTCGTGGTCTCCTCAAATGGTGCCAGGACAGTGAATGCATCCCTGATCATGCCCCACTGGCGTGGTGAAAAAAAACAGAGCTCCCCTGACCCTGTCCTGGTGCCGAAGTCGCACAGGTACTCACTGATGGCCCTCTGCTGCGTGTGCAGCCACTGCAGCATGGCCAACGTTGAGTTCCACCTGGTGGGCATGTCACATATAAGGCGGTTCTTGGGCAGGTTCAACTCCTTTTGCAGCTCAGCCAGGCGAGCACTGGCATTATAAGATCTGCGGAAATGCACACAGACTTTCCTGGCCTGCCTCAGGACATCCTGTAAGCCCAGGTACCTGCCCAAGAACCGCTCCACCACCAGGTTAAGGACGTGAGCCACACAGGGCACATGGGTCAGTTGTCCCTGTCGGAGGGCGGAAAGGAGGTTGGTGCCATTGTCGCAAACCACCATTCCTGGCTTAAGCTGGCGTGGCGTCAACCACCTCTCGGCCTGCCCATGCAGAGCAGACAGAACCTCTGCCCCAGTGTGGCTCCTGTCCCCCAAACACACCAGCGCAAGCACGGCATGGCATCTTTTTGCCTGCGTACTTGCGCAGCCCCTTGAACGCCTACGGAGCACCGCTGGTTCCGAGGACAAAGCACAGGAAGAGGCCATGGAGGAAGAAGAAGAGGAGGGGGTGGAGGAGAGAGGTGTGTCACAACCAGTAGTAGCATTTTGGAGGCGTGGCGGTGGAACAACCTCCAACACTACTGCACCTTGTCCTGCATCCTTCCCAGCTGCCAAAAGAGTGACCCAATGGGCCGTGAAAGAAAGGTAACGTCCCTGTCCATGCCTGCTGGACCATGAGTCAGCGGTAATATGCACCTTACCGCTGACCGCCCTGTCCAGCGAGGCCAAGACATTGCCTTCCACATGCCGGTAGAGAGCCGGAATCGCCTTCCGTGAGAAAAAGTGGCGTTTGGGAACCTGCCACTGAGGAACCGCACATTGCACAAACTCACGGAAGGGGGCCGAGTCTACCAACTGAAAAGGCAGCAGTTGAAGCGCTAGCAATTTAGCCAAGCTAGCATTCAACCGCTGGGCATGGGGATGGCTGGGAGTGAACTTCTTTTGACGGTCCAGCAGCTGGGGCAGGGAAATTTGCCTGCTAGAATCGGACGTCGGTGTACTGCTAGCAGAGTGCCCGCAAGTACTTGGCTGTGACACACCTAATTCTACACCTTCATTCCTCTCAGTGCAGGTTTCAGAGAGGACTGAAGGTATAGTGGGGTTGGAGATCCCAGCTGATGCGGTGCAAGGAGAGGTCCGCTTTGTTCTTTGGTGTGGGTCTTTAAGGTAGGCTTGCCAACGAGCTGCATGGCAGGTCAACATATGTCTGGTCAAGCATGTGGTGCCCAAGCGGGTGATGTTTTGGCCAAGCGATATACGCTTGAGACATATGTTGCAAACAGCAGCTGTGCGATCTGATGCACTCGACTCAAAAAAGGCCCACACCAAAGAACTTTTTGAATAACGGGCAGAGGCAGCGCCCTGCACAGGCGGAGCTCTGCGGTGTGATTCCGTCGGTGTGCTGCCCTTACGCTGGCCCCCCGAGGGCATCCTGCCTCGTTGGAGATGTGCCTCCTCCTCATCCTCCTCCTCCTCTCTCCTATTAGGCACCCACGTGGAGTCAGTGACCTCCTCATCCCCTCCCTCCTCATCACTGGAGCCAATCTGGCAGTATGCTGCAGCTGCTGGTACACGACTGCCAGATTGGTGTCCTTCTAGAGCATCCCCTCTCTCTGCTCTCACGCTACTGCCTTCCTCTAGCTGGGTATCATCATCAACACTGTGCTCAAACAGTTCGGGGGACTCCTCAGGAGGACATGGTTGGTCTAGGGAAGGAGTGACTGATGATGACATTGATACCAGGGAAGAGGACGCTTTGGCAGCTGCTTTGCCAGTACCCTGAGCCTGGGTTAGAGAGGATGAGGAGGATGAGGAGGGCTTGGTCATCCACTCTACCAAGTCTTCGGCATGATGCGGCTCAACACGTCCAGCTGCCGAAAAGAAGGACAAGCGTGTCCCATGGCCACGTGCTGATGGCGATGCACCGCGTCCACGACCAGCACTGTTGTCTCTAGACACAGAGCCTGCTTGCCCTCTTTTATTGGCTCCTGACTGTCTGCCTCTCCTTGTTTGCCTTCCAGACATTCTAATGGCCTGCAGGGAGATGGGAAAACCAGCAATAAGGCCTAGCTTCAGGAGTATATTTTGCAGGAATCACACTACGCCTGCTGTAAGTGCTGCAAATGCCTGTTGGTGTACCACACCAGGAAAACACAGCAATACGGGCTAACTTCAGGTGCATAATGTGTAGGAGGCACACTCCGCCCGCTGTAAGTGCTGCAAATGCCTGTTGGTGTAACACACTAGGAAAACACAGCAATAAGGCCTAGCTTCAGGAGTATATTTTGCAGGAATCACACTACGCCTGCTGTAAGTGCTGTAAATGCCTGTTGGTGTAACACACCAGGAAAACACAGTAATACAGGCTAACTTCAGGTGTATAATGTGCAGGAGGCACACTCCGCCCGCTGTAAGTGCTGCAAATGCCTGTTGGTGTAACACACCAGGAAAACACAGCAATACGGGCTAACTTCAGGTGTATAATGTGCAGGAGGCACACTCCGCCCGCTGTAAGTGCTGCAAATGCCTGTTGGTGTAACACACTAGGAAAACACAGCAATAAAGCCTAGCTTCAGGAGTATATTTTGCAAGAATCACACTACGCCTGCTGTAAGTGCTGCAAATGCCTGTTGGTGTAACACACCAGGAAAACACAGCAATACGGGCTAACTTCAGGTGTATAATGTGCAGGAGGCACACTCCGCCCGCTGTAAGTGCTGCAAATGCCTGTTGGTGTAACACACTAGGAAAACACAGCAATAAGGCCTAGCTTCAGGAGTATATTTTGCAGGAATCACACTACGCCTGCTGTAAGTGCTGCAAATGCCTGTTGGTGTAACACACCAGGAAAACACAGCAATACGGGTTAACTTCAGGTGTATAATGTGCAGGAGGCACACTCCGCCTGCTGTAAGTGCTGCAAATGCCTGTTGGTGTAAAACACCAGGAAAACACAGCAATACGGGCTAACTTCAGGTGTATAATGTGCAGGAGGCACACCCCGCCCGCTGTAAGTGCTGCAAATGCCTGTTGGTGTAACACACCAGGAAAACACAGCAATACAGGCTAACTTCAGGTGTATACTGTGCAGGAGGCTTAGCAACAATGACACTGACACTGTCCCCTGCCTATCCTTCTCTCTCCCTGCACACAAGGTTTATCAAAGAATATGACACTGACACTCTCCCTGCCTATCCTTCTCTCTCCCTGCACACAAGGTTTATCAAAGAATATGACACTGACACTCTCCCTGCCTATCCTTCTCTCTCCCTGCACACAAGGTTTAGCAAAGAAAATGACACTGACACTGTCCCCTGCCTATCCTTCTCTCTCCCTGCATACAAGGTTTAGCAAAGAATATGACACTGACACTGTCCCCTGCCTATCCTTCTCTCTCCCTGCACACAAGGTTTAGCAAAGAATATGACACTGACACTCTCCCTGCCTATCCTTCTCTCTCCCTGCACACAAGAATAGCACAAAGAATATCAACACTGTCCCTGCCTATCCTTCTCTTTCCCTGCGCCGGAACACACTACACAAGGCCGCCGCGCTGGCGGCCTTTTATAGTGTGGGGCGTGTGCTAAACCCCCTGAGCTATAATTGGCCACATGCAACCTACCTGTGGCCAATTATGGCTCTCCTAGCTGCCGGCACTGTGATTGGCCAAGCATGCGGGGTCACAGTGCATGCTTGGCCAATCACAGCGCCGGGATTGCACTGCGATGGCGCAGTGTATTGTGGGCTGTTCGCGTCACTAGAATTTGGCGCGAACGGCCCAAATCGTTCGATGTTCGCCGAACGGTCGAACAGCCGATGTTCGAGTCGAACGTATGTTCGACTCGAACACCGAGCTCATCCCTATTTGCTACATGGAATATGGCTCTTAGTGAACAAAATGCAAATGGCTCAGGTTATAGCAGGTAATTGCCAGTGCACTACATAACAAATTAAACGAAAATGCAATTCTTGAGTACTGAAACTACAAAAGCAACCAAATCTAGAGCACACAATAGCCACTGTTCACTAAGCCATAACAATTATTTGCCATAGCAACTGTTCTCTTATCAGAGATTGGGAGCTAAATACAAGTCACAGAGAGCAACCAGCACTATGACTTGTATTATTGCCATAACTGCTATCAGGATAATAATTAGCCCAATATAGCACCGAACAGGAGTTTATACCTTTTTAAGTGCACTATATATGTGTAATGGACTGCCTGACACCCCGACTAGGTATCTCTGCTAAAACTACAGCTTCTTCCACTCTGGAACCAGAATATAGCATAAATTACCGGACAGGACCAGAAAATTTGGTTAGGACTGTAGATGGCAAATTTACCACAAGCATCAGATAAGAAATAGTTCCACTATGCGCAGCATGACAATGTGTCCCAGAAACAGTCCCCCCATCCCTAAGTGCATGGGAAGGGTAGCTAATATTCACAGGCAGCCAGGTACTCAGGGAAGTGATATAACCCTCTTGGGGAAAAGGTTCCTTGTAACCCTAAGGGGGGGGGTCCCCCTAAGTCCTGGGTCCACAGTCAGTGGGAAGAAGGCTGGCCTGGCCCCTAGGTCCTTCAAGGAGCCCAAGTCACGGTGGTCTCCATGACAATATGTATTATATATGACAGTCAGCTCTTTCCCCCTACAAACTCCCATTCCATGCACAAACTAGTTCCTCCTCAATCCAACTCAAATTTCCTGAACAAATCATTTTTTCCCCCTGATATTCCTGTATAAACCACTTCCCCCACCTAGATTCTTGCATAAATGACATGCCTGTCTTAGCTACTCTTATACATCGCTAGCACATATTTCATTTGGAATCTCCACCATATCTATGGTTGTGCTGTTTTTTTTTTTTTTTTAAGTAGTAAAGAGAAGTAAACTCTGCACTCCCTATGTTGCTTTCATCTATTTAATTTTAATCACCTTTTAGCAAGCATTACATAGTCTAATCAAGCCAGAATAATAGGATGTTTTGTACTCACCGTAAAATCCTTTTCTCTGTCATCCATGGACGGACACAGCCTTCTCAATCATTGACATATGGGTTATGTTCCTGTTCATAGGAGAGGACTAGGCAGAACATGTTAAAAGTTTAAACACATGTTACATTAATCAGAGTTGAACAGCCCCGCCCAGGGGGCGGTCCCTCTAGACATAACCCTCCGCCCTGCAGTCAGCAGCTCAGTTTGAAACAAGCAGTACAAACCTAAAAAAGGAGGGATGGGTGCTGTGTCCGTCCATGGACGACAGAGAAAAGAATTTTACGGTGAGTACAAAAAAATCCTATTTTCTCTTTTCGTCCATGGACGGACACAGCCTTCTCAATCATTGACATATGGGATGTCCCCAAGCAGTGTCAAAAAAACAAGGGGTGGAAACAGCATAAAAAACAACTAACTTCACCCCAAACAAGCAGAGCTGCAACCTCAAACAGCCGCCTGCAAAACCTTGTGGCCGAAGGAAGCATCTAAAGATGCACTCACATCAACCTTGTAAAATTTTGAGAAAGTATGCACGGACGACCAGGTCGCCGCCTTACACACCTGTGAGACAGATGCTTGATGTCGGAAAGCCCAGGAAGCACCAATTGCCCTGGTTGAATGTGCCATGACCAGAAAGGGGGCACCCGCCCCTTTAGGGCATAGGCCTGAAGGACGGTCTGTCTGATCCACCGAGAAATGGTGGCCGACGAGACCGACAGGCCCTTTTGTGGACCAGACACAGACACAAACAGCGAGTCAGACCTCCGAAATGGAGCCGTAACAGACAAGTACACCCGCAGGGCACGTACCACGTCTAAAGTATGGAGCGCAGTCTCTCTGGGATGCGACGGCCGAGGACACAAGGACGGTAGCACAATGTCCTCATTCAGCTGAAAGGCCGAAACCACCTTTGGAAGGAAAGGGGGCTGTGGGCGTAGCACCACCTTATCCTTATGTAGGACCAAGTATGGTGACCTGCAAGACAAGGCCGCCAATTCAGAAACCCTTCTGACAGATGTAATGGCCACTAGAAAGGCCACCTTCTGAAATAGTGTCAAGAGAGGAATCTCTCTGATGTTTCTCAAAAGGAGGTTCCTGAAGAACCGAGAGCACCAGATTTAAATCCCATGGAGGAAGAGGTGGTCTATTTGGGGGAGCCACATGTCGAACCCCCTGCACAAAAGTACTAACCAGGGAATGGGTCGCCAAAGGCCAAAGCTGAAATCTGACCTTTAATGGTGCTTAAGGCAAATTTCGGATCCACTCCACGCTGTAAAAACAGCAGGATCCTGGAAACCGAATACGTCCGTGGACGCCACTCTATCTCTTCACAAATAGAGATGTAGGCCTAACAAGTACGATGGTAGATCTTCCTAGAGGAAGATTTCCATGCCCTCAGCATGGTTGGAATGACCGAATCCGAAAGACCTTGGTTCCTTAGTACCTGGCTTTCAATAGTCATGCCGTTAAAGCCAGCGACTGTGAAGCAGGATGAAGTATGGGACCTTGAGACAGAAGGTCCTCCCGCATTGGCAGCCGCCAGGGTAAATCCGCCACCAGGCGCACGAGGTCGGTGTACCAAGGACGCCGTGGCAAATGTGCAGTGATTAGAATCCCCTCGGTCTCCACTCTGCGGGGCAGACAAGGAAGCAACTTCAGTGGGGGATAGGCATAAATTAGCCGATACTGGCCCCACGGGGCCACCAACGCGTCTGACGCATCTGCCCAGGGATCTCTGGACCTGGCCACGAATCTCGACACCTTGCGATTAAGTCGAGAGGCCAGGAGATCCATGTCCGGCGTGCCCCTTCTCCGGAAAACGAGTTGAAACACCTCCGGGTGCAAGGACCATTCCCCCTGGTCTAGCATCTGGCGACACAGATAGTCCGCCTGACAGTTTTCTATGCCCGGAATGTAGACGGCCGACAGAGCCGGCACGCTTCTTTCCGCCCACCGCAGTATATGAGCGACCTCGGACGCTGCAGCCAAGCTCCTTGTTCCCCCCTGATGGTTGACATATGCCACCGCCATGGCGTTGTCTGACTGAATCCTGATCGGACGTCCCTGTAGTCTCCTCGACCACGAGGAGAGACACAGTCTGATCGCCCGAAGTTCCAGGACATTGATCGACAGACGGGATTCGTCCAGGGTCCAGCGACCCTGGGCCGACAGGACTCCCCAGACTCCCCCCCAAACTGTGAGGCTGACGTCCGTCGCAATCACAGTCCAATGGAGGGGAAGGAATGAGTTCCCTGACTGAAGAGCCGGGGATCTCAGCCACCAACTCAGAGAAGCCCTGACCAGGCGACTGACCTGAATCTGATGATCCAGAGACAATGGAGATTTGTTCCATTTGGACAGGATCTCCCTCTGCAAGACTCGAGTGTGGAATTGGGCATACGGTACTGCCTCGAAGGAGGCTACCATGAGACCCAGAACTCGCATGCAAAAGCAGAGAGACGACCATTTGCGGGACGTTAACAACCTCACCGCAGACTTCCAAAGGAAGAAAGACTCTCGCCTCCTTGGAGTCCAGAATCAACCCTAGGTACTCCAGACGCTGAGTCGGTGTCAGGACCGACTTCTGAATGTTTAACACCCAACCGAATTCTCGGAGGGTCTGACTGGCGATAGCCAGAAGCTGCTCTCAGAAGAAGATCATCTAAGTAGCCTACGATAGCAATGCCTCGCTGTCTCAGCAAAGCTAGAATCGGGGCGAGCACCTTGGTGAAAACCCTCAGTGCTGACGCTAGGCCAAAGGGAAGAGCCACAAACCTCTGGTGTCTTGTGCAGATTGGGACATGCAAGTATGAGTCCTTGATGTCCAGGGATGCCAGAAAGTCCCCCGGATGGAGCACAGCATCCACTGAACAAATGGATTCCATGCAGAACTTCCGAACCTTTACAAAGGCATTTAAGGCTTTGAGGTCCAGGATCGGACGAACTCCGTCCTTCTTCGGGACCACAAACAGATTTGAATAAAAACCCTGAAACCTCTCTTCCAGTGGTACAGGTAATATCACTCCGGCCCCTAGTAAATCTTGCACTGCCACCAATAGGGCAGACCGGCGAGCCGGAAGAAGAGGGAGGTTTGAGGGAAAGAATATGTTCGGCAGACAGGAAATAAATAAAAATAAAATAAAAAATTCTTCTGGACTCTGGGCCCAAAGGGAGCCACGTCCTTCTCCTCTGCTAGGCAGAAAAAAACTGAGCTGCTGACTGCGGGGCAGAGGGTTATGTCTAGAGGGACCGCCCCCTGGGCGAGGCTGTTCAACTCTGATTAATGTAACATGTGTTTAAACTTTTAACATGTTCTGCCTAGTCCTCTCCTATGAACAGGAACATAACCCATATGTCAATGATTGAGAAGGCTGTGTCCGTCTATGGACGAAAAGAGAAAGCCTATTACTTACTTTTTTTCAAACTTTTAAAAATGTTGTCTTCTAGGATCTTTAGTATTGTCATCTTGAGTCTGTGTAGAATATAATTTTCACCATTTCATGCTTCGCACCAAAATCTCACTGATGCGCGATAAATACCTCCCAACTTTTTGAGATGAATGAGGGACACCTATCAGCAAAAGTATGCAGGCATAGGACACACCCCTGGTCACGCCCCTTTAAAGGAGAATTGTACAAAAAAACAAGATTGGTTAAACCCACAAGTGCTTTTTTTACCACTACTGTTCCTTTATATTGGCTTTTGGAGGTTACAAATGCAGCAATTTAGAAATCAGATGAAAGGTTTAGTGCTGGAAAACACTGTTCGATAGATAAATTGTGCATTTTATATACATCTATATAGATCAGACCAAAATGAGGGACACATGAGGAGGAATGAGGGACAGAGGGACATTGATCTAAATCAGGGACAGTCCCTCAAAATCAGGGACAGTTGGGAGCTATGGCGATCTGACATTACTGCGGCAACCGGGCACCGCCACTCATAGCCGGCAAGTTACATTGTTTTTGTGCTTTATATTTACCCGTTCTGGGTATATGTGTGCCTGTCAGTTCTGCTCCAGCTCTCCTCTCCTGATCGCGCTCTCGGATGCAGTAGGTTTACTCCTCATGTGACGTCACGCGGTCACATGGGAAGTTCCAGGATGCTAGGAGAAACTCTGCAGTCTCGCGAGATTTAATAGCTGTGCTGCTGGAGAGGAAATCCCATTCACGGCACCCTGTCAATGGACGGACAGCACAGGGAGCGTGCTGTAAATCAGGGGAAGGGAAGTGCATGCGCTGTGACATCAGTAAACATAACAGGACAGATTGCAACAAAATTAAACAGGTAAGGAGACATTTGCAAGCAGCAATCATTAGTGTTTTTTTATGAGGATTACAATACAGTGAGAGCTGGTTCATACAGGGGCAACACGACTTCCAGCACGACTTTGGGAGGCAACTTGGACATGACTTGAGCATGAATCACAGCGCGACTCCAGGCAACTTACAAGGCAACTTCAAGTTGCCTCCAGGACAGGCGACTTTCCAGTGGCCAATCAAACAATAATCAGCTCTGTGGGAGGGAGGGGTTTGCCTGGAAAACTATTTTTACTTCCTGGAAAGTTGCTTCAGTTAAGACAGGAGATCCGGCTTGGAGGCAACTTCCATTGAAATCAATGGGTACAGGTCGCCTAGAAGTCGGATTGAAGTCGTACAGGAACCTTTTCTGAAGTCGGAGCGACTTCAGTAGTGTACATTAAGACGGCTCCATTCACTTCCATTACTTTTCTACACCACGCGACTTGGGGCGACCTGAACTCAGATCCCAGGATGCCCCTGTGTAAACCGGCTTGACGAGATTCTTGTCAAGCTTTCCTTGCATACACACTGTCAATTCCAAATCTCATCGTTGTAAAGCGCGGTCACGTACAACACGCACGACGGCAGTATAAAGGGGAAGTTCGATTCCAATGGCGCCACCCCTTGGGCTGCTTTTGCTGATCTTGTGTTACTGCGTGTTAGTAAAAGTTTGGGGAGAGACGATTCGCGCTTTTCAGTCCGTTACAGCGTGACGAATGTGCTATCTCCATTACGAACGCTAGTTTTACCAGAAGGAGCGCTCCTGTCTTATACTTGATTCTGAGCATGCGCGATATTTTAAGACTCGGAAAAGCATACACACGACCGGTTTTCTCGTCGGGAAACAGGCCGACGAGAATCCCGACGAGAAAAAACGAGAATCCTGACGAAAAAATAGAGAACAGGCCGACGAGAAACCATACACACGAACGGTTTTCTCGGCAAGAAAGCTCTCCCAACAGTTTTCTTGTTGTTTCTTGACGAGAAAACCGGTCGTGTGTACGAGGCTTTACAGTTAGTTAAAGAGCCTTTAAGCCAATCCGGCGAACTGCAGGGCTTGTAGTGTAATGGATCCCTCCTTAATAAAGTTGCCAGGCCTCACCCGAGACAGCAACATTTTGCCGGTCTCCTCCGGGGCAGATCCTCCCCTGGTCTCCTTCATAAAGATGATTCCTCTCCATTTGAATGGACAGCTTGGGATCCCTTCTCTGGATGTAGGCCCCAGCCAGACTAGCTGGGCCTACTAAGCAGCGATGCAGCCTCGGGCCAACGTGGCCCCGAGACCAGGACCACACACGCAGACCTCGCGCCCGGAGGGCTGCGGGGCAAGAATGAACCCCAATCAATGGCGTCTGCCCCTTAAGTATCCGCTCCTAGCAGGCACAGTGGGTTGACCACTCCCACTATACCGCTGCCGAGAGGGGCCACTCAATGTACCATGATCTTCCCGTGTTCCAACAAGTGCCTGAGGTGGTAACGCCACCTACAGGCAAAAAGGGAAATCACTACCAGGCCAACCATAACTGAGACAGAGGCGAATTTTAGTGTAATTATCAACTATCTGAGACCATCTACTGGCTCAGACATCCCTCTAAATTTAAATAGCGTCCCAACCTTTTGGGATGGGTGCTACATAAAGCTTTGGGAGTTAAGTCTAATGCCTCCCTCTTAGATTGTAAGCTCTAATGAGCAGGGCCCTCTGTTTCCTACTGTATGGAATTTTATTATAATTGTACTGTCTGCCCTTATGTTGTAAAGTGCTACGTAAACTGTTGGCACTGTATAAATCCTGTATAATAATAACAGCAGCTGAGGAAAGTTCCCTTTTCCTTGGCTGCTGATGTTCCCAATGTTAGGTGTGCTTTTAGTTCCTGTACTCTGCATAGCTGAATTAAAGTAGTCCGCTCCACAGCAGGTATATTTCTCAACTGCCATAGAGCACTGAAAAGCTTTATAATTAAAATTTCTATTTTTTTTTTTTTTTTTACAAATAAAAGCAATGCTGCTCATTTAAATCTAAATTTAGGTGACCATATAAGGATATTAATACCGATGGATGGTTCTTAAAGCGGACCTTCAACCATTTTTTCAACTTTCCATCCATTAAATCTTCTGCCCTTGTTGTTTTAACTTTGCATAGTAAAACAGTTTTTTTTCTGCCAGTAAATACCTTATACAGCCCACTTCCTGTTTCTTGTCTGGTCATTAGCCTAGGCTTATGACATCATGCACAGCTCTCTCTCTCTCTCACTCTCGTGAGAGTTTGCAAGGAAGGGAGGGGGGATGAGTCATAAGAGTGCCAATGAGAGCTGCAGGGCTGCAGAGGTGTGCCTCTGTGTGTCTGTGTAAATCCAGGAAGTGAAGAGGCAGCAGCTTCAGCTGCCCACAGTTAAAATGGATGCAGCCAGACTCAGTGGAGGGAGATTTCTGAAGCATATTTGGAAAGTACAGAATCACAGTATATATAAAATCATATGCAAAGTGGTTGGAGGGAAGCTTCAGAATGGCAAAGATGTTTTTTTAGAAATTATGTGAGCAGAGTGCACTTCCTTTTTAAGAATATCACTAAGATATGTGGTTTATCATAAAAAATGCTTTCAGCTCCCTCTACCTGAAACTTCTGGACAAATTTGGTTATCATACCTTTTCAAACTCTCTGAGAAAAGCTCCAACCTAAACCAGGGGATGTCTTCCAAATTCCAATACCTTTGAATCAAATGTTTCATCCAAACATGGCCACACACCATATCTGACTTGTCTTCCCTTAGGGCTTATTAAAGGGCCTTATTGAATAACCTACAGGGCCAGGGCCTAATCACTTTAGGCCATTATCTATTACTTGCAACAGCTCTAAACACCTTCCCTTTTAATACACAAAAATGAGGACAAGACCTTGACAAACACATAATGGAGGACGATTGGTACCATATCTGGACTGCTAAGGCCAAAAGCTCAGTCCAGGTATTAGTCCTGGAGGCTAATTATGAACTTCTCCTCCACTGGTTCCCAGTCCCCTGCGAGTATCTTATACAGTTCCTACATACTCATCGTTGTGTTTTTCGGTGGTTGTCAGGCTGAGGGCTCATTCAGGCATATTTAGGACTGGCCGGGGTTTATCGGTTAACCACTTAAGCCCCGGACCATTTGGCTGGCCAAAGACCAGGCCACTTTTTTGCGTTTCGGCATTGCGTCACTTTAACTGACAATTGCGCGGTCGTGCGACGTGGCTCCCAAACAAAATTGACGTATTTTTTTCCCACAAATAGAGCTTTCTTTTGGTGGTATTTGATCACGGTATTTGATGCGGTTTTTATTTTTTGCGCTATAAACAAAAATAGAGCGACAATTTTGAAAAAAAAGCAATATTTTTAACTTTTTGCTATAATAAATATCACCCAAAAATATCTAAAAAAAAATGTTTTTCCTCAGTTTAGGCTGATACGTATTCTTCTACATATTTTTGGTAAAAAAAAAAATCGCAATAAGCGTTTATTGATTGGTTTGCGCAAAAAGGTAAGCGTCTACAAAATAGGGGATATTTTTATGGCATTTTTATTATTATTTTTTTTACTAGTAATGGCGGCGATCTGCGATTTTTATCGTGACTGCGACAATATGGCGGACACATCGGACACTTTTGACACCATTGTAATTTTTACAGCGATCAGTGCTATAAAAATGCACTGATTACTGTGAAAATGACACTGGCAGTGAAGGGGTTAACCAGGAGGGGGCGCTGAAGGGGTTAAGTGTGTCCTAGGGATGTGTTCTAACTGTAGGGGGGATGGGCTACGTGTGACATGACACTGATCACCGCTCCCGATTACAGGGAGCTAGTGATGAGCCGAACACCCCCGGGCTCGGTTCACACCAGAACCCGCGAACGGACCGAAAGTTTGCACGAACTTTAGAACCCTATTAAATACAATGGATGCGAACGTTCGAAATCTAAAGTGCTAATTATAACGACTATTATGCATGTTATTGTCCTAAAAAGGGTTTGGGAACCCGGGTTCTGCACCAGGGGACATGTATCAATCCAAAAAAAAGTTTTAAAAACGGCCGTTTTTCGGGAGCAGTCATTTTAATGATGCATAAAGTGAAAAAAAAAAAAGTCAAATATTCCTTTAAATATCGTACCTGGGGGGTGTCTAAAGTATGCCTGTGAAGTGCCACGTGTTCCCCGTGTTTAGAACTGTCCCTGCACAAAATTACATTTCTAAAGGAAAAAAAGCCATTTAAAACTGCTTGCGGCTTTAATGTAATGTCTGGTCCCGGTAATATGGATGAAAATCTTTAAGAAAAATGGCATAGCTACCCCATCACAGCCCCCCCCCCCCCTACCCCAGCCCATTACCAGCCCCTTTGGGTCTTGTATGGATATTAAGGGGAACCCCGCACACAAAATAAAAAAGGCCCTATATACTCTGAACAGCCGTATACAGGCTGTATACAAGACAGGGACTGTAGGTTTGTTCTTATGTAGAATCTGTTTGTAATTTTGAACAGGTACATTGTTTAAGTGTAGCTCCAGCCAAAAAATCTATTTTTAAGCTTTTTGGAAAACATAGGGAAGGGTTATCACCCCTGTAACATTTGTTTTGCTGTCTGTGCAGTGTGCACCTGTTCAGAACAGTTCACCTCACTTTCCGTCCTAATGACAAATGTTTATTGAAAATTTGGGGTTTTTATTGAAACAAGGATTGGTGATAAAGCATCAGTGGAGAGGAGACACTTTTTTCCCATATTAACTCTTACAGGAGAGAATTTGCCTTCCTAGGGGTAGATTTCCTCTCACTTCCTGTTGTATCCTTCCGTTTGCAAGGAGGAGTCGTTTGTAAGTTGGATGTTTGAAAGTAGGGGCCTGCCGTATATACTAAGCTGAAATTTGCCCCTTACATGTTGGTGTTGCCACAACACTGTGAGCCCTCACAGTTACTCTTGGTGGGCGCATGAATGGGCCCTGCTGTGAATTATTAGATCAAGAATTGTAATTGCATGCCCCTGTTGAACAGGGGCTGAAAAATTGGACCTTTGGTGGTGGTGGTGGTGGTGTTGACACAACACTGTAAGGCCTCACAGTTACTCTTGGTGGGCGCAGGAATGGGCCCTGCTGTGAATTATTAGATCAAGAATTGTAATTGCATGCCCCTGTTAAACAGGGGCTGAAAAAATAGGATTTTTATAACAGCTTACCTGTAAAATCCTTTTCTTGGAGTACATCACGGGACACAGAGCGACATAGTCATTACTAATGGGTTATATAGTTACCGTCAGGTGCTGGCACTGGCAACTTCCAAAACCGGAAGTACCCTCCCCTATATAAGCCCCTCCCATCCGGGAGCACCTCAGTTTTGTAGCAAAGCAATAAGTGTCCCCAAAGAGGGGCGGGAGCTCTGTGTCCCGTGATGTACTCCAAGAAAAGGATTTTACAGGTAAGCTGTTATAAAAATCCTATTTTCTTTCTCGTACATCACGGGACACAGAGCGACATAGTCATTACTAATGGGATGTCCTAAAGCAATGCCAAATGAGGGGGGGGATACACCATATATAAGCTGAGCGCTATCAGACATGAGGATCTTTTGCGGCCTGCAACACACTGCGCCCAAAGGCGACATCCTCCTGACTTCTAACGTCCACCTGGTAGAACCTAGTAAACGTGTGTACTGAAGACCATGTTGCGGCCTTACAGACTTGAGCCAGGGAGGCCTGGTGATGCACTGCCCATGAAGTTCCAACTGCTCTCGTGGAGTGCGCCCTAACTTTGAACGGAGGCGGTCTACTTCTCAAGCTATAGGCTTGTATTATGACCTGTCGAATCCACTTGGCTAAAGTAGATTTTGACGCTGCCTGACCCTTTCTGGGGCCTTCCGGCAGAATAAACAAAGTATCCGTTCTGCGAATCTGAGCAGTGGCTTTTAGATAAGCTTTAACTGCTCTTACTACATCCAAAGAATGCAATAACTTTTCCTCTACCGAAGTAGGCTTGGGGAAAAAAGAAGGAAGAACCACATCTTGGTTCAAATGAAAACTCGATACCACCTTAGGAAGAAAGGCTGGATGAGGACGTAACACTACTCTGTCCTTATGGATAACCAGATATGGCTCCTTACAGGACATAGCTGCTAATTCCGATACTCTTTTAGCCGAACAAATGGCTACTAGAAAAATCAATTTCCTGGTGAGAAGCACTAAGGAAATATGCTGTAATGGTTCAAATGGTTGTTTCTGTAGAACCGACAGAACCAAGTTTAGATCCCATGGACATATGGGAATATTAACCGGAGGACTAATACGCATCACTCCTTGTATAAAGGCTTTGACTAGTGAATGCGAAGCCAAGGGCCTTTGAAAAAATATTGACAAGGCCGAAATCTGACCTTTGATAGTACTCAAGGCAAGCTTCCTATCTACAGCCCATTGTAGGAAGTCCAGAATTCTACCTATTACGTATTTACGTGGATGCCATTTCCTGGCCTCACACCAGGCGATGTACGCCTTCCAGATTCTATAGTAGATCTGCCTGGATACCGGTTTCCTGGCATTGATCATGGTAGACACCACAGCATTAGAGAGCCCTCTCCTTTTTAGAGTGTGGGCTTCAATAGCCAGGCCGTCAAACCTAGGGCTGGTAAGGAAGGGTGGTATATCGGTCCTTGCGAAAGCAGGTCCGGACGATGTGGGAGGGTCCAAGGACTCCCCACAGACATTTTTACAATCTCCGCGTACCATGCTCTTCGGGGCCACGCTGGAGCCACCAGAATCACTGGTTTCTTTTCTACCCTGATTCTGCGGAGTAATCGAGGTAACAATTGTGGCGGTGGGAATGCATATATCAGCTTGAACTGATCCCAAGGGAACACTAGGGCATCCGAGCCGCACGCTAGGGGATCCCTTGTCCAAGAGACAAACCTGTCCACTTTCGTGTTGAACCTGGATGCTAGCAGATCTACATCCGGTGTTCCCCACCGCTGACATATTGTCCGGAAAACCTCGGGATGAAGGGACCATTCCCCTGGGCATAATTGTTGGCGACTTAGAAAGTCCGCCTTCCAATTCTTCACCCCTGGAATGAATACCGCAGATATGGCTGGGACATATCTTTCTGCCCATCTCAGGATGTAATTTACTTCCCTTTGGGCTGCACGACTCCTGGTGCCCCCCTGACGATTGATATATGCCACTGCTGTGGCATTGTCTGACTGAACTCTGACAGGGGACCCTTGGAGTTTGGATGTCCATGCTACTAGGGCATACCGGGCTGCTCGTATCTCTAAGAGATTGATGGGCAGGGCCTTTTCCGCATCCGACCATCTGCCCTGGAGAGACCATTGCTCCAGTACTGCTCCCCAGCCTAAAAGGCTGGCATCTGTAGTGACCACCTTCCAAGAAATCGGACTGAAGGATTTCCCTCTTTCCAGATTCCGGGGAACCAACCACCAACGGAGGCTTCTGCGAACGGAAGGGGACAAGGACATTGGTACGTCCAGAGCCTGAACTTTTTTGTTCCAGGCTGACAGTATGGCCCTTTGCAACTTCCTTGAATGGAATTGACCGTAGGGTACTGCTTCGAATGATGCCACCATTTTTCCCAGCAGCCTCATGCACAGGCGTATGGATGGCTGTCTTTTTGAACCCACTAAGTGGATCAAATCTCTCAAAGACGACCCCTTTTCTCGAGACAAGAAAATTTTTCTCTGGTCTGAATCCAGCCTTAGCCCCAAGTATTCCAGACTTTTGACTGGTTTTAGGGCTGACTTGTCTCGGTTGATAATCCAACCGTGATATTCCAGATACTTGATTGTCTCGTGAACAACCACTTCTAGTTTTTCCACTGAGTGGTCTATCAGCAACAAGTCGTCTAGATATGCCATTATCGTTACACCTCGTGTTCTTAGATTGGCCAATAATGGGGCCAGAATTTTTGTGAACACTCTTGGTGCTGTGGCCAGACCGAAGGGTAAGGCTCTGAACTGAAAATGGCGCCCTTCTACTGCAAAGCGTAGAAATTTTTGGTGGACTGGAAAGATGGGAATGTGCAAATAAGCATCTTTGATGTCGATCGTGGCTAACCAATCCTCCCCTTGTAGGGCAGTGGCCACCGATCGGATCGACTCCATCGGAAAGTCCTGATATACAGGAATTTGTATAGCCCTTTTTGAATTAATATGGGCCTCCCGTCCGCGTTTGCTTCGGGACTGTAAAGAGGTTTGAGTAAAACCCGAACCCTCATTCTTCCAGGGGAACCTCCATAATTACTCCTTGGAGCAATAGTTGTTCTAGTGCCAACAGGAGGGACTCTCTCTTCCGGGGATCCCTTGGCACGTTTGACCTTAAAAATGGGAAGGAGGAGAGTCTTTTAACTCCAAACTGTATCCCAAACCTACTGCGGAGAGCACCTATCTGTCTTGATCGTGTCCCGCCAGGTCTCTTTGCGAACAACTGGAGTCCTCCCCCCACCCGACTGAGTGGGGGCTTCAATGAATTTAACTTTGGGGGAGGTTTTGTACCTCCCCTGACCCAGGGTTTCTCATTACCCTGCTACTGTCCCTGTTTTTTACCCCCGGGATTTGACCGAGGAGGCCGTCGGAACTGTTACACAGCCGATGCCCCAGGGACTGGAGAAGCAGGCCCCTTAAAGAGGGACCTCTAACTCTGCTTTTAACCGGCAAGAGCGTATTTTTACCGCTGGAAATTTTCTGGATATATTTGTCCAGGTTTTCCCTGAATAAGCGTTCACCATGAAATGGGACGCTAACCAGCCATTCTTTACAGGGAGCTTCAGCAGACCAGTTTCTGAGCCATAGGAGCCTACGCATATGTCTATAGACAGCGTAAGGCGGGAGGCCTGATGGACTGAATCCTCTATGGCGTCAACCGCAAAGCCTAAGGCTCTAGGTAGATCAGCTAGGGCAAAGCCTGCTGATCTGTCAAGTCCCTCAAGACCTGTTTCAACTGATCCTTCACTGCTTAGCAGACCCCAATAGCTGCTACTGCTGGTTGTATCACCAAGCAGATTTTCATAAGGACTCCAATCTTTTATCTATTGGGTTCTTGAACATTTGGACATTATCCACTGGACATGTCAGTGATTTATACATACAAGAGATGGCTGCGTCCACTGTAGGGACCTTCCATTTTTTTTTTTTTTTTGATGAACTTATCCTCCATGGGATAGACCACCGGAAATCTCTTGGGGGAATAAATATTTTCTCAGGACGTTCCCAATCCTGGTAAATGAGCCCTTTCAGTAAAGGGTGAAGTGGAAAAGAACAAACAGTCTGGGGGCTTCTAGCGACCCCAACGAGGATACAGTAGTGGTTGATGGTTCCGCAAGGTGCATTTTTAAATGCTGATCGGACCATGTTAGTCAGAGACTGAACCCATAATCTTTCAGCTTGAGATGCTGAGAAAAGGTTCCCCCACTGTTGATTCCTCTATAACAGAATCAACCTTATCCTGATCCCCTTCAGGCAGGTCGATCCCTGTATGGGACTGTTGCTCTGCTAACAGGCACTCTGAAGGAGGAGACGGAGATCGGGCGTGCTTTCCCTGACAGGGAGGCAGCGATAAATTTTGACAATCTCTCTCTAATCCTCCCAGAGCTGAGGAAAAAACCTCCTCTGTTACATACACAGGAGCAGGTGACTGAGGACAGCCACAGTACCAAGTACCCCTGCGGGGTCTCTACGGTCACTTACCTCTGAACTTCAGGGGAGACTGGTGCAGCAGGAGTATGCCCAAGATCCTCAGAGCCCGATGAGACCCCCTTCGCTTCCTGGAAGATTCAGTTCCGGAGCTACTGGACGGCATATTCCTAAGCCTAAAGCTGAGGTATTCCAGCCGTAATACACCACTTTTACTGAGAATAGTCTAGCACAATTGCTGCTATATCACAGTTGGTGTCTACTAATGTGCCTTTCTAGGGGATGCCTGTATCAACCGCTTGCTGTATGCCTTTAAATGTTGCCAGCTCTGTCTCTGTACTTCATAGCCAGCTTACTGCAATAATGTGGCTTTTTAAAAACCTGCTGGGACGCCCGCACATGCGCAGAAGCGCTGCGGCGCGCACAGAGCGTCATCCCCCAGGCCCCGCCCCTTTTTCCGGCCACCTCTATATATAGAGGCGCGTGCACGCGCACGCGCGCGGCCACGTGCGCTTCGGCGCTAATTTTCAAACATGGAAACCAGGGACAGGAGCCAGGGCCCCCTTTGCCGCAGGCCGGGGGATAGACGAACACTGCAACATGGCAGAGGAAACAGTTTCCTGTAGGAGAACTCACCAGCTGCCTGGACTTTGCTCTCTGAGAAGAAACTAGTCCATATGACAAGAAAAACATTCCACAGCGGCCTCTAGTGGACAAACACAGGTACCGCAGTTTAATATACTAAACATATATAAAAAAACATTCTTTTTTTTTTTTTTTTTTTCTTGACCACCATTAAAAATTATTACATTTTTTTTTTAGTAGTTACAGGCATGCACAGATATTAGCGGGAATACCGTTAGGTAACAGACAGAAAGACAAATTAGGCTTGGGGGTCCCCCAATAGAACCAAGTTCCTGGGGGCCCCCACTTACCTGTTCCCTGCCGCAGGACTTTGTTTGGTCCACAAAAGCCCAAACTTCACCTATCACGGCAGGCATTGTAATCAAACCTTCAGGGACCGGGTTCCCAAGGATTCCACTCCCCTGGACCTGTATAGCACCCTGCACAGAAAACATCTTGGTCGTGGGTATGACCAGAGCTCTGGATCCCAGGGTCCAGCTCTCCTAAGAGAAGCATTACAGGCAGAACCTTGCTCTTCTCTGCAAGGCCCGGGTACCGACCGTTTAGCTATGAAGCTTTTTTGGTCGGATCCGGAATAGCTTACTGAGGCCCAAAAGAACCTGTACGCAAGCTCAGTGAAAAACACATGTTTCTTCTTGGCCAACACCTTAGACACTGGCAAAAAACTGAGGTGCTCCCGGATGGGAGGGGCTTATATAGGGGAGGGTACTTCCGGTTTTGGAAGTTGCCAGTGCCAGCACCTGACGGTAACTATATAACCCATTAGTAATGACTATGTCGCTCTGTGTCCCGTGATGTACGAGAAAGAAATTGGGCCTTTGGTGGTGGTGGTGGTGGTGGTGGTGTTGACACAACACTGTAAGGCCTCACAGTTACTCTTGGTGGGCGCAGGAATGGGCCCTGCTGTGAATTATTAGATCAAGAATTGTAATTGCATGCCCCTGTTAAACAGGGGCAGAAAAATTGGGCCTTAGGCACTGGTGCCACAACACTGCAAACCCTCACAGATACTGTACTTGGAGCACAGCAATGAGCCCTGTTGCAAAGTATTGCATCAAAAATTGTAATTACACGCCCCTGTTAAACAGGGGCTGACAAATTGGGCCTTAGCCACTGGTGCTGGTGCCACGACACTGCAACCTCTCCCAGATACTCTAGTTGGAGTGCAGGAATGAGCCCTGCTGCAAAGCATTGCATAAAAAATTGTAATAACACGCCCCTGTTAAACAGGGGCTGAAAAATTGGGCCTTAGCCACTGGTGCTGGTGCCACGACACTGCAACCTCTCCCAGATACTCTAGTTGGAGTGCAGAAATGAGCCCTGCTGCAAAGCATTGCAAAAAAAATTATAATAACACGCCCCTGTTAAACAGGCGCTGAAAAATTGGGCCTTAGCCACTGGTGCTGGTGCCACGACATTGCAACCTCTCCCAGATACTCTAGTTGGAGTGCAGGAATGAGCCCTGCTGCAAAGCATTGCATAAAAAATTGTAATTACATGCCCCTGTTAAACAGGGGCTGAAAAATTGGGCCTTAGCCACTGGTGGCGGCACCCAGAAACAAAAATGTTCTTCCAAGCTATCATCATCAATCGGATCATTGAGGAGGAGGAGGATAGTCAGTCAACATAACAGGACAGTCTCTCAGCATCAGCATCAGTCTTGAAGGGATGTGACATTTGAAAATAAATTAGTCTGTTATATCAGCTTCAGGTGTTTGGTAGCTGGTGGTGATCCAAGACTGGTTCATCTTTATGAAGGTCAGTTGATCAACAGAGTCGGTGGACAGGCGCACCCTGTGATCCGTGACAAATCCTCCAGCAGCACTGAATGTGCGTTCTGAAAGAACGCTGGATGCAGGACAGGCCAGTAGCTCAATTGCATACTGTGCAAGCTCTGGCCAGTGATCCATCCTCAAGACCCAGTAAGCCAGAGGATTTTTGGTGGGGAGGGTGTCCAAGTCTGACCTTGCCCCTAGGTATTCCTGCACCATGTATATCAGACGCTGGCGATGGTTGCTGGAACCGATCATACCTTGGGGCTGCGGACTAAAGAATTGTCTGAACGCATCGGTCAGATGGCCACCTTCCCCACCGCTCCTTCTTTGACTGACCGAAGCCTCAGCAACTCATTGTCCAGGACCAGGAGTTTGTAACCTCCCAGTCTCTGGGAACGCATTGCACAGACCTTTCTGCAAGGCCTCCCAGAGTTGTCTCATCCTCTGCTCCCTCTGCGACGGTAAGATAAGGTCCGCAACCTTACCCTTGTACCGTGGATCAAGGAGAGTGGCCAGCCAGTAATGGTCCCTCTCCTTGATCCAAAGAATACGAGGATCCTTCCGCAGACTTTGCAGGATCAGGGAGGCCATGCAGCGTAGGTTAGCTGAGGCATTCGGTCCGGAGTCCTCTGGGTCAGTAAGGACAACATGATCCGCAGCCACCTCCTCCCAGCCACGTACAAGTCCACTGGTTTCTTGGGACTGTAAATCATCCCTAAAAGACTGCTGCTGATGATGCTGAGTGCCAGGCTCCACCTCCATGCTGACACAATCCTCCTCCTCCTCCTGTGCGATGGGTGGGACAGAAGGAACACTGTCTGGGTAAAGGGGGCCTTGAGAGGCAAGGAAGTCCTCCTCTTCCTGCCTCTGTTCTGCCTCAAGTGCCCTGTCCATTAGACTTGTGCACAACGGAAAAATTCGTTCCGTTTCGGTTCGTTTCTTTCCGGTCCTGTTGATTCGTAATCATTCGTAATTTTGCTAGACGGGATTTTTCGTGTTCGGACTCATTCGTATTTTTGCAAGCGACATTTTTCGTTGAATTTTTTGTTGCTTTATAATTCGTACTTTCGGTAGAGTACGTTGTTTTTCGTTGATTCTGGACACAACTCCTACTTTCGTAACTTTTTTTGGGTTCGTTGATTCGTAATTTTCCGTGACTCTCTCACAACGACGCTGCCTATTATGCCTAATGTGCTTCGAATGGATTTGTACTTTTCTAAATACATAGCGGTTATTTGTAACGATTCGAAATCTCGTATTTTACTTTCGTTTTTTACATGCGGCTATAGGCTCCGCCCCTGTACACCATTTTGAGAGGGTTCAGCACGGTGAGGGAGAAGCAGAGAGCAGAGCAGAGTGAGTGTTATTGTGCTTCGAATGGATTTGAAATCTCGTATTTTACTTTCGTTTTTTCATGCGGCTATAGCCTCCGCCCCTGTACACCATTTTGAGAGGGAGTTCAGCATGGTGAGGGAGAAGCAGAGAGCAGAGTGAGTGTTATTGTGCTTCGAATGGATTCGTACATTCGTAACTTTTTTCATAACGAATTATGCCGAAGACCTTCGGGCATTCGCTATTTTGCGGTATAATTTATTTCGGATTCGGTTTTATTCGTAATTGCTCTGTTCGGAAATTCGAATGCTTCCGAATGTCCGAAAGTTGCTAAATTCGGACGAATTTTGATTCGTTACGAAACGAATTGCACAAGCCTACTGTCCATTATTCCACGCAGCATATGTTCCAACAGGTGGACAAGAGGTACAGTGTCACTGATGCATGCACTGTCACTGCTCACTATCCTCGTGGCCTCCTCAAATGGTGCCAGGACAGTGCATGCATCCCTGATCATGCCCCACTGGCGTGGTGAAAAAAAACCGAGCTCCCCTGACCCTGTCCTGGTGCCGTAGTCACACAGGTACTCATTGATGGCCCTCTGCTGCGTGTGCAGCCGCTGCAGCATGGCCAACGTTGAGTTCCACCTGGTGGGCATGTCACATATAAGGCGGTTCTTGGGCAGGTTCAACTTCTTTTGCAGCTCATCCAGGCGAGCACTGGCATTATAAGATCTGCAGAAATGCACACAGACTTTCCTGGCCTGCCTCAGGACATCCTGTAAGCCCGGGTACCTGCCCAAGAACCGCTGCACCACCAGGTTAAGGACATGAGCCACACAGGGCACATGGGTCAGTTGTCCCTGTCGGAGGGCGGAGAGGAGGTTGGTGCCATTGTCGCAAACCACCATTCCTGGCTTAAGCTGGCGTGGCGTCAACCACCTCTCGGCCTGCCCCTGCAGAGCAGACAGAACCTCTGCCCCAGTGTGGCTCCTGTCCCCCAAACACACCAGCGCAAGCACGGCATGGCATCTTTTTGCCTGCGTACTTGCGTAGCCCCTTGAACGCCTACGGAGCACCGCTGGTTCCGAGGACAAAGCACAGGAAGAGGCCATGGAGGAAGAAGAAGAGGAGGGGGTGGAGGAGAGAGGTGTGTCACAACCAGTAGTAGCATTTTTGAGGCGTGGCGGCGGAACAACCTCCAACACTACTGCACCTTGTCCTGCATCCTTCCCAGCTGCCAAAAGTGTGACCCAATGGGCCGTGAAAGAAAGGTAACGTCCCTGTCCATGCCTGCTGGACCATGAGTCAGCGGTAATATGCACCTTACCGCTGACCGCCCTGTCCAGCGAGGCCAAGACATTGCCTTCCACATGCCGGGAGAGAGCCGGAATCGCCTTCCGTGAGAAAAAGTGGCGTTTGGGAACCTGCCACTGAGGAACCGCACATTGCACAAACTCACGGAAGGGGGCCGAGTCTACCAACTGAAAAGGCAGCAGTTGTAGCGCTAGCAATTTAGCCAAGCTAGCATTCAACCGCTGGGCATGTGGATGGCTGGGAGTGAACTTCTTTAGACGGTCCAGCAGCTGGGGCAGGGAAATTTGCCTGCTAGAATCGGACGTCGATGTACTGCTAGCAGAGTGCCCGCAAGTACTTGGCTGTGACACACCTAATTCTACACCTTCATTCCTCTCAGTGCAGGTTTCAGAGAGGACTGAAGGTATAGTGGGGTTGGAGATCCCAGCTGATGCGGTGCAAGGAGAGGTCCGCTTTGTTCTTTGGTGTGGGTCTTTAAGGTAGGCTTGCCAACGAGCTGCATGGCAGGTCAACATATGTCTGGTCAAGCATGTGGTGCCCAAGCGGGTGATGTTTTGGCCACGCGATATACGCTTGAGACATATGTTGCAAACAGCAGCTGTGCGATCTGATGCACTTGACTCAAAAAAGGCCCACACCAAAGAACTTTTTGAATAACGGGCAGAGGCAGCGCCCTGCACAGGCGGAGCTCTGCGGTGTGATTCCGTCGGTGTGCTGCCCTTACGCTGGCCCCCCGAGGGCATCCTGCCTCGTTGGAGATGTGCCTCTTCCTCATCCTCCTCCTCCTCTCTCCTATTAGGCACCCACGTGGAGTCAGTGACCTCATCATCCCCTCCCTCCTCATCACTGGAGCCAATCTGGCAGTATGCTGCAGCTGCTGGAACATGACTGCCAGATTGGTGTCCTTCTTGAGCATCCCCTCTCTCTGCTCTCACACTACTGCCTTCCTCTAGCTGGGTATCATCATCAGACCCTTCGAAACACTGGGCATCCTCCTGGAGCATGTACCCAACACTGTGCTCAAACAGTTCGGGGGACTCCTCAGGAGGACATGGTTGGTCTAGGGAAGGAGTGACTGATGATGACATTGATACCAGGGAAGAGGACGCTTTGGCAGCTGCTTTGCCAGTACCCTGAGCCTGGGTGAGAGAGGATGAGGAGGATGAGGAGGGCTTGGTCATCCACTCTACCAAGTCTTCGGCATGATGCGGCTCAACACGTCCAGCTGCCGAAAAGAAGGACAAGCGTGTCCCATGGCCACGTGCTGATGGCGATGCACCGCGTCCACGACCAGCACTGTTGTCTCTAGACACAGAGCCTGCTTGCCCTCTTTTATTGGCTCCTGACTGTCTGCCTCTCCTTGTTTGCCTTCCAGACATTCTAATGGCCTGCAGGGAAATGGGAAAACCAGCAATAAGGCCTAGCTTCAGGAGTATATTTTGCAGGAATCACACTACGCCTGCTGTAGGTGCTGCAAATGCCTGTTGGTGTAACACACCAGGAAAACGCAGCAATACAGGCTAACTTCAGGTGTAATATGATCAGGAGGCATACTCCGCCCGCTGTAAGTGCTGCAAATGCCTGTTGGTGTAACACACCAGGAAAAATCAGCAATACAGGCTAACTTCAGGTGTAATATGATCAGGAGGCACACTCCGCCCGCTGTAAGTGCTGCAAATGCCTGTTGGTGTAACACACCAGGAAAAAGCAGCAATACAGGCTAACTTCAGGTGTAATATGATCAGGAGGCACACTCCGCCCGCTGTAAGTGCTGCAAATGCCTGTTGGTGTAACACACCAGGAAAAAGCAGCAATACAGGCTAACGTCAGGTGTAATATGATCAGGAGGCACACTCCGCCCGCTGTAAGTGCTGCAAATGCCTGTTGGTGTAACACACCAGGAAAAAGCAGCAATACAGGCTAACTTCAGGTGTAATATGATCAGGAGGCACACTCCGCCCGCTGTAAGTGCTGCAAATGCCTGTTGGTGTAACACACCAGGAAAAAGCAGCAATACAGGCTAACTTTAGGTGTAATATGATCAGGAGGCACACTCCGCCCGCTGTAAGTGCTGCAAATGCCTGTTGGTGTAACACACCAGGAAAAAGCAGCAATACAGGCTAACTTCAGGTGTAATATGATCAGGAGGCACACTCCGCCCGCTGTAAGTGCTGCAAATGCCTGTTGGTGTTACACACCAGGAAAAAGCATCAATACAGGCTAACTTGAGGTGTAATATGATCAGGAGGCACACTCCGCCCGCTGTAAGTGCTGCAAATGCCTGTTGGTGTAACACACCAGGAAAACGCAGCAATACAGGCTAACTTCAGGTGTATAAGGTGCAGGAGGCACACTCCGCCCGCTGTAAGTGCTGCAAATGCCTGTTGGTGTAACACACCAGGAAAACACAGCAATACGGGCTAACTTCAGGTGTATAATGTGCAGGAGGCTTAGCAACAATGACACTGACACTGTCCCCTGCCTATCCTTCTCTCTCCCTGCACACAAGGTTTATCAAAGTATATGACACTGACACTCTCCCTGCCTATCCTTCTCTCTCCCTGCACACAAGGTTTAGCAAAGAATATGACACTGACACTGTCCCCTGCCTATCCTTCTCTCTCCCTGCACACAAGGTTTATCAAAGTATATGACACTGACACTCTCCCTGCCTATCCTTCTCTCTCTCTGCACACAAGGTTTAGCAAAGAATATGACACTGACACTGTTCCCTGCCTATCCTTCTCTCTCCCTGCACACAAGGTTTATCAAAGAATATGACACTGACACTCTCCCTGCCTATCCTTCTCTCTCCCTGCACACAAGGTTTAGCAAAGAATGTGACACTGACACTGGCCCCTGCCTATCCTTCTCTCTCCCTGCACACAAGGTTTAGCAAAGAATATGACACTGACACTCTCCCTGCCTATCCTTCTCTCTGCCTACACACAAGTTTGAGGTACAAATAGCACTGAAATTGTCCCTGCCTATGTAACTCTTTCACTGCGCCGGAACACACTACACAAGGCCGCCGCGCTGGCGGCCTTTTATAGTGTGGGGCGTGTGCTAAACCCCCTGAGCTATAATTGGCCACAGGCAACCTGCCTGTGGCCAATTATGGCTCTCCTAGCTGCCGGCGCTGTGATTGGCCAAGCATGCGGGGTCACAGTGCATGCTTGGCCAATCACAGCGCCGGGATTTCACTGCGATGGCGCAGTGTATTGTGGGCCGTTCGCGTCACTCGAATTTGGCGCGAACGGCCCAAATCGTTCGATGTTCGCCGAACGGTCGAACAGCCGATGTTCGAGTCGAACTTATGTTCGACTCGAACACCGAGCTCATCCCTACAGGGAGCTGTGATCAGTGTGCTGTCACTAGGAAGAATAGGGAAATGCTTGTTTACATCAGCATTTCCCCATTCTTCCTCACCGTGAGACGATCGCGGGTATTCCCGCGGGACCCACGGTCGGACTCACGCACAGAGCTCACGGCGCGCCCACAATGCCGCTCTTAAAGGGCCTACGTTGATCTGTCCAGCCGTGCCATTCTGCCGACGTATATCGGTGTGACACGGTCGTTAAGCAGTAATCTATGCAGTCATAGGCACATTGTTTTGCAAAGGCTCCTCTGATCTCCTTCTAAAAAGGCCCTTCCAAAAAAATTGACATTCGCACTAACAATTAATTCAAACTGTTGAGAAGCCTCCAACAACTTCCGTTGTGGAAATCAAGCACCGGGTTTCCCAAGTTTTATCTCTTGAAAGACTCACTGTGAAGCAAAATGATACTATGGCGACATTTTGGAAATACTGGAACCATGGATTGAGTCTTTCTTCCCCCCTACCATTCACAAAGACCCTTTGACAATATGAAGATCACTTACCATTTTTGCCTCCCTACCTGAGGGTTACTGACCGAATGTCCTGACAGCTGCTACCACTCCCCCCCACCCACATTTTCTCCTTCCTCTCAACGCCCCCTTTCTCTTCCTTCACCCTCCTTCTTCATTTTCCATTTCTTCTTTTTTTCACCCCTCTGTTTCTCGTTCCCTTGTCACTTTTACACCACGTGCTGACAGATGCCTGTATTCTGTACCCTAGACCTTCCCTCATCCTATCCCTCTTCCCAGAGAATTCATAACAAGGAAGTCAATTCCTGATATTTTCTCTTCCCAATTCAAATTGTTGTCCATTGCACATTTTAGACAACAGTGACATCGGTATAAGTCATGGTATTGCTGTTGATAACATTATCCATCCCATGTCCCATGGCCCTCTGATTCCTCCTGTATTGAATTGTATTGCTACTGTCTGTCGTCATGTTGTAAAGCGCTGTGCAAACTGTTGGTGCTATATAAATCCTGAATAATAATAATGTAATCTCTATTGTCAAGATTCTACTGTACTGCATATAAACTGCAAACTTTTGCAAGGCTTGGCATTTTTACCTGCTTACGTTCTTGAAAATGACAAATATGAAAAACCAAAAAAAATGCTTTCAGCTCAAAATTGCTGCAGTGGTGATTTTGTGAAAGCATCTGCCTGTAGTTTGAACAAACAATAGTGCTGATAATGCCACCTAGTGGTTAATAACCATAAAGACTAAAGAAACAATCAAAAGAAATTAGAGGAAATTTAAAAGGATTTTTTTTCATCTTTTCTACTGAAAAAAACACTCCTTGATAAAGGCAAAAACATGATTTTGTTGAGCTTTTTTTTGTAGTTGAAAAAGCCAGCAATCACAAACTTTATTTTGGGTTTGTAAACATACTCAGCTTGATTTACTAAAGAAGTAAAGACTGTATTTATATTAAAGTGATAATAAATCTTCAGTATCTTAAAGTGGAGTTCCACCCTGAAAAAAAAAATTACACAAAAATGCTGCAAAAAAATAATAATTTTTTACTCACACGAAATAGCGGTTGCTATGTGGAAGTCCCTAATCTGCCTCTTCCTTATCCGCAGTGGGTCTTCTTCCGCATCCTCTTCTAGTGAATGGGGCACGCTGCCTTCTGGGAACTGTGTGTAATCCCTAGAGAGCAGCCGCCAAGGCTTCACTGCCTGTTTCCCTTAGTGAGGATGGCGGCACGGGACCTGCAGTGATCGGCATCGGGGGGGGGGGGGGTCATCATCGCGGGCGAGTAGGACAGGTAAGTGTCCTTATTAAAATCAGCAGATACAGTGTTTGTAGCTGCTGACTTTAAAAAAAAAAAAATTGCGGGTGGAATCCCGCTTTAAGCACTTTCTGCTGCTGATTTATTCACTTATTGAGTAGTCAGCTTCTTTTGTCTTTTACTCTTTGCGTAAGTCCCAGTTTAAGCTGGTGCCATGGCTGCTGCCACTGGTTTCCCATTTCAGGGTGGCTTAGGGTTGCCACCTCATCCCTTTAAACCCGAACACATATGAATTACACAGGTTCTGAATCAAATTAAATGCAGATAAGGCACCAAGTGAGTTTAATTACCACCTTAATCAGCCACAGAACCTGTGTAAGTAATATGTGTTGGGGTTTATAGGGATAAGGTGGCAACCCTAGGGTGGCTCCATTTTCTTGAAGCATCCTATGGAATCTCCCTTGTACTGTATGTAGGGACTAGAGTTGTATCATCCTACACTGTGTGCATCAATATAGCCCCAGAGCCAAGAATGGCAAGGCACTCCCCTGTGCCTTCTGAGAACGGCTCTGTACCACATAATCACTGCAACCAATCACAGTATCACAAAATGCAAGCAAAGGCTGCTGTAAGCAGTCATGTCTCACTGACTGGTGATCAGGAAGCACTCTTTACCCACTGATTAGTGTGTGAGAGAAAGGAAGGCCTCCTGACCACCAGCCAGCACCAGCGCAATCCAGTAATAGTGCCAACATTATTAAAATCCAGTCTTCACTGTGATTTCCCCCGCTTCAGTATATGTCAGCCCCACGCTGTCCCTGATCTGACCCGCCATCTCCCTTATCCTGCACATCCGTACATTAACTCCATCATCTCCATTCCCCCACTTTATGTGACCTGTACAGTAGCCCCTTCACCTTCTGGGGGACTTTTCTCTCCCACTGATACTGGGGCATTTTTCTGACCACTGGGGACCTTTTCCCCACTAACCACTAACCCTAGGGCATTCTTTCTCATGTTGACATTAACATAGGGTGACCAGACATCCCCGGTTTCCAGGGACAGTCCCCGGATTGAGGACACTGTCCCCGGACCAAGTCTGTTCTCGGTTTTGTCCCCGGATTGGGTTTGAACAGGGGCTGGGGTAATTTCAAAGACAGTCAGTGCAGAATAAAATAAATAAAAAATCTGAATTACAACCCCCCCCCCCAACCCTCTACGGCTCCTACTAGCTTAGGGGGGTGTATTTATTTTCATTATTTGTGCCCCTTTCTTCAGTTTCGGGTGCATGCCCGCATGTTCTTCTGCCTTGGCTCAAGTCCTGGCCAGCCGCCTGCCTGTTTATCTCCTTGCCCTCCCTGGCAGAGTGATCTTCCTCCGCTCCCCACCCAGTAGTAGCTGGGGCCTGGAGAGTGAGATTTGACAGGCTGTGAGGCGGGGGGGGGCGGCAACGGACAGAGAGTCGCTGATTGCCGCCATTACTAGTAAAAAAAAAAAATGGCCCCGGATTTCATTTTAAAAATCTGGTCACCTTACATTAACACCCAAGCATTCTCCAACCAGGTTCGATCACACTATGTCATTGCAGCAACAGGGCTCATTCACACGTGCGACTATTACCGCCACCCCCTGAAAAGCAAGCAGCAATATGTTGCCTCCCCACCTCCTATTTTAACCCTTAAAATGGCAACCCACCATGCATGCATTGCATGTGTGTAGCGCCCCTCTTACACCCAAAAGGCAGGATAGCACCTCCAGAGGCAAGGGTGGGCTAACATTCCACCCCAGAGCTGAGTCCATGGCTAAAATGGGGGGACCGAGAAAGAATATTTGGCACGAGTCACATTTGTCTTTTTAAATTTTTATTGCAGAACAGTTAGGGAGAGAAGGGCTAGGGGTCCCAGCTACCGTAGCAGATCACTTACAGACTCTCCAAATAATTTTTAGATGGGATTTATATAGTGCCAACAGTTTGTGCAATTCAATATCCATCTTCATAGTGTCAGAACCTTTAAGCCGACCTGGCAACACTTTGCACATTCCCAAATTTCAGTGATTCCTCCAAGTGAGTCATCAAGCCCTTCTGAGAGAGCAGCCTTCTTCCTGGCTCTCTCCAGCAAGGAGCCTTACCTGGGTCTCCTCATTGGCAAAGCCTTTTCCAGACCAGACAGGACAGCTTCAATGTTACTTCAGCACATTAGGTTCCAAACCAGGCTATTGGGCCTAACAGCAGAGCTCCATCCAGCAGCACCTCTCTAGGCCTCAGCCCAGGGAAAGCGAGGGAGCACATGGCCTGTCCTAAATATTTATATCATCCCCTAGCATGCACCAGTGGCATAAACCTCCTACTGGATTGGCTGAAGGAAATATAAGAAATCATAACTTAAGCCTCGTACACACACAATCCGATTTTTGGCCATCCGAGCGTCAGACTTTTGTCAAAAGTATACCTCCCAACATTTGAACTTCCCAATGAGGGACACTTGAGGTAAGGGACAACCTGCGGCGCACGCCACGGCAAAATGTGGGTGTGTAATGTACAGAGTGCAGGAGTGTGTAATGCAGAGAATGCTGCAGGGTTTGGGAGTGTGTAATGCACAGGGATCAGGAGGGTATAATGCACAGAACGCAGGTGTCAGGAGGGTGTAATGCACAGAAAGCAGGGTCGGGAGTGTGTAATGCACAGAACGCAGGGATCAGGAGGGTGTAATGCACAGAACGCAGGGGTCAGGAGGGTGTAATGCACAGAACGCAGGGTCGGGAGTGTGTAATGCACAGAACGCAGGGTCGGGAGTGTGTAATGCACAGAACGCAGGTGTCAGGAGGGTGTAATGCACAGAACGCAGGGTCGGGAGTGTGTAATGCACAGAACGCAGGGATCAGGAGGGTGTAATGCACAGAACGCAGGGGTCAGGAGGGTGTAATGCACAGAACGCAGGGTCGGGAGTGTGTAATGCACAGAACGCAGGTTCGGGAGTGTGTAATGCACAGAACGCAGGTTCGGGAGTGTGTAATGCACAGAACGCAGGTTCGGGAGTGTGTAATGCACAGAACACAGGGTCGGGAGTGTGTAATGCACAGAACGCAGGGATCAGGAGGGAGTAATGCACAGAATGCCGGGGTCAGGAGGGTGTAATGCACAGAATTCAGGGGTCAGGAGGGTGTAATGTACAGAATTCAGGGGTCAGGAGTGTTTGGAGTCTGCATTTTTACTACATTCTTTTACTACATAAAGAGTGGAGGGTTGCGGGGTGCGCTACGTACTGAGTTCAGAGTTGTGGGGTGCGCTAGGTACAGAGTGCAGGGTGCACTACGTACAGAGTGCAGGGTGGCGGTGTGCGCTATGTACAGTGTGCAGGGTTGCGGGGTGCGATACGTACTGAGTAGAGGGTTGCGAGGTGCGCAATGTACTGAGTAGAGGGTTGCGAGGTGCGCTATGTACTGAGTAGAAGGTTGCGAGGTGCGCTATGTACTGAGTGCAGGGTTGCGGGGTGTGCTATTTACTGAGTGCAGGGTTGCGGGAGCACTATGTACTGAGTGCAGCTTGCGCTATGTACTGAGTGCAGGGTTGTGGGGTGCGCTAAGTACTGAGTGCAGGATTGCGGGGTGCACGGGTGTGCTATGTACTCCCTGGGATGGCGGGTGGATGGGGAGATCGCAGGATGGGATGGGGGGTGGATGGGGAGATCGCAGGATGGGATGGGGGGTGGATGGGGAGATTGCAGGGTGGCTGGGATGGGGGGAATCGCAGGATGGCATGGGGGGTGGATGGGGGGATCGCAGGATGGGATGGGGGTGGATGGGGAGATCGCAGGATTGCTGGGATGGGGAGATCGCAGGATGGGATGGGGGTGGATGGGATAGGGGGTGGATGGGGGGGAGGGATGGGGAGATTGCATAATTCAGGATGAATGGGGGTGGACAGAGAGCTCAGGAGAGAAACAGAAAGTATAAACAGTGCAATTCAGATTGAGACACAGAACACTTTCCCTGTTCTCAGCACACACTCTCCTTATCTCCTGCAGAGTCCTATACAGATGAAGCAGACAGAAGGAGTGGTGTTCTGTGTCTGCAGCCTGAGCCCAGCTTCTGTCTTCCAATAATCTGCTAAGATTCTGGGCACAGGCTTTACCAAAAATCCGTCTGTCATCTGTCAGGACACTGCAACAACTTAACTGCAGCAACTTGTCTATCAGGCGCACACTGACCTGCCCTCCTTCATTGCAAAGCACCTCCTCGTCTTCAGTACAGATCGGCAACTGACCCGCCCCCACAGCACAGAGTGAGTCACAGTGTGAGTACAGGATGATTGCTATGAGCTGCAGCCAAAGAAGATTTTGATTTTCACATGCACAGTGAGTAAACCAGCCTCAGGCTGCGGGATTCTGTGTGCACGGGCGGGACAGCCCTCCCTTTGCGGGAAAATCCCGCCCATTCAGGGACGGTTGGGAGGTATGCAAAAGGTCTTGCATACTAACGACACAATTGTCGGCCAACAAACACGAACGTAGTAACGTACTATGTGGAATTTCAGCTCTTGAGCGCCACCCTATGGGCACCATCTGCTAATCTCGTGTTTGGTGAGCATTTATTCCGAGCATGCCTGTTTGTACTTTCGACTTTTGTGTGACGGACTTTTGTACAGACGATACAAAAATCTGACAACAGACCGTTGTCCGCCGAAAATTTACTAGCCTGCCATCCAACATTTGTTGGCCAACAATTGTCTGAAGTAGCGTACTAACGGTCGGATTTTAAGTCAACAGTCTGTCATCAGACAATCCCCTGCCAACAATCGGATCGTGTGTACGAGGCTTTAGTTTTGTTTGTGAAATCTCATACTATGCCCAATAATACCAGTGACATCCACTGGGACCGGGGGAATTCATAAGCCAGTTTAAAGGGATTGTAAAGGTTCATTTAAGAAAAAAAAAATCGTACTTACATGCTCTGTGTAATGGTTTTGCGTTGCACCCCTTCACATGTCCCCGGTCCGCTTTGCTGAGTGCCCCAAATAGCAAGCTGCTTTCTCTGGGGGAACTCATGCGTGCTCGCCCTCGAGCCACCTCTGTGTGTGTCTATGGGACACACAGAGCATGGCTCATTTTACCATCTGTCAATTCCAAACCAGTGCCACTTGCCAGCGCCACCAACCACTGCCAGCGAGTGCCACCTGCCAGTGCCAACCAGTGCCACCTGCCAGAGCCAACCAGTGCCACCTGCCAGAGCCAACCAGTGCCAACTAGTGCCACCTGTACTGAGGACATCAAGTGTGTGGTAGAGTGACAGGAGCAAGCAAGGAGGAGTGGAGTGGGTGAGGTTTTTTTTTTTTAAATCGGCCTAAAATATCGGACACAAAAATCGGCATCATATATCGGCCATCGGCCGCCCCAATTTGTAAATATCGGCATCAGCCAGAGAAAAACACATAACGGTCGACCTCTAGTTTAGATGCTCTGGTGAATTTTTGATGCGTTTAGATGAACTGTGGTGTATTTGTGATACATTTAGATGCACTCTGGTGTGTTTTTGATGCGTTTAGATGCGCTCTGGTGTATTTTTGATGCGTTTAGATGCACCCTGGTGTGTTTTTGATGCGTTTAGATGCACTGTGGTGTATTTCTGATGCGTTTAGATGCACTGTGGTGTATTTCTGATGCGTTTAGATGCACCCTGGTGTGTTTTTGATGCGTTTAGATGCACTGTGGTGTATTTCTGATGCGTTTAGATGCTCTCTGGTGTATTTGTGATGCGTTTAGATGGTATCTGGTGTATTTCTAATATATTTTTGATGCGTTTAGATGCACTCTGGTGTATTTTTGATGCAATCAGATGCTGTCTGGTATGTTTTTGATACATTTAGATGCACTCTGGTGTATTTTTGATACATTTAGATGCACTCTGGTGTATTTTTGATGCATTTAGATGCACTCTGGTGTATTTTTGATGCATTTTGATGCTCTCTGGTGTGTTTTTGATGCGTTTAGATGCACTCTGTTGTATTTTTGATGCGTTTAGATGCTCCCCGGTGTATATTTGATGCGTTTAGATGCACTTTGGTGTATTTTTGATGCGTTTAGATGCTCTCTTGTGTGTTTTTGATGCGTTTAAATGCACTCTGGTGTATTTTTTGTGTTTAGATGCACTCTGGTGTGTTTTTGATGCGTTTAGATGCACTGTGGTGTATTTTTGATGCGTTTAGATGCACTCTGGTGTATTTTTTTATGCGTTTAGATGCTCTCTGCTGTATATTTGATGCGTTTAGATGGATTGTGGTGTATATTTGATGCGTTTAGATGCATTCTGGTGTGTTTTTGATGCGTATGGATGCGCTCTGGTGTATATTTGATGCACTCCGGTATGTTTTTTATGCGTTTAGATGCATTGTGGTGTATTTTGATGCATTTAGATGCACTGTGGTGTATTTTTGATGCGTTTAGATGCACTGTGGTGTATTTTTGATGCATTTAGATGCACTGTGGTGTGTTTTTGATGAGTTTAGATGCACTGTGGTATATTTTTGATGCGTTTAGATGCACTCTGATGTATTTTTGATGGGTTTAGATTCACTCTGGTGTATTTTTGATGCGTTTAGATGCTCTCTGGTATGTTTTTGATGCGTTTAGATGCACTCTGCTGTATTTTTGATGCGTTTAGATTCTTTCTGGTGTATATTTGATGCTTTTAGATGCACTCTGGTGTATTTTTGATGCGTTTAGATGCTCTCTGGTATGTTTTTGATGCGTTTAGATGCACTCTGCTGTATTTTTGATGCGTTTAGATTCTTTCTGGTGTATATTTGATGCTTTTAGATGCACTCTGGTGTATTTTTGATGCGTTTAGATTAGAGCTCGACCGATATATTGTCCGGCCGATATATGGGCAGATATTTTAGGCCGATTATTTAACACTGACCGCACCCACACTCAGCGGGGTGCTTGATGCTTGCCAGAGCCGCTGAGTGTGTGAAACTGACATGTACAGAGAGGAGAGAGAGGAGCTGTCAAAATTGAGCATTGATGTCGGGGGTGGGCGGGACCCAGCTGGGGTGGGCGGGACACAGCAGTTATCAAACACCAGCCAATAGGATGGGATCTGGGCGGGCCGCTACATGTATGTGGCCCCATCCCCTTTCTTAAGCAGCCCAATCATTGGCTGGTGTTTAATAGCTCCTGGGTCCTGCACACTCCAGCCGGGCCTGGCCCACCCCCGACATCAATGCTCAATTTTGACAGCTCCTCTCTCTCCTCTCTGTTACATGTCAGTTTCACACACAGTTACACTATTGGCTCAGTGTGAAACGTGCCACCGGCCAGTGCCACCTGCCAGTGCCAATCAGTGCCATCTGTCAGTTCCAAACCAGTGCCACCTGCCAGTGCCAACTGTCAGTGCCACCTGCCAGAGCCAACCAGTGCCACCTGCCAGTGCCAATCACTGCCATCTGCCAGTGCCAATCAGTGCCACCTGTCAGTGCCAATCAGTGCCACCTGCCAGTGCCAATAGTGCTATCTGTCAGTTCCAAACCAATGCCACCTGCCAGTGCCAGCCAGTGCCACCTGCCAGTTCCAACCAGTGCCACCTGCCAGTGCTAACCAGTGCCACCTGCCAGTGCCAATCAGTGACATCTGCCAGTTCCACCTGCCAGTGCCAATCAGTGCCATCTGTCAGTTCCAAACCAGTGCCACCTGCCAGTGCCAATCAGTGCCATCTGCCAGTGCCACCTGCCTGTACCAACCAGTGCCACCTGCCAGTTCCAGCCAGTGCCACCTGCCAGTTCCAGCCAGTGTCATTTGCCAATGCCAACCAGTAACACCTGCCAGTGCCAACCAGTTCCAGCCAGTACCACCTGCCAGTGCCAATCGGTGCCATCTGTCAGTTCCAAACCAGTGCCACCTGTCAGTGCCAACCAGTGCCATCTACCAGTTCCACCTGTCAGTGCCATCTGTCAGCTCAATACCAGGGCCACCTGCCAGTGCCAATCAGTGCCACCTGCCAGTGCCAATTGCCAATAGTGCCATCTGTCAGTTCCTAACCGGTGCGCCCTGCCAGTGTCAGCCAGTGCCATCCACCAATGCCAACCAGTGCCTGCCAGCAGCTAGTGCCAGCCAGTGCCACCTGCCAATCAGTGCCATCTGCCAGTTCCACCTGCCAGTGCCAACTGTCAGTTCCAAACCAGTGCCACCTGCCAGTGCCAATCAGTGCCAGTGCCATCTGCCAGTGCCAATCAGTGCCATCTGCAAATCAGTGCCACTTGCCAGTGCCAGCCAGTGCCATCTGCCAGTGCCATCTGCCAGTGCCAATTGGTGCCATTTGTCAGTTCCAAACCAGTGCCACCTGTCAGTGCCAACCAGTGCCATCTGCCAGTTCCACCTGCCAGTGCCAAATGTCAGTTCCAAACCAGTGCCACCTGCCAGCGCTACCTGCCAGTCCCAACCAGTGCCACCTGTCAGTGCCAACCAGTGCCATCTGCCAATCAGTGTCACCTGTCGGTTCCAAACCAGTGCCACCTGCCAGTGCCAACCAGTGCCAGCTGCCAGTGTCAATCAGTGCCACCTGTCAGTGCCACCTGCCAGAGCCATCCAGTGCCACCTGCCAGTGCCAACCAGTGCCATCTGTACTGAGGACATCAAGTGTGTGGAAGAGTGACAGGAGCAAGCAGGGAGAAGTGAAGTGGGTGAGTTTTTTTTTTTTTTAAATTGGCCTAAAATATCGGCCGAAAAAATGGGCATCATATATCGGCCATCGTCACCCCGATTTCTAAATATCGGCATCGGCCAGAGAAAAACCCATATCAGTCTACCTCTACTCCCTACCACAGTCCCACTTAAAGTCGCTGATCACCACCATTACAATATAGCATTTAAAACTGTGTAAATTACTGTACAGTATATACCATAGTTTGTAGATACTATAACTTTCACACAAACCAATCAATATACACTTATTGGGATTTTATTTTTTTACCAAAGACTTGTAGCAAAATACAAATTTATAAAGAAATTCGCTTTTTTTTATTGGATATAGTTTATAACAAAGTAGATTTTTTTTGGTCTTTTTTTTCGTTTATATTTCAAAAAATAAAAAAAACAGTGGTGATCAAATACCACCATGTGTAAGAAAAAAATTATATAAATTAAATCTGTATACAGTGTCGCAAGACTGCATAATTGCCAGTTAAAGAGAAGCTCCAGGCCCCCCCCCCCAAAAAAAGTCAGCAGCTACAAATACTGTAGCTGCTCTGAGTTTTAGTATTACGGCATTTGCCTGTCCTGGAATCCTGCGATGTCCTTCAGGTGCTGGCGCCGCCATCCTAACTAAGACCACTTTCACACTGGGTCGCTTTGCAGGTGCTATAACGCTAAAAATAGCGCCTGCAAACCGACCTGAAACAGCGGCTGCTGTCTCTCCAGTGGCCCCCGAGGGCTTTCACACTGGAGCGGTGCGCTAGCAGGACGGTAAAAAAAATCCTGCTAGCCGCATCTTTGGAGCGGTGTGTATACCGCTCCTCCACCGTTCCTGCCCATTGAAATCAAATGGGCACCGCGGCTCTGCAGAGGCGCTTTGCGGTGGTTTTTAACTGTTTCTCCGCCTCTAGCGGGGGTAAACCCGCCCTGCTAGCGGCCGAATAGCACCGCAAAATTGACAGTAAAGCGCCGCTAAAAATAACGGTGCTTTACCGCCGACGCCGCCCCCACCCCATTGTGAAAGGGGCCTAAGGGAAACCAACAGCGAAGGCTTCACAGCCGGTTTCCTACTACGCATGCACGAAGCGAGCTGCACTTTGGGAACGAACCGCAGTCTTCTGGGACCTGTGAAGTGCCTCAGAAGGCTGCGGGGGAAAGGGGGGGGGGGCAAGCTTCTGGCTCAGTTTGCCAGGCCAGAAGTGGGAGCGGGTACCTGGTTTTGACAAAAGGTTTGGCCTCCGAAAGATTTTTACCCCCCTTCATTACCAGGGCGTTTTTTGCTATTCAGCACGGCGCTACTTTAAAGCGGAGCTCCACCCAAAAAGGGAAGCTCCACTTGTCTGCGTCTCCCCCCCAAAAGGTGCGATAGTGGAAGGGGAGGGGGCAGACAGGTGGAGCTTCCCTTTTTGGGTGGAGCTCCGCTTTAAAGTAGCGCCGTGCTGAATAGCAAAAAACGCCCTGGTAATGAAGGGGGGTAAAACCTTCTGGAGGCCAAGTGGTAATGATAATGGTCGCAGTGGGCAGCATGTTATACAATAAAATAGTCCAACGTCGCTGTGTACTGGAATGACCCTGAGGCCTGGTTCACACCTATGCATTTTTAGTGTTTTTTGCGCTAGTCTATTTAACATGGTTTCCTATGCAAGTGCAAAATGCAAGAAGCACTAAAAAGGCATATGTGGGAATCAGGCTTTACTCTGTGTTCCCGAGGCAGAGCTGCACTGCTCTGGGCGTAGTATCGCAGTGATGCCAATTACTGTACCGCATTCGTTCTGCATGGCAGCGCTTCTTTCTGCGCCGGCTCCGGAAAAATGGTGGCCAAGGGTCACCGGACGGCGTTCTCTAGGAGGGGTAGTCGCGGGACGATGACGTCAGAGAAGCGCCGGAGAGGCTGGCGCGGTTGTTTCTGTATGCAGAGTGAGCGAGTGAGGCGGTCTGCAGAGAACCGGTAGTATGGCGACAGCTCTGGAGAACTATATCAACCGTATCCTGGACTGAGAGCTGGCTTGTAGTTTACAGTAGTTGTGACTGTTTTATTGTGCTGTATGTGGGAGCTGCTCACTGTTTTATTCCTGTCCTGTGTATCCTGGGAATATTTCCTACTCTGCCTGCTTACAGCAAACCTGAGCTTTGGTCATACAGGACAGAGCAACAACTTTACTGTCTTGTCACCTCTTTCCTTTAAAACCAAACACAAACTACACAGCTTCTGAGGTTTAGTGAGTTTATTTAACACCTTAACCAGCCACAGAACCTTTGTACTTAATGTGTTTGGTTTTAAAGGAATGAGGTTGCCCTGTAGGTGAGGAGCGCGCACTGCCCCCCCCCCTCCGCCACAGGCGAGGAGCGTGCACTGCCCCCCCCCTCTGCCACAGGCGAGGAGCGCGCACTGCCCCCCCCTCCGCCACAGGCGAGGAGCGCGCACTGCCCCCCCCTCCGCCACAGGCGAGGAGCGCGCACTGCCCCCCCTCCGCCACAGGCGAGGAGCGTGCACTGCCCCCCCCTCCACCACAGGCGAGGAGCGTGCACTGCCCCCCCTCCGCCACAGGCGAGGAGCGTGCACTGCCCCCCCTCCGCCACAGGCGAGGAGCGTGCACTGCCCCCCCTCCGCCACAGGCGAGGAGCGTGCACTGCCCCCCCTCCGCCACAGGCGAGGAGCGTGCACTGCCTCCCCCCTCTGCCACAGGCGAGGAGCGCGCACTGCCCCCCCCTCCGCCACAGGCGAGGAGCGTGCACTGCCCCCCCTCCACCACAGGCGAGGAGCGTGCACTGCCCCCCCCTCCACCACAGGCGAGGAGCGTGCACTGCCCCCCCCTCCACCACAGGCGAGGAGCGTGCACTGCCCCCCCTCCGCCACAGGCGAGGAGCGTGCACTGCCCCCCCTCCGCCACGGGCGAGGAGCGCGCACTGCCCCCCCCTCCGCCGCGGGCGAGGAACGCGCTGCCCCCCCCCTCTGCCGCGGGCGAGGAGCGCGCTGCCCCCCCTCCGCCGTGGGCGAGGAGCGCGCTGCCCCCCCTCCGCCGTGGGCGAGGAGCGCGCTGCCCCCCCCTCCGCCGTGGGCGAGGAGCGCGCTGCCCCCCCCCCCCCCCCGCCGCGGGCGAGGAGCGCGCTGCCCCCCCCCCCGCCGCGGGCGAGGAGCGCGCTGCCCCCCCCCTCCGCCGCGGGCGAGGAACGCGCTGCCCCCCCCCCCTCCGCCGCGGAACGCGCTGCCCCCCCCCCCTCCGCCGCGGGCGAGGAACGCGCTGCCCCCCCCCCCTCCGCCGCGGGCGAGGAACGCGCTGCCCCCCCTCCGCCGCAGATAGAAAGTTTAGGGAAGTGGCACACAGGATGCAGGGGTACAATGAGACAGTGGGCATGATTTACTAAAACTGTATCATGCACAACCTGGTGCAGCTTTGCATAGAAACCAATCAGTTTTTGTCACAGCTTAATTGAACAAACTGAAGTTAGAAGCTGATTGGCTACCATGTACAGCTGCACCAGATTTTACACTCTCCAGTTTTAGTAAATCAACCCCATTGACTTTCTGAAAGTCAGTGTTTGCAGAGCGTTAAGCACATCATTACCTGGCCAGCTGTACTTGCCAAGTGGGGAAGAAAAAAAAAATGGAAGAAGCATGGATCCCTAGTGGTGGATGTATATTAATACATTTTCATTTAACTGAACTGCCTAAAACCAGTTTACGTCCTTAACAGACATTTTTCAGGAACAGTTGCAGTTATTACAGCGGACGGGAGGATGATTGTGGTAAGATTTTCTGTTTGAACAGAGTTGTCCACAAGCTGTTGGAATAATAGCTGTGAAGGTGTTAGTGTTGTGCCGCTGTTATGGAGGTTGCTTATTTTTTAGGGTACTTGGACACAGTGTTGAGGAACATCAGATTCCTAGCAGAAAATTCCAGTAAAAAAAAAGCAAGGGTGGGCTGTATGGTAAATACACTCATTCACATGTGTAAAACTACTTCTAGCTGTTCTTTGAGGTGTTTTATGGCACGTATACTCTCCAGAAAAGGAGGCTTTTTTTTATTCCTGATCTATACAGTTTACACGCCTGTGTGTACAGGCCCAGTAAAAACAATGGGCTGCAATAAGATCAGGAAAACACACCTCGATGCCTAAAAACGTGGATTTCTTAAAAGCACACATTTTCAGAGTATTTTAAAGCCATTGTAAAGTTATTTTTTGAATAAAATAAAAAAGATGTTATACTTGGTGCACAGAGCAGCCCTGAACCTCTTCTTCTGGGGTCCCCCCTAGCACTTTTGGCTCCTCCTCTTCTCCATGTGCCAATATAGGAAGCCACCTTCTATAGTGATACACATGTGGGCTTTGTGTGTCGATTGACCCGCACAAGGCAGCCTCGGCCCTGCCCCGCCCCACTCTCTACTCACTGGATTAGACAGCAGCAGGAGCCAATGGCTGTTGCTGATTTCAGCTAGGCCTTTGAAAGAGGGGAGACCTGCAGACAAGCACAGTGCTGGATTGATTTGTGTGTGTGTGTGTGTGTGTATGTATGTGTACAGCTACTGAAAGTTTTTTTTCTTACCTTTTAAAGTGTTACTAAACCCAAGACAGTAAAATCGGTCTGTATATGCAGTAAAGCATGCTTGTTATACTAACTGTGAAATTTAAGGGGTTACTTCTCTGCATTGTGTAAAAAGGCTGTTTGATCCTGTCTTCTCTGATCCTCCCCTTCTCCCACAGTCCCCAATCCATCTGCTGATAGTACAGAGTCTTGGGGGCACTCTGCATATGCTCAGTTTAGTGTGCATTGCCAGAGAGTTTTTTATTTTATTTTTTTTGGTAGGGAGGGTGCATGTAATCAGCACTCAGAGGGTCAGGCAGTCTCATAGGACAGTCAGAGGAGAATAAACTCCTCCTACAAGCTGTAACCAGTGCTTGGCCATACGCTGCTAGAAGTCACAAGACTGCTATATACTGGTGATGAGAAATGTATTTAGCAGTTTATATTTACTAAAATAAGTGTTCTCTGATTGGATAAGGTGGGGATTGTGATGTCACCACTCCACCTCATCCAATCAGAAAACATTTGCATGCTTTGAGAAAATGCAGTGTGTTCTTTTAATGGCACCTGTGCCAAGCAAGCAACCTCCTGTGTGCACAATGCAGCCATGCGCACGGGACCCAGAAGCTAGTGGAGGTCACTGAAGTAGCGGTGTCGTACATATTTACACTGGCCCATGCTGAAACCATCTAAAAATTGCTATGCCTGGAATTCATTTTCAAGGTCAGCAAAATGCCCAAAAACTGCTTAAAGTATAACTAAAGGCAAAACGTTTGGATAGAGTGGAGAGGGATTGGAACACCTGTCACGTTTTTATTACTGCCTGTGCCCCTGTTGGGGAGATTACCCTCCTATGTTTACTGAAAGTAAAAAAGAAACCCAAATTTTGGGCTATTCTCAGAACAGAAATAAAGGAGAAATCTTCCACTGGAGACACTAGTTCTGGTGACAACTGGGAAATTCCTCTCACTTCCTGTTTTGGCTGTAGCACAGGAAATGAAGGGAAATCTCCACAGTGGGGGTCATAGCAAAAAAAATGACAGGGGGTACAACCTTTCCTTGATATATCCAAAATAGAAATATAAAGTTTTGCCTTAATTTCTACTTTTAAGACACATTTATGTGTATGAAAAGCTTTGAAGTTCCTTTTAGGTATTTTGGCACTTGGTATTTTTTAATGAATAGAATACATTCATGTGAACTTATTCTTTAATCGTTTATAAATTGACCCGTTTTATTGAACTTGTACTATATTTAATTGGGCACTAGTTCTGAGTGCAGCCTGCTATGTAAAATACTCACCTTTATCACTGCTATAGAAATCTTTACTGTACCTTCCTGCCCACCTGCATTCTCACAGAAACATCCCTGCTGACTTTTTAGCGTACCCACTTGCCGCAGCCCATTCATTCAAATCCAACAGGGAGAAAGGTAAGTTGTTAACATAGCAGGCTGCACCTAGGACTGGTGAGTAACGTACTACAAGTTCACTAACGGTAAACTTGCACTTTGTCCTGCTTAGGTTGATTATTTATAAGCCCCAACAATTCCGAACTCAAAGGTTCAATGTAAACAATTGTCACTTTTTTTCTTTCGTCAATCAGTGTAAATTAAAAGGCAATCTGTACTGAGAGAAGCATGTAGGATGACATTGTTAAATCACATTAAAAGTATTGCCTGGCTATTGTAATCAATTTCATAAGTGCTTTTATTTACTGACTTAGAACCAGCATGCAGTTCTAATTTCACTTGCTGCATGCTTCTTTTAAGGGACTCCAACCAATGGCAGTTGTCAGCATTGGTAGCCTGTGTATTCCTTAAATGTGTATTTATTTATATGCAAGTACTTTACTGATTGTTTTATTTCTTTCAAGGGAACACTCAAGGGTTTTGATCAGACGATAAACCTAATTTTGGACGAGAGCCATGAGCGAGTATTCAGCTCTTCACAAGGAGTGGAGCAAGTAGTACTGGGACTATACATTGTACGAGGAGATAACGTGTATGTATTGTGATTTTTAAAATGTTGTATTGTATGTTTACCTATACAACTTTTGAAACTGGTGTTTGTAATGTGGGGGTACACACAAGACGCTTTTGTTGTGTTTTTTTATTTTAATGTTCAACCCAGAGGGCTGAACAGAAACAAAAATTGACATCACTGTACTATCTTAGTGATGTTAGTGCAGCGATCTCCTCCCACGGTGCTATTGGGTTCTGACAGGGGGACTGCCCCTCCACCAGAAGACACTGATCAGTGCTAGCAGCCATTGGCCGATTGGATGCTGGTTTTCCAACATGGCTGTTCAACAGAAGCTGGTCATAAGACCAGCTTCTGTCCAACAGGCCGCTGTGCACACAGGCCAAAAGTGGGCCGATTCCTGCAAAACTGGCTGATTTTCAGCCCTTGTGTACCCAGCCTAAGGCTAAAAAAATATATATATATTTATGTACCACACAATCTGTGATTACTTGCAGTGCTCCCCACCATCATCTATCATCTTCCATGTAGACACTGCCTTGTTTTGAACTGCCAGGTATACTCAGTAATATCAGCCTGGAGTTGTCCCTGGCCATCAAATTTGTTGCTAGTGCTGTGCACATGCATCTCTTGCAGGGTGCCCTGTGCCCTGTGTCCTGACACCACGACCACCAGACTTTATTTATTTTAACTTTTGGTACTGTAGTGCCATATGCAATTGCTGGCATTTTCAGACCAGGACTGAGGAAGATAGGGGAAAAGGAAGAAATGTGTACTGGGGGGAAGGAAGGTTGAGGAGAGGAGAGGAGAGGTCTGTATTGGGGGGGATTTGGTGAGGGATGTCTGTACTGAGGAGGATTTTGGAGGGGAGGAGGGCCTTGGAATCTTTACTATGGTGATTTACACCGGGAGGAGGGGATCGTTTTTGGCTATACTGTGTACACTGGCCTGTACATTACATAGTCATGGCCGAAATTGTTGGCACCCCAGAAATTTTTCCAGAAAATCAAGTATTTCTCACAGAAAAGTATTGCAGTAACACATGTTTTGCTATACACATGTTTATTCCCTTTGTGTGTATTGGAACAAAACAAAAAAGCTAATTGGACATAATGTCACACAAAACTCCAAAAATGGGCTGGTCAAAATTCTTGGCACCCTTTCAAAATTGTGGATAAATAAGATTGTTTCAAGCATGTGAAGCTCCTTTAGCCCAGGTTCACACTGGGCTGCGGGAGTGAAGCCGTGCGAGTTCAGCTGAACTCGCACGATTTCACTCTCGCTGGCAGTCCTGATTTCAGCCGCGATTACATTGACATCTGTGCAAAAACTCGCACAGATGTCTATGTAAATCGTGGCCGAAATCACAAAGTAGTACAGAAACTACTTTTTGAAATCGGTGCAGCGCCGCAGATGCGGCGTCGCACCGATTAGGAACGGTGCCATTGCCGCCAAGTTGCGGCAAATATCGCCGATTTGACATGTCAAAACGCACCAGTGTGAACCAGGGCTTAAACTCACCTGAGGCAAGTAACAGGTGTGGGCAATATAAAAATCACACCTGAAAGCAGATAAAAAGGAGAGGAGTTCACTTAGTCTTTGCATTGTGTGTCTGTGTGTGCCACACTAAGCATGGACAACAGAAAGAGGAGAAGAGGACTGTCAGGACTTGAGAACCAAAATTGTGGAAAAATATCAACAATCCCAAAATTACAAGTCCATCTCCAGAGATCTAGATTTGCCTTTGTCCACAGTGCGCAACATTATCAAGAAATGTGCAACCCATGGCACTGTAGCTAATCTCTCTGGGTATGGACGGAAGAGAAAAATTGATGAAAGGTTGCAACGCAGGATAGTCTGGATGGTGGATAAACAGCCCCAAACAAGTTCCAAAGAAATTCAAGCTGTCCTGCAGGCTAAGGGAGCATCAGTGTCAGCGCCAACTATCCGTCAACATTTAAATGAAATGAAACGCTATGGCAGGAGACCCAGGAGGACCCCACTGCTGACACAGAGACATAAAAAAATCAAGACTACAGTTTGCCAAAATGTACTTGAGTAAGCCAAAATCCTTCTGGGAAAACCTCTTGTGGACAGATGTGACCAAGATAGAGCTTTTTGGTGAAGCACAAATTTCTACTGTTTACTGAAAATGGAATGAGGCCTACAAAGAAAAGAACACAGTACCTACAGTGAAATATGGTGGAGGTTCAATGATGTTTTGGGGTTGTTTTGCTGCCTCTGGCACTGGGTGCCTTGAATGTGTGCAAGGTATCATGAAATCTGAGGATTACCAAAGGATTTTGGGTTGCACTGTAGAGCCCAGTGTCAGAAAGCTGGGTTTGCGTCCGAGATCTTGGGTCTTCCAGCAGGACAATGACCCCAAATATACGTCAAAAAGCACCCAGAAATGGATGGCAACAAAGCGCTTGAGAGTTCTAAAGTGGCCAGCAATGAGTCCAGATCTAAATCCCATTGAACACCTGTGGAGAGATCTTATAATTGCTGTTGGGAAAAGGCGCCCTTCCAATAAGAGAGACCTGGAGCAGTTTGCAAAGGAAGAGTGGTCCAAAATTCCGGGTGAGAGGTGTAAGAAGCTTATTGATGGTTATAGGAAGCGACTGATTTCATTTATTTTTTCCAAAGGGTGTGCAACCAAATATTAAGTTAAGGGTGCCAAGAATTTTGACCAGCCCATTTTTGGAGTTTTGGGTGACATTATGTCCAATTTGCTTTTTTCCCCTCCCTTTTTATGTTTTGTTCCAATACACACAAAGGGAATAAACGTGTATAGCAAAACATGTGTTACGGCAATACTTTTCTGTGAGAAATACTTGATTTTCTGGGGTGCCAACAATTTCACCCATTACTGTATGTCTGATCCTTGCACTCTGTGCCTTACATACATACTCCTGACCCATAGCAGAGTAGGCTCAGGTTTTATTTAACCATGCCCCTTTTAGGACCCTCTCGCTGTTACCACAATTTGACCATACCCACAATTCTCCAAGACATGCATAGCACATGCTTCTCACATCATCTCTCTACTCATACCTTAGCTTTTTGATGTTTGGGCCTTCCATGTCTGTTTTTTGTTCCAAAATTCCATGCCAAATTGTTGCAGGGAGTGTTAAAAGGGGTTTGGGGTTTGTGGATGTGGCTACAAATTAGGGGTGTGATTTATTTATTTTTGTGTGTGAATGTAGTGGTCATGGTCAGTAGGGTGTCACTAAGATTTGGTAACCTTAGTACATGATGTACAGAATGTGGTGGCACCCTGGGCAGTACAATGCCCCTTGTCTTGTCTATAGCACCACCATATTTCACAGGAAGATACTAATTGAATATTGATAAGAATTTTCTGCTTTGTTAACTCTTTCCATCACTCACTACAGAGCGGTCATTGGAGAAATAGATGAGGAGACGGATTCTTCGCTGGATTTGGGGAACATCAGAGCAGAACCTTTGAACTCTGTTGTAAATTGATCCCTGTGTAAATAAGCTGTACATGATTTTATTCATTATATATGTTTTCTTATAAGCGTTTGGATAAACATCATATGTATTATTATTGTTGTTGTGTTTAGTTTATTGTGTATAATAAAATGTTTGTACATTTTTAGACTTTTTCTTCATGCTACTATTGTCTGTATTTAGGCTATTTGCTTTGTGTTATAAAGAAGTAAAAGGGCAAGGAATCCAGGCGTATATTCTTGCACCAACTGGATTGCTGCCGTTAGTGGATTTTGATTTTCTTATTTTTCACTTTTAAAGCTGTAATTCAGACATCATCACAGGTAGAAATATTGTATCCATTCTGTATAGCAGTTCCCTCTGCAATAGATGATTCATTACACTGTCAGTGGTGAGCACCGTACACTTAGCAGGGGTCTCCCTCTTAGTATTTCCTCTTCTGTCTTTCAGGCTGGGTTCACACCATTGCGAATTTGAATGTGCAAATCAATCAATTTGCAATAGCAGGAGATTTTAACCGCCTCTTTATGGAGCCGGTTCACATATCTCTGCAGCGGATCCGGTGTGTTTTGCACAAAAACGCTGTGTGTCTTTTGGTCCATTTCAGCCCAAAATTCGGGCTGAATTCGGACCTGAAACGAAACCAGCACGCACTGGGCCCCTGCTGTGAGCCGCATGAGGCTCGGTTCACATAGGAGTCAAACTCTTCTGGTTGAATGTTCTTAAGGCAATATTCTTCTAAGATCATTTGCTTGCAAATGAATAAGGCCGCCAGAATACAACCCCAATTCCAAAAAACTTGTGTAACATCTACATAAAAACAGATGCAATGATTTGCAAATCTCATTAACTCATATTTTATTCACAATAGAAATCATATAAAATGTTTACACTGAGAAAATGTACAATCAAAAAAGGTAAGTTTGAAAGTGATGGCTGCAACACATCTCAAAGTTTGGATAAGGCCATGTTTACCACATTGTAGCATTCCCTCTTCTTTTAACCACTTGCCACCCACCACAGTACATATACTGCAGATAAGCAGCAGCTGCAGGCTAGGAAACATACCTGCATGTCAGGACTTGATTCTGGGTGTGCATGCACTCGCCCCCCTGCTGACCTGTGCTTTAAATTGGCTACATCACAAGTATGTCAGCGCGTTAGTCAATGATTATGGCTCTATACCTGCTTATCCGCTGTGGCCAATCACAGCACAGACCTCTGTGTGTTTAAAAACAGAACATACATGATCTGGCCAGTTTCTTCCTCCCTGAGCGCTTTTCGTTCAGGAAAAGAAGCCAGCCAGATTCTGTGACTACACACAGCACATATGTTAGGCATGTTTAACCCTTTGAATGCCCTGTTACCTCACCAGTGTCATTAGTATAGTGACAGTCTACAGTATTATTAGTGTCACTAGATGTCATTGTCAGTTAGCGCTAGACTGGCCACCATATTATAAGTTGCATTATTCTTTTCCCCCCGAAGGATGTTTCTTACTTTTTTTTTTCCCCAGATGATTTGTAATTACTGGTTGCAACCAGTGCCATCTTAACTACTGTCTTCCGAGTCTGAGGAGCAGTGTACTTCCGCCCTATCTGTGACCCATCAGAAAGTGTAACGGAAGTGATGTTTCGTTGCCGTCATCTTGCTACACCCCGCACTCATCTATAGTAAGGTTACAGTGAGAAGGGGGTAAGTGGACATCTTTTTACACCCACAGGAGTTTTGCATTTTACACTTTTTTTTTTTTTTAAACAGTAAACTGAGTTTATATAGTGAAATACAGTATTTACAACTCCATCTTACTGTTTAGATGTTGAATTTTTAAAGCTGCGGCAAGAGTGCTGATCTTACAGGTTTGTCAATCTGACAAAAGTTTGCTGCTTTTAAAACTCAACATTTAAACAGTAAGATGGAGTTGTAAGTACTGTATTTCACTATATAAACTCAGTTTACTGTTAAAGTGTAAAATGCAAAACTCCGGTGGGTGTAACAATATGTCCGCTTACCCCCTTCTTACTGTATCCTTACTATAGACAAGTGCAAGGTGTAGTAAGATGGCTGTGACGAAGTGTCACTTCCGTTACACTTTCTGACGGTTCGCCTAATCTGATGAAACACCTACTGTAACCTCGCACATGCTCAGTAATGTTGTAGCCAAGCCTTGTTTTTTTATTCCCAATTAGTATAGCTATAATATCCCACAGAGCGGTGAGCAAGCTTTGCAACACATTTATGGATTGTTTAATATGATTTTGACACAATCTACTTGATGAAGCTGATCTCCTTGCTGCTGATAACACCCCCTGTGACGTAGAAAGTCACATGGGGTGTTTCAGGAACTTGTGAATAGCACTGTAATCACGTGGGATCTCTGAGCTGTGCCGCAGAGAGGCGACACATATAAATGAACCATCAGTTCATATACCCACAATGAGCGTGCCGTAAATCGGGTGAAATATGCGCTGCTGATGTCATGAAAAGGAAAAAGACACATTACAAGCAAAGATGGGCCCTTATGGCTGTATTTGAGATGACTGCGGTTCTTGCCCTTCTCTGGACTGCATTTGCCAAGTCATCACAGAAATAATCTACAGCCATCAATAAAACTGGAAGAGAAGCCAGGACATAATCCTTCAGAATATCTGAAATGAATTAGTGTTGAAGTTATTTCATCCAGACACACGTGTATTTTTTCAGAATGCCTTTAACCTTTCTATCCTCGGAACCTTTTAAATGATCCCATATTGTCAAAGGGCACTTTTTAGTTAGCTTGGATAATTAGGCTCCATGTACACAGCTCAAAAACGGTCGTTTTTAAAGCGGCAGAAAAAGCTAGCTTTTATCAGCTTTTTTTATTAGCGTTTCAGTGTAGCGTTCTTTTTTTTTTTTTTTTTAATGGAACAAAAAACGCTGCCGAAAAATGGCACTTTGAACGCAAATTTCTTGCGTTCAGAAAAAAGACCATTAACTCCACTGCTCATTAAAGCTAAAAAAAAAACATTATGTGTACATGAACATATAGGCTAACAGAGTGCAGTTAATGGGCTTTTTAAAAAAAAACGCCAATAAACTGCAGTTTATCAGCTTCTGTGTACATGGAGCCTTAATCTATGAAGAGTGCAAATTGTCTAAGCTAAAGTCCTATAAACATATACCCATTTGCTGAGATTCAGAGATTTTATGTTCTGTACAGAAAATATTTTTCTCTTTTTTGTCCTCTAGACTATATGCTGTTTTCAATACAGTTTTAATTTTTCCTCATTCGTGGCAAAATCTATAATATAAAGCTGGAGTGTGGGCAAAAATATTACTGGGACATTACTAAGAAAGTATGCCTTCATTCAGAAAGAATGCATAGTGTTCTGTGACTGGCCAAGAGCTGATCATGAGGTTTATACACCCATTGTTTATTCATAGAATGTCATTTTATTTTTTAAAGGATTTAGGACATTTTATGAATGGAAAAGCTGCAGAGTGAGATGCCTGTGCTTCATCTGTCAGTTTCATCATTGGAACTTCAGCGGTGCATCACCGTCAGATGCAAGCAGAAAAAAAGTCAGCAGCTACTAACAGTGTAGCTGCTGACTTAATAAGGACACTTACCTGTCCTACTCGCCCGCGATGTCGGTCCCGCCACAGCGATCGATCGCTGCTGGCAGCTCCTGGCTCCTCCATCCTGAGGCGGTTTGCAGGCGCCCCAAAAAAGCCGCTCAATTGTATCCAATGTGAAAGGCCGAGGGCTTTCACACTGGAGCGTTGCGCATGCAGGAGGGTCAAAAAAAACTCCTGCAAGCCACATCTTTGAGGCGCGATAGGAGCGGTAAAAATACCGTTCCTATAGCGCCCCTGCCCATTGAAATCAATGGGGTAGTGCCTCCAAAACGCCGCAAAGAGGCGTTATTAACCCATTTTCGGACGCTAGCAGGGGTTAAAATCCCCCCGCTAGCACCCGCAAATCGGGGCAAAAAATACAGTATAGCGGCGCTAAAAATCCAGCGCCTCAGTGTCATAGTAGCCTTAGGGAAACAGGCAGTGAAGACTTACGGCTTCCCTGCCCTTTTCCTACTGCGCATGCGCCACTCGCACAGCGCTTTATGAATGGGCGGCTTGCCTCCTGGGATACACACAGTTCCCAGAAGGCAGCGCGCCCCATTCACAAGAAGCGTAAGGAGATCCACCGCGTACGAGAAGAGGCACATTAGGGGACTTCCGCATAGCAACAGGCATTTAGGGTGAGTAATTTATTTATTTTTTTAGGATTTTTAATGTAAACATTTTTTCAGGGTGGACCTCCGCTTTAAGTGCAGCAGACCAACATTTTTTTAATACACTCATATATTGGCAACTCGCTTATCAAAAACAGGTAAACACTGCTATCGTCCCAGTCCCAGGTTCCCATTGTGTACCAGGCAGCCACGCTTTGTGGATACTATAGCACAGTGTTTCTCAACTCCAGTCCTCAAGACGCCCCAACAGGTCATGTTTTCAGGCTTACCATTATTTTGCACAGGTGATTTGATCAGTTTCACTGCCTTAGTAATTACCACAGTTGTTTCATCTGAGGGAAATCCTGAAAACATGACCTGTTGGGGCACCTTGAGGACTGAAGTTGAGAAACACTGCTATAGCAACCAGAGCCAGGAGGAAGAGTAATTTAATCCAGCTTGGAGTACACCACCACTGCAGGGATGAAAGTGATGTCAATCCTGGGGCACAGAGTGGTGTATGAGTGTGTCTGTCAATGGCCTGAGGAAGGAGCACATGCTCTGTAACACGTAGCCATGCTCATACACCGCTCTGTGCCCCAGGATTGACATCACTTTCGCCCCTGCACTGGTGGTGCGTTCCAAGCTGGATTGCATTATTCTCCCACTTCCTGGCTCTGGCTGCACAGACACACAGCGGTGGCTGCCTGGTACACAGTGGGAACCTGGGACCAGAACGACAATGGAGTTTACCTATTTTTGATAAGCGAATTGCTGTTTTTAACAGGCGAGTTGCCAATTTTTGAGCTGAATATAAATTGTTGGTATGGCGCTTTCCTCTTTTTTAGAGGAGTTCACTTCTAGCTCTTGGATAGTAGCCACAAGTTTAAAGCAAGTTTAAAGCAGGCCCTAAGGTTCGGTTCACACTCCTACAACTTAGGATCCGACTTTGAGAGCCAAAGTTGCAGGACATGTGAAATGCCAAGCATCTCTGAGAGATTGGCATTACTGAAGTCGCTGCAACTTCAGAAAATTTTCCTGCGCTACTTTGATCCAACTAGTGTAAACTGAGCCACAGAGTGTTTCCCTTGGACTTTAAATTCGACTTTTAGCCGTTTTGTAAAAGACTTGGCCCTATGATCGTAACCCCCCCCCCCCCCCCTTATGCGCCAAATAATGTATACCCTTTCAAATCCCTGTCAGAGACTGCATGTAAGTAAAAAATGTTAAGAAAGAAGCAGCAGCCACCTTTAGGGCACACATAAATCACGGGTATCTAGCTAATGCCCCAATAAAGTGTTTGCTCCACCCTTCAGCTTTAAGTACCGTAAATAGTTTGGATCTTCAGCTGAAAAAAAAATAAGTGAGATTTTCTTTTCTTGCTTCATTATCTGGTGCAGTCTCATCCTCCAACACAAAAACCTCTATTAAATATCTGAGTAGTGAGAAATATGTTCACTTTCATCTTGCAATGGACTGAAAAGTTCCACATGGCTTCTGCTGGGGCTGCACCGTAGAAAAAGGCCACAAATGCCTTCATGGAAGACAGACTTTCTGTTTTGCAAAAATCCATAATGGATTGTAAGCGAGGGAACCCCTTCTATGTTACAATCAAGTGCAATTTACACACAAAAACATTTCTTGTAAGAATCTGACAGCTTAATGCTACAAACAGCATATCTTCTAGACTTCCTGCTCGATTGTAATGCAGGTCAGAGCCATCTCCAGGAGCAACCAGGAGATGCAACAGAGCAGTAAAAGGGTGCTTAACCCCATGTCATCTGCTCCAGACCCGAAAGAGATAGAAAACCACTGAGATTCTTGAAAAGGAGCAAAACATTAAGCGGTCATGGACTGAAAAGGAAAAAAATACTCAATAAATGTAAGCACTTCTACCAGCTCCCATACCAAAAAGTAGCTTCAGCTCCCAGGGTATTTTTTTTTTTTAAAGAACTGTAGTAAACGCCTACATATTTCACACAGGATACCTTTCAAGTATGGTTTACAGATTTTGGTAAGCACCTGCCTGTCAATTTATTCATGAATTAAATCATATTAAAATATGTGCTTGCAAAATTCAGACTCTTGCATTGTAATAAGATAAAAAAGCCAGAAAATCTGTGAAAAAAAAACAAAAAACAAAAAACAAAAACGTCTATTTGGTATTAACAAAAGTATATTTTTTGTGACATTAGGATAGTATTCTTGCACAGTAATTACAGAAGAGTTCTGTGTGAACTGAAGTCTTGTACCCATTTTATTGAAATTAATAAATAGAAAAGTGGACATTAAAAAACCCATAGTTCCCATAAAAATTTGAGGCCGTCTAGACTAAGACAGTATGAGGCAGACTGTACCAGAGATACACAGTATATTTTTATCCGTACCAAATATTCAGCAACAAAAGCAAAAAACTGTACCGTCTCCACAGCAGTGTATTATGAATAAAAGTTATCTCTATAAAAATACATAGCAAATCTTTCTTGGCACTAACACTTTGGGTAAATACTGACACAGGATGAGCTAGATACACAATGGATACATATTGGAATATACAAGAAATACAGTATATACATTAATATGTTGAAAGAAAACAAATTGGACCACACTGAACATAAAGCACATTAAAGACCAAATACATTTAGTTTGGTTTACATAAAGGGCCACAGTCATAATGTTTGTACAATTACATGTGTCTTTCAAGTGCATCTATACCCCAAACCTTTGTTTTCTATAGAACGGGGAAAGGGTGGAACCCCTGTCAGATTTTACTGCTATCTGGGGCTCCTAAGACAGTTTTTCTCCCCACTTACTGCTCCAGGGACAATGTTTTGCTAGAGAGAAAGTGAGGGAAAACCTGAAACTGAGAAACAGGCAAAAATATAAAGCTGGTTGAGGTTCTAGCATTCCCTTAGAGTAGAAGGGCAAAACTTTTATTTTTGAATAGAGTAAGGGAGACACATAACCCCTGTCAGATTTTTCCATCTGTGTCCAATTGGGGAGATTTTCCTTCACTTCCTGTCCCATAGCCAAAACCGTAAGGGAGAGGAAATCCCACCTAAGTGAGGGAATCCTGGGGTGTCACCAGATATAGAGTCCCTATTGGAAGATTTCCCCTCTATTCCTGTTCTGGTGACAATCCAATATGTGGAATTTTCTTTTTCTTTCACTTTCGATAATAATGGGAACCATGACAAATAGAGAGAGTGGATCTCCCTAACCCAGCCTTTCTCAACCTTTTTTGCATGGAGGAATCCTTAATATAACATTTTGACTCCAGGGAACCCCTGCTAATAAGTATTATATTTACAGCTCACAGTACGTTAATTTAATGATCGGTGGGAGGAATGCGCCTAACATTTGTGGTCATTGGGAATAATCCCCCCCCCCCTTACAGATAGCTAAAAAGATCATTGATGTCAGTGGTTAGTAATCAGAGGCAAAAACTGCTCATGCCTCAAGGAACCCATAGCAACCTCTGGAGGAACCCTGGTTGAGAAACCCTGCCCTAACCCGACAGGGATTCTAATCCCTCTCCACTCTACGTTTTGCCTTTAGTTATATAATAAAAAGTATTTTTAGTTCGGTGTTACTGTTAAATTTCCACTCACTTCGTGTCCTGGGGACAAACCTTTTGCCAGATAGGAAGTGAAGGAATCTCTCCAACAGAACTTCCAACTGCAGTAAAACCTGCCAGGAGTTCTAATCCTTCCAAACTCTATCCAAAACGTTTTGGGTACAGATACACTTCCAAACAGGAGGGGTGCAATCAATGGCCCACATATCATATTTTATAGGCAAGAGATTTGACAGGGACCTCTTGGTGTCGGACATCAACAGTGCTACAAAAGCAAAAGTATAACATTTTATTTTTTTGTCTCCTTCAACTCAGAAATGAACGCTTTGGGTTTAAGGTCTTCTTTATGTAACATCATAAGAACAATGTTTAAGAAAATACAGTCATTTAGATATACATCTATTTTATTACTCTTTTAAAATATACTATATCTACAGTCAGTACCAGATATGAATTCCATGGATGTCTGCAGGTTACCTATGTGGGTAATACACATATATATATATATATATACACACATACATACATATACACACACACACCTTCCACAAAAAATAATAAAAGGTGTATATAGACTAGTATTCAGTAAACTTTTCACAATGCTTTGGAATGCAAAAGGTTGCCAACGCCAATTACAGCCATGGACAAATTTATTGGTACCCTTACAACTGTTGTTTCATCCCCCCTGAAGAGTTATGAAATAAAAGCAATGGCCTCATGTGGACATGTATGCCTTGGGTATGTCAGCCTAAAGCAAAGTGTAAAAAAAAGAAAATTATTTCTTTTTATATAAACCTAAAATGGCTTAGACCACATTTTTTGGTACACCTAGAAAATAATATAAATAAATGGATCATAGTGATATATCAAACTAATGCCTAGTACACACGATGAGACAATAGGATGAAAAATACCACTTTCCGAATGATTGCCTGATAATCTGATCATTGGTACACAGCCAATCACAACAGTTCACGCAAAATTATCCAAAAGGGACAAGCACAAAACGTTTTCTCTTACGAGAACAGAATGAATGATTTTCTTGTAATTAGTATAGTATTTGTACGAAAAGAAATCGCGTGAGCAAGATCATGCTTGGAAACGAAAGAATACATTACAATACAATATATCACTTCCGAAGTTGTAGTCTGTTCTACGAGATATTCCGTAACTATAGTAACTAGGGTTGCACCAATACCGATACTGGTACCGTCACCTTTTTTTTTTCACGAGTGCTCGTACTCATGAAAATGCTCTGATACCCAAAACCGATACCATTGCAGTACGATTTGAGCCTATACAAAATGAATGGTTTTAAAAATTGCACTGCAAAGAATCGTATGCTATTTGAACAGGAATGCGGTGTGATTCCTGTCAAAATCGCATGCAGTTTTTCGCACCGCTCGTGTGAACCCAGGCTTGTCATAGTGCTTTCAGCCTGGGGTAACACAGGAGTGGTGGGGGAAACCATATGCGATTTGGACAGGAATCGCACCGCATTCCTGTTCAAATCGCATACGATTCTTTGCAGTGCAATTTGAGACCATTCATTTTGTATGGGCTCAAATCGTACTGCAAAGGTATCAGCGAGTACTTGACCGAAAGTATCCAGACTCATACTCACCAGTAAAAAAACTGTATCAGTGCAACCCAAATAGTAACCTATTGGTTTTCATTATGAGACTAGCATGCAAAAAAAAAAAAAAAAAAAGATGATAATTCGTCTGATATTCTTATCGTGTGTACAAGGCATATACGGTTTTCTTTAATTAATATGCCACATGTCTTTAATCTTGTAATCATTCAGTCAGCCATTGAAATGTGCGCTTGCAAGACGGGAAAAAAAGTCCTGCAAGCAGCATCTTTGGCGTGGTGTGGGCTGCGCTGTATACACCCCTCCCAAACCGCCCCTTCCCATTGGAATGAATGGGCAGCTCGTCTGAAATGCCTGAAAATCGATTCGGAAGCGCCACAACACAGGCAGTTTTAACCCTTTCTTCGACCGCTAGCGGGGATTAAAAGCGCCCCGCTAGTGTCTGAAAAGTGCCGGTAAAGCGCCACTAAAATAAGCGGCGCTTTACCGCCAGCGCGGCCGCAGTGTAAAAGCAGCCTAAATTTGGTGCATGATACGTCTTAGTTTCCTGCACCATTAGGAGTTTAGGAAATTCTTTGGAATCTATCATAATTTTAAGGTGTCTTGCTCTGCAGTTCCATTTTAAAAAGGAATACAATGCATTTTCTAGGGAGTTATTTCTGTGGTGTAAAGTAATTTTTATATGTTTTGCAATTATACTAAATGTTTTGAATTGTACATTAGGCACTAGATGCAGGGTGGACTCGCTGCTGTAACAACAGCTTAAAAGGAGAAGTCCAGCTTGAGCTTTTTAGGCTGAGCTTCTCCTCTGGGTCACAGGAGTGCAATTAGTTTTGCACTCCTGTGACCTGTGTTCAGCGGAGAGCAGTCGGAAGTCCACTCTCCGCTGATGTCACTGCCATCAGTCGGGGCAGCGCGTCATCTCGACTTCCAAGTCTGGATCCGCCAGCTGCCCTGATTGATGGCAGTCTCAGCGAGCCGCTGAGATGTGGAGATAGCCGCTCCCCGCCCTTCGACGGCTTAGCGCTCCAATGACAGCGGAGAAGAGCAGAAGCGATGCTGACTGACAGTCAGCATCGCTCTGCTCGGAGAGGAGTGAGAACCTAGCCATCGGCGGTGTTCGGTGGCTTGGTTCTTAGTGCAGACGCCAGGGGACAGGTGCAGCATCAGTCTGATGCTCCATCCACTGAGGTAAGTATAACTAGCAAAAAAAAAAAAAAAAAAAAAACTCTTTTAAAAAGTGACTTGCAAAAACAATAAAAAAAATCATAATAGGAGCTGACCCTGCAAAGACAAAATGAAATACTGTTGCCCACACTGCCTGGCTTCTTTTTTATATCACTTTATACTGGTCAGACAACGCACTGACACCTTCGCAGCCATTGAGCTACATGCTAGGTGCTCAGTGTGCTCCTGTACCTTTAAGCAGGGGTGGGCTCCCCTCTAGTCCACCTGCCCGCATCTATTCATCAGAATGCATGTGCCTCCACTGTGGGGACACTTATAAGTTAGCGTTAGGTACCACAGATACCAGGGTGCCGTGGCGAGGCTCTGTGACTTACGCATGCATTTGCAAATGCGTGCAGACTAAACCCCTGCTTTTAACGCATACTGTTAGATAGATTGATTTGGTTGTCTGCAAGATGGTCGGTAAGTAAGCTTGGTCTTTTTCCCTTGGATTTATCCTTGGCCCTGTTTTTACCTTATGTCGCCCCCAATGCTGCTTACTGCGATGGCCAGTTATAGATGGGGGCAGTGGCGCCTTTTTTTGTACCACACTGCCTAACACCTGTTCTTTAGAGGTGTTGGGGTCAGCGGCAGAAACCAAAGAACGGTGGGGGACAAAGAAAATTGACACTCCAGGTAGTATTGGTTTCCAAGGAGACTTCAGGGGACGCATTGAAAGTGGTATATGGTGGTGTGGGCAGTAAATATTTAGTTTCTTCTTTGCAGGGGCAGCTTTGATTTGTGATTGATTTTTGCGACAGAGGGGTTGATTTATTAAAACTGGAGAGTGTAAAACTTGGTGCAGCTGGTAGTCAATCAGCTTCTAAATTCAGCGTGTTCAATTAAAGTGGATGTAAACCCTCCATACACCCAGTGAAGTGAACAGCCTCAGATGATATACAGAGATGAACTAAATCTCCCTACATAAGATTTACATGTATATCTGCTGTCTTCACATTTATATATGGTTTAGAAAGTTCAGATCTTGTTAGGAAATGTTCTCTTCCTGTTTAACACAGAGTGTGATGTCTGGACATACAGCCAAGATAGCTAAAATTGTTGATTGGAGGAAAGGCACACACCCCCTCTCATCATAGGCAGAGACTCTCAGGAGGCATTTTGTAACCGGGCCAGCTCCCTGCTAATCTATTTTAGCAACCTCCCTTGACAGAAATGTCAGGCTGCTTTTATCTGATGTGTCCGAGAATTTGCCAGGAGTTATCAGGCTGATAACAAAGGAACGGTCAGGAGAGAGCTAGGGACTTGGCTCTTTGAAGAAAGATAACAAAATACTGCAGATATATGTGCCCAGCTCAAATTTCATGAATTGGGTTTACAGCAACTTTAAAGTGGTTGTAAACCCTTACAGACCACTTTATGCTACAGGTAAGCCTATATTAAGACTTACCTGTAGCTACCCAGGATATCTCCTAAACCTGCACAGTTTAGGAGATATCCCGTCATCGGCACATGCGCACTGGGTCAAACTGAAGCAATGGCACCTATGTGCCGTTGCTTCAGTCCTTGCTTCTGTTACTGCGGCTCCCATGCACATGCGCGGGAGTGACATCATCGCGGCTCCGGCCAATCACAGCGCCGGAGCTGCGATACCCAGAAGTAACCCCCGGGAGAGATGTCGGCGGCCGGAGGGGGAGACGAGGACGGCTGCAGGGGCTTCGATCTCAGGTAATACATAATGAGCTAGTAGGGTATACAACCACAAAAAAATCTGGAAGCCGATTGGTTTCTATGCAGAGCTGCACTAGATGTTGCCCTTTCCAGTTTTAGTAAATCAAACCCAGAGTTGCTGAAGATAAGATATTAGCCACACTTTTCGATGAGTTGTTCCACTTAGACTTGCATTGTGAGAAGCAGCATTAAAGTCCAATTAGAAATAAAATGTGTTTTTTAATTTTGGATAGACTAGAAAGCGTTAGAATCCCCATCAGGTTTTTAATGCATTCTTTGTCCCCATTATTATTTCCCCTCGTTTCCTGTTTTATCTAACAGGACAAGAAATTAGAGAAAAGCTTCATAACAATGACACAAATAGCAATCAAAAAAAACTTTTGCCTGTATTTGGGCTTTAAAGTAAACTTTAATGAGAGTAGCAGGGAGGATGCCATAGCCGACTTCCCATTCTGCCAATGCTTCGCTCTCATGTATGGACTTCTTTCTGGAAAACTTGACTTGTTCTAAAATCAGTGAGCCTGAAAATACTGAAACCAGCGTGAGTCAGCATAATTGCCAGGCAACTAATATTTACATCAAGTAAATCTTTTACAGGTGTACCTAAAAATCATTGAAAAACAATATACCGGTAGTTATTTTAGCCTGCAGTAAGTGTGCAAAAAAATGCTGTTTGTTGTCAGGTTTATTCACTCTAAAGTGAATAGGTAACCCTAAAAAACCCACTGGGATGTATTATGTATTTTTCATCAGCTATATAGTGATGCTTCCCAAATGTAGCTGTACCCTAGAAAAACATCAACCACATTATGAAACACTATTCAGAATAGACACTTAGTCGGTAGTAGTGGTTCAATGGAAGGAGTATAGTAAAACACAATAAATACATAAATAAAACAATATAAAACAATTCATCACAGCTCTGTTAATTGATGTGATTTGAGTGCAAGTGCATTGTGCATCTTTGCAAACCAGATGACTGGCTAAGACAGCATAAAAACATTTTCACATTAAGATTTATCTTTACAGTAAACAATTTCAAGTTTAGAATGTTCTAGTAGTGTTTAAATTTTGTAATTTTTCTTTAAGACCTCCAGATACTGCTGTCTTGCTTGAGAAACAAGGTCCTGGTCATTGCTTAGGTTTCTCATGGAACCGCCTGTTGATCCCACAGGAGAGACTCTGGCACATCCTGTATCCAACTCTGCATTTGCTTCAAACACAAAAAGAATAATAAGGCACATCTCCAAACTTTGGGAAAAATACTTAAAATTTGGCAAGTGTATAAATCCTAATATTCTAAGTTCAGATTTACCTTTTTCTAAGTGTTTTACTGCTACTTTGATTCAAACTTCTAGTCATCAGAGCAGCAGCTTTAAAAGTATTCACTATACTGACCTCATCTCCCCCTATAGGATCTCTCAGAATGGCAGCGCACCAGGCATGGGATCATCTCCCACAATAGAAGCGCACCAGGCAGGGGATCATCTCCCACAATGGAAGCGCACCAGGCAGGGGATCATCTCCCACAATGGAAGCACACCAGGCAGGGGATCATCTCCCACAATGGAAGCACACCAGGCAGGGGATCATCTCCCACAATGGAAGCGCACCAGGCAGGGGATCATCTCCCACAATGGAAGCGCACCAGGCAGGGGATCATCTCCCACAATGGAAGCGCACCAGGCAGGGGATCATCTCCCACAATGGAAGCGCACCAGGCAGGGGATCATCTCCCACAATGGAAGCGCACCAGGCAGGGGATCATCTCCCACAATGGAAACACACCAGGCAGGGGATCATCTCCCACAATGGAAGCGCACCAGGCAGGGGATCATCTCCCACAATGGAAGCGCACCAGGCAGTGGATCATCTCCCACAACGGAAGTGCACCAGACAGGGGATCATCTCCCACAATGGAAGCGCACCAGGCAGGGGATCATCTCCCACCCGGTCACGTCACTCATTCACAGTCCTCTGAACAGAAAACGACAAGGTCCGGCAGCCTTGAGGCTGTCGGCATGTAGTTTTCAATAAATTACCACGTGCTGTGGTAGTTCATTGAGTCTTCCTGTCAGAATGTATTGATTTCCTCGTATGAGGTACGAGCAAGCTGATACACCGACATATCTGCAGGAGACCTGCATGGCATCAGCGATCTCCTGTTGGCTGGTGCAAAGCTTTACAGGCTCCTGCAACAAAAAAAGGCCCCTTTCACACACTCACACACACACACACGCGCGTCCGTTTTATCACTCTGTTGATCCCTGCTGAGCCGGAGGATGACAGGCCCGTCTCTGCATACTGTGCAGGGATGGACTTGTCAGAGCTCCGCTCTCCTCTATGGGGGGGGGGGGGGGGGGGGGAAATCGGATGAAAATGGACCACCTGTCCGTTTTCATCCGATCTGATCCATCAGACGGATGGAAAATAGTGTTTCTATCTATCTGGATTCAGTGGATCGGAGCGAAGCGGATGTCAGCGGACATGTCACTCCATAGACCTGCATAGAGCGTTCCTTCAGGTCCGCTTAAAAAACTGACAGTCGGACCTGAATGGTCCGCATGTGTGAAAGGGGCCCAATTGCACATTTATACCTTTAAAAAAATATATAGTGAACTTATCCTTTAAGCTATAATACAAGCTACCAATCTCATTAGCATTCCCTAGTAGCGTGTGATGTTCTGCCTTCAAATTTTTATGAAAGATATAAAAACATTTTTTGGAATACAGTAGCAATCCGTTTTCAAAAAAATGGGTGGTCGTACCTTGGTCCAATTCTTTAGTGATATTCTTTTCCAGCTCTTGCTGCATCTGGAATACATATTTGTGTTAACAGTTGAGTATTAACAATCTAATGCACACTGTATGCACAACTATAGAACTAAGTTTACATTTACTGCACAAAGTTCAGTTCAAATACACCCTTTTGTTAAATAGGGTTTACAATTTGCCAAATAACCCTATAGAGCTGCAGAGCTCCAAATCCACCTACTGCCAAATTAAAAAGTTTAGTTTTTATTGTTTTGCATAGCGTATGGATGGTTTAGAACATCAAACCGACAACAGTAAGGCAATACAGTAACAATTCATAAATAGTCAGTGCAGTGCTTAAAAAAAAAATTATAATTTTTTTTAAAAAATTATTAAACTGGATCCCCACAGAGGCAACGATCATCCATTATACCCGTCTGGGAGCGCTTGTTTGACCTATCTGTTAAGTCAGAGGTCCACAGTCTGAGGTGAGAAGCCCGCATTGTCTAGGGTGGAGGCACTGATACGGATGCACAGAGAGGATTTATTTCTGAGCACCCTAGTCACAACTGTGGAAAAAAAAACGTCTGTCTGAGCACCCTAGTCACAACTGTGGAAAAACAAACGTCTGTCTGTCTGTCTGTCTGTCTGAGCACCCTAGTCACAACTGTGGAAAAACAAACGTCTGTCTGTCTGTCTGTCTGAGCACCCTAGTCACAACTGTGGAAAAACAAACGTCTGTCTGAGCACCCTAGTCACAACTGTGGAAAAACAAACGTCTGTCTGAGCACCCTAGTCACAACTGTGGAAAAACAAACGTCTGTCTGAGCACCCTAGTCACAACTGTGGAAAAACAAACTTCTGTCTGTCTTCTGTGTTTTTTTCACTTTCTTGGATTGGCTACGGATCTTATATATGAATTTAGACTCGTGTATAGTTTTCTCTTGCCATATATGAATTTTTATTATATACATTTTTTTTTAGCGCTGCACTGACTATTTATGAATTCATACCTAGGGATTGATATATTGACCTTGAGTGCTTAGCTGCTTTTGTATTTTAGTGTTGGTTTTGCACTTACTGAAATGAATACACTAACATACTTGGAAGACTACACACGGCCGTTTTTCTCGTCGAGAAAAAAACGAAATTTTTCCCATTCGACGAGAAAAACGATAGTCTGTGGGCTTTCTATCGTTTTTTTCGACGAGAAAAACGGCATTAAAAACGACAAGAAAAATGAGAACATGTTCTCATTTTTCTCGTCGTTTTTTTCGACATGTTTTCCGTGGCAGTGTTTCCCATAGGGAAACACTGCCGCGGAGCCCACAGACGGTCGTTTTTCTCGACAAGAGACGTGAAAAACGACCGTGCGTGGGGAACAAGCCGGTCCCTCGTTTTTAATGACATTATTCACGGCGGTTTTTTAACCGCCATGAATAATGATCGTGGGTACGCGGCATAAGGATGCAGTTCAGCCTATGCAAATAATCTTTCCATGTTGGTGACTGTCGGGGGTAATTATTTACCATTGCTCTGTTTTTTTCTGTCAAAGCTAAAGCCTGCTCATATATATTAAATAAGCACTGACTTTTTGAAAAATGACATGCCAATAATGCAACCAAGTAGGAAGCAAATGTTAACCACCATTATCTGAAAAGTCATAGGGCTATTAAGTGATACTAAAAGTTTTTGTTTTGTTTTTTCGTTAAAAATAACAAACATACTTACCTGAGCTGTGCAGCGAATTTTGCACAGAGCAGCCCAGATCCTCCTCTTCTCTGGTCCCTCTCTCTCCTGTTGAGTGCCTCCACAGCCAGCAGCTTGCTATTGGGGAACCCGAGCCACAGCTCCCTGTGTCCATTTAGACATTGAGCTGTGGGCAGGCCCAGCCCTCCCCCTTCTCTCCTCATTGGCTCACTGACTTTGATTAACAGCAGCAGGAGCCCATGGCGCCACACTGCTGTCTCAGCCAATGAGGGGGGGAGTCCCGGACAGCTGAGTCTCTCGTGCAACATCGCTGGATCTAGATGGGCTCAGGTAAGTATTAGGGAGGCTGCTGCACACATAAGTTTTTTTTATCTTAATACATAGATTGCATTTGGATAAAAAAAACCTTCTGCCTTTAACACCATGTTAAGTTGTCTTTGGACACTAGAGGAAGGACAGGCATTCAAGCACAATCTGATCACTATATGGCACCTCTGTGAGGCAAGCATTCCCATTTATGGCTATGGAGTTAGGAGGGATGTGGGAATTGGAGTGCGGGGCAGGCAGATGGTGCTGGAACATCTCTTCTCAGGACAACCCTTTTGGTAGACACACCCTAGAGAAAGGGCTGCCAACAGTTTTCTGCTTCACCCCCGTGAGTGATGGCAGGAAATAATCACCTAATCTGGCTGTAATGGGAATTCCTACAGTACAGCCGGCCCTCCTTTCCCGGGCCCCATTAGTTCAAAAGAAGGGTCTGGGCACCTGAGGTACTGCCTTATTGCAGACACTGATCCTCTTGTTCCTGCAGCGCTGTCAGCTTCTACTCCACTCCCTCTATGCTGTAAGGAGATCAGTTCTAGCATCTGTGCCCCCATTCTCCTATTGTCCGGCCCTCCCCTGTGTGCCCCGTGCCCCCTTTCCCCTGCAGCGCTGGGCACACAGGGGGATGTTTCAAGATGAAGAGCGGGGGAAGGGGTCCCAAAAAAATTACATATTCCTTTTCTGAGTGAACAAAGTGAGCGATTGGTACTGATTGCTCCTGTGCCTATTCATTGCTGAAGCATAGTAAACTGTTAGTATGATTCAGATTGTGAATGAATAGGAAGCCTGTGAGTACTTACTATTTATTCATCTGTGCAGCTGGGGCTGCAGAGAAACAAGCTGATGAATCTATGTACTCAGTCCTTTTTCTGTCTTAACATGTAAGGCATCAGGGATCTGTTTAGAATGAAAATTCTAATTTTTTTTAAAATAAAAAATAAAAGTAATGAAGGACTCGTTTACATGTGCTTTTGCTAATTTCCTCCATGGCTGTGAGGCATGTGTACACCCCTATTCACCGCCTCTGTTGCTCTGCGTTTGAGCTTTGGGGTGTGCGAAATATGCAATAATGGCTGCGCACACCTATGATTGTTTCTTTAGGTTTGGTGCAGTCATGTGATAAGATTAATACCCCTTTTGGTTGATACCAATCTGTATGGCCATCAGATATCACTTCAAATTAGGTTCAAATGAAAAATAGTAAATCTGACAGGCATAATGTAACAAAATCATAAATACAACTAACCTTTACAAAGTAAGCTCCCATTTCATTAGCACTAAAACCACTCCCGACTGGGTTGAGAAAACTCCCTCCAAGTCCCAGACTTCGGCTCAGAGCTGGATTACTACCAAGACCTCCAAGAGAACTTGTATCCAAAAGAGGGTTTCCATTTAGACTTCCATTCAGAAAACTGCTTGCAAACAAGGATTTGCTCCTTTGCCTTTCATTAAGTAGCTTGGCATTGACTTCTGCAAGCCTTTCATTTGCTCTGTAAAAATATAAAAATGATACTTTGTTTTTTTTCTGCTTATGCAGAAGTGGTCAAACACAACTCATATAATTCTGTTTCTGGAAGCTGATAAATGTTATTCACCTTCCTACAAGGGTAACAATTACACAGTGAGCTTACATATATTTGTTAAACAGATACAATATACATTTCTCTTGTACAAAAGGTTTTATTGAAAATTCATCGACAGAGAAGTACAAAAACAGTAGGTGACACATCATGGACATTCAAACATAAAACCAGAGGCATCGAGAGGGTTAGTCCGCAGTACTGAGTTCGAGCCAGCCCCCAGAAATCCAAGGGCGGCCGGAGTGGACCAGCTAAATAATGTCCATACCACACATTGACCTGTAAACGTAACATTATGCTGGTCTAGGAGACATACCGGCTATCGTGCCAGGATACATATGGAGCATAAAAGCAGAGTGACTGTAACAGGCAGTAGTACAAAACCGGAAACAAACTGAAAGTGGACATAACGGAAAGGAACGTTCACCAAACTGCATATTAAAGAGCAGCACATCATGTGTCCAAGACCCACAGGACCAAGCCTGTGGGCCCAAGCAACAGAGAGAGAGAGAAGACAGAGCGGGTGAGGGGAAAGAGGACCACTTAGAAGGATAGTGTGGGCCTATAATGCTAAAGAGAAAGGAAGAAAGAAAAGATGAAGAAAAGAAATCAGGAGGAGCGGGACAGGGAAAGAGGGAAAGGGGGTCCACGGGGTGGGGGGACAGAGGCTCAAAGGCTCTTGTGAGCCACCCAGGGTTGCCATACCTGGAGGAATTTATCATGGGTGTTTAATAAAAACAGCAGTAAGTTTCTCATTAACCGTAATATCATTCACGCAGTTTTTGACTGCTACAAAGCTGAGGGCCGGGGTCTTCCAGGCCCTCACTATAATCTGTTAAGTTGCAGTAAAAATATGTTCCCGCCAACTGGCGTTCAGGGCGAAGAAGCTCTGTGATTGGTTTCCACAAGAGGGCCTAAAAAGGGTCCCTCTTTAAATTGGTGTTGAAGAGATTGCAGAGCAATGCGTAGACTCTGACCCGCAATCTGCATACCATGGGGCAGGTCCACCAGATGTGCGCCATTGTGCCCTCTTGAGAGCACCCACGAAAGCATAGGAGGGGAATAGGATGGGGTAAAACTCGCCAATCTGGCCGGGGTGTAGTACCACCTATAAAAGACCTTGTAAGCGTTCTCCAAAAAGAGAACATTCTTAGAGCATTTGGACAGTGCTATGGTCATGATCTGCCAGTCCTCTGGATCAAGTTGTTTCCCTAGTTCAGCCTCCCACTGGAGGTGATAAGGTCTCAATGGTGGCTTCTTAGAATTAACGATAGCTGCATAAATCAGGGATATGAGACCCGAGGATTGGGGGCGCGATCTGCATAAACTTTCGAAGGGGGTCATAGTATAAGGGGTGGGTTGAGACCTGATAAGTCGTTGGAGAAAATGTCGAAGTTGTAAATAACTATAATGCTCCTTAAGGGAAACGTCGTGAGAGGTACGCAAAACCGCAAAGGGGATAATCTTGGTTGGGGTAAACATGGAATGGACGTCTACAAAGCCATGTTCGGTCCACCACGAAAACTGTAAGGGGTTATCGCGACCTGGTGAGAATAACGGGCGATGGAGGAGGCGGAATAATGGGAGATGAGGAGAAATCAGGCCTGCGGAATATTTGACCGTAACCCACAACCTAAGGGAATGAGCTAGACAAGGACCTATTGTAGGCGGGCGATGTGCCCGGGGGAGCCAAGGAAGGGAAGCTAGTGGCATCGGATGAGAATCCACTAGGTCAATGGTAGCCCACAATTGCATTTGCTGCTTCGCATGAAGGTGGAACAGTGGGGCGATACCCGCTGCTGTGTAATAAGCTTGTAAATTAGGGACCGATAGGCCACCATTAATCCTGCGGGCAAAAAGAACCTGCCTCTTAATCCGGGGTCTCGTGGGGCCCCAGATAAACTGCATAATTTTACGTTGATGTATTCGGAGGATGTGAGAGGGTACTTGAACAGGCAAAACACGAAAATAATAGAGCAATTTCGGTAGATAGGCCATGCGTACCGACGCCACTCTCCCAAACCAGGAAAGTGGAAGAGCGGACCAAGAGGCGAGCTTAATCCCCAGGTAAGGTAATGAGGTCGACTATTGGAAAGGAAATGTAGATTGTAGGGATTCTAAGTCCGAGGGCGGAAGGTTGATAGACATTGCCTTAGATTTTGCCGGATTAACCGATAAGCCTGAAAACGAGGCGAAAGTGTCTAAAAGAGACAGCAGGTTGGGTAGGGAAATTCTAGGGTTGGTAATGGTCAACAGAACGTCATCTGCAAAAAATGATAATTTATGCGGAGTACCTGCCACTTCCACCTCAGATATGTCCGGATGGGTTTGGATGGCCTCCGCCAAGGATTCCAGAGCCAGGACAAACAGGAGTGGGGAGAGTGGGCATCCCTGACGAGTTCCCCTCCTGATGGGGAAAGTGGACGACTCAAAACCATAGTACCGAACTTTGGCCTGGGGTGAGTCATAAATAGCCGAGACCCAGCTCAAGAAGGATGCACGAAAGCCATAATGACGAAGCACCTGTGTCAAATAGGGCCAAGACAATGTGTCAAATAGGGCCAAGACAAGGTGTCAAAGGCCTTATTGACATCAAGAGACAAGAACATCGATTCCAGGGATCTGGTATGTGCAATATGTTGAATTTGAAGAAGCCGTCTAATAGCATCTCCAGCCTGTCTCCGAGGGACAAAACCCACCTGGTCCTTCTTTATCAGGCGTGGGAGAAAGGAATTCAAGCGATTGGCCAAGATCTTGGTCAAAATTTTCATATCAATATTAATCAGGGAAATAGGCCGGAAATTAGCCCAAGAAGAATGATCCCTGTCTGGCTTCGGGATCATCACGATGTTGGCGGTCAGCAGAGTAGACGTAAATGGTTGACCTTCCTTTACCGCATTGTACATAGCCGCAAGGTGCGGGGCCAAAACATCTGCTAGCTTCCGATAATACAAGGCCGTGAAGCCATCCGGACCCGGTCTCTTACAAACTTTCAGGTCTTTAATGCACTGAAGAACTTCCGATACCTGAATATCTTGGTCCATGAGAGACGCATGAGTGTCGGATAGAGAGGGTAAGGATAGATCGTTCAAGAAGGCATCCAGGCCCTGGGTAGAGGAGTGAGTGGGGGCAGAATAGAGCTTAGTGAGCCGGTGTCGAAATTCGTCCAATACCCGCTGTGGGATGCCCGTGAGAATATTGTTTGACGGGTGCGCAGAGTTATAGGGGTAAACTTCGGAGTGAAGGTACACAATCTATTCGCCAACGCCGCATTAGGCTTGTTCGCCTTGGCATACCATTTTTGACGTGCCCAACGCAAAGTGCGCTCTGCTTCGTCAGTTAAACATAAATCTAAATCCGTGCAGGCTTTATCCAAGAGTCTACGATTGACCAGGGAGGGAGTTTGTCTGAAGGCGACGAGCCTGGATGCACTCCTTTTTACGTTGTGACGCCATGCGAATCACGTGGCCGCGAAGGACCGCTTTGTATGCTTCCCATAACGTCACCGGAGAAGAGACAGTCCCTGCATTAAGGTTAAAATAGTCCTTATAGGCTTCCTGGATGTCACCAAGAATCGAAAAGAGACAAAAAAGAGTCGTTCATCACCCAAGGGGCGCGTTGCGGTTTGCTGAGAAGGGAGTGGCATACAGTCAGAACAGGATCGTGATCCGACCAGGGGGCCGCTAAGATAGAGACGGAATCAGAGGAAGATGCTTCTGTAGTACAAACATATGGTCGATCCTGGAGTGGGAGTGATGAGGATGGGAGTAATGGGTATAGTCCCTACCGAGGGGGTGAAGCTCCCGCCAGACATCTACCAGGTCATAGGTTTGCAGGGCCTGTGAGAATTTTTTTAGCTGCAAGGGAGGGAGGTTTATGTTTCGGTGGATATTTATCAAGAGAGGGGTTCAGCAGCACATTATAGTCGCCTGCTAGCAGAAGGGTAGCCTTCTGGTGGGCCTTTAATAGAGAGCAGATGTGGGTCAGGAAGGATCCCAGATTGTGATTCGGGGCGTAGTAGGTCATGATAGTTAACTCATTGTCCTGAACAGAACCCTGCAAGAGAAGGTATCTACCAGACATGGGAGTAAATCACACATGTGCAAGTCACAAGCAAGTCTCAAGTCTTAACCTTCAAGTCTCAAGCAAGTCCCAAGTTACTGTGACGAAAAGCAAGCAAGTCAAGTCGAGTCCCTGCTAGAAGTCAAGCAAGTCTAGTCAAGTCATTTATTTTGGTCAAGTCACAAATCAAGTCAAAATACTGATCTACCCCATACTGTATAAAAATAATAGGAGGGATAACAATAAATAATATTGGTTATGTGCCCATGCCTCACTGTGCCCATGCCTCACTGTGCCCAATGCCTCACTGTGCCCGTCAGCCGTGTACCTGATCGGCGGCATCCCGGCGACCATTCCAGTATTCAAGAGCCGCGCCTCCTCCTCGTCTGTGATAGGCGGAACACTCAATTTCCCAGCATTCAGTGTTCCGCCTATCACAGAAGAGGAGGCGCGGCTTTTGAACACTGGAATGGCCGCCGTTTGTCTGCATGACACGCTGATCAGGTAGGCAGACGCCGGCTTGCGGTTAGTGTTGCCAAGTCATTGCAAGTCATATAGCCCAAGTCAAAGTCAAGTCGAGTCAGTTATTGAATTCTGTCAAGCAAGTCCTCAAACAGGTGACTTAAGTCAAGTCATGTGACTCAAGTCCCCCACCTCTGGTATCTACCACAATATACATTTCTCATTGAAAGTGTTCAAGGCAGATTTAGCCTGCAGATGCAAGAAGTATCGAGATATTATAAACGGATGGAGTATAAATTGATTCTCAGGTCTGAACTTATTATATTGTAAATTTCTGTTCTATAATAGCAATAAAGAATGTATTTCCTTCACCGAGTTGCTCACCTTTCTAGCTTTGAAGCCAATGATTTTCTAGTCTTCTGCTCTTCAGCATACATGTCTTTGATCCTATTAAGCTCTGTGAGAGTGGAGTCTTTCTGGCTCATATTTTCTTCCTGTTTATTCTTAATTTTGTTTAGCTCAGATTCAAGGTCTTGAATTCTATGATCCAACTGATTCTTGACTGTAGTGTCATTTTCAGCTCTCAACTGTTCTAACTTGTCTTTTGATACAGCTTGCGCCTGAAAAAAAAAAATCCAGTTACTATCTGTGTCCATTTACAAATCTTTCCAATAAATGCTTAGTGGGAAGATACTGCTTCTGGGAAAGTATGACACTTACATTGTAAGACTACTCACACTACACAGTTAAAGTGTTACTAAACCCACAACAGTAAAATCAGTCTGTATATGCAGTAAATCATGCTTGTTATACTCACTGTGGAACCTAAGGGGTTAATCCTTCGCACTGTGTACTCTAACTTTCACAAAGACCAAATAATATACACCAATTTGTTTTTTTTCTACCAAAGATATGTAGCGGTATAAATTTTGGCCAAAATTTATGAAGAAAAATAACTACCGTATATACTTGAGTATAAGCCGACCCGAATATAAGCCGAGGCACCTTATTGTACCACAAAAAACTGGGAAAACGTATTGACTCGAGTATAAGCCTAGGGTGTCCATCTGCAAGCCTCACTGTGCCTCACTTTGCCTCGCTGTGTCCATGTGCATGCCTCACTGTGTCCATGCCTCACTGTGCCCATGACGTTTAACATGGGCGTCTATGGAAGGGGTGCCAGGCTTTGAAAAATCAGTGCTCCCCGGCCGTAGGTCCCCCAGACAAAAAAAAACTTTCTACACCTATAGAGGAGACATGGGGCTACATGTGTGCCAAGTTTCAGGTCCAGGGGACCTAGGACCGGCCGGTACCGGGTCCCCAAAATCAATGACCGTTTAACATGGGAGTCTATGGAAGGGGTGCCCGGCTTTGAAAAATCGGTGCTCCCCGGCTGTAGGTGCTCCGGGCAACAAACTTTGCACACTTGTACTGCGTCCCCAAAGTCCGGGAGATCAGGCGCAAAAAAGGTGACTCGAGTATAAGCCGAGGGGGGCATTTTCAGCACAAAAAAAATGTGCTGAAAAACTCGGCTTATACTCGAGCATATACGGTAATTTTTTATTTTTTTTTATAACAGAAACGAAGAAAAATGCTTTTTTTTTACAGAATTTTCAGTCTTTTTTTCTTTTACAGTGCAAAAAATACAACTCCCAGAGGTGATTAAATACCACCAAAAGAAAGCTCTATTTGTGTGAAAAAAAAGGACAAAAATTTCATATGGGTACAGTGATGCATGACTGAGTAATTGTCATTCAAAATGTGAGAGCACCGAAAGCTGAAAATTGGTCTTGTTAGGAAGGGGGTTTAGGTGCCCAGTGGTCAAGTGGTTAATAAAAGAAGAAAAAAAAAAGGGTTTTGCTTTACCGATGAGGCGATTCAACGCCCAGAGTCTATACAAGACTGCACATTGTAGGAACTTTCAGAAATCTTCTAAACACTTAGGGGTTGATTTACTAAAACTGGAGAGGAGAGTACAAAATCAGGTGCAGCTTGTGCATGGTATCCAATCAGCTTCCAACTTCAGCTTGTCAATTAAAGTGAAAATCCAAACACTAAACACTATTACTAAAATCGCTACATCTACAGACATCCATGATCTAACACAAACTTATTTAGCCCTGTAAAGGAGAAAATCAGTATACATACCTTTTCTGAAGCCGCTCTGGTCCAGTCTCCAGCGGCGGAAGCTCTGCAAGCTGACGATTGTGAAATTAATGGAGAGTGACGTCACCCATAAACTTACTATGGGGCTTCCGGTGTTGGCTGCCTCCTCTGCACCCACCTACACAGAGAAGCCGCCGCTGACACCTCAGCGTGGGACCATACCAGAGCGACTTCAGAAAATTTATGTGTATCCATTTCTTCTTTGCAGGGCTAGCTAGGTTAGTGTTAGATTGTGGGTGTCTATAGACCTAGCGATTTTAGTGTTAGGGTGGACTTCTTCATAAGCTTTGAAAAAAAACCTGGAAGCCAATTGGTTTCTATGCAGAGCTGCGCTCTCCAATTTTAGTAAATCAACCCCTTAGTGTACCTCTGTAGTAAACAAACCAACAGACTAATATTAAGCGAAGTATAAAACTTAAAAAAACTTAATATATTGCAGCTTACTACTAATCATTAGATGTTTTGGCTTTTCCCCTGGTGATCTGGTCAGTATTATACAGACACCACGCTGAATGAATGAGCACAGCGGGCAGATTTGAACAGAAACATTGTCAGTCTGCAGGGGGGGGGGGGGGGGTGTACTAGATTTAAATACATTAACAAATTGAAGCTGAACTCCAGCTAATACTTTATAATCAGTTACAGCAAGCATTTTTTTTCTTTTTGGGATAAAGGTTTTACATTAATAAATAAATAAAAGCGGATCATTGTAAGCACCCCTGCAAGTGTTAAATGGTCTGTCCCATCCCTGTAACTGCAAGAGAGCTTTTCTATTGAAAACCAACAGACTTACTGGCTGGATCACCAAATGAAAATAGAAAAAAGCAAGCTTAAAAAAGAAAACTAACGCACCCATCACATCTAAGAATTAGTAAGCTGCAATATAATAAATGTTTGCTTTTGGGTTTAATACTGATTTATTTGAAACAAAATTATGCAACTATAAAATTGCTATAATCTGTGAAAGTGGTTCTAACATGTATACCTGTAGAAACATATTGACCTCCTCCAGCTTTTGTCGTAATTCTTGCCTACTCCTCTCATCAAGTTCTCTTTTATATTGTTCCATGTAACTTTGATCCATTTTGCTTGAACCTATGTGTCTTCTGAGCTCAGCAACTTCTTCTTCCAGCTGCCTCTTACTTCTCTCTAATCGATCATGATTCTTGTGCAAAGCCTTCATTGAAGATAACTGTTCATGCAAGTCACGATTTGAAGCCTCAAATTGAATGTATTTGCGGGATTCTCTTTCCAAATTTGAGGAAAGTTCTTCAATCTGAGCAATGTAAAAGAATACAACAAAACAATATAAAACACAAGGAGGCCAACTGCTGAAATTAGAGAGAGCATAAGCCTAGGTTCACATTGGAGCGAGTTGTCTTGTGATAGTCGCAGCCTATTGGAGGCAATGGCACTGTTCCAATTGGTGCGACACACCATTTTGAAAAAGTAGTTCCTGCACTACTTTTGCTGATTTCAGGTGCGACTTCAATAGACATCTGTGCATGAAGCCACACAGATGTCTATCAAGTAGCACCTGAAATTGCGCTGACCTTGCTACTTTGAAATTGCGCTACTTCAAGTGAAGTAGCGTGATTTCAAAGTAGCAGCAATGTGAACCAGGGCTAAAAGACATTTAGTGAAAAGTAAAATGTTACTGTTTCCTTCTTGCTCTATGAAATGAGAGAAGTTGGTGCGGTTCTCTCTCGGTTGGATATCCACTGATTTTATTGGCTAGGGAAGAGCTGCTGCTGCAGTATTTGCATTAGCACAATGCGATTTAACCTTGGTTCCCATTGCACAGTGCATGTGATTTGCACACGAATCACATCACATTCCTTTGCAAATCACACGCATGTCTGTGCGGTGCAATGTGAGGCCATTAATTTTGAATAGCTCAAATCGCACTGTAGCCGCACAAAAAAGGTGCGGGCAGCTTTTTTTTTGGTTTGAACTGGATTGTATGGGTGTTTACACCATGCGATCCAGTTCCGGCAAAAGCACCGTGTTTTGCGCCCCGCTTTTGGGATGTTAACTTTTAATTGACACCTGCATCAGATCGCATGAACACAGTGCAATTGCTATGTGGGGTAGGAAACACACAAGAATCGCTGCATTTCCCGCACGGCATCAGTGTGAACCAGGGCTTAGTGTCCAGCAAAAAAGAACCCATTAAAGCCCGATGTTTGGGATGAAAGAGTGCAGATCACAGGTGACTACGATAAATGCATTACCTTTTCCTTTAGTTTGAGGACGTCACTGTCTGGTTCATGGCTTCCTCTGTAGGACCCTTCCTTCATACTAATTGGCTGTTTTTCACCATTTTCAAACTCCTTCAATTTTTTCTTCGTAGTCTTTAAAAGTTTTTTCAGTCTAATGGGGCAAAGAGTTTCATGGTGCATAAAAATAGACAGATAAATAATAAAAAAACATCAAACATAATGTATTAAAACCGTATGAAGTACCCTTAACAGCAAGCAGTCTTCTGAGTGGGCCCACAATGTGACCCTGTGCTTCTGCAAAGCATAGCCAGACCCTCTGTGACAACATTATTCCTTCCTGGACATACAGTCAGGTCCATAAATATTGGGACATTGACACAATTCTAATCTTTTTGGCTCTATACACAACCACAATAGATTTGAAATTACACAAACAATGTGCTTTAACTGCAGACTTTCAGCTTTAATTTGAGGGTATTTACATCCAAATCAGGTGAACGGTGTAGGAATTACAAACAGTTTGTATATGTGCCGCCCACTTTTTAAGGGACCAAAAGTAATGGGACAGATTAACAATATTTAATTTAAACTTTCACTTTTTAATACTTGGTTGCAAATCCTTTGCAGTCAATTACAGCCTGAAGTCTGGAACGCATAGACATCACCAGACACTGGGTTTCATCCCTGGTGATGCTCTGTCAGGCTTCTACTGCAACTGTCTTCAGTTCCTGCTTGTTCTTGGGGCATTTTCCCTTCAGTTTTGTTTTCAGCAAGTGAAATGCATGCTCAAATCGGATTCAGGTCAGGTGATTGACTTGGCCATTGCATAACATTCCACTTCTTTCCCTTAAAAAACTCTTTGGTTGCTTTCGCAGTATGCTTCGGGTCACTGTCCATCTGCACTCTGAAGCGCCGCCCAATGAGTTCTGAAGCATTTAGCTGAATATGAGCAGATAATATTGCCCGAAACACTTCAGAATTCATCCTGCTGCTTTTGTCAGCAGTCACATCATCAATAAATACAAGAGAACCAGTTCCATTGGCAGCCATACATGCCCACGCCATGACACTACCACCACCATGCTTCACTGATGAGGTGGTATGCTTTGGATCATGAGCAGTTCCTTTCCTTCTCTATACTGTTCTCTTCCCATCACTCTGTTACAAGTTGATCTTGGTCTCATCTGTCCATAGGATGTTGTTCCAGAACTGTGAAGGCTTTTTTAGATGTTGTTTGGCAAACTCTAATCTGGCCTTCCTGTTTTTTGAGGCTCGCCAATGGTTTACATCTTGTGGTGAACCCTCTGTATTCACTCTGGTGAAGTCTTCTCTTGATTGTTGACTTTGACAAACATGCACCTACCTCCTGGAGAGTGTTCTTGATCTGGCCAACTGTTGTGAAGGGTGTTTTATTCACCAGGCAAAGAATACTTCGGTCATCCACCACAGTTGTTTTCCGTGGTCTTCCGAGTCTTTTGGTGTCACTGAGCTCACCGGTGCGTTCTCTCTTTTTAAGGATGTTCCAAACAGTTGATTTGGCCACACCTAATGTTTTTGCCATCTCTCTGATGGGTTTGTTTTGTTTTCTTTCTCGTACATCACGGGACACAGAGCGACATAGTCATTACTAATGGGTTATATAGATACCGTCAGGTGCTGGCACTGGCAACTTCCAAAACCGGAAGTACCCTCCCCTATATAAGCCCCTCCCATCCGGGAGCACCTCAGTTTTTTGCCAGTGTCTAAGGTGTTGGCCAAGAAGAAACATGTGTTTTTCACTGAGCTTGCGTACAGGTTCTTTTGGGCCTCAGTAAGCTATTCCGGATCCGACCAAAAAAGCTTCATAGCTAAACGGTCGGTACCCGGGCATTGCAGAGAAGAGCAAGGTTTTGCCTGTAATGCTTCTCTTAGGAGAGCTGGACCCTGGGATCCAGAGCTCTGGTCATACCCACGACCAAGATGTTTTCTGTGCAGGGTGCTATACAGGTCCAGGGGAGTGGAATCCTTGGGAACCCGGTCCCTGAAGGTTTGATTACAATGCCTGCCGTGATAGGTGAAGTTTGGGCTTTTGTGGACCAAACAAAGTCCTGCGGCGGGGAACAGGTAAGTGGGGGCCCCCAGGAACTTGGTTCTATTGGGGGACCCCCAAGCCTAATTTGTCTTTCTGTCTGTTACCTAATGGTATTCCCGCAAAATTCTGTGCATGCCTGTAACTACTAAAAAAATGTAATAATTTTTAATGGTGGTCAAGAAAAAAAAAAAAATATATTTTTATATATATTTAATATATTAGACTGCGGTACCTGTGTTTGTCCACTAGAGGCCGCTGTGGAATGTTTTCTTGTCATGTGGACTAGCTTCTTCTCAGCAGAGCAAAGTCCAGGCAGATGGTGAGTTCTCTTATAGGAAACTGCTTCCTCTGCCATGTTGCAGTGCTCGTCCATCCCCCGGCCTGCGGCAAAGAGGGGCCCTGGCTCCTGTCCCTTGTTACCATATTTGAAATTAGCGCCAAAGGCGCACGTGCCCGCGCGCGTGCACGCGCCTCTATATATAGAGGTGAGCCGGGAAAGGGGGCGGAGCCTGGGGGATGACGCTCTGTGCGCGCCGCAGCGCTTCTGCGCATGTGCGGGCGTCCCAGCAGTTTAAAAAAACCACAATATTGTAGTGAGCTGGCTATGAAGTACAGAGACAGAGCTGGCAACATTTAAAGGCATACAGCAAGCGGTTGATACAGGCATCCCCTAGAAAGGCACATTAGTAGACACCAACTGTGATATAGCAGCAATTGTGCTAGACTATTCTCAGTAAAAGTGGTGTATTACGGCTGGAATACCTCAGCTTTAGGCTTAGGAATATGCCGTCCAGAAGCTCCGGAACTGAATCTTCCAGGAAGCGAAGGGGGTCTCATCGGGCTCGGAGGATCTTGGGCATACTCCTGCTGCACCAGTCTCCCCTGAAGTTCAGAGGTAAGTGACCGTAGAGACCCCGCAGGGTACTTGGTACTGTGGCTGTCCTCAGTTCACCTGCTCCTGTGTATGTAACAGAGGAGGATTTTCCTCAGCTCTGGGAGGATTAGAGAGAGATTGTCAACATTTATCGCTGCCTCCCTGTCAGGGAAAGCACGCCCGATCTCCGTCTCCTCCTTCAGAGTGCCTGTTAGCAGAGCAACAGTCCCATACAGGGATCGACCTGCCTGAAGGGGATCAGGATGAGGTTGATTCTGTTATAGAGGAATCAACAGTGGGGGAACCTTTTCTCAGCATCTTAAGCTGAAAGATTATGGGTTCAGTCTCTGACTAACATGGTCCGATCAGCATTTAAAAATGCACCTTGCGGAACCATCAACCACTACTGTATCCTCGTTGGGGTCGCTAGAAGCCCCCAGACTGTTTGTTCTTTTCCACTTCACCCTTTACTGAAAGGGCTCATTTACCAGGATTGGGAACGTCCTGAGAAAATATTTATTCCCCCAAGAGATTTCCGGTGGTCTATCCCATGGAGGATAAGTTCATCAAAAAAAAAAAAAAAAAAAAAATGGAAGGTCCCTACAGTGGACGTAGCCATCTCTTGTATGTATAAATCACTGACATGTCCAGTGGATAATGTCCAAATGTTCAAGAACCCAATAGATAAAAGATTGGAGTCCTTATGAAAATCTGCTTGGTGATACAACCAGCAGTAGCAGCTATTGGGGTCTGCTAAGCAGTGAAGGATCAGTTGAAACAGGTCTTGAGGGACTTGACAGATCAGCAGGCTTTGCCCTAGCTGATCTACCTAGAGCCTTAGGCTTTGCGGTTGACGCCATAGAGGATTCAGTCCATCAGGCCTCCCGCCTTACGCTGTCTATAGTACATATGCGTAGGCTCCTATGGCTCAAAAACTGGTCTGCTGAAGCTCCCTGTAAAGAATGGCTGGTTAGCGTCCCATTTCATGGTGAACGCTTATTCAGGGAAAACCTGGACAAATATATCCAGAAAATTTCCAGCGGTAAAAATACGCTCTTACCGGTTAAAAGCAGAGTTAGAGGTCCCTCTTTAAGAGGCCTGCTTCTCCAGTCCCTGGGGCATCGGCTGTGTAACAGTTCCGACGGCCTCCTCGGTCAAATCCCGGGGGTAAAAAACAGGGACAGTAGCAGGGTAATGAGAAACCCTGGGTCAGGGGAGGTACAAAACCTCCCCCAAAGTTAAATTCATTGAAGCCCCCACTCAGTCGGGTGGGGGGAGGACTCCAGTTGTTCGCAAGAGACCTGGCGGGACACGATCAAGACAGATAGGTGCTCTCCGCAGTAGGTTTGGGATACAGTTTGGAGTTAAAAGACTCTCCTCCTTCCCATTTTTGAGGTCAAACGTGCCAAGGGATCCCCGGAAGAGAGAGTCCCTCCTGTTGGCACTAGAACAACTATTGCTCCAAGGAGTAATTATGGAGGTTCCCCTGGAAGAATGAGGGTTCGAGTTTTACTCAAACCTCTTTACAGTCCCGAAGCAAACGCGGTCGGGAGGCCCATATTAATTCTAAAAGGGCTATACAAATTCCTGTATATCAGGACTTTCCGATGGAGTCGATCCGATCGGTGGCCACTGCCCTACAAGGGGAGGATTGGTTAGCCACGATCGACATCAAAGATGCTTATTTGCACATTCCCATCTTTCCAGTCCACCAAAAATTTCTACGCTTTGCAGTAGAAGGGCGCCATTTTCAGTTCAGAGCCTTACCCTTCGGTTTGGCCACAGCACCACGAGTGTTTACAAAAATTCTGGCCCTTTATTGGCCAATCTAAGAACACAAGGTGTAATGATAATGGCATATCTGGATGACTTGTTGCTGATAGACCACTCAGTGAAAAAACTAGACGTGGTCGTTCACAAGACGATCAAGTATCTGGAATCTCACGGTTGGATTATCAACCGAGACAAGTCAGCCCTAAAAACCAGTCAAAAGTCTGGAATACTTGGGGCTAAGGTTGGATTCAGGCCAGAGAAAAATATTCTTGCCTCGAGGAAAGGTGTTGTCTTTGAAAGATTTGATCCACTTAGTGGGTACAAAAAAGACAGCCGTCCATACGCCTGTATATGAGGCTGCTGGGAAAAATGGTGGCATCATTCGAAGCAGTACCCTACGGTCAATTCCATTCAAGGAATTTGCAAGGGGCCATACTGTCAGCCTGGAACAAAAAAGTTCAGGCCCTAGACTTACAATGTCCTTGTCCCCTTCCGTTCGGAAGAGCCTCCGTTGGTGGTGGGTTCCCCAGAATCTGGAAAAAAGGAAATCCTTCAGTCCGATTTCTTGGAAGGTGGTCACTACAGATGCCAGCCTTATAGGCTGGGGAGCAGTACTGGAGCAATAGTCTCTCCAGGGCAGATGGTCGGATGCAGAAAAGGCCCTGCCCATCAATCTCTTAGAGATACGAGCAGCCCGGTATGCCCTAGTAGCATGGACATCCAAACTCCAAGGGTCCCCTGTCAGAATTCAATCAGACAATGCCACAGCAGTGGCATATATCAATCATCAGGGGGGCACCAGGAGTCGTGCAGCCCAGAGGGAAGTAAATTACATCCTGAAATGGGCAGGAAAAATATGTCCCAGCCATATCTGCGGTATTCATTCCAGGAGTGGAGAATTGGAAGGCGGACTTTCTAAGTCGCCAGCAATTAGGCCCAGAGGAAGGGTCCCTTCACCCCGAGGTTTTCTGGACAATATGTCAGCGGTGGGGAACATCGGATGTAGATCTTCTAGCATCCAGATTCAACGCAAAGGGGGATAGGTTTGTCTCTCGGACAAGGGATCCCCTAGCTTGCGGCTCGGATGCCCTAGTGTTCCCTGGGGATCAGTTCAAGCTGATATATGCATTCACACCGCCACAATGGTTACCTCGATTACTCCGCAGAATCAGGGTAGAAAAGAAACCAGTGATTCCGGTGGCTCCAGCGTGGCCCCGAAGAGCGTGGTACGCGGAGATTGTAAAATTTCAGTGGGGAGTCCTTGGACTCTCCCACGTCGTCCGGCTTTCGCAAGGACCGATATACCACCCTTCCTTACCAGCCCTAGGTTTGACGGCCTGGCTATTGAAGCCCACATTCTAAAAAAGAGAGGGCTCTCTAATGCTGTGGTATCTACCATGATCAATGCCAGGAAGCCGGTATCCAGGCAGATCTACTATAGAATCTGGAAGGCGTACATCGCGTGGTGTGAGGCCAAGAAATGGCATCCACATAAGTACGTAATAGGTAGGATTCTGGACTTCCTACAGTGGGCTGTAGATAGGAAGCTTGCCTTGAGTACTATCAAGGGTCAGATTTCGGCCTTGTCAATATTTTTTCAAAGGCCCTTGGCTTCGCATTCACTAGTCAAAGCCTTTATACAAGGAGTGATGCGTATTAGGCCTCCGGTTAATATTCCCATATGTCCATGGGATCTAAACTTGGTTCTGTCGGTTCTACAGAAACAACCATTTGAACCATTACAGCATATTTCCTTGGTGCTTCTCACCAGGAAATTGATTTTTCTAGTAGCCATTTGTTCGGCTAAAAAGAGTATCGGAATTAGCAGCTATGTCCTGTAAGGAGCCATATCTGGTTATCCATAAGGACAGAGTAGTGTTACGTCCTCATCCAGCCTTTCTTCCTAAGGTGGTATCGAGGTTTCATTTGAACCAAGATGTGGTTCTTCCTTCTTTTTTCCCCAAACCTACTTCGGTAGAGGAAAAGTTATTGCATTCTTTGGATGTAGTAAGAGCAGTTAAAGCTTATCTAAAAGCCACTGCTCAGATTCGCAGAACGGATACTTTGTTTATTCTGCCGGAAGGCCCCAGAAAGGGTCAGGCAGCGTCAAAGTCTACTTTAGCCAAGTGGATTCGACAGGTCATTATGCAAGCTTATGGCTTGAGAAGGAGACCGCCTCCGTTCAAAGTTAGAGCGCACTCCACGAGAGCAGTTGGAACTTCATGGGCAGTGCATCACCAGGCCTCCCTGGCTCAAATCTGTAAGGCCGCAACATGGTCTTCGGTACACACGTTTACTAGGTCCTACCAGGTGGACGTTAGAAGTCAGGAGGATGTCGCCTTTGGGCGCAGTGTGTTGCAGGCCGCAAAAGATCCTCATGTCTGATAGCGCTCAGCTTATATATGGTGTATCCCCCCCCCTCATTTGGCATTGCTTTAGGACATCCCATTAGTAATGACTATGTCGCTCTGTGTCCCGTGATGTACGAGAAAGAAAATAGGATTTTTATAACAGCTTACCTGTAAAATCCTTTTCTTGGAGTACATCACGGGACACAGAGCTCCCGCCCCTCTTTAGGGACACTTATTGCTTTGCTACAAAACTGAGGTGCTCCCGGATGGGAGGGGCTTATATAGGGGAGGGTACTTCCGGTTTTGGAAGTTGCCAGTGCCAGCACCTGACGGTATCTATATAACCCATTAGTAATGACTATGTCGCTCTGTGTCCCGTGATGTACTCCAAGAAAAGGATTTTACAGGTAAGCTGTTATAAAAATCCTATTTTTTCAGCCTAAAGATGGCTTGCTTCACCGATAGTGACAGCTCTTTGGATCTCATATTGAGATATATATATAAAAAAAAACCTGCGCTACCTGTGAGGAAAAAGCTGCCGACAAACAATAAGACAGTATTGTGGAAAAATATAAAGATGAAACAATGCAGCGCTAGACCTAAGAACTTGACCAAGTATGTATCTGTGAAAATGAAAATTCAAAGATGAACACTTAAACGTGACTTCACTCTAATAATCAAACTAATGATAGTGAGAAAAACATGCATAATACATGTACACCTGTGTCAAAGCAGTCAACCTATTAAAATAGGCCACATAATAAAATGTCCTAAGCAAAAAAACAACAAAGTCTGTGTTATTCTGTGATAGACATGCTGAATCCACTGTGAAATTTGGAAGTATTCACGTTGTAGATGTGTTGTATCAAAACAACCAAGATGGATATAGGGGTATGTTCCGGCATCCACAATCAAGAGGTAGGTAATAGATACTCTTACCGTGACTCAGATGTAAATAAGCATAGATGGGAACTCCAAGGTAGATGCTCCAATATGGATGTCTCAAATCCAGCCAACATCAAAACTGCGATAAGGTGCTCCAGTTGAAGGGCCATTGCTCGAAACATGTCGGGTTTTTAGTCTACTGCCATCCTTGCCATCACGCATTATACTATTTTTTACTTCGAGGATACTATTTTTATCTGCATCTATTATTGCTGCATGTAATACTATTTTATACCATGATGTTATGCCAATAACATCTACATCATATCCTGGTTTTATTTACACCATATGGAGCCATCTTTTTCTCCCTTTTATGACATCCTGCCTTAAAGTGATGCCCCTAGTGGAAAGTTTGCAGAGAGATACATCTTTCGTGTAATGACCATCGGGTGAGCACCTTATCATCGCAGTTTTGATGTTGTCTGGAGGCTGGATTTGAGACATCCATATTGGAGCATCTACCGTGGAGTTCCCGTCCATGCTTATTTACATCTGAGTCACGGTAAGAGTATCCATTACCTACCTCTTGATTGTGGATGCCGGAACATACACCTATATCCTTCTTGGTTGTTTTGATACAACACATCTACAACGTGAATACTTCCAAATTTCACAGTGGATTCAGCATGTCCATCACAGAATAACACAGACTTTGTTGTTTTTTTGCTTAGGACATTTTATTATGTGGCCTATTTTAATAGGTTGACTGCTTTGACACAGGTGTACATGTATTATGCATGTTTTTCTCACTATCATTAGTTTGATTATTACAGTGGAGTCACGTTAAAGTGTTCATCTTTGAATTTTCATTTTCACAGATACATACTTGGTCAAGTTCTTAGGTTTAGCGCTGCATTGTTTCATATTGAGATATGACAGCAACAGATTCCAAATGCAAATAGCACACTTGAAATTAACTCTGGACCTTTTATCTGCTCCTTGTAAATGGGATAATGAGAGAATAACACACACCTGGCCATGGAACAGCTGAGCAGCCAATTGTCCCATTACTTTTGGTCCCTTAAAAAGTGGGAGGCACATATACAAACTGTTGTAATTCCTACACCGTTCACCTGATTTGGATGTAAATACCCTCAAATTAAAGCTGAAAGTCTGCAGTTAAAGCACATCTTGTTTGTTTCATTTCAAATCCATTGTGGTGGTGTATAGAGCCAAAAAGATTAGAATTGTGTCGAAGTCCCAATATTTATGGACCTGACTGTACATTTTACTCCAGAGCTAAAATGATAATCCTGACACTTTATAAAACTCTGGTAAAGTATTCCATCCAGTTCTGGTCACCAGTTCTCAGGAAAGATGTGCTGGAAAGGAGACGCTCGAGAGGAAATATGATAGCAATATACAAATACCTTTTAATATTTACAAACTGTGCAGTGCTGTAGTGCTCAAAAATACACGAATTCAATATTTACTATGTGCAATAAATGACATGAACAAATAAAATAAAATATAAAATGCAAAAGTCAAAAAACAAACCATATCAAATCTGTGCAATCCAAACAGAAAAGTGTCCATGCAAATTGAAGAAACAGCCTTCTCCAGATGAATAGGATCCACACAGTGATGTCTTACTCCATCCGCTCCTTACTTCGTGCTCAAAATTGGTGAAGACAAAAGTGTCACCGCAAAGTGCTACCCCCAAGAAGTAATCTCATCTGGTGTAATGCAACCACTACAGCCAAGTAGAGTCAAAAACAACTTTTTAGCCCTTCAAGGGCTACAAAATAGCGCATTCCAAGGCTCCACTATCGCCTTTCAAATGGCCCAGTATAAATAAAAGGAAAATCTAATGCCGCATACACACGATCGTGAATCACGACAGGAAAAAAACGAGGGAACGGCTTGTTCCCCCACACACGGCCGTTTTTCCCGTCATTTTTTCTCTTGACGAGAAAAACGACAGTGTGTAGGCTCCGCGGCAGTGTTTCCCTATGGGAAAACTGCAGCGGAAAAAAATGACAGAAATCACGACGAGAAAAATTAGAGCATGTTCTAATTTTTCTCGTCGTGATTAATGCCGTTTTTCCCGTCGGGAAAAATGTCAAAAAGCCCACAGACGATCGTTTTTCTCGTCCAAAGGAAAAAATAAAAATTTTCCCGACGGGAAAAATGATCGTGTGTACGCGGCATTATAGTGCTTATATAGTTTAAAAAAGCAGTTTATTAAATCCACAAAAGCACAGGGTACTCACATTTCACTGGCGCTTCCAGTGCACCAGTCTATAACGAGCATAAAAACTCTATTATTAGAGGTCTCTCCCTCACTCCACACAAGCCTCGCAGACAACTTGCCGGCGGCCAGTTCCAGGTGTCGTCACCGTCCGTGCACCCCCCACACTTCTCTGTTTAGATTGCACAGATTTGATGTTGTTTGTTTTTTGACTTTTGCATTTTAGAATTTATTTTTCTTGTTCATGTCATTTATTGCACATAGTAAATATTAAAATTAGTGTATAATTGAGCACTGCACAGTTTGAAAATATTACTAGTCTTTGTAACACATCTATGGGATTGTAAATTGTGTCAGCGGCTTTTCTATTTATTATAAATTTTATTTATTTTTTCACAATTTATTAGTAGCGCTCAGGTTTATTTGTTAATAAATAATAAATATACAAATATCTTAACAGTGATCCCAGCGTAAGTATGAAACTTTTCAGTCCCAGGGAGTGTAAGACACAGAGCCACACGATGAGACCGGAAGAAAAGTGGTTTAACCTTAGGCTGCATAGGGGGTTTTTCACTGTCAGGGCGGTAAGGATGGGGAAATCTCTTCCACAATCGGGGGTATCAGCAGGAAGTATGGCTAGTTTAAGACTTTTGGACGTGCATCTTAGCGAACACAATATACAGGGATATGGGAAATTATTTTCTACACGCACACACAACAACACAGGTTGAACCGGATGGACTGTTGTCTTTATTCAACCTTATCAACTATATATGTAACTACATATACTTATCTGAGCTTTACATTATAGCTCCACCTTTAGCAGCTGTGAACGGCTCCAGCCATGCTCAAATCCAAAAAACAAACAAAAAACACCTGGGGTGGACTCCTCCAGGAGTCTGCTTGCTCGACAGGGAATGAGTCCACTGATTCTTGCTGACCAGGCGGATGGCTGGTGCATGTCTGCTCCGCTTATGCAGAGTGGACACAGACACAGCCCACTCTTCTCTACGGGCAGTCAGATGTAAACGGACCACTTGTCCGTTGACACCCGACTGCCATGCGATGCGCTAGGTGGATGAACAGACCCCCATCCGTCTGTTTTTAGCGGATTGGATGTCGGTGGGTGTAAATAGACATATGTGTTTACCTCCACCACTCCATAAAGAATAATAGAGGGTCTGATCGTGACCGCCTGAAAAACTGACAGGCAGACCCAATTAGTCCGCTTGGACTCTGTGAAAGGGGCCTTACACAGAGTCACTAGAAAGAATATGGGGCATGTTCACCCAAAATTTATATTTAAGTTTAAGCCACTCACACCACCAGACATGTACTTTTACATAAGAGTAGCATTGGTAGATCAATAGCAGTAGAGTAGTCAGGCTCCTCTGCATTTTCTGGTGTGCGTCCCTTTGGGAGATGTACCTTCACTTTCTGCCCCAGAGACACAGCACAGAGTAACCGGAATTCTATGGCAAAAAGGATTAACCCCTCGCAGACAGTTGTCATTGGAACAAGTTTCCCTGCTGGAAGACTCCTCCCGACAACAGAAAACACTGGGATTTCCAGACACTTTCTTTACCAGAGAGAAATGGTCCAATAAACCACTAGCAAAGGTGAATCTTCCCAGCAGGAACACAGACAGCAATAAAAACCTTGGGAAGCAGAGGAAATTTGTAGGGAGCTAAATCTATCAAAGCAGTAGATGTTCTGAGTTCAGTCTTAAGCAGTGTAGGGGGAATGATACCATTATGGCCCGTACACACAATCTGAAAATCGGACGACAGATCGTCCGACTTTTTTTGCTTAATAGTCGCAAGTAGAAATTGAACAAAGTCACGAAAAAATGCCCGTATGACAGAAAAAATATTAAAATCGGAAGTTATGTCATGTGTTGTAATGTATTTGTATTGTATTTTCAGACGACAACTATACTGACTAAACGAAAATCGTGCGATCTGGTATCGTACGAGGAAAATTTTCGTCGTTGTCCGATCGAATAATATCGGATGAATTGCCGTGATCGGCTCTCGAAAGCTCTGCACTAACGGCACAATTATCGTACGATTCTTCCTCGGACGATATTCGGATCGTGCAAACGGGCCATTAGGCAGGGAGTGGTTGGAAGCTTAGCTCTTTTTTTTTTTTTTTTTTAACAGAAAGGGAAGCTTAGCTCTTTGCTTGAGTAGGGACTTGGTGTGCAAGGAGGAAAGAGCCAAAAGCATAACATATGAAGTTCAGATAAAATTTTATTCAGATTCCTAAATTGTAATCCTTAGAAGAAAATTAAATCTAGGATTTTATACATCCCTTTAGAGCTTTCATAATTGCACACCCAGCAGTAAAAACCTGACCGAGGTTCCAACCCTTCCCTATTGTATCCAAAACCAACAAAAAGTTTTGGCTTTACATATTCTATGTCTGCAGTGGATTTGCAGGATCTGGCTCTGCTGTTTGACACAATTCTTTTCAGAATTATTTTGGAAGGGGGTGCATGGTGGCGAGGTAAAAGGAGGAGAGGTGTCTTTGTAAGTATACTACTGCTGCAAGGGAGTGTACACAATTCCTAGAGTTTATCTTTTGAATTTGAGAAAGGGAGCACCCACTATTTTAGTACAGCAGTGCTTGTGTATTAGACCTTTCAACTTGAATGTATTGATCATCAAATTATTAAGTGGATGCACAAGTCTATATTTGATTTACTGCGTTATCCTTAAAACACATTGGTAAAAAGATTTCAGCATACCCAGATACTTCACGCTGTAAGTCATTGTTCCTCTTCATTTCTTGATCAAAGCGCTCCTCCATAGACTTCTTCTGATCCAACAATTTCCTTACTTTCTTTTTCTCACTTTCAACCTTAAAACAATAAAAAAGGAAAAACAAAGCAACACGAATAATAAACCCAAAATGTAAATGCCCCTTATTATCTCTTTAGTATATAATGAGAAATACAAAATGAAAAAGTTTATATCCAGTTATTTATTACCAGCTCTATTACTCTGGAAAAGGTAACACAACCAAAAATTTTTGGGAATGTCCCACAATTAGTTGAAGGATCTTTGAAAAATGTTAAACTGAAAACCCTAAAGGAATGGGATACACCCCTAAAAGCTTGTCTTGAAAATTTAAAGGTTAGCGAAAAAGAAAAAAAAAAAAAAAAAAAAAAAAAAAAACACGTGTAATTGTGTAAAAAGGAAAACAACAATTTTATTTAGCAAAAATAGGATGTAACCTACCTGTCCAACTAAATCTGCCTTTGATCGATCAAGTTCTGCCAAGCGAACGCCTAATCGTGATCGGGACTTCAGCTCTTCTTCCCACAAATTATGAGAGTCTTGTGCGTTTTGCGACAGCACAGTTTGCTTATGCAACTAGATCATTGAATACATAAAATTAAAAGTGTCTTATTTAGCACAATTATATTATTTTCACAGAACACAATTAAATATATTACATGTTTTTAGTGTGCATAGTGTACTACAGAATTGTATTAGTCGCACAACCTAAAAACAAAGATGGGACAGAAAAATGTACACATAATAACAAAACTGTATCATTTTTATATTGCTAAATTCAACTCTGCATTAAAACTTTGTCTGCCTCTCATATAGAACACCAACCCCAACTAGTAAAAGACAGACCTTGCCTTTAGGCTGGGTTTACACATGCTGCTGGGAGGAAGTGGAGCATGTAGTTACGATTAAAAGAGAAGATCATGATTATATATGACACAAAAAAAATATATCTTTATTGGAAGTATTTTATTATTTACGCGTCTGGTTATCCCCCTTGTGATAGCAATAAAGTAAAAAAAAATTAATTAGATAGATAGAGATATATCTATCTATCTATCTATCTATCTATCTATCTATCTATACATATACATACACACACACACACACACACACACACACACACACACACACACACACACACATATCTGTCACCCGCCCCCCCCCCCCCCCCACAGAAATTTAAACGTAGGGTGTGCACCTGAATGTAGAAAGCGATTGTGCCACACGTCCTGCAAATGTCGGCATAAGAGCAATAATTCTAGTTCTACCATTCACGGTTAACTGTAAAGACTTTTAAAAGGAGGTGACTATAGATAGGTTAACAGCTTACCTGTAAAATCCTTTTCTTGGAGTACATCACGGGACACAGAGCGACATAGTCATTACTAATGGGTTATATAGATACCTTCAGGTGCTGGCACTGGCAACTTCCAAAACAGGAAGTACCCTCCCCTATATAAGCCCCTCCCATCCGGGAGCACCTCAGTTTTGTAGCAAAGCAATAAGTGACCCCAAAAGAGGGGTGGGAGCTCTGTGTCCTGTGATGTACTCCAAGAAAAGGATTTTACAGGTAAGCTGTTATAAAAATCCTATTTTCTTTCTCGTACATCACGGGACACAGAGCGACATAGTCATTACTAATGGGATGTCCTAAAGCAATGCCCAACGAGGGGGGGGGATACACCATACATAAGCTGAGCGCTATCAGACATGAGGATCTTTTGCGGCCTGCAACACACTGCGCCCAAAGGCGACATCCTCCTGACTTCTAACGTCCACCTGGTAGAACCTAGTAAACGTGTGTACTGAAGACCATGTTGCGGCCTTACAGATTTGAGCCAGGGAGGCCTGGTGATGCACTGCCCATGAAGTTCCAACTGCTCTCGTGGAGTGCGCCCTAACTTTGAACGGAGGCGGTCTCCTTCTCAAGCCATAGGCTTGCATTATGACCTGTCGAATCCACTTGGCTAAAGTAGATTTTGACGCTGCCTGACCCCTTCTGGGGCCTTCCAGCAGAATAAACAAAGTATCCGTTCTGCGAATCTGAGCAGTGGCTTTTAGATAAGCTTTAACTGCTCTTACTACATCCAAAGAATGCAATAACTTTTCCTCTACCGAAGTAGGTTTGGGGAAAAAAGAAGGAAGAACCACATCTTGGTTCAAATGAAACCTCGATACCACCTTAGGAAGAAAGGCTGGATGAGGACGCAACACTACTCTGTCCTTATGGATAACCAGATATGGCTCCCTACAGGACATAGCTGCTAATTCCGACACTCTTTTAGCCGAACAAATGGCTACTAGAAAAATCAATTTCCTGGTGAGAAGAACCAAAGAAATATGCTGTAATGGTTCAAATGGTTGTTTCTGTAGAACCGACAGAACCAAGTTTAGATCCCATGGACATATGGGAATATTAACCGGAGGACTAATACGCATCACTCCTTGTATAAAGGCTTTGACTAGTGAATGCGAAGCCAAGGGCCTTTGAAAAAATATTGACAAGGCCGAAATCTGACCCTTGATAGTACTCAAGGCAAGCTTCCTATCTACAGCCCATTGTAGGAAGTCCAGAATCCTACCTATTACGTATTTACGTGGATGCCATTTCTTGGCCTCACACCAGGCGATGTACGCCTTCCAGATTCTATAGTAGATCTGCCTGGATACCGGCTTCCTGGCATTGATCATGGTAGATACCACAGCATTAGAGAGCCCTCTCTTTTTTAGAATGTGGGCTTCAATAGCCAGGCCGTCAAACCTAGGGCTGGTAAGGAAGGGTGGTATATCGGTCCTTGCGAAAGCAGGTTCGGACGACGTGGGAGAGTCCAAGGACTCCCCACTGACATTTTACAATCTCCGCGTACCACGCTCTTTGGGGCCACGCTGGAGCCACCCGAATCACTGGTTTCTTTTCTACCCTGATTCTGCGGAGTAATCGAGGTAACCATTGTGGCGGTGTGAATGCATATATTAGCTTGAACTGATCCCAAGGGAACACTAGGGCATCCGAGCCGCAAGCTAGGGGATCCCTTGTCCGAGAGACAAACCTGTCCACCTTTGCGTTGAATCTGGATGCTAGAAGATCTACATCCGATGTTCCCCACCGCTGACATATTGTCCAGAAAACCTCGGGGTGAAGGGACCCTTCCTCTGGGCCTAATTGCTGGCGACTTAGAAAGTCCGCCTTCCAATTCTCCACTCCTGGAATGAATACCGCAGATATGGCTGGGACATATCTTTCTGCCCATTTCAGGATGTAATTTACTTCCCTCTGGGCTGCACGACTCCTGGTGCCCCCCTGATGATTGATATATGCCACTGCTGTGGCATTGTCTGATTGAATTCTGACAGGGGACCCTTGGAGTTTGGATGTCCATGCTACTAGGGCATACCGGGCTGCTCGTATCTCTAAGAGATTAATGGGCAGGGCCTTTTCTGCATCCGACCATCTGCCCTGGAGAGACTATTGCTCCAGTACTGCTCCCCAGCCTATAAGGCTGGCATCTGTAGTGACCACCTTCCAAGAAATCGGACTGAAGGATTTCCCTTTTTCCAGATTCTGGGGAACCAACCACCAACGGAGGCTCTTGCGAACGGAAGGGGACAAGGACATTGTAAGTCTAGGGCCTGAACTTTTTTATTCCAGGCTGACAGTATGGCCCCTTGCAAATTCCTTGAATGGAATTGACCGTAGGGTACTGCTTCGAATGATGCCACCATTTTTCCCAGCAGCCTCATGCACAGGCGTATGGACGGCTGTCTTTTTTGTACCCACTAAGTGGATCAAATCTTTCAAAGACAACACCTTTCCTCGAGGCAAGAATATTTTTCTCTGGCCTGAATCCAACCTTAGCCCCAAGTATTCCAGACTTTTGACTGGTTTTTAGGGCTGACTTGTCTCGGTTGATAATCCAACCGTGAGATTCCAGATACTTGATTGTCTTGTGAACGACCACGTCTAGTTTTTTCACTGAGTGGTCTATCAGCAACAAGTCATCTAGATATGCCATTATCATTACACCTTGTGTTCTTAGATTGGCCAATAAAGGGCCAGAATTTTTGTAAACACTCGTGGTGCTGTGGCCAAACCGAAGGGTAAGGCTCTGAACTGAAAATGGCGCCCTTCTACTGCAAAGCGTAGAAATTTTTGGTGGACTGGAAAGATGGGAATGTGCAAATAAGCATCTTTGATGTCGATCGCGGCTAACCAATCCTCCCCTTGTAGGGCAGTGGCCACCGATCGGATCGACTCCATCGGAAAGTCCTGATATACAGGAATTTGTATAGCCCTTTTAGAATTAATATGGGCCTCCCGTCCGCGTTTGCTTCGGGACTGTAAAGAGGTTTGAGTAAAACCCGAACCCTCATTCTTCCAGGGGAACCTCCATAATTACTCCTTGGAGCAATAGTTGTTCTAGTGCCAACAGGAGGGACTCTCTCTTCCGGGGATCCCTTGGCACGTTTGACCTCAAAAATGGGAAGGAGGAGAGTCTTTTAACTCCAAACTGTATCCCAAACATACTGCGGAGAGCACCTATCTGTCTTGATCGTGTCCCGCCAGGTCTCTTGCGAACAACTGGAGTCCTCCCCCCACCTGACTGAGTGGGGGCTTCAATGAATTTAACTTTGGGGGAGGTTTTGTACCTCCCCTGACCCAGGGTTTCTCATTACCCTGCTATTGTCCCTGTTTTTTACCCCCGGGAATTGACCGAGGAGGCCGTCGGAACTGTTACACAGCCGATGCCCCAGGGACTGGAGAAGCAGGCCTCTTAAAGAGGGACCTCTAACTCTGTTTTTAACCGGCAAGAGCGTATTTTTACCGCTGGAAATTTTCTGGATATATTTATCCAGGTTTTCCCTGAATAAGCGTTCACCCTGAAATGGGACGCTAACCAGCCATTCTTTACAGGGAGCTTCAGCAGACCAGTTTTTGAGCCATAGAAGCCTACGCATATGTACTATAGACAGCGTAAGGCGGGAGGCCTGATGGACTGAATCCTTTATGGCGTCAACCGCAAAGCCTAAGGCTCTAGGTAGATCAGCTAGGGCAAGGCCTGCTGATCTGTCAAGTCCCTCAAGACCTGTTTCAACTGATCCTTCACTGCTTAGCAGACCCCAATAGCTGCTACTGCTGGTTGTGTCACCAAGCCTGCTGTAGAAAGAAGCAGACTTTCATAAGGACTCCAATCTTTTATCTATTGGGTTCTTGAACATTTGGACATTATCCACTGGACATGTCAGTGATTTATACATACAAGAGATGGCTGCGTCCACTGAAGGGACCTTCCATTTTTTTTTTTTTTGATGAACTTATCCTCCATGGGATAGACCACCGGAAATCTCTTGGGGGAATAAATATTTTCTCAGGACGTTCCCAATCCTGGTAAATAAGCCCTTTCAGTAAAGGGTGAAGTGGAAAAGAACAGACAGTCTGGGGGCTTCTAGCGACCCCAACGAGGATACAGTAGTGGTTGATGGTTCCGCAAGGTGCATTTTTAATGCTGATCGGACCATGTTAGTCAGAGACTGAACCCATAATCTTTCAGCTTGAGATGCTGAGAAAAGGTTCCCCCACTGTTGATTCCTCTATAACAGAATCAACCTCATCCTGATCCCCTTCAGGCAGGTCGATCCCTGTATGGGACTGTTGCTCTGCTAACAGGCACTCTGAAGGAGGAGACGGAGATGGGGCGTGCTTTCCCTGACAGGGAGGCAGCGATCAATGTTGACAATCGCTCTCTAATCCTCCCAGAGCTGAGGAAAAAACCTCCTCTGTTACATACACAGGAGCAGGTGAACTGAGGACAGCCACAGTACCAAGTACCCCTGCGGGGTCTCTACAGTCACTTACCTCTGAACTTCAGGGGAGACTGGTGCAGCAGAAGCATGCCCAAGATCCTCAGAGCCCGATGAGACCCCCTTCGCTTCCTGGAAGATTCAGTTCCGGAGCTTCTGGACGGCATATTCCTAAGCCTAAAGCTGAGGTATTCCAGCCGTAATACACCACTTTTACTGAGAATAGTCTAGCACAATTGCTGCTATATAACAGTTGGTGTCTACTAAAGTGCCTTTCTAGGGGATGCCTGCATCAACCGCCTCTGTGTGCCTTTTTACTGTTGCTAGCTCTGTCTATAGCTGGCTATTGAAGTGCACAATGTGCTTTAAAACACGCTGGACGCCCGCACATGCGCAGTAGCGCCGCACACCTGAGCGTCATCCACCCGCTCCGCCCCTTTTCCCAGATCGCCTCTATGAATAGAGGCGCGTGCACGGGCACGTGCGCCTTCGGCGCCTTTTTTGAAAACAACAAGGAGCTAGATGGGAGCCAGGGTCCCTTTGCCGCAGGGCCCGGGGATGGATGAGCGCAGCAACAGGGCAGAGGAGACAGCTTCCCAGGAGAAAACATACCAACTGCCTGGATTTGATTCTGGACGAAAAAAATCCACATTACAAGAAAAAGAACCATAGCGGCCTCTAGTGTCTAACACAGGTACCGCGGTCTTACATTTTTTTTTTTTTTTTTTCTTGCCTACTATTAAAATTTTTACATTTTCTCAGTAGTAACAGGCATACACAGAATATTAGCGGGAATACCTTAGGTAACAGGCAGAAAGACAAAATAGGCTTGGGGGTCCCTCAATAGAACCAAGTTCCCGAGGGCCCCCACTTACCTTTTCCTCGCCGCAGGACTCTGTTTGGTCCACAGAAGCCCAAACTTCACCTATCATGGCAGGCATTGTAATCAAACCTTCAGGGACCGGGTTCCCAAGGATTCCACTCCCCTGGACCTGTATAGCACCCTGCACAGAAAACATCTTGGTCATGGGTATGACCAGAGCTCTGGATCCCAGGGTCCAGCTCTCCTAAGAGAAGCATTACAGGCAAAACCTTGCTCTTCTCTGCAAGGCCCGGGTACCGACCGTTTAGCTATGAAGCTTTTTTGGTCGGATCCGGAATAGCTTACTGAGGCCCAAAAGAACCTGTACGCAAGCTCAGTGAAAAACACATGTTTCTTCTTGGCCAACACCTTAGACACTGGCAAAAAACTGAGGTGCTCCCGGATGGGAGGGGCTTATATAGGGGAGGGTACTTCCGGTTTTGGAAGTTGCCAGTGCCAGCACCTGAAGGTATCTATATAACCCATTAGTAATGACTATGTCGCTCTGTGTCCCGTGATGTACGAGAAAGAAATATGTCGTCACCAGCACACCAGGGATTCTACAAACTGGTCCAAAGCTTTATTCAGTGGTCACATCATATGTAAAAAGGCAATGTTTTGGAGACACGCAGGGTCCCTTCATCAGGCACCAGCAGTCACTTGCCTGATGAAGGGGCTCTGAAACATTGCCTTTGTAAATTTGATGTGACCGCTGAATAAAGCTTTGGACCAGTTTGGAGAATTCCTGGTTTGCTGGTGACATATTTTCTGCTTCAAATGGTTTCCAGCCGATGACCCCTGCAGCACCCCTTGAGGCCCAACAGCCATTTCCAGGAATGTGTGCTTTGGGAATATCATGATTGTACTTAAACAGTTTTGGGTACCATGGTTTTTCACCATTTTATGGCCAATGCAATTTTAAAGCTTGACATATTTGATGTATTTACTCGATGCAAGCCCACATTTTATATTTTATCAAAAATTGGCTGTTCTATTGGGTTTGTGTAGACTAAAAATTCATTTTAGTGTATTTGTTCTTCAAAAAAAATAAAAAATTATATATAAAATCCGTTTCTCTGACGTCCATGGACTGATACAGCCTCTCTTACATTTTACACGTGGGTTATGTCCCTGCTCGCAGGAGAAGACCTAGGCAGAATGTGAAATGTTTACATACATTCTAAAAAGCCAGAGCTGAACAGCCCCGCCCAGGGGGCGGTCCCTCCGGACATAACCCTCCCACTGCAGTCAGGTCAGCAGACCTCAGTTCGTAACAAAGCAGTACAAACCTTAAAAAGAAGGGTGGGTGCTGCGTCAGTTCATGGTCGTCAGAGAAACATATTTTACAGTGAGTACAAAAATCCTATTTTCTCTTATCGTCCATGGACTGACACAGCCTCTCTTACACTTTACACGTGGGATGTCACAAAGCAGTGTCAAGAGGGATGGGAGCAGTATAAATGGAAAACCCAAAAACTTCACTCCAAACAAGGCAGAGCTCCTCAACGGAGGAGTTGCAACATCAAACAGCGGGCTGCAACACCTTGCGGCCGAAGGAAGCATCCGAAGATGCAGCCACATCAACCTTATAAAACGTAGAAAAGGTATGAATGGACGACCAGGTCGCCGCCTTGCACACTTGTGCAACCGACGCTTGATGTTGGAAAGCCCAGGAAGCACCAATTGCCCTAGTGGAATGCGCCGTAACCGGAAAGGGAGGCGCCCGCCCCTTGAGCGCATAGGTGTGAATGACGGTCTGTCTGATCCACCTAGAAATGGTGGCAGACGAAACCGCTTGGCCCTGTTTTGGACCAGAGACAGTCACAAACAGTGAGTCAGACTTCCGAATAGAAGCAGTAGCGGACAGGTACACCCGCAAGGCTCGTACCACATCCAATGTGTGAAGCGCAAACTCTCTGGGATGTGATGGGTGAGGACACAAGGACCGGAGGACAATGTCCTCATTAAGGTGAAAAGCCGAGACCACCTTTGGCAAAAAAAGGTCGCGGGCGCAACACCGCCTTATCGTTATGGATGACCAAATAGGGCGACTTGCAGGACAAGGCCGTCAACTCAGACACCCGTCTAACCAAAGTAATGGCCACTAAGAAGGCTACCTTCTGAGACAATGTCAAGAGGGGAATATCGCTGATATTTTCAAATGGAGGTTCCTGGAGAACCGAGAGCACCAAGTTCAGATCCCAAGGAGGGAGAGGAGGCTTGACAGGAGGGAGCACATGGCGAACCCCCTGCACAAAGATGCTAACCAAGGAATGACCCGCCAGCGGTCGCTGAAAGAAAACGGCCAAGGCCGAAATCTGACCCTTAATGGTACTCAAAGCAAGCTTTTGGGTCACGCCACGCTGCAAGAACCGCAGGATTCTGGGAACGGAATAAGTCCGTGGACGCCAGTCTAGCTCTTCACACATGGCGATGTAAGCTTTCCAGGTACGGTGATAGATCTTTCTGGAGGAAGACTTCCGTGCCCTTAACATGGTCGAAATGACCGAATCCGAGAGACCTCGGTCTCTCAGCACCTGGCTTTCAATAGCCATGCCGTTAAAGCCAGAGACAGTAAAGCAGGATGAAATAATAGGATTTTTATAACAGCTTACCTGTAAAATCCTTTTCTTGGAGTACATCACGGGACACAGAGCGGCATAGTCATTACTATGTGGGTTATATAGATACCTTCAGGTGCTGGCACTGGCAACTTCCAAAACCGGAAGTACCCTCCCCTATATAAGCCCCTCCCATCCGGGAGTACCTCAGTTTTGTAGCAAAGCAATAAGTGTCCCCAAAAGAGGGGTGGGAGCTCTGTGTCCCGTGATGTACTCCAAGAAAAGGATTTTACAGGTAAGCTGTTATAAAAAATAGGATTTTTATAACAGCTTACCTGTAAAATCCTTTTCTTGGAGTACATCACGGGACACAGAGCGACATAGTCATTACTATGTGGGTTATATAGATACCTTCAGGTGCTGGCACTGGCAACTCCCATCCGGGAGTACCTCAGTTTTGTAGCAAAGCAATAAGTGTCCCCAAAGAGGGGTGGGAGCTCTGTGTCCCGTGATGTACTCCAAGAAAAGGATTTTACAGGTAAGCTGTTATAAAAATCCTATTTTCTTTCTCGTACATCACGGGACACAGAGCGACATAGTCATTACTATGTGGGATGTCCTAAAGCAATGCCCAATGAGGGGGGGGATACACCATACATAAGCTGAGCGCTATCAGACATGAGGATCTTTTGCGGCCTGCAACACACTGCGCCCAAAGGCGACATCCTCCTGACTTCTAACGTCCACCTGGTAGAACCTAGTAAACGTGTGTACTGAAGACCATGTTGCGGCCTTACAGATTTGAGCCAGGGAGGCCTGGTGATGCACTGCCCATGAAGTTCCAACTGCTCTCGTGGAGTGCGCTCTAACTTTGAATGGAGGCGGTCTCCTTCTCAAGCCATAGGCTTGCATTATGACCTGTCGAATCCACTTGGCTAAAGTAGATTTTGACGCTGCCTGACCCTTTCTGGGGCCTTCCGGCAGAATAAACAAAGTATCCGTTCTGCGAATCTGAGCAGTGGCTTTTAGATAAGCTTTAACTGCTCTTACTACATCCAAAGAATGTAATAACTTTTCCTCTACCGAACTAGGTTTGGGAAAAAACGAAGGAAGAACCACATCTTGGTTCAAATGAAACTTCGATACCACCTTAGGAAGAAAGGCTGGATGAGGACGTAACACTACTCTGTCCTTATGGATAACCAGATATGGCTCCTTACAGGACATAGCTGCTAATTCCGACACTTTTTTAGCCGAACAAATGGCTACTAGAAAAATCAATTTCCTGGTGAGAAGAACCAGGGAAATATGCTGTAATGGTTCAAATGGTTGTTTCTGTAGAACCGACAGAACCAGGTTTAAGTCCCATGGACATATGGGAATTTTAACCGGAGGGCTAATACGCATCACTCCTTGTATAAAGGCTTTGACTAGTGAATGCGAAGCCAAGGGCCTCTGAAAAAATATTGACAAGGCCGAAATCTGACCCTTGATAGTACTCAAGGCAAGCTTCCTATCTACAGCCCACTGTAGGAAGTCCAGAATCCTACCTATTACGTACTTACGTGGATGCCATTTCTTGGCCTCACACCAGGCGATGTACGCCTTCCAGATTCTATAGTAGATCTGCCTGGATACCGGCTTCCTGGCATTGATCATGGTAGATACCACAGGATTAGAGAGCCCTCTCTTTTTTAGAATGTGGGCTTCAATAGCCAGGCCGTCAAACCTAGGGCTGGTAAGGAAGGGTGGTATATCGGTCCTTGCGAAAGCAGGTCCGGACGATGTGGGAGAGTCCAAGGACTCCCCACTGACATTTTTACAATCTCCGCGTACCATGCTCTTCGGGGCCACGCTGGAGCCACCAGAATCACTGGTTTCTTTTCTACCCTGATTCTGCGGAGTAATCGAGGTAACAATTGTGGCGGTGGGAATGCATATATCAGCTTGAACTGATCCCAAGGGAACACTAGGGCATCCGAGCCGCAAGCTAGGGGATCCCTTGTCCAAGAGACAAACCTGTCCACCTTTGCGTTGAATCTGGATGCTAGCAGATCTACATCCGGGGTTCCCCACCGCTGACATATTGTCCGAAAAACCTCGGGGTGAAGGGACCAGTCCCCTGGGCATAATTGTTGGCGACTTAGAAAGTCCGCCTTCCAATTCTCCACTCCTGGAATGAATACAGCGGATATGGCTGGGACATATCTTTCTGCCCATTTCAGGATGCAATTTACTTCCCTCTGGGCTGCACGACTCCTAGTGCCACCCTGATGATTGATATATGCCACTGCCGTGGCATTGTCTGATTGAATTCTGACAGGGGACCCTTGGAGTTTGGATGTCCATGCTACTAGGGCATACCGGGCTGCTCGTATCTCTGAGAGATTGATGGGCAGGGCCTTTTCCGCATCCGACCATCTGCCCTGGAGAGACCATTGCTCCAGTACTGCTCCCCAGCCTATAAGGCTGGCATCTGTAGTGACCACCTTCCAAGAAATCGGACTGAAGGATTTCCCTTTTTCCAGATTCTGGGGAACCAACCACCAACGGAGGCTCTTGCGAACAGAAGGGGACAAGGCCATTGGTAAGTCTAGGGCCTGAACTTTCTTGTTCCAGGCTGACAGTATGGCCCTTTGCAAATTCCTTGAATGGAATTGACCGTAGGGTACTGCTTCGAATGATGCCACCATTTTTCCCAGCAGCCTCATGCACAGGCGTATGGACGGCTGTCTTTTTGTACCCACTAAGTGGATCAAATCTCTCAAAGACAACACCTTTTTTCGAGGCAAGAATATTTTCCTGTGGCCTGAATCTAGCCTTAGCCCCAAGTATTCAAGACTTTTGACTGGTTTTAGGGCTGACTTGTCTCGGTTGATAATCCAACCGTGAGATTCCAGATACTTGATTGTCTTGTGAACGACCACTTCTAGTTTTTTCACTGAGTGGTCTACCAGCAACAAGTCGTCTAGATATGCCATTATCGTTACACCTTGTGTTCTTAGATTGGCCAATAATGGGGCCAGAATTTTTGTGAACACTCGTGGTGCTGTGGCCAGACCGAAGGGTAAGGCTCTGAACTGAAAATGGCGCCCTTCTACTGCAAAGCGTAGAAATTTTTGGTGGACTGGAAAGATGGGAATGTGCAAATAAGCATCTTTGATGTCGATCGAGGCTAACCATTCCTCCCCTTGTAGGGCAGTGGCCACCGATCGGATCGACTCCATCCGGAAAGTCCTGATATGCAGGAATTTGTTTAGCCCTTTTAGATTTAATATGGGCCTCACGTCCCCGTTTGGCTTCGGGACTGTAAAGAGGTTTGAGTAAAACCCGAACCCCCATTCTTCCAGGGGAACCTCCATAATTACTCCTTGGAGCAATAGTTGTTCTAGTGCCAACAGGAGGGACTCTCTCTTCCGGGGATCCCTTGGCACGTTTGACCTCATAAAATGGGAAGGAGGAGAGTCTTTTAACTCCAATCTGTATCCCAGACTTACTGCGGAGAGCACCCATCTGTCTCTGATCGTGTCCCGCCAGGTCTCTGCGAACAACTGGAGTCTTCCCCCCACCCGATTGAGTGGGGGCAACCCTTCATGCATTTGACTTTGGGGGAGGTTTTGTACCTCTCCTGACCCAGGGTTTTTTATTACCCTGCGATTGTCCCTGATTTTTACCCCCGGGATTTGACCGAGGAGGCCGTCGGAACTGTTTCACAGCCGATGCCCCAGGGACTGGAGAAGCAGGCCTCTTAAAAGAGGGACCTCTAACTCTGTTTTTAACCGGCAAGAGTGTACTTTTACCGTTGGAAATTTTCTGGATATATTTGTCCAGGTCTTCCCCAAATAAGCATTCACCATGAAATGGGAAGCTAACCAGCAATTTTTTACAGGGAGCTTCAGCAGACCAGTTTTTGAGCCATAGAAGCCTGCGCATATGTACTACAGACAGCGTAAGGCCTGATGGATTGAATCCTTTATGGCGTCAACCGCAAAGCATAAGGCTCTAGGTAGATCAGCTAGGGCAAGGGCCTGCTGATCTGGCAAGTCCCTTAAGACTTGTTTCAACTGATCCTTCACTGCTTGGCAGACCCCAATAGCTGCCACTGCTGGTTGTGTCACCAAGCCTGCTGTAGAAAAAGCAGATTTTAATAAGGACTCCAATTTTTTATCTATTGGGTCCTTGAACATTTGGACATTATCCACTGGACATGTCAGTGATTTATTCACACAAGAGATGGCTGCGTCCACTGTAGGGACCCTCCATTTTTTGATGAACTTATCCTCCATGGGATAGACCACCGGAAATCTCTTGGGGGGAGTAAATATTTTATCAGGATGTTCCCAATCCTGGTACATGAGCCCTTCCAATAAAGGGTGAAGTGGAAAAGAACAGACAGTCTGGGGAGCTTTTAGCGACCCCAGCGAGGAGACAGTAGTGGTTGATGGTTCCGCAAGGTGCATTTTAAATGCTGATCGGACCATGTTAGTCAAAGACTGAACCCATAATCTTTCAGCTTGAGATGCTGAGAAAGGTTCCTCCACTGTTGATTCCTCTATAACCGAATCAACCTCATCCTGATCCCCTTCAGGCAGGTCGATCCCTGTATGGGACTGTTGCTCCGCTAACAGGTACTCTGAAGGAGGAGACGGAGATCGGGCGTGCTTTCCCTGTGACAGGGAGGCAGCGATTAATGTTGACAATCTCTCTTCTAATCCTCCCAGAGCTGAGGAAAAAAACTCCTCTGTTACATACACAGGAGCAGGTGAACTGAGGACAGCCACAGTACCAGGTACTCCTGCGGGGTCTCTACGGTCACTAACCTCTGAATTTTCAGGGGAGACTGGTGCAGCAGAAGCATGCCCAAGATCCTCAGAGCCCGATGGAGACCCCTTTCGCTTCCTGGAAGATTTAGTTCCGGAGCTTCTGGACGGCATATTCCTAAGCCCAAAGCTGAGGTATTCCAGCCGTAATACACCCCTTTTACTGAGAATAGTCTAGCACAATTGCTGCTATATATCAGTTGGTGTCTACTAAAGTGCCTTTCTAGGGGATGCCTGCATCAACCGCCTCTGTGTGCCTTTTTACTGTTGCTAGCTCTGTTTGTGCACTTCAATAGCCAGCTTGATTGTTTTTAAACATGCTGGACGCCCGCACATGCGCAGTAGCGCCGCGGCGCACACCGAGCGTCATCCACCCGCTCCGCCCCTTTTTCCAGATCGCCTCTATATAGAGAGGCGCGTGTGCACGCGCGCGGGCACGTGCGCCTTTTTTGAAAAAACAAGGAGCTAGATGGGAGCCAGGGTCCCTGCCGCAGGGCCTGGGGATGGATGAGCGCAGCAACAGGGCAGAGGAGACAGCTTCCCAGCAGAGAACTTACCAACTGCCTGGATTTGACTTCAGAAGAAAAAAATCCACATTACAAGAAAAATAGGATTTTTATAACAGCTTACCTGTAAAATCCTTTTCTTGGAGTACATCACGGAACACAGAGCGGCATAGTCATTACTATGTGGGTTATATAGATACCTTCAGGTGCTGGCACTGGCAACTTCCAAAACCGGAAGTACCCTCCCCTATATAAGCCCCTCCCATCCGGGAGCACCTCAGTTTTGTAGCAAAGCAATAAGTGTCCCCAAAGAGGGGTGGAAGCTCTGTGTCCCGTGATGTACTCCAAGAAAAGGATTTTACAGGTAAGCTGTTATAAAAATCCTATTTTCTTTCTCGTACATCACGGGACACAGAGCGGCATAGTCATTACTATGTGGGATGTCCTAAAGCAATGCCCAATGAGGGGGGGGATACACCATACATAAGCTGAGCGCTATCAGACATGAGGATCTTTTGCAGCCTGCAACACACTGCGCCCAAAGGCGACATCCTCCTGACTTCTAACGTCCACCTGGTAGAACCTAGTAAACGTGTGTACTGAAGACCATGTTGCGGCCTTACAGATCTGAGCCAGGGAGGCCTGGTGATGCACTGCCCATGAAGTTCCAACTGCTCTTGTGGAGTGCGCCCTAACTTTGAACGGAGGCGGTCTCCTTCTCAAGCCATAGGCTTGCATTATGACCTGTCGAATCCACTTGGCTAAAGTAGATTTTGACGCTGCCTGACCTCTTCTGGGGCCTTCCGGCAGAATAAACAAAGTATCCGTTCTGCGAATCTGAGCAGTGGCTTTTAGATAAGCTTTAACTGCTCTTACTACATCCAAAGAATGCAATAACTTTTCCTCTACCGAACTAGGTTTGGGGAAAAAAGAAGGAAGAACCACATCTTGGTTCAAATGAAACCTCGATACCACCTTAGGAAGAAAGGCTGGATGAGGACGTAACACTACTCTGTCCTTATGGATAACCAGATATGGCTCCCTACAGGACATAGCGGCTAATTCCGACACTTTTAGCCGAACAAATAGCTACTAGAAAAATCAATTTCCTGGTGAGAAGAACCAGGGAAATATGCTGTAATGGTTCAAATGGTTTTTTCTGTAGAACCGACAGAACCAGGTTTAAGTCCCATGGACATATGGGAATATTAACCGGAGGGCTAATACGCATCACTCCTTGTATAAAGGCTTTGACTAGTGAATGCGAAGCCAAGGGCCTTTGAAAAAATATTGACAAGGCCGAAATCTGACCCTTGATAGTACTCAAGGCAAGCTTCCTATCTACAGCCCATTGAAGGAAGTCCAGAATCCTACCTATTACATACTTACGTGGATGCCATTTCTTGGCTTCACACCAGGCGATGTACGCCTTCCAGATTCTATAGTAGATCTGCCTGGATACCGGCTTCCTGGCATTGATCATGGTAGATACCACAGAATTAGAGAGCCCTCTCTTTTTTAGAATGTGGGCTTCAATAGCCAGGCCGTCAAACCTAGGGCTGGTAAGGAAGGGTGGTATATCGGTCCTTGCGAAAGCAGGTCCGGACGATGTGGGAGGGTCCAAGGACTCCCCACAGACATTTTTACAATCTCCGCGTACCATGCTCTTCGGGGCCACGCTGGAGCCACCAGAATCACTGGTTTCTTTTCTACCCTGATTCTGCGGAGTAATCGAGGTAACAATTGTGGCGGTGGGAATGCATATATCAGCTTGAACTGATCCCAAGGGAACACTAGGGCATCCGAGCCGCAAGCTAGGGGATCTCTTGTCCAAGAGACAAACCTGTCCACTTTTGCGTTGAATCTGGATGCTAGCAGATCTACATCCGGTGTTCCCCACCGCTGACATATTGTCCGGAAAACCTCGGGATGAAGGGACCATTCTCCCCTGGGCATAATTGTTGGCGACTTAGAAAGTCCGCCTTCCAATTCTCCACTCCTGGAATGAATACCGCAGATATGGCTGGGACATATCTTTCTGCCCATTTCAGGATGCAATTTACTTCCCTCTGGGCTGCACGACTCCTGGTGCCACCATGATGATTGATATATGCCACTGCCGTGGCATTGTCCGATTGAATTCTGACAGGGGACCCTTGGAGTTTGGATGTCCATGCTACTAGGGCATACCGGGCTGCTCGTATCTCTAAGAGATTGATGGGCAGGGCCTTTTCTGCATCCGACCATCTGCCCTGGAGAGACCATTGCTCCAGTACTGCTCCCCAGCCTATAAGGCTGGCATCTGTAGTGACCACCTTCCAAGAAATTGGACTGAAGGATTTCCCTCTTTCCAGATTCTGGGGAACCAACCACCAACGGAGGCTCTTGCGAACGGAAGGGGACAAGGACATTGGTAAGTCTAGGGCCTGAACTTTTTTGTTCCAGGCTGACAGTATGGCCCTTTGCAAATTCCTTGAATGGAATTGACCGTAGGGTACTGCTTCGAATGATGCCACCATTTTTCCCAGCAGCCTCATGCACAGGCGTATGGATGGCTGTCTTTTTGTACCCACTAGGTGGATCAAATCTCTCAAAGACGACCCCTTTTCTTGAGGCAAGAAAATTTTTCTCTGGTCTGAATCCAGCCTTAGCCCCAAGTATTCCAGACTTTTGACTGGTTTTAGGGCTGACTTGTCTCGGTTGATAATCCAACCGTGATATTCCAGATACTCGATTGTCTCGTGAACAACCACTTCTAGTTTTTCCACTGAGTGGTCTATCAGCAACAAGTCGTCTAGATATGCCATTATTGTTACACCTCGTGTTCTTAGATTGGCCAATAATGGGGCCAGAATTTTTGTGAACACTCGTGGTGCTGTGGCCAGACCGAAGGGTAAGGCTCTGAACTGAAAATGGCGCCCTTCTACCGCAAAGCGTAGAAATTTTTGGTGGGCTGGAAAGATGGGAATGTGCAAATAAGCATCTTTGATGTTGATCGAGGCTAACCATTCCTCCCCTTGTAGGGCAGTGGCCACCGATCGGATCGACTCCATCCGGAAAGTCCTGATATGTAGGAATTTGTTTAGCCCTTTTAGATTTAATATGCGCCTCACGTCCCCGTTTGGCTTCGGGACTGTAAAGAGGTTTGAGTAAAACCCGAACCCCCATTCTTCCAGGGGAACCTCTATAATTACTGCTTGGAGCAATAATTGTTCTGGTGCCAACAGGAGGGATCCTCTCTTCTGGGGATCCCTTGGCACGTTTGACCTTATAAAGTGGGAAGGAGGGGAGTCTTTTAACTCCAATTTGTATCCCAGACTTACTGCGGAGAGCACCCATCTGTCTCTGATCGTGTCCCGCCAGGTCTCTGTGAACAACTGAAGTCTTCCCCCCACCCGATTGAGTGGGGGCAACCCTTCATGCATTTGACTTTGGGGGAGGTTTTGTACCTCTCCTGATCCAGGGCTTCTTGTTACCCTGCAATTGTCCCTGATTTTTACCTCCGAGATTTGACCGAGGAGGCCGTCGGAACTGTTTCACAGCCGATGTCCTAGGGACTGGAGAAGCAGGCCTCTTAAAAGAGGGACCTCTAACTCTGTTTTTAACCGGCAAAAGTGTACATTTACCGCTGGAAATTTTCTGGATATATTTGTCCAGGTCTTCCCCGAATAAGCGTTCACCATGAAATGGGAAGCTGACCAGCAATTTTTTACAGGGAGCTTCAGCAGACCAGTTTTTGAGCCATAGAAGCCTGTGCATATGTACTACAGACAGCGTAAGGCGGGAGGCCTGATGGATTGAATCCTTTATGGCGTCAACCGCAAAGCATAAGGCTCTAGGTAGATCAGCTAGGGCAAGGGCCTGCTGATCTGGCAAGTCCCTTAAGACCTGTTTCAACTGATCCTTCACTGCTTGGCAGACCCCAATAGCTGCCACTGCTGGTTGTGTCACCAAGCCTGCTGTAGAAAAAGCAGATTTTAATAAGGACTCCAATTTTTTATCTATTGGGTCCTTGAACATTTGGACATTATCCACTGGACATGTCAGTGATTTATTCACACAAGAGATGGCTGCGTCCACTGTAGGGACCCTCCATTTTTTGATGAACTTATCCTCCATGGGATAGACCACCGGAAATCTCTTGGGGGGAGTAAATATTTTATCAGGATGTTCCCAATCCTGGTACATGAGCCCTTCCAATAAAGGGTGAAGTGGAAAGGAACAGACAGTCTGGGGAGCTTTTAGCGACCCCAGCGAGGAGACAGTAGTGGTTGATGGTTCCGCAAGGTGCATTTTAAATGCTGATCGGACCATGTTAGTCAAAGACTGAACCCATAATCTTTCAGCTTGAGATGCTGAGAAAGGTTCCTCCACAGTTGATTCCTCTATAACAGAATCAACCTCCTCCTGATCCCCTTCAGGCAGGTCGATCCCTGTATGGGACTGTTGCTCCGCTAACAGGTACTCTGAAGGAGGAGACGGAGATCGGGCGTGCTTTCCCTGTGACAGGGAGGCAGCGATTAATGTTGACAATCTCTCTTCTAATCCTCCCAGAGCTGAGGAAAAAACCTCCTCTGTTACATACACAGGAGCAGGTGAACTGAGGACAGCCACAGTACCAGGTACTCCTGCGGGGTCTCTACGGTCACTAACCTCTGAATTTTCAGGGGAGACTGGTGCAGCAGAAGCATGCCCAAGATCCTCAGAGCCCGATGGAGACCCCTTTCGCTTCCTGGAAGATTTAGTTCCGGAGCTTCTGGACGGCATATTCCTAAGCCCAAAGCTGAGGTATTCCAGCCGTAATACACCACTTTTACTGAGAATAGTCTAGCACAATTGCTGCTATATAACAGTTGGTGTCTACTAAAGTGCCTTTCTAGGGGATGCCTGCATCAACCGCCTCTGTGTGCCTTTTTACTGTTGCTAGCTCTGTCTGTGCACTTCAATAGCCAGCTGTGATTGCCTTTAAACATGCTGGACGCCCGCACATGCACAGTAGCGCCGCGGCGCACACCGAGCGTCATCCACCCGCTCCGCCCCTTTTTCCAGATCGCCTCTATATAGAGAGGCGCGGGCACGTGCGCCTTCGGCGCCTTTTTTGAAAAAATAGGATTTTTATAACAGCTTACCTGTAAAATCCTTTTCTTGGAGTACATCACGGGACACAGAGCGACATAGTCATTACTAATAGGTTATATAGATACCTTCAGGTGCTGGCACTGGCAACTTCCAAAACAGGAAGTACCCTCCCCTATATAAGCCCCTCCCATCCGGGAGCACCTCAGTTTTGTAGCAAAGCAATAAGTGTCCCTAAAGAGGGGCGGGAGCTCTGTGTCCCGTGATGTACTCCAAGAAAAGGATTTTACAGGTAAGCTGTTATAAAAATCCTATTTTCTTTCTCGTACATCACGGGACACAGAGCGACATAGTCATTACTAATGGGATGTCCTAAAGCAATGCCCAATGAGGGGGGGATACACCATACATAAGCTGAGCGCTATCAGACATGAGGATCTTTTGCGGCCTGCAACACACTGCGCCCAAAGGAGACATCCTCCTGACTTCTAACGTCTACCTGGTAGAACCTAGTAAACGTGTGTACTGAAGACCATGTTGCGGCCTTACAGATTTGAGCCAGGGAGGCCTGGTGATGCACTGCCCATGAAGTTCCAACTGCTCTTGTGGAGTGCGCCCTAACTTTGAACGGAGGCGGTCTCCTTCTCAAGCCATAGGCTTGCATTATGACCTGTCGAATCCACTTGGCTAAAGTAGATTTTGATGCTGCCTGACCCTTTCTGGGGCCTTCCGGCAGAATAAACAAAGTATCCGTTCTACGAATCTGAGCAGTGGCTTTTAGATAAGCTTTAACTGCTCCTACTACATCCAAAGAATGTAATAACTTTTCCTCTACCGAGCTTGGTTTGGGGAAAAAAGAAGGAAGAACCACATCTTGGTTCAAGTGAAACCTCAATACCACCTTAGGAAGAAAGGCTGGATGAGGACGTAACACTACTCTGTCCTTATGGATAACCAGATATGGCTCCCTACAGGACATAGCTGCTAATTCCGATACTCTTTTAGCCGAACAAATGGCTACTAGAAAAAACAATTTCCTGGTGAGAAGAACCAAGGAACTATGCTGTAATGGTTCAAATGGTTGTTTCTGTAGAACCGACAGAACCAGGTTTAGATCCCATGGACATATGGGAATATTAACCGGAGGACTAATACGCATCACTCCTTGTATAAAGGCTTTGACTAGTGAATGCGAAGCCAAGGGCCTTTGAAAAAATATTGACAAGGCCGAAATCTGACCCTTGATAGTACTCAAGGCAAGCTTCCTATCTACAGCCCACTGTAGGAAGTCCAGAATCCTACCTATTACGTATTTACGTGGATGCCATTTCTTGGCCTCACACCAGGCGATGTACGCCTTCCAGATTCTATAGTAGATCTGCCTGGATACCGGCTTCCTGGCATTGATCATGGTAGATACCACAGGATTAGAGAGCCCTCTCTTTTTTAGAATGTGGGCTTCAATAGCCAGGCCGTCAAACCTAGGGCTGGTAAGGAAGGGTGGTAGATCGGTCCTTGCGAAAGCAGGTCCGGACGATGTGGGAGGGTCCAAGGACTCCCCACAGACATTTTTACAATCTCCGCGTACCACGCTCTTCGGGGCCACGCTGGAGCCACCAGAATCACTGGTTTCTGTTCTACCCTGATTCTGCGGAGTAATCGAGGTAACCATTGTGGCGGTGGGAATGCATATATCAGCTTGAACTGATCCCAAGGGAACACTAGGGCATCCGAGCCGCAAGCTAGGGGATCCCTTGTCCGAGAGACAAACGTGTCCACCTTTGCGTTGAATCTGGATGCTAGAAGATCTACATCCGATGTTCCCCACCGCTGACATATTGCCTGGAAAACCTCGGGGTGAAGGGACCATTCCCCTGGGCATAATTGCTGGCGACTTAGAAAGTCCGCCTTCCAATTCTCCACTCCTGGAATGAATACCGCAGATATGGCTGGGACATATCTTTCTGCCCATTTCAGGATGTAATTTACTTCCCTCTGGGCTGCACGACTCCTGGTGCCCCCCTGATGATTGATATATGCCACTGCTGTGGCATTGTCCGATTGAATTCTGACAGGGGACCCTTGGAGTTTGGATGTCCATGCTACTAGGGCATACCGGGCTGTTCGTATCTCTAAGAGATTGATGGGCAGGGCCTTTTCTGCATCCGACCATCTGCCCTGGAGAGACCATTGCTCCAGTACTGCTCCCCAGCCTATAAGGCTGGCATCTGTAGTGACCACCTTCCAAGAAATCGGACTGAAGGATTTCCCTTTTTCCAGATTCTGGGGCACCAACCACCAACGGAGGCTCTTGCGAACGGAAGGGGACAAGGACATTGGTAAGTCTAGGGCCTGAACTTTGTTCCAGGCTGACAGTATGGCCCTCTGCAAATTCCTTGAATGGAATTGACCGTAGGGTACTGCTTCGAATGATGCCACCATTTTTCCCAGCAGCCTCATGCACAGGCGATTGGACGGCTGTCTTTTTTGTACCCACTAAGTGGATCAAATCTTTCAAAGACAACACCTTTCCTCGAGGCAAGAATATTTTTCTCTGGCCTGAATCCAACCTTAGCCCCAAGTATTCCAGAATTTTGACTGGTTTTTAGGGCTGACTTGTCTCGGTTGATAATCCAACCGTGAGATTCCAGATACTTGATTGTCTTGTGAACGACCACGTCTAGTTTTTTCACTGAGTGGTCTATCAGCAACAAGTCATCTAGATATGCCATTATCGTTACACCTTGTGTTCTTAGATTGGCCAATAAAGGGCCAGAATTTTTGTAAACACTCGTGGTGCTGTGGCCAAACCGAAGGGTAAGGCTCTGAACTGAAAATGGCGTCCTTCTACTGCAAAGCGTAGAAATTTTTGGTGGACTGGAAAGATGGGAATGTGCAAATAAGCATCTTTGATGTCGATCGCGGCTAACCAATCCTCCCCTTGTAGGGCATTGGCCACCGATCGGATCGACTCCATCGGAAAGTCCTGATATACAGGAATTTGTTTAGCCCTTTTAGAATTAATATGGGCCTCCCGTCTGCGTTTGCTTCGGGACTGTAAAGAGGTTTGAGTAAAACCCGGACCCCCATTCTTCCAGGGGAACCTCCATAATTACTCCTTGGAGCAATAGTTGTTCTAGTGCCAACAGGAGGGACTCTCTCTTCCGGGGATCCCTTGGCACGTTTGACCTCAAAAATGGGAAGGAGGAGAGTCTTTTAACTCCAAACTGTATCCCAAACATACTGCGGAGAGCACCTATCTGTCTTGATCGTGTCCCGCCAGGTCTCTTGCGAACAACTGGAGTCCTCCCCCCACCCGACTGAGTGGGGGCAACCCTTCAATGAATTTAACTTTGGGGGAGGTTTTGTACCTCCCCTGACCCAGGGTCTCTCATTACCCTGCGATTGTCCCTGTTTTTTACCCCCGGGAATTGACCGAGGAGGCCGTCGGAACTGTTTCACAGCCGATGCCCCAGGGACTGGAGAAGCAGGCCTCTTAAAGAGGGACCTCTAACTCTGTTTTTAACCGGCAAGAGCGTATTTTTACCGCTGGAAATTTTCTGGATATATTTGTCCAGGTTTTCCCTGAATAAGCGTTCACCATGAAATGGGACGCTAACCAGCCATTCTTTACAGGGAGCTTCAGCAGACCAGTTTTTGAGCCATAGAAGCCTACGCATATGTACTATAGACAGCGTAAGGCGGGAGGCCTGATGGACTGAATCGTTTATGGCGTCAACCGCAAAGCCTAAGGCTCTAGGTAGATCAGCTAAGGCAAGGGCCTGCTGATCTGTCAAGTCCCTCAAGACCTGTTTCAACTGATCCTTCACTGCTTAGCAGACCTCACTGCTGGTTGTGTCACCAAGCTTGCTGTAGAAAGAAGCAGACTTTCATAAGGACTCCAATCTTTTATCTATTGGGTTCTTGAACATTTGGACATTATCCACTGGACATGTCAGTGATTTATACATACAAGAGATGGCTGCGTCCACTGTAGGGACCCTCCATTTTTTGATGAACTTATCCTCCATGGGATAGACCACCGGAAATCTCTTGGGGGGAATAAATATTTTCTCAGGACGTTCCCAATCCTGGTAAATGAGCCCTTTCAGTAAAGGGTGAAGTGGAAAAGAACAGACAGTCTGGGGGCTTCTAGCGACCCCAACGAGGATACAGTAGTGGTTGATGGTTCCGCAAGGTGCATTTTTAAATGCTGATCGGACCATGTTAGTCAGAGACTGAACCCATAATCTTTCAGCTTGAGATGCTGAGAAAGGTTCCTCCACTGTTGATTCCTCTATAACAGAATCAACCTCATCCTGATCCCCTTCAGGCAGGTCGATCCCTGTATGGGACTGTTGCTCTGCTAACAGGTACTCTGAAGGAGGAGACGGAGATCGGGCGTGCTTTCCCTGTGACAGGGAGGCAGCGATCAATGTTGACAATCTCTCTTCTAATCCTCCCAGAGCTGAGGAAAAAACCTCCTCTGTTACATACACAGGAGCAGGTGAACTGAGGACAGCCACAGTACCAGGTACTCCTGCGGGGTCTCTACGGTCACTAACCTCTGAACTTCAGGGGAGACTGGTGCAGCAGAAGCATGCCCAAGATCCTCAGAGCCCGATGAGACCCCCTTCGCTTCCTGGAAGATTCAGTTCCGGAGCTTCTGGACGGCATATTCCTAAGCCCAAAGCTGAGGTATTCCAGCCGTAATACACCACTTTTACTGAGAATAGTCTAGCACAATTGCTGCTATATCACAGTTGGTGTCTACTAAAGTGCCTTTCTAGGGGATGCCTGCATCAACCGCCTCTGTGTGCCTTTATACTGTTGCTAGCTCTGTCTGTGCACTTCAATAGCCAGCTATAATGTGCTTTAAAACACGCTGGACGCCCGCACATGCGCAGTAGCGCCGCGGCGCGCACACCTGAGCGCCATCCACCCGCTCTGCCCCTTTTTCCAGATCGCCTCTATATATAGAGGCGCGTGCACGCGCGCGGGCACGTGCGCCTTCGGCGCCCTTTTTTGAAAACAATAAGGAGCTAGATGGGAGCCAGGGTCCCTTTGCCGCAGGGCCCGGGGATGGATGAGCGCAGCAACAGGGCAGAGGAGACAGCTTCCCAGCAGAGAACATACCAACTGCCTGGATTTGATTCTGGAAGAAAAAAATCCACATTACAAGAAAAAGAACCATAGCGGCCTCTAGTGTCTACACAGGTACCGCGGTCTTACATTTTTTTTTTTTTCCTTGCCTACTATTAAAATGTTTACATTTTCTCAGTAGTTACAGGCATACACAGAATATTAGCGGGAATACCTTAGGTAACAGGCAGAAAGACAAAATAGGCTTGGGGGTCCCTCAATAGAACCAAGTTCCCGAGGGCCCCCACTTACCTTTTCCTCGCCGCAGGACTCTGTTTGGTCCACAGAAGCCCAAACTTCACCTATCACGGCAGGCATTGTAATCAAACCTTCAGGGACCGGGTTCCCAAGGATTCCACTCCCCTGGACCTGTATAGCACCCTGCACAGAAAACATCTTGGTCGTGGGTATGACCAGAGCTCTGGATCCCAGGGTCCAGCCCTCCTAAGAGAGGCATTACAGGCAAAACCTTGCTCTTCTCTTGCAAGGCCCGGGTACCGACCGTTTAGCTATGAAGCTTTTTTGGTCGGATCCGGAATAGCTTACTGAGGCCCAAAAGAACCTGTACGCAAGCTCAGTGAAAAACACATGTTACTTCTTGGCCAACACCTTAGACACTGGCAAAAAACTGAGGTGCTCCCGGATGGGAGGGGCTTATATAGGGGAGGGTACTTCCTGTTTTGGAAGTTGCCAGTGCCAGCACCTGAAGGTATCTATATAACCCATTAGTAATGACTATGTCGCTCTGTGTCCCGTGATGTACGAGAAAGAAAATAAGGAGCTAGATGGGAGCCAGGGTCCCTGCCGCAGGGCTCGGGGATGGAGGAGCGCAGCAACAGGGCAGAGGAGACAGCTTCCCAAAGAGAACTTACCAACTGCCTGGATTTGACTTCGGAAGAAAAAAATCCACATTACAAGAAAAAGAACCATAGCGGCCTCTAGTGTTTAACACAGGTACCGCGGTCTTACATTTTATTTTATTTTTTTCTTGCCTACTATTAAAATTTTTACATTTTCTCAGTAGTAACAGGCATGCACAGAATATTAGCGGGAATACCTTAGGTAACAGGCAGAAAGACAAAATAGGCTTGGGGGTCCCCCAATAGAACCAAGTTTCTGAGGGCCCCCACTTACCTTTTCCTCGCCGCAGGACTCTGTTTGGTCCACAGAAGCCCAAACTTCACCTATCACGGCAGGTATTGTAATTAAACCTTCAGGGACCGGGTTCCCAAGGATTCCACTCCCCTGGACCTGTATAGCACCCTGCACAGAAAACATCTTGGTCGTGGGTATGACCAGAGCTCTGGATCCCAGGGTCCAGCCCTCCTAAGAGAGGCATTACAGGCAAAACCTTGCTCTTCTCTTGCAAGGCCCGGGTACCGACCGTTTAGCTATGAAGCTTTTTTGGTCGGATCCGGAATAGCTTACTGAGGCCCAAAAGAACCTGTACGCAAGCTCAGTGAAAAACACATGTTACTTCTTGGCCAACACCTTAGACACTGGCAAAAAACTGAGGTACTCCCGGATGGGAGGGGCTTATATAGGGGAGGGTACTTCCGGTTTTGGAAGTTGCCAGTGCCAGCACCTGAAGGTATCTATATAACCCACATAGTAATGACTATGCCGCTCTGTGTCCCGTGATGTACGAGAAAGAAATAGGACCTTGAGACAGAAGGTCCTCCCTTATTGGCAACCGCCAAGGAACGTCCGCGACGAGACGTATCAGATCGGCGTACCAATGACGCCGAGGCCAATCCGGAGCAATGAGAATCACTGAAATTCCCTCGGACGCCACTCTGCGCAGCAGGCGAGGGAGCAGCTGCAGCGGAGGATAAACATATATCAGGTGGGGCCACCAAGGCATCCGAGGCATCCGCCCAAGGATCCCTGGACCTGGCCACAAACCTTGACACCTTGCGATTGAGTCGAGAGGCCATCAGGTCCACATCCGGCGTGCCCCACCGTCAGCAAAGGAGTTGAAAGACCTCTGGGTGCAAGGACCACTCTCCCTGGTCCAGCGTCTGGTGACACAGATAGTCCACCTGCCAATTGTCTACGCCCGGAATGTAGACGGCCAACAGAGCCGGCACGCTTCTTTCGGCCCACCTTAGGATGCGGGCGACCTCGGAAGCCGCAGCTGAGCTCCAAATCCCCCCTTGATGGTTGACATACGCCACCGCCGTGGCGTTGTCTGACTGGATCCTGAGGGAGCGACCCTGTAACCTCTCCGACCACGAGGAGAGGCATAGTCCGATTGCCCGTATTTCCAGAACATTGTTCGGTAAACGGGCTTCGTCCGAAGTCCAAAGCCCTTGGGCTGACAGGACTCCCCAGACTCCACCCCAGCCCTTCAGGCTGGCGTCCGTCGTGATCACCGTCCATTGAATGGGGAGGAAGGACTTCCTGGACCGAAGAGCCGGGGACCTCAACCACCACGCCAGGGACGCCCTGACCGGGTTGACTCACCTGGATCTGAAGATCCAAGGACAACTGGGATTTGTCCCAAGTGAACAGGATCTCTTTCTGTAATGCCCGGGTGTGTGATTGGGCATACAGAACGGCCTCAAAGGAGGCCACCATGAGTCCCAGGACTCTCATGCAAAAACGTATTGATGACCATTTTCGGGACGCCAGGACCCGCACTGCAGACTGAAGTGTCAGTAACTTTTCCGGGGGTAGGAATACCTTCGCCTCCAAGGAGTCCAGGATCAGACCTAGATACTCCCAGATGCTGAGTCGGGACTAGGACCGACTTCTGAATGTTCAGGAGCCACCTGAAGTCCCTGAGGGTCTGACTGACGATAGTCACACTTTCTTCTAATTCTGAGCCATTGTCTGCTCTTAGAAGAAGATCGTCCAGATAGCCCACGATAGCAATGCCTCGCTGTCTCAGCAAAGCTAGAACCGGAGCAAGCACCTTGGTGAACACCCTTGGTGCCGAGGCTAGGCCGAAGGGAAGAGCCACAAATTGATAGTGGACTTCGCCGATCGCAAAGCGCAGAAACTTCTGATGACTTGCGCAGATCGGAACATGCAAGTAGACGTCCTTGATGTCCAATGACGCCAGAAAATCCCCTTGATGGAGTGTAGCGATCACCGTGCAAATGGATTCCATGCGGAATTTTTGCACCTTCACTAAGGCATTCAGGGCCTTGAGGTCCAGGATTGGCCAAACCCTGTCCTTTTTCGGGACAACAGATTCGAGTAGAACCCCTGAAACCTCTCCTGGGACGGAACCGGCACAATCACTCCGGACCTGATCAAATCCTGTACAGCCCCTAAGAGGGCTGCCCGACAGGCAGGAAGGAGAGGGAGATTTGAGGGAAAGAATCTGTCTGGGGGCCAGGAACGGAACTCTATCCTGTATCCTGAGGTGACCACCTTGCACACCCACCGGTCGGAGATCCGGGGAGGTCCACCGATCCGTGAACCTGCAAAGTCGTCCCCCCCACCCCAGCGTTGGGTGGGGGCAAGACTTCACTCGGAGGCGGGCTTGGGTGCCGCTTTGTTCGGCTTACGCACCCAAGGGTGCTTGTGTCCACCAGCCGCACTGTTGTCAATCTGGGAGGGCTTACCCGTGGACTCTGACTGACGAAAAAACCTTTTTTGCTGGAAAGGAAGGACCCGGTTTACGGCGGGCCTCCTTACCCTTGATAGTCTGAGGAAGAAGAGTGCTTTTACCTCCCGTGACATCCTTGATGATGTCATCCAGAGCAGCACCGAAAAGTCTACCACCTTTAAAGGGTAGATCTGTCAGGAGCTTCTTAGAGGCTAGGTCAGCAGACCAGCATTTTAACCAGATAAGACGACGCAATACCACGGCAGAAACAGAGGCCCCTAGATATTAAAGGGGCCGCGTCTAAAGTGGAGTCGCACACATATATCAGGCCCTGCATCATCTGGTGGGCCAGAGCAATAGTGTCTGGAGGAAGATTATGCTCCTGTACAGTCTGGTGCAAAATTTTTGCCCATTCCGTGAGTGTCTGAGAACAAGGGTCGCCGCTACAATAGGCCGTAAGGCGGATCCCAACAAGGCAAACATGGCTCTGCTCACCACTTCTGACCTCCTGTCAGTGGGGTCCTTAAATGCAGGAGTCCCCTCCATCGGGAGAGTGGTGGCCTTTTTTAACCGGGCGACCGGAGGGTCGACCACTGGGGGAGAAGCCCACTTTTTAAGTAGGGCTTCTTCAAAGGGGTATCTGATAGACAAACGCTGCAGGACCATAAAAGTCTTCTGCGGCTTTTCCCAAACCTGGTCAATAAACTGGTCAAAGAAAGGTGCATATGGAAAAACCTTTTTAGAAGGCTTGGCCTTAAAAGAACCAAAGGAGACTGCCTCCTCCTGAGGTTCCGCAGCCGCAGCATCAAGCTTGAGAGTGTCCCTCACAGCATCAATGAGTTCACTAACAAGCGCCCTGTCATTTACTGACTCAGAACTGGAGTCTTCCTCACAAGGAATGTCCTGTTCAAAACCATCAAAATATTCAGAGCTAGGGTCCTGAGCCGCAGCAGCTAGGCCCATATCTGAATCAGCGCACTCCCCTTGTGGAGATAATGTGGGGAGAGGGCGCTTTTTTGCTCCCTTGCGCTCGCACACCACTTCCATCCTGGTCAGAAATTATTCCAGGACTGCCAACAACTGGGACATGGGGACCGCAGGTGCTGGAGCACTGCCTCTTGCCTCTGGCATGTAAGGGGAAGCTGGTGACACTGACTTCATATTGTCCCTCTCTGAGACTCCTCAGAAAAAAAGTCCACCCACAGTCTGTGCTGACTGAGTAAGGGAATGCGCCCAGGGGACTCACCAACCCGGACCAGGACCGCTCGGTTCCGCTGCCTTGTCCCTCTCTGCGCCGCGCTGTATCAGCGTGAGTGAGCTGACAGGAGAGTGTGAGGAGATTCGCGCCGTTCCCAGCAGCGATAGAGGCCAAACAAGTGTATAAAAAGCGCGCGGCTTCAAGAAAATGGCAGCCGCAATGTGCTCAGGCGATCAACGGAAAGATGGCCACCAATGCAAAGTAAATGTAACCACACAAACATGGCGCCGAACGGCGCCCAGGCCCCCAAACACTCAAAAAAAAAAGCCCCAGCGATATGGAGACCACCATGAGCCCCCCCCCCGGACAGTATGACCCCCAGGCACCCCACACAGCACAGCGCCAGCAATGGTGACAGAGAGTGACAATAAAAAACAGGGGGAGACAGGGAAAATCCCCCACACAGAGAAACACACAGCATGTACTCACCTGCAGGCAGGAGAGGCTACTTACCCGTCCCCTGAGGGACCCACTGGTGTGTTTCTGACAGGACTATCACAGTGCGGTACTGAGTAGTCCGGTCCACCGCGAAAGATACAGCAGGACTGTTCAATCTTGAGAGGACCGCGGAGCATGAAAGCCCACCGGCCACCCCTGGAGTCTCACGCACACAAGGCGAGGATCAGCATGCTCGATGGTCGGACAGGGAAGACAACGAGGATATCTTGTACCCAACCTGTTGCCCAGCTGACAGTTGATAGAAGGTATCAAAAAAATAAAATAAGAAAAAATTCCAAAAAGGAATAAAATTAGGTCAGGAGACTGGCTCCTGAGAGAGCCACGTCGTCTCCTTCTGCTAGGCAGAAAAAAACTCAGGTCTGCTGACTGCAGTGGGAGGGTTATGTCCGGAGGGACTGCCCCCCTGGGCGGGGCTGTTCAGCTCTGGCCTTTTAGAATGTATGTATAACATTTCACATTCTGCCTTGGTCTTCTCCTGCGAGCAGGGACATAACCCACGTGTAAAGTGTAAGAGAGGCTGTGTCAGTCCATGGACAATAAGAGAAATATATATATAAAAAATAAAAATATCTGCAAATATCATGCAACATACAAAATTGCAACTGCCACCAATGTATGCTACAGGGCCTCTATTTTAGAAAACATAATTGTTTGGGTGTTTTAGGTCATAGCAACAAATTCATTTGAACATGTATATGAAAAATTTAATAATTGCCCTGGGTGTAAAAGTAGTTAAGAAAACAAATACTGTAGTAGCACAAGAGCACATATTGAAATCCTGCCTTGTTGCTTTCTTGTGAGCCAAGAACAGCCCAGTATTGCAATGCAAGAGCACATTTGTGCTACTAAACATTATCTATAGCAGTATATATTGAAGTCCTGAACAGAACTCTACTCACATGCAGGTTTAACTTCTCTTCCAAACCAAATTTTGATGTTTGCAAACCAGTTACTAAATCTTCTAGCCGATTCCGAATCTGTAAAACATGTATGAGGATATCAAGAGAGTGTACAAATATGTAATATATATATATATATATATATATATATATATATATATATATATATACATATACATATACATATACACATACATATACACATACATACACATACACATACATACACACACACACACACACACACACACACAAATATTTAGTAACATGTCAAAATACAGTTTTCGTAAGCAAAAGGAAATATTGTACACAATATTAACCCATTGAAGGTGTTCTAGTATGCCTATAATATTGTAAATATGAAAAGGTATAACCTTGCATTGTAAAAATTCAGTACATGAGGAAGTGGGAACTACACCATCTCCCAGTTCCTAGAAATCAGCCATCTATTGTTGCAGCTGTGGTTTGCTTCTAATGTTATCTAACGAGCTGTGAGTTACTTACAGAAATGGATTCCTGCAGTTCTTTCTGAAGTGTCTCAATCTGTACAGACTGCTGTTTTGCAGTTGCCTCAATCTTGGCATTTTCAATTTCAAGCCTGAGAGAAAAAAATAAATAAAAATAAATAAAAAGATACTGCGTGAAGAGGGATGGATGGGCCATTCTCCGGGTATGATAATGATCACTCCAGAATGTCAGAAGCCTTTGTTATTGTCCTCTAGAGATACAGCACAGTCTTCGTATAAGAGAAAATATTTACACATCCTCACTTCCAGCACAAAACAAGGAAGCTCAGTCTCCGTTAATGTGTACGTGGGCAGTGTCATCAAAATCATAAATTTTTGGCCCTTTTAGCCATCAGTGCATCCAGAACTGTTGGCGTATAGCACAATATAGCCATAATTTGACATAGTCAGTATTAGTAACTTGCATACAGCTGTTTCAGGCTTCTTATGCCACGTACACATGATCGGAAATTCCGACAAGAAAAGTCCGATGTGAGCTTTTGGTCGGAAATTCCGACCGTGTGTAGGCTCCATCTGAATTTTTCTGTCGTAATTTACGCCAAGAAAAATTTGAGAGCTGGTTCTCAAATTTTCCGACAAGAAAAGTTCTTGGAGGAAATTCCGATGCACCAAAAAACACGCATGCTCGGAATCAAGTCGACGCATGCTCAGATGCATTGAACTTCATTTTTCTCGGCTCGGAGTAGTGTTGTACGTCACCGCGTTCTTGACGGTCGGAATTTGGTGTGACCACGTGCAAGACAAGTTTGAGCGAACATTCCGTCAGAAAAAAATCCAAGTTTTTTTTTTGTCTGATTTTCCGATCGTGTGTACGCGGCATTAGCCCTCACCAGTGCAAGATATGGCTCTATGGTATGGGGCTTTTGGGTTCAGGGGAACAGTACAATCATTAGAGTTGAGGTGATACAAAAGGAATCGAAAAGCCCACTTCAAAGTACAATAAGATACAGGATTGCCTTTTTATAGTAGAAGGTGGTTCCCTAGGAAAGCCAACAAGGCCTGATCCTTGCCCGATCAATGCACATTGGTATGAAATCAGGTAATTTATAATTATCCTAAAAAGCAAGACTACCGTCAAAGACAATTTTGGAAAACATCCTAAAAAGGTACTTTGTAAAAAAAAAAGAAAGAAAAAAAAACAAATTGGTAATATTGGCTGACATATCCTTCAGGGAGAACACCTGTTCCAGTGACAAATTGTCACATGTGGATTTCTTCAATTTTTTGTCAAATTTCCCTAACTTCCTGTTATTTCGCTATGTCGGTAAGTAAAGAGCAATCGCCCCAACTGTGACACAGGCAACCGGGCAGAGGTGCTAAAGCTGGTTATACACTGATCACAATTTAGCTGGTTCAGCAGGGACCAGACACATTTTGAACACTGTGTGGCCATCCTTGCTCGACATCTGTCTATCATTTGATCGATTTCTGTTGATGGGACATGTTGGAAACCTTTCCTCAATCAGTGCTTGCAGCCAATCCGCGGCTGCCACTGATCAGTGTATTCTGCTGCTGTCAGGATTCCTCCATCCACCTTGTTCCTCGTTTGTGGATGGAGGAATCAGCAAGTTGAAATGAAAAAAAAAAAAAAAAAAAGAGAAAAAAAAAGGAGATATATAGATTACACACACACACTATATATACCGTATTTTTCGCACCATAAGACGCACCTGACCATAAGACGCACCTAGGTTTTAGAGGAGGAAAACAAGAAAAAAAATATTCTGAACCAAATTGTGTACTAAAATATTTTCCAGTGCCCATTAAATGCAGCCTGACCATTGCCATAGTAAACGCAGAGGGACCATGCCATAGTAAACACAGAGGGACCATGCCACAGTAAACGCAGAGGGACCATGCCATCAGTGGTGTATTTAGGTTTTATGCTGCCCTAGGCCTGACTAAACTTGCGCACCCCCTAATTTAAATATGACCCACCCCTTCCTGTCAAGGCCCGCCCTGTCATCTTCATGGGAAGAGGACAGAGGGGACGCTGTGGGAAGAGGACAGAGGGTTGCCGTGGGTGAAGGACAAAGGGACACCCTGGGAAGAGGACAGAGTAACGCCCTCGGAAGAGGACAGAGTAACGCCCTGGGAGAAGGACGCCGTGGGAAGAGGACAGAGGGGACGCCGTGGGAAGAGGACAGAGGGGACGCCGTGGGAAGAGGACAGAGAGGGACGTTGTGGCGGTCAATAAGGCCTAGAGGATATCAGGTTAGGCACTTCCTAATGGCTCAGTCCCTGGGAACAGTAATGAATAATGGCCAACAGGCCCTCTTACCAGACCCAGCGAAATCGCAACAGTGATCCCTCTGGCTGGACGTTCGCTCACTCTGGGTTGCCTGGGGTGACTCTAGTCAGTAGTGTAGCATGTCTGTATCCTGGCAGTGGCTCGGTCTTTCTCCCTCTCTGGTGGTGCGGGTACAATGTGGCTTCCTCTCTGGTGGTGCGGGTACAGCGGTTAAAGTGTGGCTCCCTCTCTGGTGGTGTGGGTACAGCGTGGCTCTCTGGCGGTGTGGGTACAGCGTGGCTCTCTGGCGGTGTGGGTACAGCGTGGCTCTCTGGCGGTGTGGGTACAGCGTGGCTCTCTGGCGGTGTGGGTACAGCGTGGCTCTCTGGCGGTGCGGGGTACAGCGTGGCTCTCTGGCGGTGCGGGGTACAGCGTGGCTCTCTGGCGGTGCGGGGTACAGCGTGGCTCTCTGGCGGTGCGGGGTACAGCGTGGCTCTCTGGTGGTGCGGGGTACAGCGTGGCTCGCTGGTGGTGCCCCCCAGCAGAGTATTCTCTTTTGCTCCTCTTCAAGTTCTAACACCCCCTTCCCTCCCCTCCAGCAGAGTGCTTGCATGCTGGGGGAACTGGTGCCATAAACTCTGCAGGGACTTCATTTCCCATGATGCTCCCAGTGTCTTCTGATTGGCCCTCTGCTGTGGCCAATCATGGGGGGGGAACAGTGGGCAGGAAGCTGGGTGGCGACCAAGCAAATCCAATTAGAGCCGCTCTCTCTTTCTCTTCTCCTTACAGAAAGGGAAGGGGGGCGGCGGGGGATATACAGACAGCCCGCAGCTCTCCTCTCCCTGTCACAGCGCCGCTGCTCTATTTGCCAGAGAACTCGGCAGCGGCGCTGTGACAGGGAGAGGAGAGCTGCGGATATCCCCCGCCGCCCCCCCTCCCTTTCTGTAAGCAAAAGAGAGAGAGCGGCTCTAATTCGATTCGCAAAGCCCCTGACACTGCGGCGGGGGGGCGGAGCCAGTGGCGGCGGTCGGGGAATTCCAGAGGCTGTGAGCGGATGGCAGGGGCGGTGCCAGCGACGGCGGGGGGCGGGGCCCCTGTTATGTATTCGGACCATAAGACGCAGGGACATTTTCCCCCATATTTCTGGGGGAAAAAAGTGCGTCTTATAGTCCGAAAAATACGGTATATTATATATATATATATATATATATATATATATATATATATCACACACATATATACACACACATACATACATATATACATACACACACAATTTATATTTTTTATATATATATATATATATATATATATATATATATATATATATATATATATATATATATATATATACACACACATACACACATATACACACATATATACATACACACACACACACGGTCAGCTTTAGTCTTTGCATAAATATTTTAATAATACATTGCAACTGACTTGAACCTCAAAGTAGGTAATGAAAGTGAAATCAGAAAACTTACTTCTGTATGTGTTCCTCCAGTTGTTTGACCGACTTCTCACTGCCAGCTGTTGCAGATGAAAGCTCCTGCACTTTTTGGAATGCTGCAATTACTTCCCTCTCCTTATCATCTAATAAATTTTTCAACTGATGGTTACGTCTCTCTGACTGAAGAAACTGTTCTTCTAGATCCTGTATCTACAGAAATAAACAAACACTCAAAAACTCAACCATGCTTAAGGACTAAAAGGATCATCGTGAAATCCATACATCCATGTTATCATTGTCTGATCAAAACACAAAATGGAGCTTTTACATACCTTTGTCCTGAACTTTTCAAGTTCTTTGTGAAGGTGCTGTTTTTCTTCTTCCAAGTCATTCCGATAACGTGTAATAACTTCAAGTGACGCCTCAGACATTGATAACTTCTTCAAAGCATCAGCAAGCTCCTGTTGTAGCTGTCTTATAGAACTCTAAAAGTGAGGGAAAAAAAAAAAAAAATCTCCAGCTTACACTAACAAACGTGTTCAATAACAAACCTAGTTTTTCAGCAACAAGAATGCAAGATTTCACATGCACCAATTACATTACATTTTCAGGACAGGTGTGTCACCTCCTGTATCTTGTCACATACGTGGGAAAACAGTGAAGTCCAATATAATGGAATAAGCGAATGTCACAGAGGAAGAAGCTTGGTGCTGCTAGTTATAGAATCTTCAAAGACACGTGTGTACCTAATATACTGTAAAATGGCCCACTTTAAACCATTGATTGCATTTCTTTCTCGTCTTTTTTTCTTTCATACTACATACAGTGCCTTGAAAAAGTATGCATACCCCTTGACATTTTTCACATTTTGTCATGTTACAACCAAAAATTTAAATGTGTTTTATTTGGATTTAATGTGATAGACTAACACAACGTTGCACATATCTGTGAAGTGTAAGGAAAATGATAAATGGTTTTCAAACCTTTTTACAAATAAATATCTGAAAAGTGTGGTATCAGCCCCCTTTACTCTGATACACCTAACTAAAGGCTACTGGAACCAATTGCCTTTAAAAGTCACCTAATTAGTACATAGAGTCCACCTGGGTGTAATTTCATCTCAGTATAAAGCCCTGAGAGGTTTGTTAGAGAACCTTAGTGAACAAACAGCATCACGAAGGCCAAGGAACACACCAGACAGGTCAGGGATAAAGTTGTGGAGAAGTTTAAAGCAGGGTTAGGTTATAAAAAAAAATATCCCAAGCTTTGAACATCTCACGGAGCATTGTTCAATCCATCATCTAAAAATGGAAAGAGTATGGCACAACTGCAAACCTACCAAGACATGGCTGTCCACCTAAACTGACAGGCTGGGCAAGGAAAGCATTAATCAGAGAAGCTGCCAAGAGGCCCATGGTTACACTGGTGGAGGAGCTGCAGAGAGCCACAGCTCAGGTGGGAGAATCTGTCCACAGAACAACTATTAGTCGTGCACTCCACAAATCTGGCCTTTATAGAAAAGTGGCAAGAAGAAGTATTGTGTGCAGTTTGCGAGAAGCCATGTGGGGACACAGCAAACATGCAGAAGAAGGTGCTCTGGTCAGATGAGACCAAAATGTTACTTTATGACCTAAAAGCAAAAGCTATGTGTGGTGGAAAACTGACACTGCACATCACTCTGAACACATTATGCCCACCGTGAAACCTGGTGGTGGCAGCATCATGATGTGGGGGTGCTTTTCTTCAGCAGGGACAGGGAAGCTGGTCAGAGTTGATGGAAAGATGGATGGAGCCAAATACAGGGCAATCTTAGAAGAAAACCTGTTAGTCTCAAGTCTTTTGCAGACTCCGAGGCAGAGGTTCACCATCCAGCAGGACAATGACCATAAACATACAGCCAGAGCTACAAAGGAATGGTTTAGATCAAAGCATATTCATGTGTTAGAATGGCCCAGTCAAAGTCCAGACCTAAATCCAATTGAGAATCTGTGGCAAGACTTGAAAATTGCTATTCACAGATGCTCTCTATCCAATCTGACAGAGCTTGAGCTATTTTGCAAGGAATAATGGGCAAAAATGTCACTCTAGATGTGCAAAGCTGGTAGAGACATCCCCAAAAAGACTTGCAGCTGTAATTGCAGCGAAAGGGGGTTCTACAAAGTATTGACTCAGGGGGGCTGAATACAAATGCATGCCACACTTTTCAGATATTTGTAAAAACCTTTGGAAACCATTTATCATTTTCCTTCCACTTCACAATTATGTGCCACTTTGTGTTGGTCTGTCACATAAAAGCCCCCAAAAATAAATTTACGTTTTTGGTTGTAACGTGACAAAATTTGGAAAATTACAAGGGGTATAAATACTTTAAGGCACTGTAGTGCTGATCAGCCTTTTTCAACCGGGGTGCCCAGACTTCCTGGGGTTTTTCAGGGATGCCTTGGCAAAATGCCTAAAAGCTGCCCAAAAATTGTATACGAGCCAGCGAGTGGATGAAGGCTGCCTTTTAGTCACACAACGCCACAGGTTTTAATTGTGCGCTATTATAACCTTCCAGCAGCCGGAGTCCTAACAACCAACGACTTCACTGGTTGGGAATTTTAAGGAACCAACACACACCATTATAATAATACAATTTTACATTTTAAATATTCTGCATTAAAATTATTAGAGCTGGCACAGACATGGTAATCACATAACCTGGGTTTATTGCATCCCTTCTATTTATTTTCTCCTCCTACACTGAACTATAGATTGCAGACATGCAACATGAACATCCCTAAATTTGCCATATCAGGGGGAAGGGTTTCTTCTAGACATGTTTCATGAACTACCTATGCCACTTCCTCAGGAGATTATTGGGTTATGTCTACTTTACAATAGGACATTAAGGGTAAACCAGACAATTAAAAACATATATATGTGTGATGTGTGCCTGAGAGGATGCACACCTGGACCGCCCAAAACCAGCCAACAAAGCCTCAGGGGATAACAGGAACAGCTATTTAGTCATCATTTCCATAAGCTGCATCTGTTATCCCCTCAAGGAACAGGGTCAATGGGTGACGTCATGATGTCTGCCTCAAGACAATCAGAGGTATCTTTGTATTTATTCAGAAAATACTAGTGTTCTCTGTGCTTCCAGTACTCAGCCCAACTCAAATTTGTTCTGGGAGTGGAACGGGAAGTCTTCAGTCCGCTGCTGGAATACAGCGCTATGCATTTTACCCTGAAGGGTTCCGACGCGCATAACAGAGTTCCTGGGAAAAGAGAACCCAGGAACCAAAAGCAGCACAGAGCGGCAGCAAGGGTGGAAGAGAGAGGCTACGCAGGAAAGGCTTCCGTGAAAAGCCAAGTCTTCAGTAACCCGCTGTGGTTACATGTAGTTCATACAAACACTGACAGTCGCTGCATAGGTTAGTGAAGGAAATATTTGTTTAGGCCAGTTATGTCCAAATGAACTACATAAAGTTCACCAAAACCTGCAGTTTGGCTTTAAGGCTAGTCCCAAAGCCAGACTGGAGATAACACCAGGATGCAGCCAACCACATATTTGCAAGGGTGAAAACCACATCCAGGGTTTCCGCCATCGGAAAAACTTCTCAAACACCTCCAGGTGAAGAGCCCACTTCCCTGGAGACAGTTGTTGATGGCTGAGGAAATCCACCTGCCAGTTCTCCAGATCTGGAAAATGGAAGACAGACAGTGCAGGAGGAGTTCTATCCAAGAGAGGAGATCTACTCCTTCCTTGGATGCCCGACTTGTGATGCCTCCTTGATGAATTATGTATGCTACAAACCTTAAACTGGTATTAGGGTTTGGGCTTGGAGCCTGAGAACCGTTGGGAAGCTAGGTATGTTTTTGTGAAGAGAACTGCACCGAAATAACTAACTATCACCTAAGTGGCTAGAAAAAAAAAACAGAATCCTTGCCTAACAAGGAGGGATGGTATGCCTGGAAGGGGACTTCCTGTCTTTTTTGGCCAGTGTCCAATCCCCTGAAGGTGGCAGCAAATACATAACATAATGCAGATGAAAATACCCTGTGTCCTGGCATATACAATAAAGAAACATACATTATGTGTCGTTTCATCTTTGGTGTTGTATCTTTATAGGAATTCAAAATTCTTAGACTACGTAATATCTTTATTAAGAGAAACATGTAGGCAGCCATTTCGAAACACTCCTTTTAAAATGTTAATTGCCTGGCTCTCATTCTGATGCCATCTCTTCACTTACTTTGGTCACTGACCTGGAACAAGCATAATGATGGGGATTTCTAACTTTTGCATTTACATGTGCTGATAAGGAACATTCCGACAAGAGGAGAGAGCAGAGCAAAGAGATGACCTAATTAGTCTCCTTAACTGTCCAGTAGAGGTTGGGTTGGGGAGGTGACCTGCCTGGGTTTCGGTATTGGCAGTAGTGAAAAGTCAGGTTACCAGCTTGGCTCTGCTGTCTGGCAGGGCTGTGTAAACATCAGGACTGGGTAGACATAAATACAAATCATTTTGCAGGTAAGCAGCACCCATGTGTGTTTTAACTGTGTATTTAGCAATTTTTTCCTGACGTTCAGCTTTAAGATAAATACATAATAAAGTATAGTATAAACTATATATTGAACACAGCTATCCATGCTGATGGCTTATTTTGAATGAACACAGTCAAAGCATACATAATATTATTGAATAAATGCCTACCTCCCGCTCAACTTTTTCAGTCTCCAGCTTATAAATTTGTTCTCTAAGCTCATTAGACTTATTGATCAAGTCCTTGTTTCTCTCTTCAACTATCTGAACTTGTCTTTCCGTGTCAGTTCGCAGCTTGCTGAATATATCTGTAAATCTGTCTTGTACATCGCAGACAGCTTTTTCCTTGATAATGCCTTTATTCTGTGCTTCCTCTAGCTGTTGGCGGAGCTGCATGTTCTCACTAGTAATCTGGGCCAGTCTCTCCTGCATGGTCTCTTGTTTTATACTGCTTTTGTTGGTCTGGTCTTTTTCCACTTGAACTGATCGTTCAAGGTCTTTTATTCTGTTCTGCGCTTCTTTCAGGTCCCTCTGAGAACTCTCAAAGAGGAGAGTTTTCTCTTGTAGAGATAAGCCAGTTCTATGAAGGTCACTTTCAAAAGTGTTCGATTTAGCCTCAGCTCTGCTAAGCTGCTGGGACAAGTTGTTGTGGCTTTCACGCAGGCTTGAGAGATCGTGATTGAGTTTGTCTTTGGATCGTAACCAGTCATCACGCTCTCTTTGCAAGGTGCGTTCTGCATCGGTTTTTGAAGTCTGGCTTCGTTCTAGATCCTGTAGGGCAGAGTTTAGCCGGGAACGGACTGACTCTAGTTCCGTTTCCAGTCTTTCTTTTCCCTGCTTTTCATGCTCTAACTTTGAACACAGTAGGTTGGTCTCAGTCTTTAGTGCATTAAGCTGCCCGTTGCATTGGATTACAGTTTGGGTTAAGGTTTCCTCGTTTACTTTAAGATCTTTCCTTAGATCATCATTCTTTTCCTTCAAGCCTTCATTTTCATCCAAATATCTACTCTCTTCTTCTTGATAACGGGATCGTACTTGCTCCAGCTCTTGTTTAAGCACATAGATTTCCTCTTCTAGGGTTATGTTTTTTTGGCTTAAGTCTTTCACCTTTACATTTGTCTCAGAGGGTTCTCCTCGTACCTGCTAATAAATGAACAATTAGGTTAGCCGACCAGATTTTAATGTCCTGCAAGCCAGAAAATAGATGCTATTGCTTTTGTTTGCAATTCATCAGCAGTGACTGCTCTTAAAGCAATGTAGATGGCGGGTAGATAATGTAGATAGGATCTGAACACGTAATTCCCATCCAACATGGAATACCATTGTAATGTGATCACTGTCATTTCTTTTACTGTTACCACAGTATAACAGGTACACCATAATAACATTTACAAAGTTTGAAAAGAATAAAAGGATGAATTAACTTTCACTAGAAAACTTGCACCTTCCCAACCTATGCAGAAAAAAAAGGAATGTAGCTGTATTTCAGAATTTTACTGTACCTCAACTTGGAGTACAGTACAGGACACACGAGTGGATTCTCAGACCATAAGTTGTAGGCCTCAAACTTCAGGTGTTTGGACACTGGCAAAAGCTTTGCTGGGAACTGCCTCCCAGTGTACCCATGTAGCACCTCCCATTCCTTGAGGCTCTAGTAGTTTAGCAAGCAGCAAGATTACCAAAGATTTAGGGGAGGGACTTGTGTCCTGAACTGTTCTCAAAGATATGGAATTTACAGATATATCACACTTTCTAATCTTAATTGTACAGTACAGGATGTAAGGACCGTACACATGATCAGAAAATCATACAAAAAAATACCACTTTTGAAGTGATTGTACGATAATCTGATTATTAGTACACAGCTTGCATTCAAAATTATCCGGGAGCAAACACGAAAAAAAAATTTGTACGAGACCAGACCATACGATTCGTTGGTAACCTCTTCATTTTTGACATGAGGGTAGCATGCAAAAAACAAACAAACGATCATTTGCCTGATAATCTCATTGTGTGTACCAGGCTTTAAAGATGATCTTTGGGCTGTATGAAAAAAATTAACAGTCAGCAACTACAAATATTGTAGCTGCTGACTTTTAATAAAAGGGACACCTGTCCAAGGATCCAGTGCCATCCTCACCCGGGCCAGTTCTTTACTGGTCTTCAGGTCCCTGGCACCTGCATGTTTACTGTGGGAAGACAAACGAGGAGTTCTTCAGTCTGAGTGCCATAGGAATGGACCACAGCCCTGGACCTGTGGCTAACTCAGTCGTTGCATCGTGTACCAAGGTGATTGCCAAACGCAAGATCCAGTACCCAAAGCGAATATTACAGGCTGGCATTGCTGCGGTTCCCAAAATGTACACAAGGGTAACCGACGTGGAAACTGCTAATGAGCCATAAGTCAGTCAATAATCAGTCAGGTCTCGGTAGAAGTGTAAGACAAGGAAATAGAAAAGCGAGTGCAGAAAAAAGAAACAAATTATTTTCCAACAGGAGAGGAGGTCCATTGCCCAAGAACACTAGTAATATGGGTACGTTGGGATGCGGTTCCCAGAAAAGCTTTTGCCAGCGTCCAATCACCTAAAAGTAGTGGCATATAACCCATGGTCTATTAATTAATTCTTGTGTACTGTACTGTACAATTAAGATATAAATGGTAAAAACAGTTACTTGTCTTGGTGTATAAAAGGTTCAATCTCGGTTTGGTATTTCTGAGGATGGCAGAGCCTTTACTACCTTTAGAGCATCAACTGAGGGGGGGGGGGGGAATGCATATCTCTAGCAGACTGGCATACAGGAAAGAATTGACAGCATGGGCACAGGACTCCTTTCTCGCTTTGACTCCATCACTATTAAAATGTAGGTGTTAGTAAATATTGTGCTAGCCTCCGACAGGAGGATCAGACTGTAGACAATTAGGGAACAGTAATAATTTTCCTTGCAATTAGTGAGTACCAGTCTAAGCTGCATACCTCAACACTTTTAGCCAGCCTTTTTTTGTTCTCCTCCTCGTCATTCCTTCTCCTCAAGTTATTAAGAGCTTCTTCTTGAAGTAATCTGGCACTATGCTCTTGTGTGTGTAGTCGTTGAGATTCATTGCGTTCTTCTTCAACCTGACAAAATAAGCAGGTACAGTTTTTTTGTAACAGTCATTTGTTATTAGAAAACACCTAACTTTACTCCCAAAACAAATGCGATTCCACAAGACAGATGAAGTTACCAACTTTGTAAAACTCTAAACATAGTGATATTCCACTGGCTCTGCTTGCCTAGACACAAATATAGTTACATTAGGCACCATGGATACTTAGAGCCTATATAGCAAAACAACAATAATATAACCACTATACAATATATATTAGCAGTAGAAAAATAAATTAAATATAAACTTTAGATTGACATTTATTAAAAAAGGAGCAGCTTCGCATGTCAACCAATCAGCTTCTATTTTCAGCTTGTTCAGTTAAGCTTTGAAACTGGAAGCTAGAAGTGGATTGGTTGCCATGCATATCTGCTTCAGATTCTTTCTGCTCCAATTGTGATAAATTCAAAGTGTCCCATGGATTTGTACCTGCTTCATGCTGTTCCTCAGACTTCTCATTTCCAGCTCTAGATTTCTTAATGTTAGTTCCAGCTGTTGCTTTTCTTCTATTTCATGGCGGCACTGTTCCTCCTTCCTTCTGAACTGTTCTTTGCTCATGTCATGTAGCATTTCTGCACTCTTTCTCTTTTCTTCTTCTTGTTTGAGAGAAGACCTACCACAATAGGTATAAGATACTTTAATTGAATGTTCTGTGCAAGAATTATTACTGTAATAGGAATCTTATAGGACCCATCGTTTTTTTTTCTGTCCCATCTATCTAAAAAAAAAGGAGCTAGACTTTGGTCCTGCGCTGTACATTGCGTAGTACATTTTACCCACTCCATACAGCAAGGTCTGTGCATCTAGGTGTGGGGATACAGCTATTAAAATACATCCTTCATGGGGTAAGTCCCTGTTGAAAGCAACTAGAGATATTGATTGTAAATAAGGACATACAAAAATTTTAATAAAAGTCAATAATGGAGGATGAGGCTTATTTATAAGAACTAAAGAATATACAAATAATGTCTCCAGACAGTAAAGTTGAAGTCTATGACCCTTTAGAACAGGGGTCTCGAGAGGCGCATGCGCGGCAGCTCCTAAGATGGCCGCCGGCTTCTAGAGCTCCGCTCCACCACGGCCCTGAAATCGGCACCGGAGCATACAGAGCGCCCCCACAACGGGATATTATAGCAGGGGAAGCCTCCCGGATCGCCCAGATGTCCGCGGTTCAGGCGCGGAGGGACCTGACAGGCCAGATGACGGCGAGTCCGGGTCCCCTCAGCAATGCCAAGATGGCGGCGGCTGCACGAGGCCCTCAGAGCACGGAGCTCACGGAGGACATTATTGCTGACCTGGAGGCACCACCGCGATCACCTGCAGGTACTGACTTCCCCCCCCCCCTGAACCTGGCCGCATCCCCAGCCTCCACAGAATCGCTGCTAGGCAGTATGATGACAGGCTACCCCACAACCCCTATGAGGGATCCGAATACAGGCCTCCTATTGACTGCCACTGATAACACGGGCCTGTTTCCTAACCACACGGATTTATCATCTATGATGGCTGCTTTTGCACAAATGCTCTCCACAGGACTTGCTCAGAACGCTGCACAGATCACAGCTTCCATTCATGCTGACCTGCAGCAAATTGGAGTGAGAATGGACACTATTGAAAAGAAAGCTGACCAGGCAGTTTCCCGCATTAACCAGAATACCGATAGACTTCAAGAGGTACAGGATCAATTAGAAACAGCGTTCGCAAAAATAGATGACCTCGAGAATAGAACCAGACGATATAACTTTAGGGTGCGGGGGATCCCCGAAACTGAAAAAGGAGGTACACAATTCTGTAAAAGCTCTCATTAGAAGCCTCATCCCTGAGATTACAGAGAGTCATCTGGAGCTGGATAGAGCTCACAGAGCCCTCCAACCCCCCCGCTCTGATGGTCTCCCCAGGGACATCATAGTAAAACTGCACTATTATGCAGTCAAGGAATAGGTGATGAAGAAATCCAGGAGCTCGGATAGCCTCACTTTTCAGGGACACAAGATACAGATTTTTGCTGACTTGTCACCTTTCACTATTCAGAAAAGACGTTCCTTAAAGCCTTTACTACAGGTCCTTACGGGCAAGGAGATCACATACAGGTGGTCTTTCCCCCTCCGCCTGAACTTTTCATACAGGAATAAAAGCTATGGATTCTCCTCTTTGGTGGAGGGAGAACGCCTCCTTCTGCACCTGGGGATCCTCACGCAGGAACCTTCCCCCATGCAGATTTCCAGACACACACCGTCTTCATCTAAAAGACCACCGCCTGCTAGCCCACTGCAACACAACTGGCTGACCCAAAACCCAAAAGATCCAAAGAAAATCTGCCACCCTGAAGGAGGACCCCCTCGTCATTGATCAGGGCCCTGATCTGAGAAAAATTTTACCTTCCTGAGTGCCTGAGACTTATACCTCCTCCTCACTACCGGGATCCTAAGCGTGACGAAACTCTTCACATTAAGTGAACAGTCATGTTTAATTTACCCACCAAGACAGAAAGTCACAGGAATACTGTATCTACGGGTTACCTGAACTTGGGGTGGGGAGGGGGGATTAATTTCTCTAGCGCATACAAGATCTAAACTGTTATATGTTCAGCCTCATTAGTTGGTCCCTTATCCCTACAAAAATGTGGGTTTTTTTTTTTTTTTATGGCCAGCAGTCTATGGATAGTATGGTTAGTTTGATGTTATAGGGTGTGGGGGAATGTGCTCCTTCTTCCAGCGGACGGATGGTTTTCCTCCCGCTGGCCGGGGGAGTACGGCTTACTAGACACCAGGGTTCATTACAACCCATTTAATCTTATTTTGCTGGGATTTTGGGTGGGGGGGGGGGGGTCGGGGCTTGTTGTTCTTTGGGTTGGAGGGTGTCTCTCACCTTGTTCGCTCTACTAAATGGGGCGCTCTGTTTTAGATAGGATTATGGGCTACCTCTAGCCTTCAGCTTAATGTTTTCACAGGTGCTTGGGCTGTGGTGGACTCAGTGCACCTTCACCGGGAACCGGAGACACTATCAGTACTCCTAGGTTCCGTTCTGGAACCCCCATTTTTGGGGAATTCCAGACCTCTCTGGGTATAAGGGGGTGGAATGGTTAGACCAACCACCTCCAGGGGGGGTTCAATGGTCTTTGAAGTATGATTGTTTAAGTGTATATTGCAAGCTTATAACCCCTTTCTTCTTCTTTCCCCTTTTTTTCATCCTTTATCTTTTCCTTTCACGTGCTCGAGGGACATCTCGCTCGATCCGGGATTACATGCCTCCTCCCATCTCAGAGAAAGGCCTCTCACGCAGCCTCCGGAAGGAAGCATCCTTGGGTACCATTGGACCAGGGAAAAGGTAAGCACCTGCATTTCTCCGCGGAACCATCCCCTCTGATCCATGCCTAACGCCCACCAGCACATATCTACCCTCAAAATAGTTTCACATAACACCCAGGGCCTCAATTCCCCTGTCAAACGGAGGAAGGCCTTTCAGCAATACCATTCCATGCATGCAGACGTTCTCTTATTACAAGAGACCCATTTCCCTTCCACTTTCAAACCTTCTTTTCTGCACCGAAGCTACCCCCAATTTTTCCTGGCATCAGCGGAAAATAAGACGAAAGGAGTGGCGGTGTGCTTCTCCAAGCACATCAGCCTCTCCCAGCAGGAAACTATTGCAGACCCCATGGGACGTTACGTTTTAGTCTCCCGGTCACATAGACGGAGAACTATATACCTTTTTGTCCTATTATGCCCCGAATAAGGGGCAGAAGAATTTTTTTGACTCTCTTTTACGGACGCTGAAACCACATCTCAGGGGGTCTGTCTTCATCGGAGGTGACTCCAATATCGCCTTCGATCTTTCGCTAGATAAACGGGTAGATGGTACTGCTAAACCCAAACGCCCTGCCAAACAGAGCACGCACATAGCTAAAATAATACATGAGGCGGGTCTGGTGGATATTTGGAGGGAGGTCAATCCACGTACAAAAGACTACACACACTTCTCAGCCCCACATAATTCTTATGCAAGGATAGACCATGTATTCACTAATTCCTACACAATACCACTACTCCGGAGTTCCAAAATTGTAGAATCCCCCCTGTCTGATCATTCAATGGTCACTGTGACCACGCTTAGGTCCTCAGGAGAGAGAAGCACGCCCAGATGGCGATTACAAGAATCCCTCTTGAGCGACCCAATACAATGTTCTTTGGTGGAGGCAGCCATTAAAGAATATTTTCTGATAAACGATACGGAGGAAGTCTCCCCGCAAACAATATGGGCAGCACACAAATCGGTTATTAGGGGGAAATTCATTCAGTTATCCTCAAAGCTCAAAGCTGAACGAAGGGCAGAGACACACAGGCTCACAGAGGAATTTCACTCTCTGGCCAAAGCGCACAAACGTAACCCAACAACAGACTCATTAGCTACCTTGGACAGGGCTAGGTTACTACTTAACCTACACTTAACTACAGCAGCAGAACAACATCTTAGATGGACGGGTGCTAAATTTTATTCACATAAAGACAGGATAGGCTCCAAACTGGCAGTGAAACTCACTCCTAAACACCGCTCACTGGCCTTCCCCAAAATCCGGACAACCGGGGGTGACTTGACTCAGAACCCGGATAAAGTAATGGACACCTTTTTACAATTCTACTCAAACCTATACAAACAGAACCGAAGGGGCCCCTACGGGACAGACGAAGACCTTTTTGCGGACCTACAGTTACCCCTCTTGACGGATGATCATAGAGACATACTAGAAGCCCCGTTTACTCAAACGGAAGTCTTGACCACCATTAAGTCACTCAAAGTGGGATCCTCCCCTGGCCCGGATGGCTTTTCCACTGGGTATTATAAAAAATTTGGTCCAATACTGACGCCGCACTTAGCACGGTTCTTTAACTCTCTCAGGGATGGAGCTCAGCTAGGAACAGACCTGAACGTAGCTTATATCTCGGTCATACCCAAACCTGATAAAGACCCGTGTGAGGTGAGCAATTACAGACCAATTTCACTTATTAATAACGATGTCAAAATTATGACTAAGATTATAGCTAATAGAATGTCTGGTTTCATCTCTTCCTACATCCACAAGGACCAGGTGGGCTTCATTCCCGGGAGGCAGGGCCCGGACCAGATCAGAAGATCGATAGACATTATTTCACTTTTACAATCACGATGGGATGGGGGTGGCCAACAAAAAGGTTACTTGCTCTCAATTGATCTACATAAAGCCTTTGATTCCATAGATTGGGATTATCTGTCTGGTACACTGGCGAGGTGGGGATTTGGCCCATTTTTCCTCAACCTTATTAGCTCCCTCTATTCTACTCCCACTGCTCAAATACGTTTGATGGGGAGATACTCAGACTCCTTCCCTGTTAGCAGGGGTACCAGGCAGGGATGCCCCCTATCTCCCCTCCTATTTGCGATAGCAATTGAGACGTTAGCCATCGCGCTCAGATCGAACCCTGACTTTCAGGGAGTCAAATGCGGACCAAAAGAACATAAATGCGCATTGTATGCAGATGACCTACTCCTCTTCGTGACATCCCCACTTACGTCTACTCCAGTTATTCTTAAAACACTGAAGGCCTTTAGTGAGGTATCGGGTCTGAAAGTCAATATGAGTAAGTCAACGGCCCTGAATGTCACTGTTCCACAGGAAATGCTTTCCCTATTATCTAAAAACTTTGAATTTGTGTGGGCCTCCGGGGCAATACCATACCTAGGCATCAAATTGACTTCTGACATAAGCCACCTCTTTACGGCAAATTACCCCCCCATTATGCAGAAATGCAGGACAGAGCTTGAAAAATGGTCGAGAAGCGGCTCATCTTGGATTGGTAGAATCCACGCCATTAAAATGACTCTCCTTCCGTGTCTTTTGTACTTATTTCGATCCCTCCCTATCCCGATCAACAAACAGATACTGATCAAATTGCAATCGGCCATTGTCCGTTTTGTGTGGGGCAACAAAGGATACAGATGTCCCTCGGGAACATTATTCCGCCTAAAATCACAGGGAGGTTTAGGCCTCCCGAATTTATGGAATTATTACCTGGCTGCTCAGATAGCACAAATCTCAATGGTATTCACAAGGGGACAGAAACCAGATTGGCTCTCTATAGAAAGACAAGCTGTCCCCTCGAACACCATCGACTATTTGCTGTGTTGTAACCCGAAAATCAGACCTGCAATTTTCTCTCCTACGCTTTCTCACTCGGTCACTTTATGTTCTCGAATATATAGTTATTCATCCCTGACCTCCCCATTGAAACCGCTAGCCCATCTGTTCCGCAACTCTGCCTTTCCGCCGGGTTTGAATATTAGAGCTTTTAAATGGTGGACAGATAAAGGCTTGTACCAGATTGGACACTTTCTTTCTCCCGCGGGCCCTATAACTTTATCACACTGTACAAAAGATCTGGATATGCCTGACTCGGAACGTTTCCGTTTCTCCCAAATCGCTCATTTCATGCACTCCATTTGGTCTAACAAGTCAGTAACACATACGATTACACCCTATGAACGCTGGTGCTCGGACACTATGGATCAGAGGGGTGGTATCTCCCTAATTTACACAGCCCTGTCGACTAGGTCGACCAAACCCTCCTATGCTCGGAGATGGGAGGAGGATGTGGACGGATCCTGGGACACTGAGATTTGGTTTCGTGCTTCGCAACGAGCTTTTAAAAGGTATACTCAACGTATCGTTGATAGAAGCTAGTCTGAAAGTCTTAATGCGGTGGTACTACGTTCCCTCCAGGCTGGCCATAATGTATGCAGGCACACCACCAGTTTGCTTTAGGGGTTGTGAACTGGAGGGCACTATGCTCCACACATGGTGGTCCTGTCCGCGCATCAGATCTTTCTGGCGCAAGGTTTTTCGCACACTTAGTTCCCTGACGGGTAAACTGATCTCCCCACGTCACAATATAGCACTTCTGAATCACCCAATCCCCAATTTACCCAAAACCTCCCAGACGCTTTCATTTTATATACTATTGGGAGCCAAACTAACCATAGCTAGGGCCTGGAAGAACCCCACGGTATCGTTTACAGGATTCAGAAGAAAGGTCTCCTGGATCATGGCCCAAGAACAAATAGTCGCTAAACTTACTGATAAGAATGAAAAATTTGTGGCCATCTGGGAACCGTGGGCCACCGCATGCAACATCTCTCTGATACTCGGTGTACAGCCTGGTTTTCTGAGTGCACACATCCAACCCTCTTAACATGGGACTGTCTACTTCTCTCTTTCTCTCCCACGTTTCTCTAACCTCTCCTATTTCTTGCCTCCCTTGGCATCTTTGGGTTATTACAACAAATGTGAACGTACTACTATCTTATACACTTAATATAGGTCACACAATTGTATTTGTTTCGTTATAAACTTCTTAATCGCTGTTCGGAGCATAGTCCTCCTGTTCAGTACTTTCTACTTTGAGATTTCATAGTTGACATATCTTAGTTCTTCACATACACATGCATGACAAACTTATGGACACTTCCTAGGCACCGGATTCTCCGATCTCCGGGATGCAGTATGAGCCCTTGGGGGCATCTCGGGAGTCGGGGATTCGGGGATAGGTTTATATGGGTTTTTTTTTTTTTTTTTTTTTTTACTTTTCGGGGTTTGAAGTTCCATCACAGGATAAGGGAGGATACTGCTAGGATAATATTAATCACAGCATAGCACAAGAGTTTTCTGTGTTTGACATGTTGGACCAAATGTTGCTATGATCGCTCACTGTATTACTGTAATGTTCAGACTTAATGTTGGAGATCCTTCTGTATCACCTAAAATCTCAATAAACATATTTGAACCTTAGAACAGGGGTCTCCAAACCCCGGCCCGCGGGCCACATCCGGCCTGCGGGTGTGATTTGTCGGGCCCGCAGCTTAGCCAGGCTCTGCCAACACATCACTGCCGATTTGCTCCCTTTTAAAAGCAGCTGCTGTTATCGGTAGTGTGTCTGACAGGTCCTGGATACAAAGCCGCTCCCCCCCACACCCTCCCGTGCTGCCAGGGGATTGGCTGTTGTGCTGTGGATTGGCTGCCAGGAGGTGACGTCATCAGCGTGGCACCTCCCGGCTTCCCGCCCGCTGTTTACATTAAAATTCCTTCCACCATACAGCCTGCGTGTGTAGCAGCGGGCGGGAGTCGAGAGGTGCAGGAGAGCTGAAGTCGGCTCCTACAGTGACAAGAGGCAAATGGGCATACATCTGCAGACATAAATGTACAGGAGACCGATGGGGAAAAACCTGCTGGGGGCACCGATGGTGAAAAACTCTGCCGGGGACACAATGGGAAAACTCTCATGGGGACTGATAATGGAAAAAATTCTGCTGGGGACACTGATGAGAAAAATCTGCTGGGGACACTGATAATGGCAATGATGATTAGACATGTGCAATTCGCTTAGTTCCGAATTCGTTTAACGAATTTTGACAAATTAGTGTATTCTGAAATTTCCGAAATTCGAAAATCTAAAATTCGAAAATGGGAAATTTGGAAAGTTGAATTTCCGAAAAAAAGCAAAAAAAAAAAAAACGAATGAAACGAAAACAACAAATTTTTTTGAATTTCACGAATTTCCGAAAAAAATGATTAATTCATTTGTACATAACTGTACATTTTTTCTGCCCTCCGAATACTTGTAAAATCTACAATGTGGCCCTCGTGTTGAAAAGTTTGGAGACCCCTGCTTTAGAACACGCAAGGACACATAATCAGAATTTACGGATTTACATGCTATCGTTTTTTTAGTCCATTTCTCTATTACGCAGCTAACAGGTATTACTTGGCTACAAATTTTTTTTTAAAAGAACGGTATTTTTCTTAAACAAAACAAAACAAAAAAACTGCAAACTTTGAGCATGACCCCCCCCTTCCTCATCCATACATTCAGGTACCTTGGATGTATACTAGCAACCCTTCAATCTGCCATGGCCTGGTAGTCAATGGTTGGGAAGGGTTAATGTCTACAGTACTGCACAGTCTACAGTATGTACAGGTACTCATGAGCCAGGCATGGCTTTGGCATAAAAATGTCTGAACCTGCATCTCTACTGTTGATGGCACAGCATTACCTCCACCTGCAATAAATGTTCAGAAAATGTCACACGGTAATGTTCTCACCTTAAGCTGCTTATATCACTGTCCCATTCCACTTTGTTGTATTCCAACAAAGACTTGAGCTCTCTGTTTTTTTCTGTCATTTGCTGCATTTCTTTTCGCTCCTCACGCAGTTTTTTAACTTCTTGGGCCAGTAATACATGTCGTTGGTTTTCTTTTTCTATAACCCGTTCATATTCATGAATAATATTTTGCATTTTCAACACATTCACAGAATCTGAGCCATAAAATAGAAAACAAAAACATAAAAACACAAAAGTGGTTATTCATTCACTCAGGATTATTTGAAAAAAATGACAACTGATCTGCCAACCATTATTCAGTTTGTATTATACTTAGCCTCTTCATGACTGCGCTATTGCAAAATGATGGCTACAGCATGGTTGCACATTGCCGGGACGTCATATGATGCCCCCTGTGGCGGGCATCTGTGATCGATGTGTCAATCACAGCTGATCACAATGTAAACAGGATTTACTGGTTGTCGACATACTTCTCACACTGACAGCGCGTGAGGAGAGGAGAGCCGATAACCGGCAAATCCACACAGGGGACATCTACACAGATTATCAGTGCAGCCCCAACAGTGCTTATAATTCAGTGCCCACCAGTGCCCCCTATCAGTGCAGCCACATCAGTGAAGGAGAAAAAAAAAATACTTATTTACAGAATTTTATAACAGAAACAAAGCAAAAAAAAATTCCCCCAAAACTTTGTCTTTTTCGTTTGCTTAGCAAAAAAATAAATAAAAAAAAGGGATTTTTATAACAGCTTACCTGTAAAATCCTTTTCTTGGAGTACATCACGGGACACAGAGCGACTTAGTCATTACTAATGGGTTATATAGTTTACCTTCAGGTGTTGGCACTGGCCAATTCCAAACCGGAAGTACCCTCCCCTATATAAGCCCCTCCCACCCGGGAGCACCTCAGTTTTGTAGCCAAGCAATAAGTGTCCCAAAAAGAGGGGTGGGAGCTCTGTGTCCCGTGATGTACTCCAAGAAAAGGATTTTACAGGTAAGCTGTTATAAAAATCCCTTTTTCTTTTTCGTACATCACGGGACACAGAGCGACTTAGTCATTACTAATGGGACGTCCCAAAGCAATGCCAAATGAGGGGGGGGTACATAAGCTGGGCGCCATCAGGCATGAGGATCTTTTGCGGCCTGCAACACACTGCGCCCAAAGGCGACATCCTCCTGACTTCTAACGTCTACCTGATAGAATCTAGTAAACGTGTGTACCGAAGACCATGTTGCGGCCTTACATACTTGAGCCAGGGAGGTCTGGTGATGCACTGCCCATGAAGTTCCAACCGCTCTTGTGGAGTGCGCCCTAACTTTGAACGGAGGCGGTCTCTTTCTCAAGCCATAGGCTTGTATTATGACCTGTCGAATCCACTTGGCTAAAGTAGATTTTGATGCTGCCTGACCCCTTCTGGGGCCTTCCGGCAGAACAAACAAAGAATCCGTTCTGCGAATCTGAGCAGTGGCTTTTAGATAAGCTTTAACTGCTCTTACCACATCCAAAGAATGTAATAACTTTTCCTCTACTGAGATAGGTTTGGGGAAAAAAGAAGGAAGAACCACATCTTGGTTCAAATGAAACCTCGATACCACCTTAGGAAGAAAGGCTGGATGAGGACGTAATACTACTCTGTCCTTATGGACAACCAGATATGGCTCCTTACAGGACATAGCTGCTAATTCCGACACTCTTTTAGCCGAACAAATGGCTACTAAGAAAACCAATTTCCTGGTGAGAAGAACCAAGGAAATGTGTTGTAATGGTTCAAACGGTTGTTTCTGTAGAACCGACAGAACCAGGTTTAAGTCCCAAGGACATATGGGAATACTAACCGGAGGGCTAATACGCATCACTCCTTGTATAAAGGCTTTGACTAGTGAATGCGAAGCCAAGGGCCTTTGAAAAAATATTGACAAGGCCGAAATCTGACCCTTGATAGTACTCAAGGCCAGCTTCCTATCTACAGCCCACTGTAGGAAGTCCAGAATCCTCCCTATCATGTACTTACGTGGATGCCATTTCTTGGTCTCACACCACGTAATGTACGCTTTCCAGATCCTATAATAGATCTGCCTGGATACCGGTTTCCTGGCATTGATCATGGTAGATACCACAGAATTAGAGAGCCCTCTCTTTTTCAGAATGTGGGCTTCAATAGCCAGGCCGTCAAACCTAGGGCTGGTAAGGAAGGGTGGTATATCGGTCCTTGCGACAGCAGGTCCGGACGAAGTGGGAGGGTCCAAGGACTCCTCACTGACATTTTTACCATCTCCGCGTACCATGCCCTTCGGGGCCACGCTGGAGCCACCAGAATCACTGGTTTCTTTTCTACCCTGATTCTGCGGAGTAATCGCGGTAACAATTGTGGCGGTGGGAATGCATATATCAGCTTGAACCGATCCCAAGGGAACACTAGGGCATCCGAGCCGCAAGCTAGGGGATCCCTTGTGCGAGACACAAACCTGTCCACCTTTGCGTTGAATCTGGATGCTAGCAGATCTACATCCGGTGTTCCCCACCGCTGGCATATTGCCTGGAAAACCTCGGGGTGAAGAGACCATTCCCCCGGGCATAATTGTTGGCGACTTAGAAAGTCCGCTCTCCAATTTTCCACTCCTGGGATGAAAACCGCGGATATGGCTGGGACATATCTTTCTGCCCACTCCAGGATGCAATTTGCTTCCTTCTGGGCTGCACGACTTTTGGTGCCACCCTGATGATTGATATATGCCACTGCCGTGGCATTGTCTGATTGAATTCTGACAGGGGACCCCTGGAGTTTGGATGTCCATGCTACTAGGGCATACCGGGCTGCTCGTATCTCTAAGAGATTGATGGGCAGGGCCTTTTCTGCTTCTGACCACCTGCCCTGGAGAGACCATTGCTCCAGCACTGCCCCCCAGCCGATGAGGCTGGCATCTGTAGTGACCACCTTCCAAGAAACCGGACTGAAGGATGTGCCCGGGACTGGAGAGGTAGGCCTCTTAAAAGAAGGACTTCTACCCTTGTTCTTAACCGGTAAGAGTGAACTTTTACCGGCAGAAATTTTCTGGATATATTTGTCCAGATCTTCTCCAAATAAGCGTTCTCCATGAAATGGGAAGCTAACCAGCAGTTTTTTACAGGGAGCTTCAGCAGACCAGTTTTTGAGCCACAGAAGCCTACGCATATGTACTATAGACAGCGTAAAGCGGGAGGCCTGTTGGATTGTATCCTTTATGGCGTCCACCGCAAAACACAAGGCTCTAGGCAGGTCAGCTAGGGCATGAGCCTGCTGATCTGGTAAGTCCCTTAAGACTTGTTTCAACTGATCTTTCACTGCTTGGCAGACTCCAATCGCTGCTACCGCAGGTTGTGTCACCATACTTGCTGTAGAGAAAGCAGATTTTAGTAAAGACTCCAATTTTTTATCTATTGGGTCTTTGAACATTGGAACATTATCTACTGGACATGTCAGTGATTTGTTAACAGAAGAGATGGCTGCGTCCACTATAGGGACCCTCCATTTTCTTATGAACTTATCCTCCATGGGATAGATCACCGGAAATCTCTTGGGGGGAGCAAATATTTTATCAGGATGCTCCCAATCCTGGTAAATAAGCCCTTCTAATAAAGGGTGGATTGGGAAGGAACAGACCGCCTGGGGAGCTTTTAGCGACCCCAGCGAGGAAACCGTAGTGGATGGTGGTTCCGCCAGAGGCATTTTAAATGCTGATCGGACCATGTTAGTCAGAGACTGAACCCATAATCTTTCAGCCTGAGAAGCTGAGAAAGGTTCTTCCACTGTTGATTCCTCTATAAGTGAATCAACCTCATCCTGATCCCCTTCAGGTAGGTCGATCTCTGTGTGGGGCTGTTCCTCCACTAACAGGCACTCTGAAGGAGGAGACGGAGATCGGACGCGCTTTTCCTGTGACAGGGAAGCAGCGATCAATGCTGTTAATCTCTCTTCCAATCCTCCCAGAGTTGAGGATAAAACCTCCTCTGTTATATATACAGGAGCAGGTGGACTGGGGACAGCCGCAGCACCAGGCATTCCTGCGGGGTTTCTACGGCTACTGACCTCTGCATTCTCAGGGGAGATTGGTGCAGTGCAAGCATGCCCAATATCCTCAGAGCCCGATGGAGACCCCTTTGGCTTCCTGGAAGATCTATTTCCGGAGCGTCTGGACGACATGTCCTTTAAGCACAAAGCTGAGGTATTCCCGTCGTCATACACCAATTTTTGCTGGTAATAGTCTAACACAGTTGCTGCTATATACCAGCTGGTGTCCACTAAAGTGCCTTTCTATGGGGATGCCTGCATCAACCGCCTCTGTGTGCCACTGTTTGTTGCTAGCTCTGTTTGCATGCAGCTGACACTTGTACTGTGTCTTTTAACCATGCTGGGACGCCCGCACATGCGCAGAAGCGCCGCGGCGCGCATCGAGCGTCATCCACCCGCCCCGCCCCTTTTTTTTTCATAGGAGGCGCGTGCACGCGCCCGCGCGCGCGCCCGTGCGCCAATGGCGCCCTTTTCGAAAACCAACAGAGGACTAGGAGCCAGGGCCCTTTTTGCCGGAGGGCCTGTGCGGTGGATGAACGCAGCAACAGGGCAGAGGAAGTGGATTCCCTCAGAGAAACTTACCAGCTGCCTGGATCTTTTGAGTTGAGAAAACCAAAGATCCACATTTACAAGAAAAATGGACTACAGCGGCCTCTAGTGGTTTAACACAGGTACCGCGGTCCCTGTTTTTTTTTTTTCTTGACTACTATTAAAATTTTACATTTTCAGTAGTTATAGGCAAACACAGATATTTAGCGGGAATACCGTTAGGTAACAGACAGAAAGACAAATTAGGCTTGGGGGTCCCCCAATAGAACCAAGTTCCTGAGGGCCCCCCCTTACCTGATCCCCGCCGCAGGACTTTGTTTGGTCCACAAAAGTCCAAACTTCACCTATCACGGCAGGCATTGTAATTAAACCTTCAGGGACCGGGTTCCCAAGGATTCCACTCCCCTGGACCTGTATAGCACCCTGCACAGACAGCGTCTTGGTCGTGGGTATGACCAGAGCTCTGGATCCCAGGGTCCAGCCCTCCTAAGAGAAGCATTACAGGCAAAACCTTGCTCTTCTGCTGCAAGGCCCGGGTACCGACCGTTTAGCTATGAAGCTTTTTTGGTGGGATCCGGAACAGCTTACTAAGGCCCAAAAGAACCTGTACGCAAGCCCAGTGAAAACACATGTTACTCTTTGGCCAACACCTTAGACACTGGCAAAAAACTGAGGTGCTCCCGGGTGGGAGGGGCTTATATAGGGGAGGGTACTTCCGGTTTGGAATTGGCCAGTGCCAACACCTGAAGGTAAACTATATAACCCATTAGTAATGACTAAGTCGCTCTGTGTCCCGTGATGTACGAAAAAGAAAACAGTGTCGATTAAATACCACCAAAAGAAAGCTCTACCTGTCTCAAAAAAAAAAAATAATAATAATTTTGTTTGGGTACAGTGTTGCATGACCGCGCATTGTCATTCAAAATGCGACAGCAGTAAAAGCTGAAAATTGTCCTGGGCAGGAACGAGGTAAAAGTGCCCAGTAGGCAAGTAGTCAAGCAATAGAATTTTAGAAACCATGAATCTGTTGGAATCTTAAGAGACTACGCTTTTTTCTTTTATTGCCACATTTAAAGCACCTATACACAAAAACATAAGACAAGCATTACGAGCAGCATAAGGAACAAAACTGACTATAGTATACTAAGGCTAACTAACTTGTTCAATAACAGAAAATACGTTTTTATAAAAATCTTTATTTCTACCTGCCCCAGTAGGCCAAGAGAGAAGCTAGAGCTGCTGAACTTCTTTCATCCCAGAATTCAAGGGCAGTGACCTCTGGTGTATGTTTACACCCAGAGCCACAAGTCTTCCTGTTCTGGCCATGCCTGCACATTACAGACTCACAGACTTCTAAGATGCTGTGCCCCAAAGCTGCAGACAAAAAGAAAAATTCCCATCTATTAGAAGTCTATGGGTGTGTACCTAGTATATTGGTGCATCCTTAAAACATAAAAAGCAAAAAATGCTGTCAATAAGGGGGGGAACAAGGGGGAGTAATATGCAGGGGGAACATGGAGCCCAGTTGGGCTTTACGGATGTAATTAAAAGGCAGGTCCACGTAGGGGTGCAAAAAAAAAGAAAAAAAAAGAAGAGCTATTTATCCTGCATAGCTGTTGGTTATGTTCTTATCCTACACCAGCCCATGCTGGAAGAATTCTACAAGTTACCGTATTTATCGGCGTAGAACACGCACAGGTGTATAAAACGCACCCCAACTTTAAGAGGGAAGTTTCAGGAAAAAAAACTTTCCACAGCCCCCTGCGTATAACACGCAGGCACAGTTTACCCTCTATTTTCAGGGTAAAAAAGTGAGTGTTATACGCCAATAAATACAGTAATCACTTCCCCTCTTGAGCAATTTTTAACAATAACATTTTGCACACGTTAAAACGAAGCTGTCCAGCAAAATGAATACCTGCAGGTGTTAGGGCAAACCATATAACATTGCCAAGGGTACTTACAATAAACAGCATTTATTCAAATGGTTTAAATCTTTTTCCAAACAAGAAAAAAAAAAAAACTGCTAAAATCAGTTACCCGGAGTTGTGCTTGAATTTTTTAGTGGCTTAAAGTGGTCGTAAAGGCTAAAAGGTATTTTTCCTTATTGCATTTTCTGCATTAAGGTAAAAAAAATAAAATAAAAAAAAACATTTAAGTGTCGCCCCCCCCCAAAATACTTACCCGAGCCTGATCTAGATCAAGCGCTGTGCCTTAGAACTGCTCTGGCTTCTGCTGCTCTCAATCAAATCCAGTGACGAGTGAGTGGGGGGCTGGGCCAAGCCGCACTGTGTGTGTCTATTGACAGCTTGAGATCAAGCCTGCATAAGTGCCCCCATAGCAAGTAGCTTGCTATGGGGACACTCAGAAGGCAGGAGGAGCCAGGAGCGCCGGAAGAGGCGGATCGAGGCTGCTCTGTACAAAACGATTGCACCAAGCAGGTAAGTATAACATGTTTGTTATTTTAAAAAAATACTGTAAAATGAACAGTGTTATCATTCAGATAAAAGTGGAGAATCAATTTCCCTCAACAGATATACAAAAAAAAAAAAAAACTTTATAAGCACAGTGGACTTTGTTAATGCTAGTGAAAGTTAGCGGCACATATATCATTTTGGTTTTGTCCATAGTTCTACTTTAGGTGTAAAAGGTACCCGATGGGACAAACTACCTGCAGTACAGCTTTCTACAACTGTTACAACATTGTCTACAGGTCACTTTTTATTTACCTTGGCCTTCGAGGTTAAGTTGCTCAATTAACAGCATGGCATTTCTAAATGCAGAGGTAGGGACTTCATATTCTTCAGTTACTGAGCCTGATGATTGTGAAAAGTCATCCATATCCTCGTCATCATTGTCCTGAAAAGAGAAAAATACATTTAGATTGTAAAAATGTAAGAAGTGGAATTACACAAGGTAAGTTTTATGTATGTATGCATGCATGCATGTAGTTGAATTTAAAAATCATATTTTCCTCTCTCTTTAAAATGGTACTAAATTCTAGGCTTTTTTTACCGTAATGCATTCTTACATTAGGGTAAAAAATACCCCAGTGCCACTGTGGTCCATGCTCACCACCACTATCTCCCTGCATCACTTCCCTGATCTTCTGGATTGCAGAGAAGGGTACTGAAGGGAGCAAAGTGATAAGCTCCTGCTGCCATCAGTCAAACTCCTGGGAAGAGGGAACAGGGACATGCTTTGCTGGGCACCTTTGTGTGTATCTATGAATGCACACAGCACCGTTTGGGAGTGCGCACAAACACAGTTGTCTCCTTTACAGCCAGCTAAAGAGGACCCCCCCCAAACTGGCTGGGGCCGGGGGAGAAAAAATAGATTGGGGACAGGACAGAAGAGAAATAATGAGACAATATTAAAAAGAGGAATTATAATAAATAAATAAAATATTAGGGTTTAATATAACTTTAATTTATATTCCCTTCTCTTTAAACCCCAATCCCCTAAAGTGATTGTAAAAGAATCATCTTGTAAAACAACATTCAGTTTAAAATCGAAATGAAAGGCAAAACATTTGTGTATAAAAAAAACAACATAATAAATATATTTTTTATAAGCGATTACATTCCCTCTGTTCTCAGCTGCATAAGAGCTGTGAATGCCTGTGCAGGGGGGCGTGTCAGGACAAGTTTGATCATTGGAGGAGAGTGCACAGAGTTCCCAGAATAGCAAGAGAACTGACCATGGTGTGCTCTCCTGCTTAACGTGGTCAGTTTTTAAAAAGAAAGCAGAGGGACTGGCAGGATCACCAGGGATTTCACATAAAGGAAGCAATACAAAGAGAACAGGATACTCTTTCATACAAGTACATGGTACAGCAGGCACATATCAGGAATATGAAGTGTTGGGGTAACAAATGCTTTAAGCAAAAATAAAACCCCTGCATGGTTTATTTAACCAAAAGTAATTTTTGTCTTCGTTAGCTGCAAAGTGTTCGTATTTTGGGACTAAACATCCCTTGTTCTGGGTCTCCGTGATGAAAGATGGTGTAAAATTTGCTGCCATTATCCAAAAAGGACAATCAGGCTTCATATTTTATCACCACAGAAGACTAAGAAGGTAGCATGGGGATAGAGAAATTAATGTTTCCTTGATTGTGGCTCATTAAATGTATAAGAATGCCTCCAGAACCTGGTTAAGGTGCCATACAGTATAAGGACATAGTATGGCTTTATCTTAACTGGCCTAACGCTATTGTAAACTGACTATATGGCCAAGCCCACTATCTTCCCTTAAGATGATATCACTCTCCAAAACAATTACGATTTGGTCATTTACTCACACACTAGTCCTGTATATACTGTAGCTACAACTTGTAATAAAGAGTCTCGTCTCAGGGCTGCTTGCATGTGCCTGGTTTTGATCATCTGCGCCAAGCAGCAAAATAAAAGAACCAGGCGGGACTCCTTGGCGAAAAGGCATCTATAGCCAAGTATTCTTGTTCTATTTTCTAATATTACTACATTTGTTGTTTTCTGTATCTGTCATTACTCAATTAAAATGTTATACCTACAAGGGAGACGCATTGTCCCTGCTTTTTTTTATATTATATTGTGATAAATGTGCCTGGAGTGGAAACACCCCAAGATGGACAGAGACAGAACAATGGCAAGGTGAACAAATCACTGGAGACTCAAAGTGGTATAAGACAGGAGGTGATTCAGACCGATTTAAAAACTTTAATAAAAAATATTTAAAATTAAAATGTAATTATACCTTAGACTTTTCATCAACAGGTTTAGCGGCTGCCCTAAAATAAAACAAATAAAAAAATAATGATTGCAGAAATACATCTTAGCTTGCACATCTCTAGATTAGCTAGACTGTAAAATAACACGATCTACTTCTAAACAGTGGATAAACACTAAAGGGAATATGCATAGCACAAGTTCATCTATCGCTTTTAGGATGTGGTGTAACTGTGTTAACTACTGCAAATTATTTCTACAATACTGACAGTAGTGCAAACACTTCCAATCAATGAAAAAAAAAAAAAAAGGGTTTGGCGTGCAGTATAAAAAACAAAAAAAAAACAAAAAACACAGATTCCAGCTTTAATTCTACCTGCACCTGCAAAAAAACTGGTAGCTGTAAGGCACCCCTCACATTTTTGTAAATATTTTATTATATCTTTTCTTGTGACAACACTGAAGAAATTACACTTTGCTACAATGTAAAAGTAGTGAGTGTACAGCTTATATAACCGTGTAAATTTGCTGTCCCCTTCAGTATGTCACAGTACATGTTGGCATTCATGGTTCCCTCAATGAACTGTAGCTCCCCAGTGTCGGAAGCACTCGTGCAGCCCCAGACCATGACACCCCCCATCACCATGCTTGACTGTAGGCAAGACACACTTGCCTTTGTACTCCTCACCTGGTTGCCATCACACACGCTTGACACCATCTGAACCAAATAAGTTTATCTTGGTCTCATCAGACCACAGGACATGGTTCCAGTAATCCATGTCCTTAGTCTGCTTGTCTTCAGCAAACTGCTTGCGGGCTTTCTTGGGCATAATTTTTAGAAGAAGCTTCCTTCTGGGACGACAGCCATGCAGACAAAATTTGATGCAGTGTGCGGCGTATAGTCTGAGCACTGATAGACTGACCCCCCCCCCCCCCACCCCTTCAACCTCTGCAGCAAAGCTGGCAGCACTCATATGTCTATTTCCCAAAGACAACCTCTGGATATGACGCTGAGCATGTGCACTCAACCTCCTTGGTTGACCATGGCGAGGCCTGTTCTGAGTGGAACCTGTCCTGTTAAAACGCTGTATGGTCTTGGCCACCGTGCTGCAGCTCAGTTGCAAGTTCAAGTTCAGTTTCAATCTTCCTATAGCCTAGGTCATCTTTATGTAAATAGGTAAGAGGAGCAACAATTATTTTTTTCAGATCCTCAGGGAGTTCTTTGCCATGAGGTGCCATGTTGAACGTCCAGTGACCAGTATAAGAGAGTGAGAGCGATAACACCAAATTTAACACACCTGCTCCCCATTCACACCTGAGACCTTGTAACACTAACGAGTCACATGACATCGGGGAGGAAAAATGGCTAATTGGGCACAATTTTGACATATTCACTTAGGGGTGTAATCACTTTTGTTGCCAGTGGTTTAGACATTAAATGGCTGTGTGTTGAGTTATTTTGAGAGGACAGCAAATTTACACTGTTATACAAGCTGTACACTCACTAATTTACATTGTAGCAATGTGTAATATATTCAGTGTTGTCGTATGAAAAGATATAATAAAATATTTACAAAAATGTGAGGGGTGTACTCACTTTTGTGAGATACTGCATCTCCTTCCACACAAATACTAAATAAACCCACTGGCCCCGAGTATGATTGATGCGACCATAACCAAATATATTTACAACAAAAAACTCATCCTAATCTGTCTACAATGTCACCAAGCCTGTTGTGGTTCAAATATTATTTGTTCAATAGATAATAACAAAACTACCAGAGAGAGAAGCCTCAGATAAAACTGTCTGAGTCCGGTCAGCACAGCAAAGCTAAACAGCTCTCATTTATGCTCCCTAAACCAGAGGACACAAGTTTCTATCTGAGTGCACTAGTACAGGTCTTCCTTCATGATACCTGTGTCCCTTGAAAACAGCATACAATGAGAAGAGAGTATGCTAAATCTCGAACAGAAGTCAATGTTTTAAATCCAGTCATATAGAAGATTCCCTGCTACCTTTTGCCAGGTTTCTGTGATGGCTCCCTAAGTGTATGGCCATCAAGTCCTTTAAGCCCATCTCCATTCTCCATTTGCTTCTGTACTTTAGGAATATTTTTATCATCTTTCTTTGATCCGGACTGGATAGAAGGTCTGACATTTTTCCTGGATTAAAAGCAAAAAAAAAAAAAAAAGAGAAGGAGCTTGGTAAATTACTATGGAAATCTAAAGATGGTTGTAGCCAAATATATGTCATTAAAAGTGGCAAAGGATCAGAATGCTGATGTTGACCACAGAATCAGATTACTGTATGTGAAGCATTCAAACTGATACTTTGTAGAGATACTGTATCATACTTTTAACTAGCTTAAAAATAAAATTACTAAACCATGTACAAGAGTTGTAAGGAGTAGTGGTAAAAACTGTTAGGACTGTTGTACATGATAATAGGATTTTTATAACAGCTTACCTGTAAAATCCTTTTCTTGGAGTACATCACGGGACACAGAGCGACATAGTCATTACTAATGGGTTATATAGATACCGTCAGGTGCTGGCACTGGCAACTTCCAAAACCGGAAGTACCCTCCCCTATATAAGCCCCTCCCATCCGGGAGCACCTCAGTTTTGTAGCAAAGCAATAAGTGTCCCCAAAGAGGGGTGGGAGCTCTGTGTCCCGTGATGTACTCCAAGAAAAGGATTTTACAGGTAAGCTGTTATAAAAATCCTATTTTCTTTTTCGTACATCACGGGACACAGAGCGACATAGTCATTACTAATGGGATGTCCTAAAGCAATGCCAAATGAGGGGGGGGATACACCATATATAAGCTGAGCGCTATCAGACATGAGGATCTTTTGCGGCCTGCAACACACTGCGCCCAAAGGCGACATCCTCCTGACTTCCAACGTCCACCTGGTAAAACCTAGTAAACGTGTGTACTGAAGACCATGTTGCGGCCTTACAGATTTGAGCCAGGGAGGCCTGGTGATGCACTGCCCATGAAGTTCCAACTGCTCTCGTGGAGTGCGCCCTAACTTTGAACGGAGGCGGTCTATTTCTCAAGCCATAGGCTTGTATTATGACCTGTCGAATCCACTTGGCTAAAGTAGATTTTGACGCTGCCTGACCCCTTCTGGGGCCTTCCGGCAGAATAAACAAAGTATCCGTTCTGCGAATCTGAGCAGTGGCTTTTAGATAAGCTTTAACTGCTCTTACTACATCCAAAGAATGCAATAACTTTTCCTCTACCGAAGTAGGTTTGGGGAAAAAAGAAGGAAGAACCACATCTTGGTTCAAATGAAACCTCGATACCACCTTAGGAAGAAAGGCTGGATGAGAACGTAACACTACTCCTGTCCTTATGGATAACCAGATATGGCTCCCTACAGGACATAGCTGCTAATTCCGACACTCTTTTAGCCGAACAAATGGCTACTAGAAAAATCAATTTCCTGGTGAGAAGAACCAAAGAAATATGCTGTAATGGTTCAAATGGTTGTTTCTGTAGAACCGACAGAACCAAGTTTAGATCCCATGGACATATGGGAATATTAACCGGAGGACTAATACGCATCACTCCTTGTATAAAGGCTTTGACTAGTGAATGCGAAGCCAAGGGCCTTTGAAAAAATATTGACAAGGCCGAAATCTGACCCTTGATAGTACTCAAGGCAAGCTTCCTATCTACAGCCCATTGTAGGGAGTCCAGACTCCTACCTATTACGTACTTACGTGGATGCCATTTCTTGGCTTCACACCAGGCGATGTACGCCTTCCAGATTCTATAGTAGATCTGCCTGGATACCGGCTTCCTGGCATTGATCATGGTAGATACCACAGAATTAGAGAGCCCTCTCTTTTTTAGAATGTGGGCTTCAATAGCCAGGCCGTCAAACCTAGGGCTGGTAAGGAAGGGTGGTATATCGGTCCTTGCGAAAGCAGGTCCGGACGATGTGGGAGAGTCCAAGGACTCCCCACTGACATTTTACAATCTCCACGTACCACGCTCTTCGGGGCCACGCTGGAGCCACCAGAATCACTGGTTTCTTTTCTTCCCTGATTCTGCGGAGTAATCGAGGTAACCATTGTGGCGGTGTGAATGCATATATCAGCTTGAACTGATCCCAAGGGAACACTAGGGCATCCGAGCCGCAAGCTAGGGGATCCCTTGTCCGAGAGACAAACCTGTCCCCCTTTGCGTTGAATCTGGATGCTAGAAGATCTACATCCGATGTTCCCCACCGCTGACATATTGTCCAGAAAACCTCGGGGTGAAGGGACCCTTCCTCTGGGCCTAATTTCTGGCGACTTAGAAAGTCCGCCTTCCAATTCTCCACTCCTGGAATGAATACCGCAGATATGGCTGGGACATATTTTTTCTGCCCATTTCAGGATGTAATTTACTTCCCTCTGGGCTGCACGACTCCTGGTGCCCCCCTGATGATTGATATATGCCACTGCTGTGGCATTGTCTGATTGAATTCTGACAGGGGACCCTTGGAGTTTGGATGTCCATGCTACTAGGGCATACCGGGCTGCTCGTATCTCTAAGAGATTGATGGGCAGGGCCTTTTCTGCATCCGACCATCTGCCCTGGAGAGACTATTGCTCCAGTACTGCTCCCCAGCCTATAAGGCTGGCATCTGTAGTGACCACCTTCCAAGAAATCGGACTGAAGGATTTCCTTTTTTCCAGATTCTGGGAAACCAACCACCAACGGAGGCTCTTGCGAACGGAAGGGGACAAGGACATTGTAAGTCTAGGCCTGAATTTTTTTGTTCCAGGCTGACAGTATGGCCCCTTGCAAATTCCTTGAATGGAATTGACCGTAGGGTACTGCTTCGAATGATGCCACCATTTTTCCCAGCAGCCTCATATACAGGCGTATGGACGGCTGTCTTTTTTGTACCCACTAAGTGGATCAAATCTTTCAAAGACAACACCTTTCCTCGAGGCAAGAATATTTTTCTCTGGCCTGAATCCAACCTTAGCCCCAAGTATTCCAGACTTTTGACTGGTTTTTAGGGCTGACTTGTCTCGGTTGATAATCCAACCGTGAGATTCCAGATACTTGATCGTCTTGTGAACGACCACGTCTAGTTTTTTCACTGAGTGGTCTATCAGCAACAAGTCATCCAGATATGCCATTATCATTACACCTTGTGTTCTTAGATTGGCCAATAAAGGGCCAGAATTTTTGTAAACACTCGTGGTGCTGTGGCCAAACCGAAGGGTAAGGCTCTGAACTGAAAATGGCGCCCTTCTACTGCAAAGCGTAGAAATTTTTGGTGGACTGGAAAGATGGGAATGTGCAAATAAGCATCTTTGATGTCGATCGTGGCTAACCAATCCTCCCCTTGTAGGGCAGTGGCCACCGATCGGATCGACTCCATCGGAAAGACCTGATATACAGGAATTTGTATAGCCCTTTTAGAATTAATATGGGCCTCCCGTCCGCGTTTGCTTCGGGACTGTAAAGAGGTTTGAGTAAAACCCGAACCCTCATTCTTCCAGGGGAACCTCCATAATTACTCCTTGGAGCAATAGTTGTTCTAGTGCCAACAGGAGGGACTCTCTCTTCCGGGGATCCCTTGGCACGTTTGACCTCAAAAATGGGAAGGAGGAGAGTCTTTTAACTCCAAACTGTATCCCAAACCTACTGCGGAGAGCACCTATCTGTCTTGATCGTGTCCCGCCAGGTCTCTTGCGAACAACTGGAGTCCTCCCCCCACCCGACTGAGTGGGGGCTTCAATGAATTTAACTTTGGGGGAGGTTTTGTACCTCCCCTGACCCAGGGTTTCTCATTACCCTGCTACTGTCCCTGTTTTTTACCCCCGGGATTTGACCGAGGAGGCCGTCGGAACTGTTACACAGCCGATGCCCCAGGGACTGGAGAAGCAGGCCTCTTAAAGAGGGACCTCTAATTCTGCTTTTAACCGGCAAGAGCGTATTTTTACCGCTGGAAATTTTCTGGATATATTTGTCCAGGTTTTCCCTGAATAAGCGTTCACCATGAAATGGGACGCTAACCAGCCATTCTTTACAGGGAGCTTCAGCAGACCAGTTTTTGAGCCATAGGAGCCTACGCGTATGTCTATAGACAGCGTAAGGCGGGAGGCCTGATGGACTGAATCCTCTATGGCGTCAACCGCAAAGCCTAAGGCTCTAGGTAGATCAGCTAGGGCAAAGCCTGCTGATCTGTCAAGTCCCTCAAGACCTGTTTCAACTGATCCTTCACTGCTTAGCAGACCCCAATAGCTGCTACTGCTGGTTGTATCACCAAGCAGATTTTCATAAGGACTCCAATCTTTTATTTATTGGGTTCTTGAACATTATCCACTGGACATGTCAGTGATTTATACATACAAGAGATGGCTGCGTCCACTGTAGGGACCTTCCATTTTTTTTTTTTTTTTTGATGAACTTATCCTCCATGGGATAGACCACCGGAAATCTCTTGGGGGAATAAATATTTTCTCAGGACGTTCCCAATCCTGGTAAATGAGCCCTTTCAGTAAAGGGTGAAGTGGAAAAGAACAAACAGTCTGGGGGCTTCTAGCGACCCCAACGAGGATACAGTAGTGGTTGATGGTTCCGCAAGGTGCATTTTTAAATGCTGATCGGACCATGTTAGTCAGAGACTGAACCCATAATCTTTCAGCTTGAGATGCTGAGAAAAGGTTCCCCCACTGTTGATTCCTCTATAACAGAATCAACCTCATCCTGATCCCCTTCAGGCAGGTCGATCCCTGTATGGGACTGTTGCTCTGCTAACAGGCACTCTGAAGGAGGAGACGGAGATCGGGCGTGCTTTCCCTGACAGGGAGGCAGCGATAAATGTTGACAATCTCTCTCTAATCCTCCCAGAGCTGAGGAAAAAACCTCCTCTGTTACATACACAGGAGCAGGTGACTGAGGATAGCCACAGTACCAAGTACCCCTGCGGGGTCTCTACGGTCACTTACCTCTGAACTTCAGGGGAGACTGGTGCAGCAGAAGTATGCCCAAGATCCTCAGAGCCCGATGAGACCCCTTTCGCTTCCTGGAAGATTCAGTTCCGGAGCTTCTGGACGGCATATTCCTAAGCCTAAAGCTGAGGTATTCCAGCCGTAATACACCACTTTTACTGAGAATAGTCTAGCACAATTGCTGCTATATCACAGTTGGTGTCTACTAATGTGCCTTTCTAGGGGATGCCTGTATCAACCGCTTGCTGTATGCCTTTAAATGTTGCCAGCTCTGTCTCTGTACTTCATAGCCAGCTCACTACAATATTGTGGTTTTTTTAAAACTGCTGGGACGCCCGCACATGCGCAGAAGCGCTGCGGCGCGCACAGAGCGTCATCCCCCAGGCTCCGCCCCCTTTCCCGGCTCACCTCTATATATAGAGGCGCGTGCACGCGCACGGGCACGTGCGCCTTCGGCGCTAATTTCAAATATGGTAACAAGGGACAGGAGCCAGGGCCCCTCTTTGCCGCAGGCCGGGGGATGGACAAACACTGCAACATGGCAGAGGAAGCAGTTTCCTATAAGAGAACTCACCATCTGCCTGGACTTTGCTCTGCTGAGAAGAAGCTAGTCCACATGACAAGAAAACATTCCACAGCGGCCTCTAGTGGACAAACACAGGTACCGCAGTCTAATATATTAAATATATATATAAAAAAAAAATTTTTTTTTTTTTTTTCTTGACCACCATTAAAAATTATTACATTTTTTTAGTAGTTACAGGCATGCACAGAATTTTGCGGGAATACCATTAGGTAACAGACAGAAAGACAAATTAGGCTTGGGGGTCCCCCAATAGAACCAAGTTCCTGGGGGCCCCCACTTACCTGTTCCCCGCCGCAGGACTTTGTTTGGTCCACAAAAGCCCAAACTTCACCTATCACGGCAGGCATTGTAATCAAACCTTCAGGGACCGGGTTCCCAAGGATTCCACTCCCCTGGACCTGTATAGCACCCTGCACAGAAAACATCTTGGTCGTGGGTATGACCAGAGCTCTGGATCCCAGGGTCCAGCTCTCCTAAGAGAAGCATTACAGGCAAAACCTTGCTCTTCTCTGCAAGGCCCGGGTACCGACCGTTTAGCTATGAAGCTTTTTTGGTCGGATCCGGAATAGCTTACTGAGGCCCAAAAGAACCTGTACGCAAGCTCAGTGAAAAACACATGTTTCTTCTTGGCCAACACCTTAGACACTGGCAAAAAACTGAGGTGCTCCCGGATGGGAGGGGCTTATATAGGGGAGGGTACTTCCGGTTTTGGAAGTTGCCAGTGCCAGCACCAGCACCTGACGGTATCTATATAACCCATTAGTAATGACTATGTCGCTCTGTGTCCCGTGATGTACGAAAAAGAAACTACTGTTTGAGCATCTACTTTTTCAGACTTTTTTTGTATGTATATGCACGCATTTACACGTATATGCGCTTGCACACCTTCAGGCGAACATGCAAAAACGTATTCTCATGTTCTCGTTCTGCACAATTTGCAAATTAACATTTGCACATATTTGCGCACATGAGGCGTCAATTATTGACCAAAGGAGCAGATTTTTCTATTTTTGTTTTACTGAAGAATGCACGGCGCTTGTTTACTCGCCTGTGTGCAAAGGCACATTACAATTAATAAGCTGTATTTTAGCTCAGTAAACAAAAAAGCTGTACTGGGCTCTTTCAAGCTGCAGTGTGCAAGAGGCCTTATAAGCAAATGGCAGTAAAGGGGAGGATATCTTTTGGAGATATACGAAGCACTGTAGAAGGCAGGACCTGCCACAGTCAGAATACACATATCAGCAGCTTCAGCTGATTGGCTGCTAATAGAGAAACATTTTCCAACATGCCCGTCCGGGCACTGCTGAACTGGGCAAATTTTAATCATTGTATGGGCAGCTTTAGTCTTTAATTTGGTAACCGAGTCCCTGGGACCTTAGGCCTTGTGGAACCTTGAGTTGTATTACCTTTTGATCCTGCCAATAGTTTGTCAATCATGTCCTTTATCAGGGTGACCATGTAATTTTTTACACAGTGAAATCATGAAGCAGAATTGTCACTCTATGGACAGAGTAGTTTTAGATGTACATACAGTGTGGAGTTTAAGTAACAGTCAAAAGAATGAAGGCACAACTCCAGCTAAGGGCTCCTTGCAAGATAAAGCTGCTAATTCCGATACCCTCCTGGCTGAGGATATAGCTACCAAGAACACTAATTTCCTGGTGAGGAGCACTAATGGAATGTGGAGTAATGGTTCAAAAGGTTGTCTTTGAAGAACTGATAGAACCAAGTTTAAGTCCCATGGACATATGGGAGACCTCACTGGTGGGTTGATACGAGTCACACAGCAGGTCTGGCCGAAGCGGAAGGGTCCAAGGCTTGCCTACAGACATTCTTACAATTTCCGCGTACCAGGATCTCCGAAGCCATGCTGGGGCTACCAGCATCACCGGCCTCCTTTCCATCCCGACTCTGCGGAGGAGTCGAGGTAGTAGCTGCAGCGGAGGGAACGCATATATTAGTGAGAACTGATCCCACGGGAACACCAGCGCATCCGATCCGCAAGCGAGCGGGTCTCTCATCCTGGACACAAAGCTGTTCAATTTCGTGTTGAACCTGGATGCCAATAGATCTACATCTGGTGTCCCCCATCTCTGACATATTGTCTGAAAGATGTCGGGGTGAAGAGACCATTCCCCTGGGGATAACTGCCGCCGACTCAGGAAGTCTGCCTTCCAATTCTCTATTCCTGGAATAAAGATAGCGGATCTGCATGGGACATGTCTTTCTGCCCATATCAGGATATGATTCACCTCCTTCTGGGCCGCACCGCTCTTGGTGCCCCCTTGGTGATTGATGTATGCCACAGCTGTGGCATCGTCTGATTGGATCCTGACAGGAGACCCATGTAGCTTGGAAGTCCATGCTTCCAGGGCCAACCGTGCCGCCCGAATTTCCAGCAGGTTGATGGGCAAGGTCTTCTCGATATTCAACCACTTTCCCTGGAGTGAACATTGCTCCAGTACTGCCCCCCAGCCTAGAAGGCTGGCATCCGTAGTTACTACCCTCCAAGAGATTGGAATGAACGACTTTCCCTTTTGTAAATTTTGGGGTACCAACCACCAACATAGACTCCTGCGTACTGACAACGCCAGGGACATTGGGAAGTCTAGGGCTTGAACCTTTTTGTTCCAGGCGGATAGGATGGCGTTCTGCAATATACTTAAATGGAATTGAGCATACGGAACTGCTTCGAATGAGGCTACCATCTTTCCCAGCAACCGCATGCAAAGACGAATGGATGGCTGTCTCTTTGCACAGATCGCTTGAATTAGTTCTCTTAAGGAAGAGATTTTTGCCTGAGGCAGAAAAACCTTTCTTTGGTCTGTGTCTATGAGTAAGCCTAAATATTCGAGTCTTCTTGCTGGCTGCAAGGCCGATTTGTCCAGATTTAGGACCCAGCCCTGGGATTCCAGGTATTGTACCGTGTTGTGTACAGCAACCCTTAGTTTGGAAGCCGACTGATCTATTATCAATAGATCGTCCAGGTAGGCCCTTATAGATATTCCCCGAGTTCTTAAGTCGGCCAACAGAGGGGCCAAGATCTTTGTGAACACTCGCGGAGCCGTGGCCAACCCAAAGGGTAGCGCCACAAACTGATAATGGCGTTGTTCCACCGCAAAAGCGTAGAAGCTTTTGATGACTGGGGAATATAGGAACATGTAAATAAGCGTCCCTGATATCGATGGAAACCAACCATTCTCCCCCTTGTAGGGAGGCGGCTATTGACTGAATTGATTCCATACGGAACGATTTGACGATTAGGAATTTGTTTAGACCTTTGAGATCTAGTATGGGTCTTACATCTCCGTTGGGCTTTAGAACGGTAAAGAGGTTTGAGTAAAATCCCAACCTCTGTTCCTTTACCGGAACCTCCACAATTACCCCTTGGGATAATAGTCGGTCTAACGCCGAAAGGAGAGATCTTCTCCTTATTGGATCTTTTGAGACGTTTGATGTTATAAACCAAGGAGGAGGAAATGCCTGCAACTCCAACTTGTATCCCAAGGATACCGTGGAGAGAGCCCATCTGTCCCGGATCGTCTCTCGCCAAGCCCCTGAAAACAACAGAAGTCTTCCCACCACTCGTCTGAGTGGGGGCGACCCTTTATAAGGCCGACTTGGGGGCTGGTTTAGTATTCCTTCGGTTCCAGGGCTTTTTATTACCCTGTGGCTGTCCCTGAGCTCTCTCTCCAGGATTGGATCAGGGGGGCCGTCCGAACTGCTTAGAGGCTGAAGTTCCTGGGACTGGCGAGGTGGGCCGCTTGAAGGAAGGACCCCTGAATTTCCTTTTAACAGGTAAAAGGGTACTCTTCCCACTGGAGATTTTCTGGATGTATTTATCCAAGTCCTCGCCAAATAACCGCTCCCCATGGAATGGAAATCCAGCCAGGAGCTTTTTACAGGGCGTCTCGGCTGACCAGTTTTTCAGCCATAGGAGTCTACGCATGTGTACCAACACCAGCGTAAGGCGGGAGGCCTGATGAATTTAATCTTTAATGGCGTCAACCGCAAAACAAAGCCCTAGGTAGATCTGCTATATCCTGCGCCTGCTGAACTGGCATGTCTTTTAAAGCCAGCTTCATCTGGTCTTTCAAGGCCTGACAGATGCCAATGGCTGCCATTGCAGGCTGAGTTACAGTACCAGCTGTAGAAAAATCAGTCTTTAATAGGGTTTCCAACTTTTTATCTGTTGGATCTTTAAACATGTGTACATTGTCCACTGGACATGTCAGGGATTTGTTCACAGATGAGATAGCAGCGTCCACAGTAGGAAGGCTCCATTTTTTGGTGAACTTTTCCTCCATAGGATATAACACAGAAAACTTTTTGGGAGGAAGGAACAGTTTATCAGGATGTTCCCAATCCTTATAGATGAGATTTTCTAGCAATGGATGCATTGGAAAGGAACCATTAGCCTGTGGGGCTTTCAAAGAGCCCAATGAAGAAACCGATGTAGTTGCTGGTTCTGAAAGGGGCAGCTTGAAAGCTGACCAAACCATGTCTGTTAAAGACTGAACTTACAAATTTTCAGCCTGAAGCCTCGTACACACGAACGAGTTTCTCAGCAAGAAACGACAAGAAAACTGCTGAGATAGCTTTCTTGCCGAGAAAATCGTTCGTGTGTATGGTTTCTCGTCAAGAAAACCGACTATATTTCTCGTCGAGATTCTTGAGAATCTGCTCTCTATTTTCTCGTCGAGATTCTTGTCAGCCTGTTTCGACGAGAAAATTGTGTGTGTGTACACTTACCTGTCCTCCGGGAAGCCCGCGCATGCTCGAAATGACTTTGACGCATGCGCGGTAGCTTCCTAGGCATAGATAGGGTGTAGCAAGATGGCGGCGACGGCATCAAATGTGACGAGCGCACGCTCGTCGTATTCAATGACGTCACCGCGTTTGCTCCATTCAAAGAACCGCGGGTTCTTTGAATTGAGCGTGTGTACACTCGGCCGGGACAAGTTTCTTGTCCAAGAGTCTCGTCAAGAAAAACGACGTGTTTTTTCTTGACGAGATTTTCGGCCGTGTGTACGAGGCTTCAGAGGCTGAAAATGGTTCCTCTAAAGTAGATTCCTTCGAGGCTGCATCATCCTCCTGATCCCCTGCAGGAAAATCTATTTCATCCCGAGACAATTGCTCTGCTGTTAGAAACTCTAACGGTGGAGATGGAGATCTGGCGCGCTTTTTTCCCGGCAGGGAGGAAGCGATTAATGCCGCCAATCTTTGTTCTAATCCTCCCAGAGCAGAGGAAAAAGCCTCCTCTGTCACATACACTGGAGCAGGTGAACTGAGGGCAGCCGCAGCACCTAGCATTCCTGATGGCTCCCCTCGGGTAACTACCTCTGATTTATCAGGGGAGGATATATTAGTAGGAGCAAGCCCCAGAGCCCGATAGCGAACCCTTTAGCCTCTTAGGATTTTTATTCCCAGAGCCCTTGGAAGGCATAGATCCTAGCTCAAGCTAAGGACTTACAGACAAAAATGCACACACCACTAGCTATAGTCTAGCATACAAGCTTGCTATCAGAGCTAGTCAGGTGACTAAACTAATATGCCTTGGGGATGCCTGTATCACCAACTGTAGTGTGCCCAATATAATATCAAAAATAAATGTTACCAAGGAGCTCTGCTGATGTGTCTGTCCTCTTATAGCATGTCTCGCAGAGGCTGTCTTTTCAAAGCAGAGGACGCCCGCACATGCGCAGAAGCGCGCGTGCGCGCGCCAGAAACGCTCCCTGGAAGGAATGGGGAGAGGAGCAGGAGGGAGCTGCAGCTTTACATTGGAGCCTAGCTGACACTATAGAGGGAGACCACAGCGCCGTGTCGAAGAACGCTGTTTCCAGGTCCCCCTAGCAGGTATGGTAACATTTTTACAGATGGGTACTGCAGAGCTTGTACATAGAAGAATGCTCCTCCATCTGTCTAGGCATTACACTTATAGAAGGTATGCCCAGCTATAAAGACATTCTCAAGTATCTCCCTCCTGTGGCCAAACAGGGGTACTACGTAATGTCCAATAGAACCATAAGAAAATAAATTTCAGGTTTATCAAAGATATTTTAGGCATCGGGTACAGTGGGAAATATACCATGTAGGTAAAATACAGGCAAACACATTAGTTTTGAAGGGTCCCTGCTGGACCAAGCTCATCAGGGACCCTCACTTACCTGTCCCCGCTGCAGGACCCTGTTCGGAACAGACAGCCCAAACTTCGCCCCTTTGGCGGGCAACGTCCTACTGACCGGGGTCCTACTGAAAGGAACACCACTCCCCTGGACCTGTACAGCACCCTGCCAGAAAACCTCTTGGTATTGGGTCTGACCAGAATACTGGATCCCAGGGTCCAGCCCTCCTAAGAGAGGCATTACAGGCCAAACCTCGTAGATGGTCCACATCTTCTTCCCCGAGGCCCGGGTACCGTCCATTTTGGCATTGAAGCACTTTGGACGGATCCGGAATAGCTCGCCTTTAGGCCTCAAAGACCATACGCAGAGCTAACTTGAATACATGCGTAACCGTGACCAACACCTTTAGACACTGGCAACAAAACTGAGGTACTCCTGATATGGGAGGGGTTATATAGGGAGGGGACTTCCTGTCTTGGGTGTGCCAGTGTCCATCACCTGAAGGTAAGCTCTATAACCCACATAGTAATTACTATGCCGCTCTGTGTCCCGTGATGTACGATAAAGAAAAATGCGCATGCTCAGAAGCAAGTTATGAGACGGGAGCGCTCGTTCTGGTAAAACTAGCGTTCATAATGGAGATAGCAAATTCGTCACGCTGTAACGGACTGAAGAGCACGAGGCTGAAAAGCGCGAATAGTCTCTCACCAAATTTACTAAAACAAGGATCAGCAAAAGCAGCCCAAAGGGTGGCGCCATCCGAATGGAACTTCCCCTTTATAGTGCCGTCGTACGTTTCGTAAGTCACCGCGATTTGTTCGAGCATTTTTTTCACGATCGCGTGTAGGCAAGGCAGGCTTGAGAAGAATCACGTCGAGAAAAACATAATTTTTTCAATTACATTAAAAACGGTCGTGTGTACGCGGCATTAGGGTCCTGTGTGCTTTACAACCACTGTTGTACTTTCCTCTACCTTCACAACCCACTTACCAGATATATAGACCCGCTGCTGTATAGGGTCAAAACAAAGCTTAGGTTCACGGGATGGATCCCCCACTCCTAAATGACAGGAGGCACAGCCTGGTTTGAGACAAGCTTTAATTTAAAAAAAAAAAAAAAAAAAAAAAAAAAAAAGAAGACTACAAAAAGCAAACCTAACGAAACAGAATCAGCAAACTTTCTGCATTTCAGTGGAAAACCCAGCATCCTAGCTAAAATACAGTGCCTTGAAAAAGTATTCACACCCCTTGAAATTTTCCACATTTTGTCATGTTACAACCAAAAATGTAAATGTATTTTATTGGGATATTAAGTGATAGACCAACACAAAGTGGCACATAGTTGTGAAGTGGAACGAAAATAATTGTTTTATTTATTTTTTACAAATAAATATCTGAAAAGTGTGGTGTGCATTTGTATTCAGCCCCCTTTACTTTGATACCCCTAACTAAAATCTAGGAGCCAATTGCCTTCAGAAGTCACCTAATTAGTCCACCTGTGTGTAATTTAATCTCAGTATATATATATATATACACACAGCTGCTCTGTGAAGCCCTCAGAGGTTTGTTAGAGAACCTTAGTGAACAAACAACATCATGTAGGCCAAGGAACACACCAGATAGGTCAGGGTTAAAGTTGTGGAGAAGTTTAAAGCAGGGTTAAGTTATAAAAAAATATCCCAAGCCTTAAACATTTAACGGAGCACTGTTCAATCCATCATCCGAAAATGGAAAGAGTATGGCACAACTGCAAACCTGCCAAGACATGGCCGTCCATGTAAACTTACAGGCTGGGCAAGGAGAGCAATAATCAGAGAAGCAGCCAAGAGGCCCATGGTAACTCTGGAGGAGCTGCAGAGATCCACAGCTCAGGTGGGAGAATCCGTCTACGGGACAACTCTTAGGCCCCTTTCACACGGTCGGACCGTTCAGGTCCGCCTGTCAGTTTTTTTGGCGGACCTGAACGGCCGCGCCATACATCTCTATGGAGTGTCAGATGTCAGCGGTGACATGTCCGCTGACATCCGACCCGATCTGCTAAAATCAGACGTATAGCGATACGTCCCTATCCGTCCATGGCGGACCGGATCGGATGAGATCTAATGAAAACGGACATGCTGTCAGTTTTCGTCCGATCTCTCCATAGGAGACAGCGGCGCTGGACAAGCCCCTCCCCGCTCAGTGAGCAGAGAGGGACCTGTCATCCGCCGGCTCAGCGGAGAGATCTCCCACTGAGCTGGCGGACTCCGTAGCAATGGAGTCCGCCTCGTGTGGAAGGGGCCTTAGTTGTGCACTCCACAAATCTGGCCTTTGTGGCAAGAAGAAAGCCATTGTTGAAAGAAATCAATAAGTCGTCCCGTTTGCTGTGTCCCCCACATGGCTTCTCGCATACTGCAAACACGTGGAATAAGGTGCTCTGGTCAGATGAGCCCAAAATTTAACTTTTTGGCCTAAAATCAAAGCGCTATGTGTGGCGGAAAATGAACACTGCACATCACCATGAACACACCACCTTCACCGCGAATCATAGCGTTGGCATCATGTTGCGGGGATGTTTTTTTCCAGCAGGGACAGGGAAGCTGGTCAGTGTTGATGGGAAGGTGGATGTGGTGCCAAATACGGGGCAATCTTAGAAGAGAACCTGTTAAGAGTCTGCAAAAAAGACGAGACTGGGGCGGAGGTTCACCTTCCAGCAGGACAACAACCCTAAACATACAGCCAGAGCTACAATGGAATGGTTTAGAATTTAGATCAAAGCATATTCATGTGTCAAGACTTGAAATCTGCTGTTCACAGACAGACACTCTCCATCTGACAGAGCTTGAGTTATTTTGCAAGGAAGAATGGGCAAAAAGGTCTCTCTAGATGTGCAAAGCTGGTAGAGACATCCTCAAAAAAAGACTTGCAGCTGTAATTGCAGCAAAAGTATTGACTAAGAGGGACTGCATACAAATGCACGCCACACTTTTCACATATTTATTTGTAAAAAAATGTTGAAAACTATTTATCATTTTCCTTCAACTTCACAATTATGTGCCACTTTGTATTGGTCTATCACATAAAATCCCAATAAAATACATTTACGTTTTTGGTTATACCATGACAAAATTTGAAAAATGTCAAGGGGTATGAATACTTTTTCAAGGCACTGTACATCCTGCTAATCAGCGAACACACACATACATATATACACTGCAAGCTGTTGGAACAAAGATATACACGTAGGACACAATATATAAAATGGAAAACCCCAAAAGATTGGGAACCTCAGTAAGGTTCTCCTACATATCCACTTACCCTTCATAAGAGCTGGATTCTGATGCAATTTTTTGTTGAATATGTGATTTTGCTTGCAGATCATACTCCGTGTCACAGCTTCTTTTTGATTTTTCCAGATCCAATGGTCTGTTTATATTAGTCTTTTCTCGCTCAACCTGCAAGAAAGCAAATGAAAGAAATGACGAATACTATTTGCAGTTCACTATGCACATGCACCTACTAAAATGAATGCAAAGTGAAGCACACACAAACACACAACATTGGGACAATGGAATTTAGCATTTATTTGGAATTAATGATAATTATCAGAACACAAAGCCTGGTTAACAAGAGGAAAATGAATATTTTTATGATTCACAATTACGGTAGATTACAGATTCAAGAAGATGAGGCTAAGACAATGCAACTGAAGAACACACCACAGCAGAAAGACAGTGGAATGACGATGGACGTAAAGTAAAGATGACAACCAGTATCCACAGAGCAGGATCCTTTGATTTTTTTTTTTTTTTTTTACAGGGCAACAGAGCTGAACATTATTTTTTTTTTTTAATGTTCAGAGAAAAGCACAGAAAAAGGGCCCGAAGAATGCACACCTCTACCTCTTTTTGCAGTTGTGATCGCTCTCTTGTCAAATTCAGGAATTCCAACTGTAGCACTCCTACCTCATTCTTAAATTTTCTCATATCTTGCTCCATTTGATTATCCTTATGCTTAGTAGGCGTATCATAAGACAAGGGCTGCAGCAGATGTTCTTCCAGCTGACGAGGACTGTCTATAACCTTCTGATTGTACCCTTTAGATGGATGCACATCACTTTCATTCCTATTCACACATCCAACTTTATCTTTAGCGTGCAATGATGCACTTCCTAATTTTTCAAAGTCTGGATTAAGAAAATTCTTCCCAATGCCTTTGGTTGATAATGCAGATAGATGTCCTACATCCTTCTTTATAGGAAAGTTAGAAACTCCAAATGTAAAAGGTTGCTGTTCTTTTCCTTGCAGATTTTTGTGGTTTGAACTTTTCTCACCATGGTTAGGTGTAACCAAAAATCGTTCCTGCATTTTGCTTTTTGTGTCTTCACTCCAGTCAGTTGACTCGCTGTTTCCAAGACTCTTATCATCCTTATCGACACTAACTGGATACATTACAATACTGCCTGAAGTTTTAGCTCCTTGTCCAGGGCGTTTTTCTAGATCCTGAGAGCTAGGGGAGCTCTCCTCTTGACTTTTACTAGTCTTGGAAGGACTTTTTTTCTTCATGTTAGCGAATTCCCCAAATTTCTGCTTTAGCTCTGCAGTAATGTCTTTAAAATGAGATTTCACATTTTTTTTTTCACTGTCGACCCACATGTTTTCATATTTTTCCTCCCAAGGACATTCAGAGTCTGAAGACTCCTGTTTTTCATCAACGTTTTGCATGACAGGCAGGTTTTCAAGTGGCTGTTGGGAAATCCCCTCCTGATTGATTGGCTCAGGATTCACTTTAAAGTTGGACGTCATTATTATATGCTCAGTCTCCATTACATAAAGAAATACAAAACAATCAACAAAACGTTACACGCTGTATACGTTTATGGAAACAAAATTACATATTACATGAGATTTAAACATATCAGTTTTCAGTGACAGAAGGCCACAGAGGCTATGATAGAAAACAAGGAGACTGCAAAAGCACAGAAAATACTATGTGTACTCTAAGACATGTTTTTGATGTGTGGGTAAGTAAATAACAAATTACGGTGATGCCAGAATGCCAAAGAGCATCTTAAGTGGATTAGCTACAGTTCTCCCACAATAGTAATTACCTTTATTTCTAGTTGGCGTCTACAATAATTTTTTATTTGGAACACCAAACTAAATAGCTTATTAGGTTTTAAAAAAAAAGATAAAACAATATCCAAGTCGGGGCACTTGTGGGCCTTGAGAAAGACGGACTGTACGCCACTGAAACAATGAACAAGCAATAAACCACCTTGATAGTTTGCAGAACTTATGTCTAATCCCATGTGTGCTGTGAATTTGGATATCTTATCTACATCATGGTATGGTATGTGAGAGCAAAGAGCACCACCTGTATGTATGTATGTGTGCATTCGGGAAACATTTCCATTGACTTTTATTACAGCTGTCAGGAAGTGGTTGTATACCTCAGACATGAAATATGAACAAAGCATATAACTCTATAGTGTGTACTTGTCTCAATTAAAAGCACTAAGTGTCATTTCTGTTTGCTGCTCTGTTTCTCTGCTATCAGCATGACTTACTTCTGACACCAAGAGAAAAATTGCGACAGGGGAGGGATCTCCAGCTGATTGACAGCTTCAGTTCCGTTCCTGTGAGCTGTGTGAAGGGGGTGTGTCTCTTCCCTCCAATAAGCTCTCAGAGCTCTCCTCACTGAGCTCTGCAGAGTGTAACTTCAACTCTCCATTCTCTTTTTCTGAACTTTCCCTTGCACTTTGAATGCCGAAGAGAAGACTGCAGATACTCCGCTACAACTTATGTAGGAGGATTTGTTTCATTGCTGTGTATCACCCGAGGACATCGCTCCCAACTGTCCCCGATTTCGAGGGACTGTCCCTGATGGAGCAACGTCCCTCATTCCTCTTCATTTGTCCCTGATCTATACAATCGTATATAAAATGCACTTTTTATAGCTTTAAAAAATTGTTTCCCAATGCTAAACCTTTCATCCAAATTCTAAATTGCTGCATTTGTACATTTTAAAAGCCAATATAAAAGGAATAGTAGTGGTAAAAAAAAGCACTTGTACATTTAATTAACCTTTTTCTTTGGTTAATTCTCCTTTAAGTGGGTGTGGCAGGGGGCATGTCCTATGCTTACATGCGTCTGATAGTAGGTGTCCCTCATTCCTATCTCAAAATGTTGGGAGGTATGCCCGAGGATAGCCCCTTCACTGGGTATATGGAAGGGTTTACAACCATTTTAAGATTTTAACAGATGATGCATATTGTCTGCCACACCCAAATCGAAGCACAATAACATGAAACAATGCAAAAGCTTGTCTCAAATTTGAGTGTGCACCAACACATAGTTACATTTGCAAGCTTAAGCAATGCATTTGGTAAAGCCTGGTGCACACTATCATTTATTTTCCTTTAACCCAGTGGGTTGAACGAAAAAACAAAAAAACTGTTCAGGTCCGATCGGAGCCGCTATACTCGCTATGCAAAGCAAGTGCAGAAATCCCCCCGCTAAGCTGTTGTGTTCTGAGAGGGGGACGGCCCCCCACCAGAACACTCCATTCAGCGCTCTCTGCCATTGGCTGAGTGTGCTTATCAGGAGTCAGCCGGCTGCCAGCTTCTGTCGGACATACCGACATACACACAGCCCGAATGTCGGCTGTTTTTTTTGAACCGGCAAATGTCTCCCGACATTCGGCCCGTGTGTACCCGGCTTGAGTGTTTTCAATGCTTCCCAAATGTCTCAAATTAACATTTCGACATATGTGGACAGGCCAAGGAGCCACTTCAGCCTCAAGGGTGAGGTTTTCTTTGGGCTCCCCTCACTGTTGGCTTCCAAAACCTGAAAATATACTGTACAGGTTTGAAAACATTATGAAATGCAATGGAGTCTGATTGGTTCATAATGTATAATGTCAGATTCCTCCTGTAAGGCCTCTTGCACACTGCAGCTTGAAAAAGCTCAGCACAGCTTTTTTTTTTTACAGAGATAAAATACAGCCCGTTAATTGTAATGTGTCCCTGCACACAGGCGTGTAAACAAGTGCAGTGCATTCTTCAGTAAAAATAAATAAATAGAAAAATCTGCTTTCTTGGTCAGTAATTTACGCCTCATTCTAGCAAATGGCCATTTACGCAAACGCACATGAACTAAAATGCATGCAAATAAAATAAAAAAAGTCTGAAAAAGTAAATGCTCAAACAGGAGTATCATGTGCAAGAGGCCTAAAACGATTTAAGCCATTTTTAATAACTGATTCAAGTGTAAAATATGTTTAAGGTTTTCATGTACACTAGCAGCTCCTAGGAGCTTTTGGTGTTTTTTTCCCAAAGCTCCTAAACTCAACTCCATAAAAGCCTGTCCATGTATACATAGGCTTTTATCAGTGTTTAGGAAATGCAGCATCTAGATGAGGTTAAATAAACTATAGATAGGAGCCTTTTGACCACCGGTCACAGGAAAACGTAAATCACAGCAAAAACAGGCTAGTGTACATGTAGTCCAACATGGATTAGAGAGTGTTTATTTTTTAATTTGTCTGGAGTGTTCACTAATAATTAATAGGGTGGCATAAGATAACTGGGTCATCTGTATGAACTGGATGACCACTGTGACTTTAATATCAGACGTTAAAACATTTATTTTAATTTGAGCTTTAGCCTTCTAGACAGGCAACACTTCATAGCATAGGGGCAAGGTAATGACATAAAAAGTAATCCATTCTTCTAGGACACTGGAAAATCCTAGGACATGCTAGGTAGAGAAGGGATTACCTCGGGCTGGACTGCAGCTTTTTGTTTGCCATTGTTCAGTTCTCCAGTAGACAGCAGTAATCAATGAACATTAAATTAATAACAAGAAATCCAATAAGCTTTCACACGATAGGTCAAAGGGGTGGTAAAAACAGGCAGTTGAGCTGTGTTTTTACTGCTCCAATACTGAACACCTATAAGTGGACATAGCAGTCGGAGGGGAATTTTACATATGCTGTAACTGTGATGCTTTTCTTAATGGCCACTGAGTTTGTTAGATTGCACCACTTGTTAAACTCGCCACTAAAGTTAACGGTGCCACATTACACCCAAGAGCCTAACGATTGGCTTGCGGTGCAACGTTTCACTGCAAAATCCCTATTTGGCTGGGAAAAAAACACAGCCAAAATAAAAACGCATTCAGGAGGTGGCAGGAACGCCTCCTGAACTTCAGGAAGCTAGTGCTCTGCTGCCCTCTAAAAAGCAATGGATTTGTAATTTGCCGAGTGGCAGACTGACTGCACCAATCTGATGTTTTCCAGGTCAGTTACCAGTACTTTTGAACATGTCCATACCAGTTTGTCCAATCCGTAGCCAAATCACACAAAAAGGTTTTGGACTGGCACAAGCATACCAAAAAGAAACAGATTCTCCCTAATCTGCCTTTATCGATGGATATCCACAGACAGGTTAGCTTTTCTCCAGTGCTACACTATATTGTCAAAAGTATTGGGACATCTGCCTTTACACGCACATGAACTTTAATGGAATCCCAGTCTTATGGATCAATAGTGTAAAGTTCAATATTGAGTTTGCCCATCCGTTGCAGCTATAACAGCTTTAACTCTTCTGAGAAGGCTGTCCACAAGGTTTAGGAGTGCATCTATAAGGAATGTTTAACCATTCTTCCAGAAGCGCATTTATGAGGTTGGGCACTGATGTGGACAAGAAGGCCAGACTCGCAGTCTCTGCTCTAATTGATCCCAAAAGGTGTTCTATCAGGTTGAGGTCAGGACCCTGTGCCAGTCAAGTTCCTCTACCCCAAACTCGCTCATCCATGTCTTTATGGACCTTGCTTTGTGCACTAGTCCAAATCATATGGTGGAGGGCAGATTATTGTGTGGGGTTGTTTTTCAGGGGTTAGGCTTGGCCCCTTACAGTAGGTGCCGCCGATATTGTGTCAATCTCGCCGCTTCTAGCAGCGAGATTGACACTCTATGAGCTCCGTCGCAAGAGCCAGCGCCGAGCTGTCTCGTCATCGGGAAAGGAAAAATGTTCCTTTCCACGATGAGCGGCACGCATTGCCGATAGACGGGGATCCGACGTGGATTCCCGCCAATACCAGGCACTGTTTGGTATGAATCCTGAGCGGGAACTCCACGCCAATTTTTAAAGAAAAAACCGGCATGGGTTCCCCCTCCAGGAGCATACCAGGCCCTTGGGTCTGGTCTGGATTTGAAGGGGAAACCCTACGCTGAAAAAACGGCGTGGGGGTCCCCCGCAAAATCCAAACCAGACCCTTATCCGAGCACGCAACCTGGCAGGCCGCAGGGGAAGAGGGGGGGACGAGAGAGCGCCCCCCCTCCCTCCTGAACCATACCAGGCCGCATGCCCTCAACATGGGGGGTTTGGTGCTCTGGGGCAGAGGGGCGACCTGCGGCCCCCCCCACCCCAGAGCACCCGGCCCCCATGTTGATGACAGGGCCTCTTCCCGACAACCCTGGCCGTTGGTTGTCGGGGTCTGCGGGCGGGGGGCTTATCGGAATCCGGGAGCCCCCTTTAATAAGGGGGCCCCCAGATCCCGGCCCCCCCACCCTATGTGAATGAGTATGGGGTACATCGTACCCCTACCCATTCACTTGGTGGAAAAAAAATGGCAATAAAAACACAACACAGCTTTTTAAAGTATTTTATTGCACAGCTCCGGGGGTCTCCGGTGTCGTCGCCTCGCTCTCCGGTTCTTTCTTCTGCCGGGCCACCGCTATCTTCTTCCAGCTCTTTTGCTAGCGGGGCCCGGTCTTCTCCGTCACCTTCTTCCCTCCGGTTCTTTCTTCCTTCTGCCGGGCCTCCGCTATCTTCTTCCAGCTCTTTTGCTAGTGGAGGGCCCGGTCTTCCCCGTCGTCTCGTCCGGCTCTCCGTTGTCCTTCTGCCGGCCCCACCACTATCTTCTTGCAGCTCTTTTGCTAGTGGAGGGGCCGGTCTTCCCGTCGTCGGCGTCTTCTTCCCTCTTCTCCTCCTCGACGTTGACTCGTCGCTTCCTCTCGCAGTAATGCTAAATCTTCGGTCCGCAGAGATTTATATAGACTTCTCATGACGTCACAGTCACATGTTCCCATGACGTCACAGTCACATGCTTCGGGGCCACCCGGAGCATGTGACCGACGTCATGAGAAGCCTATATGAATCTCTGCGGACAGAAGATTTAGCATTACTGCGAGAGGAAGCGACGAGTCAACATCGAGGAGGAGAAGAGGGAAGAAGACGGCGACGACGGGAAGACCGGCCCGTCCACTAGCAAAAGAGCTGGAAGAAGATAGTGGAGCGGCCGGCAGAAGGACAATGGAGAGCTGGACGAGACGACGGGGAAGACCGGGCCTTCGCTAGCAAAAGAGCTGGAAGAAGATAGCGGTGGCCCGGCAGAAGAAAGAACCGGAGAGCGCGGCGACGACACCGGAGACACCCGAAGACGAAAGAGACCCCCAGAGCTGTGCAATAAAATACTTTAAAAAGCTGTGTTGTGTTTTTATTGCCATTTTTTTTCCACCAGGTGAATGGGTAGGGGTACGATGTACCCCATACTCATTCACATAGGGTGGGGGAGCCGGGATCTGGGGGCCCCCTTATTAAAGGGGGCTCCCGGATTCCGATAAGCCCGCAGACCCCGACAACCAACGGCCAGGGTTGTCGGGAAGAGGCCCTGTCATCAACATGGGGGCCGGGTGCTCTGGGGGGGCCGCAGGTCGCCCCCCCTGCCCCAGAGCACCAAACCCCCCCATGTTGAGGGCATGCGGCCTGGTACGGTTCAGGAGGGAGGGGGGGCGCTCTCTCGTCCCCCCCTCTTCCCCTGCGGCCTGCCAGGTTGCGTGCTCGGATAAGGGTCTGGTTTGGATTTTGAGGGGGACCCCCCACGCCGTTTTTCGGCGTAGGGTTTCCCCTTCAAATCCAGACCAGACCCAAGGGCCTGGTATGCTCCTAAAGGGGGAACCCTTGCCGGTTTTTTCTTTAAAAATTGGTGTGGAGTTCCCGCTCAGGATTCATACCAAACACAGTGCCTGGTATTGGCGGGAATCCACATCGGATCCTCGTTCAATACAGTGCCGCGCCTCCTCGCTATTGCAGCGAGCGCGAGATGTGTCGCCACCCTGTCGCCGAGATGTCGGCACCCCCGTCGCCGAGAATCTCCGCGATAGGATCGCAATGAATATACAATGTCGCTGGCACCTACTGTAGTTCCAGTGAAGGGAACTCTTAAGGTGTCAGCATACCAAGACATTTTGAACAATTTCGTGCTCCCAACTTTGTGGGAACAGTTTGGGGATGGCCCCTTCCTGTTCCAACATGACTAAGCACCAGTGCACAAAGCAAAGTCTATAAAGTCATGGATGAGCTAGTTTGGGGTGGTCGAACTTGACTGGTCTGCACAGAGTCCTAACCTCCAGAACCTGTGAACGGACCAAAAGTTTGCGCAAACTTTAGAACCCCATTAAAGTCTATGAGACTCGAACGTTCGAAATCAAAAGTGCTAATTATAACGGTTAATATGCAAGTTATTGTCCTAAAAAGGGTTTGGGGTACATGTATCAATGTAAAAAAAGTTTTAAAAACGGCTGTTTTTCCGGGAGCAGTGATTTTAATGATGATTAAAGTGAAAAAAAAAATATATATTCCTTTAAATATCGTACCTGGGGGGGTGTCTATAGTATGCCTGTGAAGTGGCACGTGTTTCCCGTGTTTAGAAATGTCCCTGCACAAAATGACATTTCTAAAAAGGGAAAAAAAGTCATTTAAAACTGCTTGCGGATTTAATGTAATGTGTATTAGAATGAGAACACCACCAATTGTATTCAGGTACCTTAAGGTGCACCCTGTGCAAAAGACACAGTACACTAAGTGAAAATACTTGCAGCTCCCTGCCTGTGGTATTGGTATGAGAACACCACCAATTGTATTCAGGCACCTTTAGGTGAACGCTGTGCAAAGGACACAGTACACTAAGTGAAAATACTTCAGCTAGCACAATCACCTGCCTGCCTGTCAGTATAGAGAATAACAGGAACGGATCTAGCTCAACTGAATACAGTGTGTAAATATATATATATATATATATATATATATATATATATATATATATATATATATATATATATACACACACACACACACACACACCACCTAGGATGCATATATATCCTCTACACACTAACTGCAGCTAACGGACTCGCCTGCCTACTCTAACTCAAATCAAATTACACTGTCTCTCGCTCTCTCTTTCTTTTAACCAACACCGCAACACACTACACAAGGCCGCCAAGCCAGCGGCCTTATATAGTGTGGGGCGTGTACTAAACCCCCTGAGACATAATTGGCCAAAGCCACCCTGGCTTTGGCCAATTATGGCTCTCTGTTTTTTTTCTGCGCTGTGATTGGCCAAAGCATGCGGGTCATAGTGCATGCTTGGCCAATCATCAGCCAGCAATGCACTGCGATGCCGCAGTGAATTATGGGCCGTGAAGTGCCACTCGAATTTGGGAACATGGGTTCGACTTGAACTCGAAGCTCATCCCTAGAGCAGAGACTTTCGAGCCAGGCCTTCTTGTCCAACATCAGTGTCTGACCTTACAAATGCGATTCTGGAAGAATGGTCAAACATTCACAAAGACACACTCCTAAACCTTTTGGACAGCCTTCCCAGAACAGTTGAAGCTGTTATAGCTGCAAAGGGTGGGCCAACTCAATATTGAACCCTACCAACTAAGGCTTGTGATACACTATACGAAAAATCGTCCGAAAATCGATCATGTAGACACTTCGTTCGTTTTTCAGCAAGTTAATGGGCACAAATCGTTAATAGTTGGTGACGTTTTTGTGGGAGAAAAAAAAGGAACGGCAAGTTTGGAAAACTTCTGCCGAACGAACGATAAATTGAAAGGTTAATATGTTTCCTGTCCGAACTGTCTGCACTAGGTATATGTAAACAAAAAAAAAACAACATTTTTTATTTTATTTATGTCCTCTGAACGATTTATCGGTCATTACATGATGGCACCATCATTTGCGCACACGGCCGAATGTTCGTTTTTCCGTAAAGTGTATGGCCAGAAGGTGTCCCAATACTTTTGACAATATAGTGTATGTTGGGAAGATATAGATCGCTACAAGGTCCCTATGATGCTATAACTATAACTTACCATTAGGGAACTCTGATCCTCCATTATTGTTTTTCCATTTGGTAAACCTAAAAAAATAAAAATGATGCTTGTTAGGTTTCTGAAATAAAAATATTTAGAAAATGAATATATTAAAATGTATTTAATAATGTTTCAAGAACCATCACTTGCTTGAAAGTTTGGAAGTTTCAAATTTAGTTTATAAAAAAAATGAAGTATAAAATACAGCGTAATCGTATTCAATATCTGTTTTTCTGTTACCCACCACCAAAATTTTTTATTACTGCACAACATTAAAGGGTTGTAAAAGGTTTGTTTTTTATTTTCTAAATAGGTTCCTTTAAGCTAGTGCATTGTTGGTTCACTTACCTTTTCCTTAGATTTCCCTTCTAAATATTTTTTTTCTTTGTTTTCTTTGTCTGAATTTCTCACTTCCTGTTTCTCCTCAGTAAGCTGTTCAGTAAGCTGTTCTGGATGACTCAACACCACTCGGATGATGGTGTGAAGTTTAGTGAGGAGAAACAGGAAGTGAGAAATTCAGACAAAGAAAAAAATTCAGACAAAGAAAAAAAACATTTAGAAGGGAAATCGAAGGAAAAGGTAAGTGAACCAACAATGCACTAGCTTAGAGGAACCCATTTAGAAAATAAACAACGAACCTTTACAACCCCTTTGTTGTTAACATAATTTGGAAATAACACAAGAAAAAAAACGAAGAAAAAAAAAAAAAACATGAATCTATAAATCCTTGATAGAAAACACAGATACACAGATGTTGAACACTACAAAGAATCTTGTGAAACCTAGAATTCCCTTTAACTTGAAATTACAGCACATGAATAAATATTATAAAAGAGAAGACCAACACTTTAAAATGGATCTTAACAAGTTCAAAATATAAAAACACAATTTTAGCTTTAAAGGCCCCTTTCACACTCGGGCGGGAGGTGCGTCGGCGGTAAAGTGCAGCGCTTTACCGCCAATTTTGCGGCGCTATTCGGCTGCTAGCGGGGCGCTTTTACCCCCACCGCTAGTGGCCGAGAAAGGGTTAAAAATCACAGCAAAGCGCCTCTGCAGAGGTGCTTTGCCAGCGGTATAGCCGCGGTGCCCCACTGATTATAATGGGCAGGAGCACATCGCTCCTTCACCGCACCACTTTTTTTACCGTCCTGCTAGCGTACCGCTCCAGCGTGAAAGCCCTCTGGGCTTTCACGCTGGAGAGACAGCAGTGGCTGTTTCAGAGCGCTTTGCAGGTGCTATTTTTTGCGTTATAGCGCCTGCAAAGCCCCCCAGTGTGAAAGGGGTCTAAACCTCAAACAATTAATATGAATTGAAAAAAAAATTCCTTACCATGTTCCTTTTTCCTTAAATCTTGTGAAATGTCCTTGGATATGCTCTGTGCACTGTCCTTTTTCAGATGCACATGCTCTTCGATGTCATCTTCTTGTACTGAACTCAATGCTACAGACAGGGAAGCTTTTGCTGGAGCACTGTCAATGATGGTTTGTGGAGATGCAATTTCATTTAGCTTATGATGGGATTGAGCCACACTTCTCGGCGTATGAGAAGAGTATTTAAGAGAATGGCTTGTAGAGTCCCAATCGGATGCATCTAAACAAAAACAGAATGGTAAAAATGTCTTCCAAAAGCTTCAAGAGTTGCATTCAAATTGAAATTTATCTGGCCTAAAAAGTGCTGTTAGTAACAAAGCACTGAAGTTAAGATGCATTGTGCTTCCTACAAATAACTATTTAAATTTTTACATTAAGCACACCCTCCTGCCTGAGCTAAGGGCAGATGGACTCCAGGAAGTAAATGCTACATGAATCATCATCAAGAGTGCCCTTACTTAAAATTGCCACAACTAGAAATGCTAAGGGGGTGTTTTTCAGAAAAATAAACCATTGAGACATCGACGGATGGGTGTGTTTGCTTTGAATATTAAAATTGAATTAAATAGCATTTTTTGTTTGTAGTGCTTAGATGCAGTGTAGTTCCGCTTTGGGCCCCTTTCACAATTGTGCGACTTGTCCTGTGACTTGGGACTGCAAAGCACCTGTCATATCTGTGCGCCTTCAAAGTAGTCCCTGCACTACTTTGGTCCGACTTTGATGCGACTTGAGGTCCATAGACCTCAAGATTACACAGGCATTACTTCAAGTCAAAGTCGCGTAACTTTCAGGTCATACAAGTGTGAAAGGGGCGTCAAGTCCAACCACCTAGCATTCAACTTTAGAATAGCATACTGTAAGCAAGCAGTAGAGACTGGCTTTTGTAAGCTGAATGACAGAGAGCAAAGCCTAATGCAGGGAGGGAATAGTGCTTAATCTCAAAGAAAAATTAAGCCCTAGATTCCAAGGGACTTCACAGGGATCATCTGAAGGGAGTTTTTTTTTTAATCCTTAAATTTAAAATGCCAATACATTATGGTACAATTGCTACATTTCACAACTCAAACTTCTACAGCTTTGTTCACAGAGGCACTAAGCTCCATTTATGCTTTGTGTGCATGTATGTATGTATGTATGTATGTATGTATGTATGTATGTATGTATTTGGGGGTGTAGAGGCAAGTTACATTAAGGCAGCCCATCCATGGGTGCTCAAAGTGCCACAGTGCATAAAAAAATTGGGCCTACATTATTTTTAACAACTTAGTGCACCATAATGCACATAGCATTTCTATCTGTGCACTGTGGTGAGCTATAGTGCAGGTACGGTTAGGCCTACTATATATGTGCATTGGGTAGCTATTCAGAACATACAGCATAAATCCAGCCTATAACTGTGAGCTTGGCTACCATTTTCAGAGCCTTCAAAACAATTCCCAAACACAGTGTAGGAAACCGTTTACTGAGCCATAGTATAGTAGCAAGCTTTAATAAATCTAAAAAGGTAATACCAATTTCTAAATGAGAGGAGAGCAGAAAAAAAAAAACTCTGCCTTAAAGATATTGTGCATCCAGTGCTAGATTTATAGCGTTGGGTAGAATTTGGCCACAAGAGAAACACAAATGAGAAAGATGTCAGATCTGTAGTACAGCATAGAGATATGAATTTAGGCCCTTCCAGCTGCGTGAAAACATAGGTAAGGTGACACCCACCAGTAGCCAATTTTATACACACACACACACACACACGCACACAAATACAAGACCATTACCTTCAATATCATCTGCATCATCTAGGCCCAAATCCGCCATGAGATCTATGACAGAAAAATAAATAAATTAATAAATCTATCTATAATGTGTGTGTGTGTGTGTGTGTGTGTGTATATATATATATATATACACACACACACACACACACACACACACACACACACACACACATATATATACAACCACATACATATACACACACACGGATGAATATTCAACTGTTAAAAATTTTTTAAAAAATACCTGATTTGCTGTTTCTTTCAGTTAATTTTGACACTGAGTTAGTAGAGGAGCCATTATTCATTTGCAAATCTGTTTTCTGTGGCTTAATAAATGGAAAACAATATTATTGGCATAATATGTTAATAACATTTTATTAAAAGTATCCAAAGAAACAAACAGTACCTTGTTGGCTTCCAGAGCTGTACTTTTCTCAGAAACCTCTAGAGAAAGGAAAATAAAGTTGAATTCAGTTAATCCAATCTGTACAGTCAGATTTCATGCAAAATGTCATGCTCTGTGCCCACAGTAGTAGAATTTTTCAGAATTTGCAGTGCCAGAGAATTAGTATAGCAGAAATATGGAGCCTGTTATTTCTGCCATGCATCCATGGGATTGTCTTTTTAAATTCATAAACATACCGCTCTGTCTATAGAGCCAGTCCTCATCCTGCATCTTACAACTTCTTGAATGTTTAAGAAAACAAGGACGGTAATACATATCTAATGAGGGAACCAGAATTTAGAACTTACATATGCAGGTAAAGCAACAAAAGCAGAGGTAAAGCAAAACAGTATTATAAAGAGCGACAATTCAGTAACCCAGGGAAACCAGATCGGGTGGTTGCCCTGCCGTAAAATAAAATGTGTGAAATATAATTTTCAGAATGAGAGGTCATGTGTGATAGCCTTCATTGTCTTCTCATGCTTGCTCTACTGGATGCATTCATAGCTGGTACATAAACTGTAACTGTAATAAACTAAGAAACGTGGCTTGCTGCAAAGGTAAATTAGACTTACTACAATTAAGCTTTTCAATAAGACTGAAATCATAATCTAAATGAAGATGGGCAACACATACCCCCATGGGATTCCTCTGAAATACACTGCAAATGGACTGGAGCAGCAGGTGTAAGCATGTTGTCACTGGTAGACTGCTTTCTAGGGCTGTCTGAGGCAGACTGAAATAATAAATTTACAAAAAAGCTGTAAATAACCACATCAAGAAAACAACACATGCATTTATTTTAGCACAAAAAGATTATACATCATAATTAAAACAAAAAGTAAAAACGCTCCAAAAATATTCCATAGGCATCCACTACTTAAAGTGTTTGTAACTATAAAAAAAAAAAAAAAAATAATAATGGATCCTGTTTCTTTAAAGCATTTTATACAGTACAGTGATTGTGCTGTGTAATTTGACCCCCTGTATCACCTGAAATACCTGGCTGATCCTGCCCGCTTCTGTTCTCCCCCCTGTAAACGGACTACGGTTAATAATGGCTGTTGAGCCCCAACATCGTGGTCAGTTTACGTGCCTCCGTCATCCAATGTGTCGCCCCTCTCCCCCAATCCCCCTCCTCCCTGCCTGTCAGTTCCATCCACTCCCCTCCTGCTGGTAAAATAATAGTGTAATGTCCCTACAGTCCACTCTGTTAGATAACATGTGCCCCACTGTATGTCCAATATAAAAAAAAAAAAAAGAAGCAATTTCTACCTTGCATCAGAGCACCTCTTGGCACTCACGTGACTCCTCTGCGCTCTCCTTCCGGCTGACGTCAGCGGGAGTTCTCGGTCTCTCATGTTGTAGCTGGCAAAGGAGAGCGCCGAGTAGTCACATGACCGCCGGGTGATGCTCTGATACAAGGTAGAAATCTGCTTTTTTTTTTTTTATAAAAAGGACATACAGTGGGGCACATGTTATCGAACAGAGTGGATTGTAGAGACATGACAATTGGCTTTACAACCACTTTAATGGGTGTGCTACCTACTTTTTTTTTTTTTTTACTGCATTTTTCTGTCTTAATGTAACATCCTCCATAAGCTCTTGAAGATCTCATTCCCCCCCCAACTTCCATTTGTTTGGAATGAGCAGTGCATGTTAGTTGCGGTTATGTGCACTATAATTCTCATAATCCATAGTCAATAGTACCTAGTCAACTACGAAAGGGAGCAAGAGAGGGTGGCTACATTCCTATTTACAGTGAGACCATGGAGAACGAATGAAGCCACCCTCTAACAGGAAGTCAGGTCACAGCAGCAAAAAGAAAAAAAACATAAGAATTTGGAGGCGGGTAAGAGAAATAGAAAATTGTTAAGAAAGTTAAGAAAGAATACCTAAATAGAATGTTTTTATCTTTTTTAATCCAGAGGATCACTGTAAGTCAGAATGAAACCTACCTCGGAATCCCAAGGTGATTCAACATCATCATCTTCCAGTCCAAGTTCTGACATTAGTACAACTACAGAAAGTAATAAAAAAATAAAAATTGCCAAAAATGACGGTTATCACAATACTATATGCAACAATCCTACACATTCTTGCTAATTAGAACAAAAAGAGGAATTTGGACTTCAAATTCCATATCTTGGAGCACAGTACAGGACACGGGCTATATATTCATAGACTGGTACCTTCAGGTGACTGGACACTGGCAAAGCTTCGAAGGACATGCCCACTGGGCGAACATTTAAAACTCTACCCCATTTCAGAAGACCTCAGTTTTTTTTTAGCAGGCAGCGAAGAGCAACAATAAGGCAAACAGAACTGTGCCAACAGCCCAACAATAACAAGGGTAAATGGACCAACTCAAGAGTGCTGCTACAAGAACCTTGCAGCTGAAAGCTGCATCTGCAGAAGCTTGGACGCCCGCCTGCTAGAACTTGGAGAAAGGTGGTGGCCTTGAAAAGCTGGGTAACAGAGGCTTGATGTCAAAATGCCCAGGAAACACCTGCAACAGACGTGGCATCAGACCACTACCACCTTCACCAACTTGTGACAGATGGTTGGTCAACCTTACACCATGCTGTCACTGATACGCAACAATACCACTCTCAGCCTCACCCTGCACAAAGATTTTGGTCCCCTGAGTTGGAAAATCGAATTGTTAACTACGCAAATCAACCCTTGACTCTGCCACCAGATATTTTTATTGAAAATTGTCAAATCGTTCACAAGATTAGCAATAGCAATTATGACTTATAAATAAATAAATGTCTGTAACACATTGTCAGCACATACAGGTATATCCAGAGATTTACCATGTAGTAGCGCTCTTCAAAGAGACAGGGATTCTGTGTTAGTGCATTAAAGATAATATTAAGGATTTAAAAAAATAAAAAAAAGTTGCAAACAAATTATTTACAGAAAAGAAAAAGTATTATCAAAGGAAAATAGACAACAATGCAAAGGAAAAACAAAAAAAGGGTTAAAGGAATTAAAAATACTTATCAAGTCCTGGTTCAGCAAAGTCCAATCAACAAGCAAGATGGTACAGTGTCATGTCTTGACAGGCGTTTCTTGCTTTGATAGTAAAGGAGAGCTTAAGACTGTGAATGCATCCCCTCTTTTGTTGTCTGTGAGGGTGATCACAACAATTATCTAACCAAATTAAGGAGGTCTGAGGAATGGCCGATGGGATGTCACAGGTTTATGACCATGCAGTGGCCACTCCCTACAATACCGTTCTAAACAGATATTAATATATTCAAATATGTAAAGGCTGCATTCTGGCAACTGATATTGTCCAGCATGGAATTTCCTTTTAAATTAATCCAAATATGATGGGTATCGGATAGCGATTTCACTTATACGAAGTGATGGGCCTAACCCGATCTGATACCTCCTAGGGTAGTAGCGTTCAAATTAACTTATACAGATAAATATGTCCTTATTCTTGTTGTACCCTTATCAGCTCAGGAGTTATGAAATAGACAGCAATGTGCATTTGTCGATTACTCCAGCTGAGGTATTTATGACAAAGGATTCGTGAAGAGGATATAACTAGGCTATTAGAGTGAGACTGAAATGTGCATTGGGTTAATAGGGTCTGGTGTCCTCTCAATGGACTGATAAGAATGGTCTGGAATGGCTAAAAGCCAGTGAATTGTATAAAATTAAGTCCTAGTGTAGCTATGCCCTGAAATGGGGGGGTCACTGATTCCCCGTCTCATATGCAAAATGAAAAAAAAAAAAATGTCATGGTTGACCTGGGTTTTGAGCAACATGGCTGCCTGGCCATTTCACACAGCCTTTTTGGATGCTCAGTCCACATTATCATCACAACACCCATCACTCTGCTGGAGTGAGCAGGTGCTAGAGGTTTTTTAGAGTGTAAACTCTTGAGATGAGTTGCCTTATACATCTGGCAATAGTACATTTTGAAGCAGGATGTCTCTTTGCAAGGCCAGGCCAGGCCATTTTTCTCTTAAAGCTGTAACTTTTATATAAACATTGATAGCTCTGACAACAGATGTCCAGAGGAGCAATCCCTTTAGGTTGCTTAGAAGCAAGCCCCAGAGAGGGAAGAACTTTATTAAGGTGGAAGTTAGATACCACATAATGCAAAAAAGTAGGTATTGGGTGCAAGACTACCTTGTCTTTGGGAAGGATCAGGAATGGCTCTTACAAGAGAACACTGCTTTTTTTTTTAGAAACGCTTCTAAAAAACGCAGCAAAACGCATCATGTAAACAAGGCAAAACTGACATTTTAAAACGTGGGTTACTATCTGTCAAGTTAAATCGTTCAGAAGAGGATGTAAAAACGTCACGTGTACATGAAGCCTAAAGAATGCCACTTTGTAGGAAAGATCATCCAAAGAGAGCTTCCTGATGGGTTCAAAGGGTGGTATCTGCAGGGCAGAAAAAAAACAAAGTGGCTTTTTTTGGAAGTGGCTTCTCCGGCTTTGAGCAATATGGGAATGACAGAATCCCTGTCCCTCAAGACCTGGGTTTCAACAGCTATGACGTTAAAGTCAATGACTAAGAAGCAGGATGGAACAGGGGATCCTGAAACAGGTCTGGGATGTTAGAAAGTTCCTATCCTAAAAAAGAGAAAACAAAAACAATGAATCAGTAGAGCTTTAAACCCTTTGAAACTGCTGAGGGGACCCACAGAACTGGGACATCTGTGAAGAGGGTTTTGGGGTGGACTAGGGAGGTTCTGTGTCTTGCACTGAAAGGAAGGACTGAGTTTTGGCTTTAAAGATGAAGCCCGAGGAGAATGATAGGGCAGGAGGTACAAAGTAGAAGCCCTTGAGGAAGGTGGTTTTGCAACCTTTCATTGTGGAAGAAGTACTTTTTCTCTTGCGACATGTGTGACAAGTTTGTCAAATGCTTCACCAAATGGATGTTCTCCTTCAAATGGCATATTAATGAGGTGACATTTGCCAGCAGCTTCGGCTGACCAGGCTTTTCAGATTCTGCACATGTGGATTGAAATTAGAATTTGGAGATCTGTGTCATGACTGCTCTCCAGATTCTCATTTCTATCCACATGTGCAGAATCTGAAAAGCTGAGTAAGGCAGACAGCAGTGTCTGCAGGTGCTCTGCCAAGGTTTGATTCTGGAAGACAGGAGCGAATTACATTCTGGCATAGTGCGTGTTGAGTGAAATTCTTTTCAGGGTTAACCCAATCATCATAGATTGCCCATTCTATTTGCTCATGAATAGGGAATGTCTTTTTGACATAGCAAGTCTCTTAGTACCCTAGAGGGAATGGCGAGACTCAGGAGAATTGAGTGCCACAATATTGAGGCGTTTGCACACAGCAGAAGTGAGCATATCTACATTGGCAAGCATATTGCGTGAAGCCATACCATCAGGTGCATGAGAGGCTGGGGTGAGAAATCTTCTGCAACCTCCTCTAACACTGCCTCTTGGTCTTATTTATTCAGCTCAATGTCTGAGGGCCCTACAAAAAATCTGAGGAAAACGCTTGGACAGCCGCACTCCAAAAAAGGTTATTTTATTAAAACAAAAGCACAAATGACATGCCACAGCAAAAAAAAAAAACAGCAAGTATGAGCTGACGTTTTGCACTGCGATTCAGTGCTTATTCATAGCTGATGTCGGAGGGCCCGTTCACACTATAGCAGAGAAACCTGAAACCACGCTCTGAATGGTGGAATTTTATGGTCAAGTTTGAAAAGTTTAACACTAAACAAGTGAATAATTTTCAAATAATTCCCAGTTTCTTGAAAGTTTTTACATAGAATGAATACTATTCTGACAACCTGTAACAAGTTAGGCTAGAGTATCAGTTCAGTACAGGGTAACCTTGTCTTACCTGTCCATGTCACTGTTCCTTAATCAGGGTCCAGGATTTGCCAGTTACGGTAGCCAGAGGGGTCTTCAGAGTCTGGGTTCCATAGGGATGGACCATGGCCCTGTATAGCACCCTGTGGCTAACTACACGTGTTGCATTAAGTGCCAGGGTGAGTGCCCAAGCAGGATCCAGTGCCAGAAGCAGAATTAAAATGCCATCCCCACCATGTGGGGTCATGGTATGGCTCCCAAGGTTTACAAAGTTGCACCGATCTGGATACTTCGTAATAATATTAATAATGATAATAACAACAACAACAACAACAACAACAACAACAACAACACACATCCAACAGCTACATTAACAAAATAATTCTTCCTTTCTTCTGAAGGTTTTATACTAGCCATTTCCTTGTGTTCTTCCAGCTGTGGCCAGTTGAGCTATGTGGCCTATGTACCAAAAAATTCCCTGTAATCCAAATTAGCACTGGATTAGACTGTTCTGATCTTTTACTTTAGAGGTACATATGGGACAGAGGAAAAAAATAAATAAAAAAAATCAGCAAAAGTATATAAACAAACCTTTCCTGCCCACATCTCCGCCGGCTTGTACCCTTGCTTGCCCAGAATTATTTGCTGTGAAAGAATGTTCAGAACTTTCACTGTCTTCATTATCTTCACCTTCATCACTTGAAAAAGATTTTTCCTAAAAGAATAGCATGCAGACCAAAATAAATATCTTAAAGAACAATTTTAGGAAATAAGTGAAAGCAATCAGTGAGGTACCAATGCTACTAGTAAGCAAATCAATGCTAATAAAGTCAGAATATTCACTCAATTTACTTTTTTGTGAGTTCCCCTGCAGAATAAGCACACACAGCTCCATAGAGGGTCAGTCAGAGAGCGTACTTTCTGAAGCCTGTGGTGTGTAACCCTCTCTAACCAATCACTATCAAATGTCAAAATAAGATTTGAATAAGGAGGATACTAGAAACATTAGTGCTTACTTTGTAAAAAAAAAGAAACATTAGTGCTGGCATTTTTTCTTAAATAATATGCTTTCACTGAATAATAGCCAACAAAGAGGGTGTCCCACAAATCGCCAGCAGGTGTATTCCAGGAACTGCAGATAATAGACATAAGGGAGCGAAAGAAGTGCTATACTACAGGAATGCCTGAATGAAAACATACTCAGCAAGTAGGCTGTACTCTCTGTATGCATCCCAAACGTTTATTTGGCCTGTAGTGCATTTTTCATTATATTACATTACTATCTACAATATATAAAAGGCAAAATAAGCCTGTGTGTGCCTGTGAAGAAAAGAAACCCACAAATTGTTTAACATGGCAGCAAAGGCAAGCAAGTCTGGTTAAAAATAATGCTTCCCAACTCCTCTACCTATGCTACATATGTCTTTAAAAAAGATCAGTGTAAATAGTTTTTTTGGTTTGTTTTTAATCAGCTTTGATGCAGTCACTTGATTGATTGAGAAGCGTTGGCTTCTCAGTGCGAGTGAGGGCTTGTCAGCTGGGCTCAATTTCCAGATCATGGCATCACCCGCTGGATTCCCTTGCATCTATGTTGTCGGCACTCTATCCCATTCACTGCAGCAGCCATTCACTGACACAGGGGAGCCGCAAAATCTTGACCATGTGATCTTTACTTTCAATTTAAAGTGTCACTATACCCACATAATCCTGCATTACATATTGTTCATACTTAGTCACCATGAGATTCAGTTTCTGTATTCTGCAAAAAACCTAGTTAATCCTGCGTCTCTCTATCTCTACATTCTGTCCCCAATTCAGCTAGGGATTTCGCATCTGTGGTGGCAACTCTGCACATGCTCCGTTTTCAGCTGAGCATTTTCTCCCTATTACATCTGAGCAGCCCATGTGACTATAGAGTTACACATGTGGGCATATACACATTGGTAAATGACAGCTCACACCCTCCCTCCTCGTCCATGCCCACTAACCAGCTAAACACAATCGGGGCGGGACATTACATATAGATTAATTGAGGTTTCACCTCGCTCTTATTCTAAGACACAGGCTGGAGGGTCATGACACAGGCTGTTACTGGCAGAAATCCGCTCACACCAGGTTATTTCCACAAAATAAAAGATTTGATTTCAAATATATATCTGTATGACAATTTAAAACAGTATTTTTAATAAACTTATTTTTACTCTGTATTCCAAAGGCTGATTTAAGAAAAAAATTAATTAACATGTGACCAGCAGCAGAGGACTAGATGCTCCTTCTGCTTATGTTTCCCTGCAGACAGGCTGGGAACAAGCTGGGTCATGTAACAGCTGTATATCAATTAGGACAAAAGGTACTTGGATGTTTTTTTTAAATTAAAATAATTACAGTGCCATCATCCATATACAGAAATAGTTTTTAGTATTACTTTAATGCGTTGTCTGTATGCAGCAAAACTTCAATCGTATTTCCTTTAACAAGAAGGATCAACCAACTATATTATGTAAGTTTTCACAAAAATGGGCCCGCTCTCATCATTTGCACATGTAGAACTACATACATGGATACATTTCTAACTTCATTCCTACACTTGTCTTGTAGGTGAACAGATTCCTGAGGATAGCCTAAAGGCATGACCCAACAAACTTTTGAAAAGGGAAAAATGTTCAGTGCCAGGAAGGCAGGATTCAGCATAACGGAGAACGTAGCATTCTGACTAAATCAGAGCACAAGACAAATCTTAAAAACAGCTTCTGTGCGAAAGTTAATCCATGGTCAAAAGATACAAGATCTTGGGTCTTAAGCCATAATCACCATTCTACATTACGAACCTGAACAGTACAATACAATTACGGGTACAATGACCGCTATCAGAATCCACAATGCATCACATTACTGGCTGTACTAATTAGCTGATGACCTTGCATGGTGCTCCTCTAGTACATGGTATACCACTAAACAGGCTGTGGTAGGATAAGGAACATTATCACAAGACTGTTGATAAAGAAGAACCGATGTCTAGGTGATGGATACTACAGGACCCTTTGGGAGTCACTCATGTAATAAGAAATGATGTAATAGTAATATAAATAAACTAATACAGAATTCAATTTTTAATCTTTATATCCCATTTTAAAAGACCATGACCAAATGTGCAATATAGGTTATATGGGAGGGAGGAAAAACACCCAAACACAAAAACACATATGTACACATATATAAAACTCAGCAAACAAATGGGTATTTCACAAAAGAGGCACACGAAAAGCAAAAAAAAAAAAAAATAAATAAAAAAAAGGGGGGTTGCACTTTCTAGTATTTAAAAACACACAAAGAATCACAAAACCTCTAAAACTCTAAGCACACAGGGCTATTTACTCACATGATCTTGGAATTTACTAGTATGAGTCCTTTGCAAGCATGTTACATCGCTCCCTTTTAAATCTGAATCTATCTCAGTATTTAATTCTAGTTGTTGAAAACTCTGAAATCTTTGACATTCCTTTATTATGTGCAATTCATTCTTATCGCTTTGATCATTCTTATTTTGCCCTCCTATTTTACTGGTATCTTCAATGTCTTGGTCTTTTAGAATGCAAGCTTTAATGCAAGTTGTTGTTAATAAGCCCGCTTCATGTTCAGTAGAAGTTCTATTTTCATCTGAATTTTCAGGTAGCCCATATATAAGAGATACTGGTACATCATTACCGTCTGGGATGTCTTCAGCATTTTGCTCAACCTGAGAGGTATCCTGATCTCCATCACAAGAAGCATCTACCCTTTCTTGCCTATCTGATCCAGTAATTTCACTGCTTTGTCCATGATCACCTCCATAAGGATCTAGACTTCCTACAGCTTCATTTCCACGGTTACGTTCACCATCTTCAAAACTATCATCAACAGCGCCATCATTTTTTATTTCAGGGCATGGTTCTTCATCTTCATCATTGTCACAACTATCCTCATCCTCCTCTTTGCATTGTTCTTCCTCCTCATCCTCTTCACATTGTTCTTCCTCCTCACATTGTTCTTCCTCATCAGCTAAAGCTTCAGACTCTTCTTGATCTTCCTCACTCTGGTCATTTTCACTTTCACATTCTTCTTCCTCTTCCCCATCACATAAAGCTTCAGATTCTTCATGATCTTCCTCACACTGGTCATTACCCTCTTCACATTCTTCATTATTTTCTTCCTCCACCTTATCTTTCTCTTGATCAACTGTTTTCTCAGACTTTTGATTAGCACGAGCTTGTGATTTTGTCTCATCTTGATACGTCAACAATCCATTATGAAGCCAAATAAAGCAGGAGAAAATAGAACAAAATTAATGAAACAAATAATTGTTAACATTTACCTTATTAATGCTGTGGAGGGAAGCAGAAACCAGCTGGGAAGGTTTTGTAAAGGAGCCAGGTGAGAAAATCAAAGGTTGAGGAAAGGAAAGGATTTCGGGAACAGGCTTAGGAGGGGACGGAATGTTTGCATCTTCATCTTCACTATCATGAAAAGAGTCTTCATCACTATCTGATTTACTCTGTAGGGCAAAGCTTTCATTAACTACAGCAAAAAAAACAAGCACAAGTCAGTTAGGAATCCCATAGATCCAAACAAGCACCACAACTTGCATAGTTTGCATGTGTTAAAATTGTTTTTCACTAACCTTTTTTTTTGGAGCTCAGTAGCTGTGTTAAATTTGGCTTAGATGTCTTCTATAAAAGAACCGCACATACATGACATTAGTTTGAAGACATGTTCGACAATTTACATTATAGGAGACAAATGAAGAAGTACAGTATTTTTTTATCAGTTCATATGTATTCATGTTCTGAATTGTACCTTTTTTGCTGAGCTATAAAACAGAGGCACTGCTTTGCAACCCAATGCAGTAAGTGCTCTGCTGCACCAAGCACCCCATCTGTCAATCTCAGTACCTATACTAAACTACACCACTATTTGTTTAGTAGAAGCACAAGCCTTATAAGTTACTGATACAGTAGGTGCAAGATTTTGTGTCAATCTCGCCTCTTCTAGCGTCGAGATTGACACCCTACGAGCCCAGTCACGAAAGCCAGCGCCGAGCTGTCTCGTCATCGGGAAAGGAAAAATTTTGTTTTTCCTTTCGCAATGAGCGACACGCATTGCTGACATTGAGGCCGGTAGACGGAGATCCGACATGGATTCCCGCCAATACCAGGCACTGTGTTTGGTATGAATCCTGAGCGGGAACGCCACGCCAATTTTTAAATAAAAAACCGGCATGGGTTCCCCCTCCAGGAGCATACCAGGCCCTTGGGTCTGGTATGGATTTGAAGGAGAATCCCCCCTAAGCCGAAAAATCAGCGTGGGGTCCCCCTCAAAACCCAAACGAGACCCTTATCCGAGCATGCAACCTGGCAGGCCGCAGGAAAAGAGGGGGGACGAGAGCGGTCCCCCCTCCCTCCTGAACCGTACCAGGCCGCATGCCCTCAACATGGGGGGTTTGGTGCTCTGGGGCAGGGGGGGGGCGACCTGCGGCCCCCCCACCCCCAAAGCACCCTGTCCCCATGTTGATGAGGACAGGGTCTCTTCCCGACAACCCTGGCCGTTGGTTGTCGGGGTCTGCGGGCGGGGGCTGATCGGAATCCGGGAGATGCCGGCCCCCCACCCTATGTGAATGAGTATGGGGTACATCGTACCCCTACCCATTCACCTGGTGGAAAAAAATGTCGCCAACACAGTGCCTGGTATTGGCGGGAATCCACGTCAGATCACATTCAATACAGTGCCGCGTCTCCTTCTCACTATTGCAGCGAGCGCGAGATGTCGCCACCCTGTCGCCGAGAATCTCCGCGATGGAATCGCGATGAATATACAATGTCGGCGGCACCTACTGTATCTATACTGCTACCTTCACCAATGTATATAAAAATATGCAAGTAAAGACATCCTGTAATTCCCCTCTGCATTCACTCTTCCTGTCACTAATATAAACAGCAATGAAGGGGAAGGCAATGCTTTTGTAATACATTTACTGCTCATTAACTGAGGGGATGTGAATGAGCGGCAGCAGTGGCTTTGCTGTGTATGCACTAAATTGGTGGTTGGATAGTGTTATTCTATTTACAAAACTAGAGCACATCTGAGAGCCACATTGTAGACAGGAAGTGCCTGCAGTTGTGGACCCCTGCATATATGTTGTTGGAGCCTGTGCCATACTTGGACAAAGTACAGTATTCTATTTAGATGTGGGAGGAGTACTATAAAAAGGGGACTGTCTAACACCGATTCCTGCTGAACTGGATGAAATTTCGAGCCGTGAATAGACATGCAAGCACCTCTTTCTTGGTAGAGCTGCACGATTCTGGGAAAAATGAGAATCACGATTCTTTTGCTTTGAATGAAGATCACGATTCTCAAAAGGCTATTAAGGGCATGTGAGGGATGGACTTAAAATACCGGCAACCACTGTCCCTTATAATATATTATGAATATTACCAGTCTGAGTCAGCTACCCATATTATGAATATTACCACAGTCAGCTACCCCAGACTCTGGGTAGCTGACTCAGACTGGTAAATATTCATAATAAGGGATAGTAGTTGCCGGTATTTTAAGTCCACTCCTCGGCTCACATACCCCCCTTTAATAGCCTGACTGTCATCTGCAAGGCCTGGGGTAGCTGACTCACTGTGGTCACTGGTGTTCATAATATATGTAGTAGTAAGGCACAAGGAAGGACTCACTGTGTTTTGGAGTCATCGGATCATGCTGCTGGTGTGCACACTCACACAGTGCAGTGTGTACTCACCGCTGTGCTGTGTGTTTTCGTGTTTCCCGCCGGCCGAGAAGCGTGGTGGTACTGCCCACAGATCGATATCCAGCGGCGCTGCACTGCATTACGCTCTCTGATGACTGACGTCAGTTCCGGTTGCTGACGTCAGTTCCTATATCCGCCATTTGCATTCCACGTTCCGTGGATCCGGCGGGGAGATCAAAAAATCACCGCAAATCCAGCCTGGAGATCGTGGGGGGGGGGGGGAATCGAGATCGCGATCTTAGAACGATTAATCGTGCAGCTCTACCTCTTGCGGATTAAAAAATAAACTGAGCCATGCAGAAATTGAAACCCTAACAGGTGTAGTCACTTAGTCACTGTTTAAAATAGCCAGCAATGGAAATTCTTCCATCCACACGGTTAAAGCGGAGCTCCACTCAAAAGGGGAAGTTACGCTTTGAGTACCCCCCCCCCCGAATATGCCACGTTTGGCATGTCACCTAGGCGGCTTGAGCGGAAGTTCTTCTCTCCCCCTCCCTCCCTGCAATCTTCTGGGGCACGGAAGATTGCCTGACCAATGGGAAGGCACTGCATGACTCGCAAATGCGCAGTGCGCACCCAGCTGTGAAGCGGCAAGCGAGGCTTCGGGCAACCGCATCGCTGGACCGTGGGACAGGGGAGTGTGTGTTCATTAAAAGTCACCAGCTACACTTTTTGTAGCTGCTGACTTTTAATAAAACACAAAAAAGGAGTGGAACTCGGCTTTAAGCTGGCCATAGATAGTGCAACCTTCTTTCTGGCAACACTTGATTCCCCCATCAGTCAGTGTAGATGGGGGAATCCTCCCAGGGAGCAATTGCGTTTTATTATGCATGGATAGCCATCTCGGCCGGGAGAACACATAGTGATTATGGCTAGTTTATTGCCGATTATTAGCAGCCTACCCATACATGGTTTAATCTCGGCCGGTCCCAGCTGAACTGGCGGCTTTAGTGTGGATGGGGAAATTGACTGACGTTCGATCAGTGTATGCAAATTTTAGAAAGACCATCTCTGGGCAGTGTTAGGTAAAGGCAAGACTCAGCTGAGAAACAGAATTGTTGAAAAAGCACAAGATGTCCCTGAATAAGGCAAGAGTGATTGGTGTAGCCACTGTGGAAAACTCTTTCCCAAACACCTTTTGTTCTGGAATCATTGCTGGAAGTGCGCCTGCCAAAGTAAGCTCACATAATCCTTGGTTTGTTTATTACTGCAGCAGTCTGGACCATATTTTTTCTCAAAAGCAATTTGAAAGAATAGATAATAAAACCAATAATCTTTAAGTTATTGTAAAAGCCTGCCATTACCTTTGGACTGAAATCTAAGTCATCTTCATCAGAGGAAGGCCAGGAGTCTGCTTTTCCAGAAACACTGTAATGAGAATTTATGTACCAAGGAACATTCAGAAAAAAGTGAAAGAAAGAAGTTACTGTAGATCACTAGACTAAACACTGTTGACCAAATTATCAATGTTTGAGGATGTATTTGTATATCTGCAAGACGTGCTAAAAATGATCTATATTACAGAAACAGTAGTAGACCGGATTTGAATTTGAAGGCATTACTACATTAGGAGGAATTCTCAGTTTACTCAAATTTATGCTCATGGAAATGCCAATTTACCACAATGGTTTGCTATTGAAATGATTGAAACACCGGGAAATATTGTAACACCGTACATCATTGCACTAGCTGTGCTGTGGTTTATACAGACTATATAGTATTATGTGCTCACTGTAGAAGGGTTGCAATGGAGCGCAGCTGCATCCCAGCCTTCTACTGTACCACAGTGGTTCTCAACGGCCGGGCCACAACCTCCCTCCTGTCGGGTCATGGGTTTCTTCCAGGCAAAATAACAGCTCAGCCACAAAATCAGCATAGCACCAGTTCCGATGGTAGCAGGCCCTGGCCCAGGCCATAGATAGCATGTGCAGCTGTGTAAGAGAGGAGGCCACTAATTGGCTTTGAGGCAGAGGATGTGGAGTGGGCAGGGTGTTAACAGAAAATGTGTTAAATCACAAACTCGTGTAAATGTGCATGCATAATTGCATTCTGAACGCAGAAACTGTGGCGTAAGCCAGCCCTAAAAGTTTATTTACAGGTCATTGACAACTTTTGAACCCTGCATTATTTTTCAATTTCTCACTGCTGATAACTTCCTACCTAACCCCCTTAGGAATCATAGATCCTCACTCTGTTTTTCTCACGGAGATACGAAGTAATACTATTCAATTACAGAATTGTGTTAATGTGAATTACAGTTTTTCTGGAATGAGTCTGTTCTATATAAAAGTTGCCGCTATTTAACCACTTGGATTCCAGTGTTTTTTCCTCTCCCTTTAAGCTCCCAAGTATTTTTTTTTAGGTGCTCCTTTAGAGATTTAGTCAGGTTTTATCTTTTCAAATGTGACTGGCAACTAGCAGTAACTTCTGCGTTTTTTAGTTAGTTAGCATTTTTACTAAATACTCTAAATAAATATAGTGGCATTATGATACTCTACCTCTCCCAAGTACGTGTTTAATTTATATTGGAGAAATTCAGTCATACCAAAAAATATATTAAATTAATATGAACTGTTTTACTTGTCTAAACATTAAAAATTATTATGCCGCGTACACACGATCATTATTCACGGCGGTTAAAAAACCGCCATGAATAATGTCATTTAAAACGGGGGAACAGCTTGTTCCCCACACACGGTCGTTTTTCACGTCATTTTTTCTCTCGACGAGAAAAACGACCGTCTGTGTGCTCCGCGGCAGTGTTTCCCTATGGGAAACACTGCCGCGGAAAACATGTCGAAAAAAACGACGAGAAAAATTAGAACATGTTCTAATTTTTCTTGTCGTTTTTAATGCCGTTTTTCTCGTCGAATGGGAAAAATGACGTTTTTTTTTGACGAGAAAAACGGCCGTGTGTACGCGGCATTAGAAACGAAAAATTCCCACTACTGGGATAACTGCATTAAAACCACACTGTAGCTACTTGTGGCAACTTCTGAACTTTAATCTAATCTACTCAAGGGCCATGGATGAGCATCACCCTATTAGTGAGTTTAGCCCTGTGCAATCGCCTCTGCTCCCCTGTATGTGGAAACATGTAGGTATAACTACAGGGTGCAATGCAGAAAAGCCTAAATCATTTAGAGCTACTGTTTACTATACATCAGTTTAATTAAACGCTACTGGATTACATTATTGTACTAAACAGAAAATTAACTTCAGCTATGTTAAACGGATTCTAAAAAAAAAAAAAAAAAAAAAAAAAAAAAAAAAAAAAAAAAAGGTAAAAAAGTTTATATATTTTTTACCTTAATGCTTTCCATGCATTAACCACTTAAGCCCCGGACCATTTTGTAGCTAAAGGACCAGAGCTGTTTTCAGAATTTTGCACTGCGCTGCTTTAACTGGAAATTGTGCAGACATGCAATGTTGTACCGAAACGAAATTTGCGTCCTTTTCTTCCCACAAATAGAGCTTTCTTTTAATGGTATTTGATTGCCTCTGCGATTTTTATTTTTTGCGATATAAACGGAAAAAGACCGAAAATTTTGAAAAAAAATGATATTTTCTACTTTTTGTTATAAGAAAATCGAATAAACTCAATTTTAGTCATACATTTAGGCCAAAATGTATTCAGCCACATGTCTTTAGTAAAAAAAATGTCAATAAGTGTATATTTATTGGTTTGCGCAAAAGTTATAGCGTCTACAAACTAGGGTACATTTTCTGGAATTTACACAGCTTTTAATTTATGACTGCCTATCTCATTTCTTGAGGCGCTAAAATGGCAGGGCAGTACAAAACCCCCCAAATTACCCAATTTTGGAAAGTAGACACCCCAAGGAAATTGCTGAGAGGCATGTTGAGCCCATTGAATATTTTTTTTTTTGTCGCAAGTGATTGAATAATGACTAAAAAAAAAAAAAAAAAAAAAAATAATTACAAAAAGTTGATGATATATTGCTCACACATGCCATGGTTATATGTGGAATTGCACCCCAAAATACATTTTGCTGCTGCTCCTGAGTACGGGGATACCACATGTGTGGGACTTTTTGGGAGCCTAGCCACGTACGGGCCCCCGAAAACCAATCACCGCCTTCAGGATTTCTAAGGGCGCAAATTTTTGATTTCACTCCTCACTACCTATCACAGTTTTGAAGGCCATAAAATGCCAAAATAGCACAAAACCCCCCCAAATGACCCCATTTTGGAAAGTAGACACCCCAAGCTATTTGCTGAGAGGCATGGTGAGTATTTTACAGCTCTCATTTGTTTTTGAAAATGAAAAAAAAAATAAAAATTTTTTTTTCTAATTTTCAAAACTTTGTGACAAAAAGCGAGATCTGCAAAATACTCACCATACCTCTCAGCAAATAGCTTGGGGTGTCTACTTTCCAAAATGGGGTCATTTGGGGGGGGGGGGTTTTGTGCCATCTGGGCATTCCATGGCCTCCGAAACTGTGATAGGCAGTGAGAAGTTAAATCAAAAATTTACACCCTTAGAAAGCCTGAAGGCGGTGATTGGTTTTTGGGGTCCCGTACGCGGCTAGACTCCCAAAAAGTCTCACACATGTGGTATTCCCGTACTCAGGAGAAGCAACAGAATGTATTTTGGGGTGTAATTCCACATATGCCCATGGCATGTTTGAGCAATATATCATTTAGTGACAACTTTGTGCAAAAAATAAAAAAATAAATTGTCTATTTTCCGCAACTTGTGTCAACATATAAAATATTCCATGGACTCGACATGCCTCTCAGTATATAGCTTGGGGTGTCTACTTTCCAAAATGGGGTCATTTGGGGGGGTTTTGAACTGTTCTGGCATTTTATACACAACATTAGGAAGCTTACATCCACTCTTCTAACCACTTGAAGGCAAAGCCCTTTTTCACACTTTTTGCTTACATGAAAACATATTTTTTTTTGCAAGAAAATTATGTTGAACCCCCAAACATTATATATATTTTTAAAGCAAAGGCCCTACAGATTAAAATGGTGGGTGTTGCAATTTTTTTTTCTACACAGTATTTGCGCAGCGATTTTTCAAACGCATTTTTTTGGGAAAAAATACACTTTTTTTAATTTTAATGCACTAAAACACACTATATTGCCCAAATGTTTGATGACATAAAAAAGATGATCTTAGGCCGAATACATAGATACCAAAACACGACAAGCTTTAAAATTTCGCACAAACGCGCATTGGCGACAAACTACATACATTTTTAAAAGCCTTTAAAAGCCTTTACAGGTTACGCCGTTAGATTTACAGAGGAGGTCTACTGCTAAAATTACTGCCCTCGATCTGACCTTCGCGGTGATACCTCACATGCATGGTGCAATTTCTGTTTACATATGACGCCAGACCGACGCTTGCGTTCGCCATTGGGCAAGAGCAGGGTAGGACAGGGGTGCTTTTTTTTTTTTTATTATTAATTTTGCTTTTTTATTTTTAAACTGTTGCTTCCATATATTTTTTTTTTTTATCATTTTTATTGTTATCTCAGGGAATGTAAATATCCCCTATGATAGCAATAGGTAATGACAGGTACTCTTTTTTGAAAAAACTGGGGTCTATTGGACCCTAGATCTTTCCTCTGCCCTCAAAGCATCTGACCACACCAAGATCGGTGTGATAAAATGCTTTCCCAATTTCCCAATGGCGCTTTTTATATCCGGGGGGGGGGGGGGGACATTCCCTCCCACTGCTTGTAAAGCAGTCCAGAGGCTAATTAGCCACTAGGATTGCTTTTACATGAAAGCCGGCCGCTGGCTGAAAAGAATGATACCAAGATGATACCTAAACCCGCAGGCATCATTCTGGTATAAACATTCAAAGTCCAGCAACATACCAGTACGTTGCTGGTCCTTGTTGGACATGTATTGTAATCTTTTTTTTCATGCAGCCTGTTGGCTGAACGAAAAAAAAAAGATTGATCGGTGGGTATGCCCACCATTAGAATACCGCCCTTCATCCACCCACTTCTAATGATGGGCATACATGCACCATTTATATATGCCGAAGCATGGGGGCATCTTACCGCAAAAGTTATGCCGCGTACACATGGTCAGACTTTTCCACGGGCAAGCCTCCGTCGGAATTTCGACCGTATGTACGCGGCATTAGGAGAAAAATCGCTCCTCCGCCCCTGCTGCCCCCATGCTTCGGCATATATGCTTTTTTTTTTTTAACTGTGGTGGTGAAATCACCTCCTACAGCACTGGAGTCGCAGGGATCAGGTCTGTCTCTGCGAACGCTGCAGTTATGTGTGTTGTGTTTTGCAAGTGACAGTGATCGATCGATACTGCACTTGGGTGGCCTGGGCTGGACGGAGGGGCAAAACGCAGGTGCTAGCAGGTATCTGGGCTGATCCCGCTAACACTGCGTTTTTGGGAACCCTAAACTGATGGGGATGCTAGTATAGATCTGATCAGATCAGATATTGATCTGTTCAGATACTATACCACTAAGGGAGGTGTATGCTTCACGCGTGGGTGTTAGCGTTCCTGGCACTAACCTGACGCTGCCTGGGGTGTGACGCAGACCCTCTCTGACGCTAAAACCTAATTGATATCACCCGCCGGGTGATCAGGGGGTTAAACCTTTATTGGGTTATATACGGCGGGTGCCCTGACACTATAAAAAGCAAACTAACTAACCAGCGTCACCCGTAACACTTATATGGTGATTACTGGTGAAAAAGGGTTAACTAGGGGCAATTAGGGGGTTAAAACCTTTATTAGGTAATATATGGGGGTACCTGACGCTATATAAAAACCTGACGGCGAACCTAAAAAAAAATTACTGGCTACCTATCGGCATCACCGTCACTAAGACAACGATCATAAAAACGATCGCTTAGTGACAGTGGTGATAGGGGGTGAAAGGGTTACCTGGGGGGCGATCAAGGGGGTTAAACCTTTATTAGGTAATATATGGGGGTACCTGACACTATAAAAACCTGCGGCGAACCTAAAAAAAAAAAATTACTGGCTACCGATCTGCATCACCGACGCTAAGACAGCGATCAGAAAAATGATCGCTTAGCGACAGTGGTGATAGGGGGTGAAAGGGTTATCTGGGGGGTGATCAGGGGGTTAAACCTTTATTAGGGGGGGGTTAGGGGGCTACACTGGACCTAAAACTAAATGTAGTGACACTTTTACAGTCACAAATGTCACTGATTGCAGTGATCACTAAATAAATGGTCACTGCAATCAGTGACACTGTGACTGGGGGGTGATCTGGGGGGCCGATTTATGTGCCTATGTGTCCTGGTGTCAGTGTGCTGTTTTGTGCACTAACCTGCATCTTCTCCTGTACGGCGCTCGGTATATGTGAGCGCCGCAGGAGAGATGACATCACTTCCTCCTGCCTGTGTAAACAGTACACAGGCAGGGGAAGCTCTCTCATTTGCCGGGAGCGATCGAGAGGGGGGGGGGGGGGGCCGGAATCGAACAGCCGTCCCCTCATGCCGGATCGCTCCCGAAGGTAAAACGACCACCCACTGTAAAGAAGGGGGGTCCGATCGGACCCCCCAACTATACAAAGGCAATCACGTATATGTACGTGATTCTGCCTGTCGGTGCCATTCTGCCGACGTATATTTACAGTGGGCGGTCGTTCAGTGGTTAAGCTAAAAAACCTTATCTGTTGGTCTCCCTGCTTTGTCTTTTCTCACTGGACAGATAGGCAGCAGCGGGAGCTATTGGCTCCTGCTGCAGTCAATCACAGTCAGTGAGGAAGGAGTGGGGGGTGGGGTCGAGCCACACCCTGTGTGCCAATAGACACACAGAGCATGGCTCAGGATCAAGCTTACACAAGTGCCCCCATAGCAAGCAGCTTGCTATGGGGGCACTCAACGGGGGATGGGTGAGAAGCGGGAGAGCACTGGCAGGGGACCCCAGATGAGGAGGATCTGAGCTTCTCTGTGCAAAACCTTTGCACGGGTAGGTATAACAGTGTTCTGGGCCCCTCCCCCTTGCTGAGTGCCCCCATAGCAAGCTGCTTGCTATGGGGGGGCACTCATGCGTGCTCGCTCCCAAGGAGACTCCCGAGCCAGCATAGAATGCATTAAGGTAAAAAACCTTCAACCTTTACAACCCCTCCTTGTGCTAAAATAGATTTCTGCAGTATAATCAGAGTAATAAAGCTTTTAAAATTTCCAGGGCGGACCAACGCGCTGACGCCATTGCGATCCCTGTGACCCCGAAGTGCGGGTGTTCATATCTGAAAATTTGCCGGCAAATCAAATTTTTTTTCAAATACGAGATTGACGTTTTTAACCTTGTAAGTAGTCTTTAGGCTTTGCTATTTTTCAATAAAATTGTCCGAATGGTATCACACTATTGGAGTTCCCATCTCTCCTTATGATCTTTCTTTGGCTGCATAGTTCCTGCTGTGGTCTGTCTCAGTGTGTTCACAGAGAGGATCTGGTTCCATATTGGAGGTATCTCAGAGGAGTTCCCGTTGTAACCTCCGCAGAGGGATATTCTGCCTGCCTGTTTGACCATCCTAGCAATAGGTGGTCCACTCCATCTGGTAAGCGTCCGTGCTCACTGGGTGTGAAGTTCTGCACGATTACTTGGTGGTGGATTCTTTTAAATGGAATTTTCTTGTTCACATGGACTTTATGATGAATAAATTCATATATCAAGGACTTTTTTGCACATTAATAGCTTATAGTTTTTAATGTTATTTATTTATGCACTGCACTTTATTGCGTAGTATTAGCTCAATTATTTTTTGTATACTTTCAATTTCCATAAATTAGTACAAAAATCCACCAATACCATACGAAAAACGCTTAAAAAACAAACTGCAGCTTAAAGTTACAATTATGGGGGCGTGGCTTGGCGCGCAACGTGGATGGCAGCGGTGTGAAGGAGCTCCCGGCATAAGAGAGACCTGGGCCCTGAAATAGACCTGCATCCCGGGGATTATGTCCACAAAAATCAAGAAGGGAACCCACAGTCGCTCCCTACGCTCTCTGAACACCCCGAGGGGGAAACTTACGCCGACAAACCTGAGCAAATTCAGCTTCTGTGGCAGCGGTAAATCACCCAAAATGGCGCCGGCAAGCAGGATGAACATGGAGGAGGAAATAGAAGAGGACGAAATCTCCCTCCCGGCTTCTGAGGAATCATCCAGAGGTAATGCCCCCACTGATGTACCGCTGACCTACGCAGCAATGACCGACATAGCAGCGGACATAAAGAGCTCTTTCTCAGCTGCAATAACAGATATCAAGACAGAGCTGCTTAAACTCTCAGAGCAGATGGCGGTCACTGAACGGGCAGGGAAAAGGAGGGACAGAGCTCTTATTAGATTAGATGACATAACAGCGGCCCACTCACAGCACCTGATCGATATCAATCGACAAGTCGAGGATTTAGACAATAGGGGGCGGAGAAACAACATACGGATTAGGGGGGTCCCTGAGACGATTGTCCCTGAGCAAATAAAACCCACGCTGACCGCCATTTTTAATGGCCTGGTTGAAAGGCCGGAGCAATCCCCCATTGAATTCGACAGAGCGCACAGGGCACTAAGACCCAGAGCCCCAGATGATAATCCGCCCCGGGACATCATTTGTTGCCTCCCAAACTACTGTCTAAAAGAAGAGATCCTCCAAAGAGCAAGAAAAAAAGATCAAATTATGTTCGATGGCACAACGATTCAATTGTTCCAGGATCTATCCCCTATCACGCTGAAAAACAGAAAAGCCCTAAAACCCCTACTCGCAGTTCTCAGGGAGAAAGGAATAGTGTATCGCTGGAAATTTCCATTCGCCCTCCAAGCTAATTACATGGGGAAACAACAGGTACTTAGAGTGCCAGATGATATGCCCAAATTCTGCGAGAATTTGCAGATTGACCCTGTTGAATTGCCAGACTGGTACGCAGAGTTCTGTATACCTCCCCCCATCAATAACCCAAAGTTTATTCCTGGCCACTCTCCTATGCTTACACCGTCCCAGCAAAGGAATCAACGCAGAAAGAATGACAGGGATGTGTATGACTCACCAGCTTCCTCCAAGAGCTATAAGAGCCCGAAAGCCAGGGAAGCAGGACGTTACTGAAGATAGATGTTGCACACCTCCTTCAAGCCTTACTGTTTAATAGGCCAGTTGGAATGCCTGTGTCCTCCATAAAGGGGGACAACACCCATTTCTGCATCAGTTGTGCTCCCCTTTTTATATGACCAACCCGTGATTACCCCCCCTTGTAATTCCCCATACTCTCACTCTGGATCCTGACACAATTTCACTTTTTAAGGACTGACGTTCTAAGTTACGCCACTGGAGGGAGCTCCAAGCCTGGAAATACTGGAAAACTACCAAAACCTCTCCCTGCACCTCACCTATACAGTTATAGACAAAAATAAACTTATAGCCTTCCTTAGAACATCCGGGAGGAACATGGAGGAACCAATCGTCACTATCCTTGTGCATCCTTTCGGTTCACTAAATAATGACAATTTTTTGCTCCACAGGCTGTGATTCTACTCTATACAGGTCACCTCTTATCTGCTGTAATCCAAACATGCCTGCGGGATATACAGGAGATGCCCTATCTTGCCTTTCGTTTAAAGGTTGGCAGAACTGTGAGTACTAATGGACATGCAATGTACACATAGCTCTGAGTTTCTACATGTTCATGATTGCACAATTATCGAAAGGACAATGATGCTCTCGCACACGGAAAACCCAGAACTTTACATGGAGCTCAACCCAGGGCCGCTCCACTTCTCTTCACAGTTAACTTTTCCATAGATCGCTTTGGGAAGATCTTATTTCTATTTCACGCAGGGGAAGGCTTCAGGACAAACAATGTCTCTCAAAATGAGTGCTGCTAACAGACGCTTAGCAACGTTTAAAGTTAATCACATGTTAATGTTAATCCCAATAAGGGATCCTTCTGTTGCATCATAGCATAGCAGGATCCAGATTTGAACTGTTTGGTTATAATCCTCTGGGTTTATGTGGGATGGTCTCTCCTAGTAGTTAAGGCAGAAGACAACTTTAAAACTTACAATCCCACTGCACCCCCCCCTCCCACTGCACTCCCCCCAATCACCACATTCCATGTTACTGTACACCATAGGCTGCACTTCTGATCATATGAAGGAGGAAGGTCCTTTGTGACTCCCCAACAAGTGCTCAAGTATTCATTTAACACCCTATTTCTTAATAGCATATGTTACCTATATACCTGCACTTGTCATGCCCTGTGGTATCCCACCTTCTATCCCCTAAATCCCCCAGGTTTTAGTAAGACAACCTTAATACAACTAATAACGTCCCGGGTCTCTCGACCGCCACCAGATCTACTCCCTCACACTACCGAACAGTTCAACTTTCACCACAACGACTGGAGTTAGTTGTCCTGTCAACAACAGACCGGCACTATCAATTATCCACACACGTTCCTCCCACTCACCCCTCAGAGCAGTTATTAGTGTCCACTGTTAGACACTACCTAGCTCTACACCTTATTGGTGGATATTAGAGCAACGCTCGCGCTATCTTTACTCAATCCCTAGACCCCTAGACCCCCTCCCCCCCACCCTTATCTTTAATCCCCCCCACTTCTTCCAATCTCCCCCAAATCCCCGCGTAGCCCCCTTCTCTTCCCCACTTCTCTCTATTTACTACTACATTGGTCCATTCAAAGGACACAACATGGCTTTTACTCACCTAGGAAAGGTACCGACTATTATCTCACACAATGTTAACGGCCTAAACATACCTGAGAAAAGATCGAAACTCCTGAAAGAACTTAAAAAGGTACGTCCTTCTATTGTCTTTTTACAAGAAACCCATTTTAAAGGTCAAAATATCCCCAAACTAACGGACAACATATTCACAACAGCATTCCACTCCACCAATCCACTGGCTAAAACGAAAGGAGTATCTATCCTGCTCAACAAAGATGCTCCTTTTGCTTTAAAGCAAAAGTTAGTGGATCCTGAAGGGCGATATATTATGCTCAAAGGCACATGGCAGGGTTCACCTATAACATTGGCAAATGTTTATTTCCCAAATTCAGCACACATAACGTTCTGTCGCACGATTATAGAAGAACTGAAATGGTTTGCAGAGGGTGGCATTGTACTAGGCGGAGACTTTAACATACCCCTCTCCCCCCTTAAGGACACCTCGACAGGCTACACTCATGTCTCCTATAAGATCCTAAAGAGGATCAAGACACTCCTACAATCCCTTTCCCTTGTAGATACCTGGAGACTGACACATCCAACTGAAAAAGACTTCTCATACTATTCCCCACCTCACAAAAGATACTCGAGAATTGATCTTATCTTCATTTCCCAAAGGGACCTAAACAACGTCCTTGAAGCTAACATAGGCATTATCACTATATCAGACCACGCTCCGACATCCATCACCTTAAAAATTGGCTCCCCCAACCAACCCATCTTCAATTGGAGACTTAACGCAGCACTTCTGACAGATCAGACAATAAAAGACGATATACACAACTCCATTACTTCTTACTTCAAAGATAACCTAGCTGAACACACTAACCCCCTAAACAACTGGGAAGCCCACAAAAGTGTTATTAGAGGAGACCTGATTAAATGGGGTGCCAGGAGAAAGAGAGAAAGAGAGAAAGAGTTATCCCTGCTTTCTAAACGAATTGCTACACTAGAAGCACAACATAAACAGTCCCTCTCAATTACTGTAGAAGAGGAACTCACAAAATGTAGAATTTCACTCAAAAACATACTTGACCTTAAAGTCAGAAAATCCCTATTTTTTAAGAAAAACATTTTCTATGAACAAGGTGACAAAAGCGGGAAGCAATTGGCCAGAGCACTCAAAGACGCAGCGTCATCCGGCCACATTCATGCCATTAGAAATGGAGGGGGCACATTAGAACACAAATCAGAGGGGATAGCGGAACTGTTCCACGCCTTTTACAACAAACTGTACAATCTGCCAGAACAACATCGACCCCAACACGTGACGCTCTCAAAACAAGATACTATCCAGAACTTCCTGAAAGACAGTCAAATACCCTCCCTCTCACCTGAAGACACCAACAGATTAGACGACCCCATGACCATACTGGAGCTCCAAACTGCCATCAAAGACCTGAAAACAGGAAAAAGTCCTGGCCCTGATGGCTTCACATCACAATACTATAAAATTTATGCCAATACACTATGCAAACCCTTACTAGATTCATTTAACTATTTAGCAATACATAAACACAACTCACCCTCCTTCCTCCAAGCACACATAGCTGTAGTCCCCAAGCCCGACAAAGATCACACAGATTGTGCCAACTTTAGACCTATCTCGTTACTGAACACAGACCTGAAACTCATGGCAAAAATACTAGCAAATAGGCTGAAACCCCTACTATCTAAAATCATAGGCCCAGAACAAGTCGGCTTCATGCCGGGCAGGGAAGCGCGTGACAACATCGCCAAAGCATTAAACCTGATCCACTTCACACAAATTTCCAAAACTAAAGGAATGCTCCTGTCAACAGATGCCGAAAAGGCATTCGACAGGGTGTCATGGAACTACATGTTCTCTGCCTGCAGACATATAGGAATGGGAGATACAATGCTATCGTGGATAGAAGCCTTATACCACAACCCACAAGCCATGATAAAAATTAATAACAGATTCTCCGCACCATTAGATATACGCAACGGCACTCGCCAAGGATGCCCACTCTCACCACTCCTTTTCATCATCTCGCTTGAACCCCTAATTAGAACCGTGAACCTTTCTAAAGACATACACGGTTTTAATGTAAACAAAAGAGATTACAAAATAGCTGCCTACGCAGATGACCTTCTGTTCTTTATTACCCAGCCACACACATCCATGCCTAATCTTCAGAAGATCATTGATTTGTTCGGGTATATCTCTAATTTTAAGATAAACCAGAACAAATCTGAAGCGCTGAACCTCTCCCTAGACCCGAATCAGATTGACCTTCTAAAGAAAAATTGCAAATATAGGTGGGAAACACATAAACTCAAATACCTGGGGATAAACCTGACCAATCGTTTAGACGACATCTATACGGCCAATCATATACCCTTACTAAAGTCAATTTACAAAGACCTACGAAAATGGACCCCTAAAATGTTCTCGTGGTTCGGTAGAGCCTCGATACTGAAAATGACGGTACTCCCTAGATTATTATACCTATTCAACGCACTACCCACTCAAATCCCTGAATCCTTCTTCACCAACCTACTAAAGATACAGAGACACTTCCTCTGGACAAATAAGAAACCCAGAATTAGTCTCAAACTACTCTCCCTACCAAAACATATGGGTGGTATAGGCCTCCCAGACTTTAAAAAATATCATCAGGCCTCACATATCACCAGACTCATTGACTGGCACTGCCATAGTTTGGAAAAAGACTGGGTCCTCCTAGAACAACATTTATCCTCCAACAGTACTCTCTTTTACCCTTGGTCATTGCACTCCAAAAGAACCAAGGTACTGGATCACCCAATGGTTGCAAACACACTAAGAATTTGGCACAAGATCGCAGGCCCTCATAAACTGGCTTCAATACCAGGTCCTCTAACACCTATCACCAATAACCCTGACTTCCTCCCGGGCCTTGACCAGAAGGCGATCCCAAATTTGCTAGTGACCCATTGCATGTCAGGCTCTAATGTTAAGTCATATAACACACTAAAACAAGAAATGGGGGAATCATTTCCTGGCCACTGGTTCTACTTCCAATTGACAGACTTCCTGGTAAACAACAAATTGAAATCTTCCTTCACCCTTCCGCTCACAAATCTTGAATCTATATGTCTCAAGAGATCCCAGACATCCAAAACCACCTCCCTAGCGTACTCATGGTTGAGTCAAATTCCGCACCCAGAAAGCAGCAAACACAGGGAGAAATGGGAAAAAGATCTGGGCATAACAATAAGCAAAATTCAGTGGGAGAAGGCCTGCATTCTTGCCCATAAATGCTCTCTGAGCTCTAAATACCAGGAAGTCTCCTACAAGATACTCTCTCAGTGGTATATTACACCACAGAAGGCCAGGAGATGGTTCCATACCGAATCAGACATTTGTTGGAGATGTGGGTCAGAAACAGGATCATTTCTACATATTTGGTGGGATTGCGCCCCAGTGCAGAGATACTGGGAGCACATTATCAAATGGATCAAGTTCATCACGGAAACGACAATTACCCTGGACGCAGCAGCCTGCCTGCTACACATCAACCATCTCACAATAAGCAAATATAAGAAAACACTCTCCAAACATCTTCTGATAGCTGCCAAAACACTCATCCCCTTACATTGGAAATCAACACGAACCCCAACAGTTGGGGACTGGTTGGACAGGGTTCAATATCTGTACAAAATGGAGGAAATCATTGCAATGAAGAGGGAGAATAGCGCAAACTTCAATGAGGTATGGCAACCCTGGCTACTGTTTACCCTCTCAGATGACTACCGATCCCTTACTTTTGGAAACAACTCTGGTCACATGCCTTAAAAAGGGATAGAAAAGAAAAAGAAAATAAATGGAAAGAAGGGGGGAAAACCCATATATAGACCCAATGTCAACTTTATGCTAGAATCCGTTAGATGATGTATCTGGAAACATACATTTCAAAAATATCTATCTCTCACCCCCCCCCCGTACCCCCCCTGCCCCAACTCCCATTAGTCTTTCGCCCACCCCTCCCCCTCCCAACTCCCTACTTCCCACCTCTCCTTCCCTTTCTATAATTACATTTTAAACAATAATTGTATAATCTAGGACTTTTATATGATATGCCCTATATATCTGAATTGACCTACTATTTAAGATGACATCATTTTATGTAAATGTACGTTATTAATGTTCTCATGTTACTTAATGCAAATTGTAAAACCGAATTATCTTTTCAATAAAAGACCTAATTGTGAAAAAAAAAAATAAAGTTACAATTATATATTTGCAGATGAATTTAAAACTTAAAAAAAAATTGAAAAATCTTACTGGGATTCGGAGTCACCTTGGGAAAAGTCATCAGTTCCTATAGAGAGAAAACATTATCAACATTTTGAATGTGAAATATATCATTATCAACTAATAGGTACAGGTGTTATAAAGGGTAGCAAATGGGAAGGAAAAGAGGGAAACAAGTCTATTGTTGATGACAAGGTTTCATGCAAATAAATCTGGATAAAACAGCTATAATCAATACAAATTTTGTGTAAAATGATCATACAGTATAAAGGACTATGCCTAAAGCATAGTAGGCATAACCAAGTTGAATTTTGTGTGCTTTCAAATAGTACTGCATGGTTAGATTATTGTCCAGCAGCTTGGAAAACTGGATGTGCCCAATGTCATAATTAAAATAATTTATTAGAATTTATCTAAATGCAAATATTTTAGATCACATATCAGAGAATGGTTTGAAGAGGTGATTTTAGCTTTTGGGATTTGGAATTGGGGACTCAACTAAAATCATTTACACTCCACCTTGTTCTACAAAGCATCACATAATATAGTATGATTATAGAGCAAACACAGGACTGTGCTGAAATATGTACTTAGGAATCCCACCACACTGTTCAGGCCTGGTTACTAGAAGTATCTAATTCATGATCAGGAGCAGTGCTGTACAAAAAAAAAGGCAGGCTATGTTTCTTCCATTGATGGTCACTATAGGTCGGTGTCAAATATCTGGACATTCGCAAAGCATCGGTAAAGTCGTACCTGATTTATTGTTTGTGTCTCCTGCATCTCTGCATCTAAGGATTGCTACCCTATATGGAATTCTTACTTTATTGTATACAGGCATAAAGCCACGTTAATCGCTAATGTGTAGTCACTACATAATACCTTTCTCTGAATCTCTTTTTCTTGACTTTTGCTTTGAAGTCACTTGCAATTCTACATCCATACATGAAAAGGCATGGAAAGAACAGAAACAAAAATGGTAATCATACCCTGGCCATTCCAAGGCTAAGCTGATAAGCTATTATAAATTAATGGCAAGTACATAAAATAAATTCTAACACAAATGTTTGAACAACAAATGAACACCCCTTAGGTGTTTTACAACCCATAAAGTGTATACACTGATACGAGAGTGATCTCTAAATTCCCGTACCCTTATTTTAATTGGGCTTTTTAGGCTACATTCGCACAGGCGACTAGAGCCACTGCAAATGGCAGCAGCAGGAATCTGCTGATTTCTGCACCCGTTTCTGCCACCTGCAAGTGGCAAGCTGCAGCCACTGAGCCCTGTACACTTCAGACCCCTTTCACACTTTAAGGCGTTTTAGCGCTAGAAATAGTGCCTGTAAAGAGCCTGAAAACTGCCTCCCATACCGCCCGAGTGCTTTCACACTGGGGAGGTGTGCTTGCGGGACGTTAGAAAAAGTCCAGCATCTTTGGGGCGGTTTTGGAGCGCTGTATACACCACTCCAAAAATGCCCTGCCCATTGAAATGTGCTTTGGAAGCGCCGCAACACGGGTGTTTTTAACCCCTTCTTTTGGGTTAAAAGCTCCCCGCTAGCGGACAAAAACCACAGCTAAAACATCAGAAAAGCCACGCTTAAATTAGCGGTGCTTTACCGGTAAAGCATGGGTGGCCCCAGTGTGAAAGGGGTCTCAATGACAAGTCAGGGGCGGCTGCAGCTATCGGTGGCTGTGCCCAGCCAGTGATTACCCACATCGATTGCTTCTGGACGCCAGCAGGAACAATTATTCATACAGAACTTAAGAACATTGATCTGTTAGCACTAATATTTCTCTTTTAAATCAGGTTTATCTTCTAATCAGAATTTGTGAAAATATTAGTCTTGCTTTAAAACATACTATCCTTATAAAAATAAACTCAATAAAAAACAGTATAAACATTTAAAAATATCTATACATAATTAGAACCAGAGATCCGGGTTTACCTTCTTTATTTATAGCTGGGCTGCCCAAAGCAAATCCACCTTCCACAACTCGATCAGGACTGTTAAATACTGATGTTCCTTTTTTACCACTGTAAATGGCTGAAGGCTTATTCTTTGAACCGTGTTCAATAATTAAATGTGAACAACTGAAAAAAACATTGTTAAAATGTTAGAAAAATTACATGAAAAGTCTGCCTTTAAATATTATAGTTAACAAAAAGGTATTTTTGGTCAGGGATAACAGCCAAAGAAATTAGCGTTTTTTGAAAGAGATCAGCAACGGCAGCCTAAATATTTCTCATATATGTTTATATAATCAAAGTATGAGTTACATATTTAGTTATGCCAGTCAATTGCTTTTGAAGAGGTCAAATGACCTATAATAAAGGGCCTTGATCATCACTGAGTGACGTTAGTTCTGCCTAATGCTGGGTACACATGGAAAAAAGTTGTTAGCGCAGAGATCTCCCCGCTGAGCGTTTGTGTTCCGACAGGGGGGACCGCTACTGGCTGCGAGGGCTGATAGGATGCTGGTGTTCCAGCATGCTCGTGAGACCAGCTTCTGTCGTATGAGAAGCTGTACACACAGGCCGAGATTCCTGCCGAACCTATCATTCTTTACCAATTACAAGCCAATGTGTAACCAAGTTTAACCGCAATCATTCTGAGCAGAAGCAGAATGGCGGTTTGCCTATGCAAACAAGGCAAATTGCCATTCTGCCAGAGATGGAAAATGGAGATCTTGTGTTTCTGCTAGAAAGCATCCCCTAGGGACACACTTAAACCTTTTGATCACCCCTGATTTTAACCCCTTCCCTGCCAGTGTCATTAGTACAGTAACCGTACTTTTTTTTTTTAGCACTGATCACTGTAATAAATGTCACTGGTCCCCAAAAAGTGTCCGTTAGGTGTCCGATTTGTCCACCAAAATGTCGCAGTCCGACCAAAAATTGCTGATCGTTGCCATTACTAGTAAATAAATAAAAATTCCATAAAAAATATCCCATAATTTGTAGACGCTATTACTTTTGCGCAAACCAATCAATATATACACTTATTGGGATTTTTTTTTTACCAAAAATATGTAGCAGAATACATATTGACCTAAATTGATGAAGAAATTCGATTTTTTTCCTTTTTGTTATTGGGTATGGTTCATAGCATAAAGTAAAAAATATATATATATTTTTTTTTAAATCGTCACTGTTTTTTTGTTTATAGCGCAAAAAATTAAAACCGCAGAGGTGATCAAATACCACCAAAAGAAAGCTTGATTTGTGAAAAAAAAAAAAAAAAAAAGGACATCAATTTTATTTGGGTACAGCGTCACACAACCATGCAATGGTCAGTTAAAGCAACGCAGTGCCGCATCACAAAAAATGGCCTGGTCAGGAAGGGGGTAAAACCTTCCAGAACTGAAGTGGTTAATCCAAGGACATCAAAATTCGAAACCCTTAAAGTGGTTGTAAACCCACTTTTTCAACTTGCACCTACAGGTAAGCCTAGATTAAGGCTTACCCGTAGGTGCAAGAAATATCTCCTAAACCTACACGGTTTAGGAGATATTTACTAAAATGTCAAGCGCCGCTATCTACGGCGCATGTGCGCCGTAGACAACGGCGCATTTATGGGGTTAATCCCATTCACATACTCGGCTACTTCCCAGCAATCGCTGGGCGTAGCCGAGTGGGACGCCTCCCGCGCGCATGCGCAGAGTGACGTCTCCGCGGCGCTGTGATTGGCTGGTGCGGCGATACCCGGAAGTAACATTCCGGCTATCGCCGCAGTGATGTCTGCGGCTGGACAGAGGGACGAGGACGGCTTCGGGGGCCCCGATCTAAGGTAAGTGGAACATAATGAGCTATTATGCTAGTCATAATAGCTCATTATGACTTTCTCTTGCAGGTGGGCCAAAAAAATAAAGTGGGTTTACAACCACTTTAAGTAAATCTAAAATCTGGCCAGTTCAAAAGCAAGAGCGATAAAATGAAAAAACACAGGGTACTTTAAAAGGGGGTTGTAAAGGTTTGTGTCTTTTCAACTTAATGCATCCTATGCATTAAGGTGAAAAAACACCTCGCTGTCACGGGCCCTACAGCCCCCCCCCCCGTTTTACTTACCTGCGCCCGTTCACCTGCTGTGCGCGTCCCCCGGCGTCCTCTTCTCCACTGCTTCTCAGCGTTGATTGGATATTGATAGCAGTGCAGCCATTGGCTCCCGCTGCTGTCAATCAAAGCCAATGATGCGGCCGCTGGGGGGCGGGACCGAGTCATACACTCTGTGTCTATGGACGCAGAGTGCATGACAGGGAGCGCGCCCGCAAGTTAACCCCCCCCCTCGGGAGAGAGCTTCCCAGAGGGGGTTAGCTATTGCGGGGAGGAGCCGAGGCAGCCGCCGAGGAACCCCAGAAGAGGACGATCAGGGCCACTCTGTGCAAAACGAACTGCGCAGTGGAGGCAAGTATGACATGTTTGTTATTTAAAAAAAAACAACAATTAAACCTTTACAATCACTTTAAGTAAAAAAGAACTCTGCGAAATAATAAAAACAACTTCACAGATACATACAGATAAAATTATGTGCAGTTATCAACTTTTCTTGTAAAATGTTGAGCATGGCTCTACCCCTATTGGTCAGTGAGACCAATAAAAAAGCTCAGAGGTGAACATAGGCAAGGTCCAGTTCAACTTTTACAAGGAAAAGTCAACACCTGCATATAAAATGTATGATGTTTTGACATTCAGTAAATGCAAGTTCTGCTTATGTATGTTTTTCATTATATACCGGTTTTGAATTGCACAGGTCTCTGACAAATTTATTTTAGAGGGGTTTGTCTACTAACTCGATGGACATGCGACTTTTTCAACATCCTTTTTCTGAGGTTATGTTGATGAAAGGTTAAACAGATGACGACTGTATTCTAGAGACTGACCAAAATGAAAACCCCTATAAAAAAAGGATGCATATAATTCTGTGTACAATTTTCTTTTACAGAGTACACCAATTTCCGGTTATATGAAGTACAGCAACGCTTGCCTGGAAATTATTTAAATACCTCACACACTGGCCTTTTTAGTGGCCAGTATACTTTGCCAGAAAACTGCCCTGGTATTCCACAGAAGGGTGGGCACGTTGTTTATGACAGAGGCACAGTTTGGGCCAATCTTAGAAACAAAAAATTGGCCTGGCAAAACCCCATCTCATCCTCATCATTATCATTATCATCATCATTTGTACGAAGCCTCTTCTATGAGGTGCCACTGAAAATAGGTCAGGCTTTGAGAAGACGCATTTATGCAATTGCAGGTAATTACAGATAAACTGAACACTGCAGTACATAAAAGAGTATGCACAGTAGAAGTACAGAAATACACTCATCCTTTACGGAGTGTAACACAACTTGTTACATATTTTTAATATGCTACAAATACTGTAGATGAGCATCCAATAATCTGACCTACTAGGCCTCACAATTCAATGTTTCAAAGACAGGACTGCTTTTGCTGCCTGTAAAATGTAAAAATTAAATATGCACTTTCATATTTTGTTTGCTACATAGAGGGATGAAAGGTAATCTACAAGGGAAGCACTTACTTCCAAATTCAGTAATGAAAAACCAAAACAGTTTTTAAAGTGGTTGTAAACAGAGGGAGATGAGAGGCAGGAGGAAGGGGTGAGGTGAAGGGGGGGGGGGGGAGAGAGCTGAGAGCAGGGCAGGGTATGACAGAGGAATGCACGCCGACCACGGTGGTCAGGGCTCAGTAGCCCTGATTTACGTGGTCAGTAGAGAGAGGGGCATACAGGGAAGTGCCAGGTTCAAGTTTTTTTTTTACAGTTTAGAGGGGGGCAGAATACACAGCACAAGCACTGTGCTGTGTAATCTGCTTTAAGGGACCAGGATCTATATATTTTTTTTAGTGTTAACAAAACAAACGCTTAAGCGTTGACAAAAAAAAAAAAACCTGGAAGCAGATTGGTTTCCATGCACAGCTGCACTGGATTTTGCACTCCAGTTTTAGTAAATAAACCCCTTAGTGACCTTAATTGAGACAAGTACACACTAGGGATATGCTTTGTTCATATTTCACATCTGAGGTTTACAACCACTTTAATGCCGAGATAAGATCATATAAAATGAAAAAAAAAAAAGTAATTAAAAAAAAAAAACTTACGCATGATGGCCATTCATAACAGCATGATCATCAGCCGTCCATCCAGTCTCGTCTTTTACAAAGATATCAGCATTATTTTGTAGTAAATACTTCACTAAACTGATCTGACCATTGCCTGCAGCAACCATTAAAGATGTTCTGTAATGCAAGAGGTAAGAATTGATTACCCGTTTAATCCTCCCCGCCCCTACCCCATTTAGCTTTTTTCTAGCCTACATTGCTGCTAATCAGGGGACAATAGGACACCTCAGTGTCACAGGTGAAGTAGTTTGGGGAATTCAATAATAAAAGTTATGAAGTAAAACAGACTTCCTAATATTACTAACCCAAAAATCCATATAATGAAAAACTATAACGACATATAAATATGATAACTAAAAAAAGGGTGAATCAAATAGACTGATCAATCCCCCGTCGATTACGGCCTCACTGTTAGCTTGGAAGAAACTCGCCCAAACAATATCTAACCATCCGTCTCACAGACTGCAAATCCCCCTTCGTACTCTGATGATACACATACCAGACTTAAATCTGGGGAAGTGGCAGAAACTATCGATAACTAACGTCTCAGATCTCTACAACACTGACGACACTCTGAAAACCTTTACAAGTCTCCAAACTGAATATAACCTCCCCCACACGGAAATTTTCACATACATGAGGGTCTCTCATTATCTTCAAACATCCAAATTCTCTACTGTAGCCAAAATTCCTGAACCTATACACAATTTCTACACACACACACACACACACACACACACACGACATACCCGAAACGTGGCATCTCTACGATATATTCTATACTCAACGACGACCGTCCCTATTCCCAAATACCATCCCTTTCAAAATGGGTAGAAGAACTAAACATTGCTATTAACCCCGACATGTGGACACGTGCCTTTCAGCACACCTTTACGGCCTCCCATTGCTCTAATCACTGGGAATCATACCAAAAAACGATTCATAGATGGTATCTCACACCCTATCGCCTCTGCAAATTCTTCCCTGGCCATCCTCCTACCTGTTGGCGATCTTGTGGAAGCACTGGTACCATAGCACATATCCTATGGTATTGTAAAACTCTAAGCTCCTTCTGGAAACAAGTTTTTGCCCTAATTTCCACCATTTCACAGATTGCAACATCACCTAATCCCTCGCTAGCACTATTACACCTTGGAATAGACAAATTCCCGCCCAAGTCACGGGTAGTGATAATTCATCTACTACTCGCGGCAAAAATGAACATCACGAAACTCTGGAAAACCACTGACTCACCAGCCATTGCAAACGCAATAACCGATTTGAATCATCAATGTGCAATGGAGAGTATACTTGCTAGGAAAAACCTAAATATGGATAAGTTTTTATATAACTGGCAGGTATGGCTCACACATCCAAAATGTACTGTAACCTCCTGATGTATTATTCGTATTGCAATCCTCTCTCATTCATGTAATTCCTTCTATCATCCTACCCCCCCCCTCCTGTGAGGTAACAATAATGCTTGCTTAGCTGGTGCTCCTTCTCCCTCCCCCCCCCCCCCGTCTGGAGTTATTGATTTACTATTGAGTAATCGAGTTAATGTTGAGTTGATATGTTATTTTGTTATCATACTGAACAGGATTAAGCCAGGTTCTATTCGACTGTGTAACTTTCTCTATATAGCTTAATTCAGTGTTATATAGATTGATATCACTTGCTCCAGTCGGAACATCTGACATATTGTAATGTATGTATATCCCGATTACCTTTTCCTTTGAAAATAATAAAGAAATATTGAAACATAAAAAAAAAAAAAAAAAAAAAAAAAAAAAAGGGTGAAAATTACTGTTCCATGCAATGTCTGTGTGAGGGGGGTTGCCCATTAAAGTCAACAGCAGTGGGTTGAGGGGATAGAAGGAGAAGTGCCACTTACTCCAATTAGCAGGTACCTCTACACTGCCTTAGATCTGCTGTATACCACCACTCTACCCAAAAAGCCAGAGTGTTCCGTAGTGCACATAACCACCCAAGTTTCCTGGTTGTGGCACTAGCAACAGTCATCTCACCAGTACAAAATTAACATCATAATCCATTTAGTTACATTTAGGTGACTAAATCTATTCCTTATACTGCAATATTCATCTCCAACACAAGTGGTGTTTCTTGGCTGGCAATACAAAAACCCTTTTCCAATTCCGGTTCTATAAACATATGCATATACTACCCTGAAATGTACCTTCCATTTTTGTCCTTTGAATTCACATCAGCTCCTTCTTTAACTAAAAATTCAACCATTTCTTGGTGATTTTCAGTAGCTGCTAGAACAAGTGGTGTACAACCGTCCTAAAATCCAAACCGATAGATTATTAATATAATACAGTAAATACAAAACTACCAAATGTCAATATAACACTATAAACCATACATTTAGTATTAAAATGTGCACATTTATACTACTGCACTACTGTTGTACTACTCTGCTGTGAATTGTGAAGTACTGAGAAACAGCTCATGTTTTTTTTCTCAGGCCTCGTACACACGGCCGATTTTCTCGGCAAGAACCAGCAAGAAACTTGCTGGCAGAGAGGTCTTGCCGAGTAAATCGGTCGTGTGTACGCGGCTATCGGGTTTCTCGTCGAGAAAACCGACAAGAAACCTCAACGAGAAAATAGAGAACCTGCTCTCTATTTTCTCGTCGAGATTCTCGTCGGCATGTTTCTCGACGAGAAAAGTGAGTGTGTGTACACTTACCTGTCCTCCCGGAAGCCCGCGCATGTTCGAAATGAATTTGACGCATGCGCGGTAGCTTCATAGGCATACGTAGGGTATACCAAGATGGCGGCGACGGCATCGAATGTGACGAGCGCATGCTCGTCGTAGTCGATGACGTCACCGCGTACGCTCCATTCAAAGAACCGCGGGTTCTTTGAAACGAGCGTGTGTACACTCGGCCGGGACAAGTTTCTTGTCCAAGAATCTCGTCGAAAAAAACGACATGTTTTTTTTCAACGAGAATCTCGGCCGTGTGTACGAGGCCTCAGTATTAGTTTGGGTTCTCTTTTCTCCGACTTGTGCATTTTTTTATTTTTTTTTTACTTTTTATTGCCTTTTATAAAACTCAATAAAATATAACTTTAAACAAACAAAATAAAAAGCTCACATTTAAAAACTGTAGTGGTTTTATAAACAATTTAATAAAAAATTTGGATTTTTTTCTTCGTTTGTTATTAATAGTTTTGGTTGAACTTGGACAGGCACATGTCTTTTTTTAAACCTACAGTATATAATAGAAAATCTTTATTTTGCAAAAAAGCATATACAGTACAGGGTACACCAAAGACAGTGGTTATGCAATTCATTATGGGTTGTCTACTATAGATCACAGCAATCGAGGGAAGGGTGTATTTACATCTGCAAATGCAGCTGCACTCCCATTAGATGCGAGAAAACTCAACAGGGGGTTCTCATGATTAACTAACTACAGGAGGCAACGAGAGGTTGCCAGCTCCTGCAGCTAATCATGGCCACTGGCATTTACTGCTCATACAGTGAGTGATCAGCCCTGAACGCAAACTGCCTGCATCCAGGGCTTATCACTCACATTTGATCACTGCATGAGAGATCGATCTAATCAAAGTGCATTTGCAGGTGTGAATGCACCCTTGGACTCTATCTGAAACCCTGTACGAAGGGAGCCCTAGGGGGCAAAGAAAGGAGTATAATGTGTAGCCTAAGCTTTAGCTATTGAGTTGTGTAAACATTTTGTTTGATGAAAACGCACAAAGCCTGCGGTGTGAAAATCAAGACTGACATATTTATATGTAATACTGCAACTTGTCAACTTACGCCAAGCAGTGTGGGTCACCTCCAAGGCTGCCAAAGCACTACAAAGCCTTCTCAGAACAGTTATCAGTTGAGTTTTCCACACATGGTCAAGTGGTGCTTTATAATAAAATAACCTAATTAATAGTAGATAACTATTTGTAGAATGCTAAAAACATTCAGAAAGAGATTATCCAATTTATTATTAGAGATTTAGGTTAGTTTGGTTTACAGAATTCCCCCTTCCGAGAAAAATACATAAACAGTACAATAAATCTATCTAACCTCCTCCTTCTCAGGTTCCCTGAGTAGGTGATTTAGATGTCCTTGCTGGCAGCCCTGTGCTGACCTACCACTCAGCATGAAGTCCAACAGTACCTACATATGGCCCAAAGTACCAGTATGTTGCCATCCGCCTGGCAAAATACTACCTAATGTGCATCTTTTCTGCAACAACCATGGTGCTGTAAGACTGCCCCAAGCAGGCGGGCATATTATCATTTGACTGCCCTAGTCTTCTTGTTGGGGAAAGGAGCAAGTGACGGGAGACATCAGAGAGGTTGCGATTCCAGTGTCATTACCGGTCTGTCTCTTGAAGCATGCCTGCAGTCTCTGACCTGCTCTTAGATTCTTCTAATTTGTCTTATGCCCTGTACACATGATCAGTTTTTCCTGACAGGAAAACCATGGTGTTTTTTCAGCAGGAAAACTGCTCAAAATTGTCTTGCATACACATGGACACTCAAATCTTGGCTGAAATGCCGAACGTCAAGAACGCTGTGACATACAACATGTACGACGAGCCGAGATCAATGAAGTTCAATAGGCAGTTCGGCTCTTGTGTTTGATTCGGAGCATGCACGTTTTTTTGCTCGTCGTAATTGCATACAGACTAACACGATTTGCGATAGGAATTTTTCCTGTCACGAAAATTGAGATCCTGTTCTCAATCTTTTCTTGACAGGAAAACTGACAGAAAAAAAATAAAAAAAAATAAAAGTGTGATGGAGCATACACACGGTCAATTTTCCTGACAAAAAGCTCACATCACACTTTTCCTGTCGGGAAAACTGTTAGTGTGTACGAGGCATTACAGTTTACCTTATAAACATTTGAGATCATTGCTAATGTGCATACTAAACATCTTTTATTACACATTAATATATTTAAAATATTACAATTGTGTATGACAATGTACATTTACTATGGTTTTAATGCTGAACGGAATTTTTTTTTTTTTCTTTTAACATTCACAAAATGTCACACATCCATTCTGAATTGATAAGCATTTTGACATTACCATTTCATCTTGTAAGATAATTACTATAAAGTACAATTTTAAAATTGCAGCATTTATCTTTTGCTCCATAAACGTGTATTTGTTAACAATTTACCCAATACAAATTAATACTTACTTTATTTACAGTATTAATGTTAGTTCCATGTTCCAGTAGCTGATTTGCTATGGCCAGAGATGGAATAAGAGCAGCAAGATGAAGGGCTGAATTTCCATTGACATCTACAACATTGGGATCTGCATCGTGCTCCAACAAAACAGTAGCGCAGTGCTCATGCTGACACTGTATAGACTAGAAAAAAAAAAAAAGAAGAAAAGAAAAAAAAAAAATTGTCATAGGGAAGAATTCTCATACCCTTTGCAAAATAGTTCATTAATAAAGTTCTTAATGCATAATACAGATACCTTGAATAAAGGAGTTCGACTGTCATTGTCACAAAGATTTAACTTTGCCTTGCTTTCTACCAGCAACTTCACAGCATCCAGATGTCCATTAGCACAAGCAAGATGTAAAGGTGTCCTGAAATAAATTAATATAAAAAAATAAAAGTATATATATATATATATATATATATATATATATATATATATATATATACCCTCCTGCACTACCAACAATGTAAGGCAAAAAAGTATAACAAATGACCCTTACAAATGTGTTCAAGATGCAAATACAAAATTATAGAATTATTATAATATATATATATTTTTTTTAGGATATTGTGTGTATTGTTCATTCCAAAAACACTTGATATGGATACAGATATTTATAAAATTATGGTTTATTTTTTAGCAGCGTGTTACTGAAAGAAAATACATACAGTACAAAAAGGTTTAGGCAGATGTGAAGAAATGCTGTGAAGAAAGAAAGCTTTCAAATATATATATCAATTTAGAAAATGCAAAGTGAGCAAGCAAAAGAAAATCTAAATCTACCGTATTGTTCTCACCATTAAGCCTCGTACACACGGTCGGACTTCCATCAGACTTTTCCGTGGATTTTTGTCCGAACGGAGTTGGCCGGGCACACCCATAGCATACACACCACAGGACTTTTCTGCAAACTTTCCCAAAACTTTTTGCAACATCACATGGTTTTTCTTCTCTTTCCTGCTCTTTACCACCACCCTTTGGTCAACTTCTGGTATTGTTGGTTGATTTTAACATTAGTTGTTTTGTCCATCGGACAAAAGTCCTACGGTTTTCTGTACACCCGGTAGGACTTTGCTCCATCGGACTTTTGTTGGGCAAAAGTTTGTCCGTTTGCAGACCCAACTTTTGTCCGATGAAGACAAAACCAAACGAAAAAAAGTTTGTCCGATGGAGCGTACACACGGTCGGATTGTTGGTCCAACTTGCTTAAAACAAAGTTTGTTGGGCAAAAGTCCGACCGTGTGTACGGGGCTTAAGACGCACCTGACCATAAGGCCCCTTTCACACGGTCGGACCGTTCAGATCCGCCTGTCAGTTTTGTCGGCGGACCTGAACGGCCAAAATCAGACGTATGGCAATACGTCCCCATCCGTCCATGGCGGATCGGGTGAGATCTGATGAAAACGGACATGCTGTCCGTTTTCATCTGATCTCTCCATTGGAGACAGCGGCGCTGCACAAGCCCCTACCCGCTCAGTGAGCAGAGAGGGACTTGTCATCCGCCGGCTCAGCGGCGGAATCCGTAGCGATGGAGTCCGCCTCGTGTGAAAGAGGCCTAAGACGCACCTAGGTTTTAGAGGAGGAAAAACAAGAAAAAAAATTCTGAACCAATCGGTGCACTAAAATATTTTCCAGTGCCCATGAAATGAAGCCCGACCATTGCCATAGGAAATGCAGAGTGACCATTGCCATAGGAAATGCAGAGTGACCATTGCCATAGGAAATTCAGAGTGACCATTGCTACAAAATGCAGCCTTAACTGATGTTATCACTTCCGCCTAAGACAGAGCAGCCCGAGTGGCCGAATGTTCTGTTTTCTGTCTCAGGAACCAGCTGGAAGATTGCCTGGTGCCCACGGGGGGTTTGGAAGTCTGTCCCCTGCTCTCCTGCTTCTCTTTCGGTGGTGGCGGCGGCGGGAGGCGATGCAAGCAGTGGCAGTGCCAGCGGCGGTGCCAGTCATCTATTCGCACCATAAGAAGCAGGGACATTTTCCCCCATGTTTCTGGGGGGAAAAAGTGTGTCTTATAGTCCGAAAAATGCAGTAATCAATATTTGGTGTGACTACCCTTTGACTTCACACCAGCATCATTACCCAATTTGTACACTTGAACAAAGTCAGGGATTTTGTAGGATTAGAGCCAGGTGTATGATTAACCAATAATACCAAGAAGGTTCCAATGATCATCAATTTCATATGTAGGTTGAAACAATCATTAAAAGAGAAGTATGGGAATTTTTTTCCCCTCCATAATCATATTTATCTAGGTGATTGCAGCATCGGTCCGATGCTGCATCTGCACTGAGAACTGATCCATCGAACACCGCCGATTGCTCAGTTCCCTCACCTCCCCGAGCAGAGAGCTGCTGCCTGTCAGTCAGCAGCCCTCCTGCTCTGCTCCTCCACGCTCACTGGAGCGCTGAGATGTGGAGGAGCGGGAAGCGGCAGTCTCAGCGGCTCGCTGAGACGGCCATCAGTCCAGGCACCTGGCGGATCCAGACCTTCAGAGTCGGGATGACACGGTGCCTGGACTGATCTTTATGACGTCAGCAGAGAGCAGACTTCAGACCGCTCTCTGCTGAAAACAGGTCACAGGAGAGCAAAACGAATTGCACTCCTGTGACCCGTAGGAGAAGCCCAGCCAAATGAGCTCAAACTGGACTTCTCATTTAACTGAAACAGAAACAGTGGTGTAGGAGGCTTAAAACTGGGTGTGGAACTGTAAAAAATCTGCAACTATGGTGAGGTTGTGGAAGACAGTTTCATGTCACAGGTAATACACCATGGCAAAAGTGAGCAGAGGAACAAGACACAAGGTAGTTATACTGCATCAGCAAGGTCTCTCCCATGCAAAGATTTCAAAGCAGACTGGGGTGTCAAGATGTGGTTACTGGCAAAGCTGAGGACTGAAGATGCAGTGGTCGGCCAAGGAAACTTAATTCAGCAGATTAAAAGACACATCATGCTTATTTCCCTTCAACAACATATGAAGATGTCCAGCAGTGCCATCAGCACAGAACTGTCAGAAACCAGTGGGATCCAGGTACACCCATCTACTGTCCGGAGAAGTCTGGCCAGCAGTGGTCTTTATGGAAAATTTGAGACCAAAAAGCCATACCTCCAATGTGGAAACAAGGCCAAGCAATTTAACTATGCACAAAAACATAGGAACCGAGTGCAGGAAAATGGCAGCAGGTGCTCTGGACTGATGAGTCAAAATGTGAAATATCTGACTGTAGCAGGAGGCAGTTTATTCACTGGAGGGCTGGAGAGCAGTACGATAAGTAGGGACCATTTCCCCTGGGGATGTCCTTTGCATAGACGAAACATGTAGGGAGGGGCTATATATTTTTGAAAGCACTCTTACTTCACAGCATTTCTTCACACCTGCCTAAAACTTGTGCACAGCACTGTGTGTGTGCGCAATATACACACACACACACACACACACTATATATGCCTTTACATGAACTTTAATGGCATCTCAGTCTTAGTCCGTACGGTTCAATATTGGAGTTGGCTCCCCCTTGTTTTGTGCACTGGTCCAAATCATTTGGTGGAAGGGGGATTATGGTGTGGGGTTGTTTTTCAGAGGTTGGGCTTGGCCTCTTAGTTCCAGTGAAGGGAACTCTTAAAGAGGAAAGGAAACCCTGATGGGTTTCCTTCCTATTTGTTTCCCTGCAAAGGTAAAGCATAATGGGCTACTATGCATCGCATAGTAGCCCATTATGTGTCACTTACCTGCAGGAGAAGCCCGCGATGTCCCCGATTTCCTCGCCAGTAGCGAGCATTCAATCTTCCCCTTTCTTCTTCCAGGGGCCACGAACTCCGGCTCTGTGACTGGCCAGAGTCACGTGAAGTCACTCCCGTGCAGGGGCCGCCACTTACGGCTTCATCACTCACTCTCAGTGCGCCTGCGTGCCGTTGTCTACGGCGCATATGCCGTAGACATCGGTGCCTTTCTTTTGCAAATATCTCCTAAACCGTGTAGGTTTTGGAGATATTTGTTGCACGTACAGGTAAGCCTTAATCTAGGCTTACCTGTAGGTTAAAGTGGTCTGGAAGGGTTTACAACCACTTTAAAAGGCATCAGCATACCAAGACATATTGGACAATTTCATGCACCCAGCGTGGTGGGAACAGTTTAGGGATGACCCCTTCCTGTTCCAACATGAACGCACCAGTGCACAAGACAAGGTCCATAAAGACACGGATGAGAGAGTTTGGGGTGTAAGAACTGGCTTGCACAGAGTCCTGGCCTCAACCTGATAGAACGCCTTTGGGATGAATTAGAGGGGAGACTGCGAGCCGGCCTTCTCGTCCACATCAGTGCCTGACCTCACAAATGCGCTTCCGGAAGAATGGTCAAACAATCCCATAGACACACTCTTAAACCTTGCGGACAGCCTTTCCAGAAGAGTTGAAGTTGTTATAGCTGCTAAGGGTGGGCCATCTCAATATTGAACCCTACGGACTAATGCCTCGCACACAGGTTTAGATAAAAAAAAAAAAAAACGCTTTTGGGGTGGATCGCACGATAGTCTTATCATTAGTACACAGCTTTCGACAGCCGGTGATGACAGTTCACCCAACGACATCTGTAGGGGCAAACACGAAAACTTTGCTCGGACGATAGCCCAGCATCCAGACAATCGTTTAAATCAGTATAGTATGCGTCCGCTAAAAATAAATAGACAAACTTCAAATATCGGAAACACGAAAATAACCCGGAAGGAGATGGGAGAACGTAAACCATGTTCGTACCGCAAAAATGCTCCAACATACAAATAGAAAATCGTTTGCAGCCTATCACAATGTACACAAATATGCCTCTACAATACGAACGGAAAGCCAAAAGACAAGGCAAACACAGGGGGGTCACACGTATTTAACATAATTTCCGACACGTAGCTACACAAACAGGAAGGTTTTCCAGAATCGTACGGGAAAAAAAATAAAAATAAAAAAATGGACATTTCGTAGAGCGCAAAATGCACTGTTGAATTCAATATTAGTATTATGCAACAAAATGCGAACGATAATTGGTACGATTATTTGATCTTGTGTACGAGGCATAAGACTGGGATGCCATTAAAGTTCATGTGCGTGTAAAGGCAGGCGTCCCAATACTTTAGACAATATAATGTGTAATAAAAAATAATATATATATATATATATATATATATATATATATATATATATATACAAATAAATAACATTGGATAACCCCCCTGTTGTAAAGCACTGCGCAAACTGTTGGCACTATATAAATCCTGTATAATAATAATAATAATAAATAATAATAATAACCAACCACAAAAACACCACATTATATTTTGGGTTATTTTTTTTGTTTTTCCTTTTAGCCAACAGAAATAGGGCCCCTTTCACACTGAGGCGTTGAAAAAAACGCTAATAAATAATGAATTTTTTTACCGCGATCGCGGTAAAAATAGCGCTAAGGCCCCTTTCACACTGGGGCGGTTTGCAGGCGCCATTTTGCTAAAAATAGCGCCTGCAAACCGAGCCTAAACAGCGGCTCCTTTCTCTCCAATGTGAAAGCCCTGAGGGCTTTCACACTGGAGCGGTGCGCTAGCAGGACGGTAAAAAAAGTCCTGCTAGCCGCATCTTTGGAGCGGTGAGAGGAGCGGTGTGTTTACCGCTCCTCCACCGCTCCTTCCCATTGAAATGCATGGGATACCGCAGTAATACCGCCCGCAAACCGCGGCTGTAGCCGCGGTTTGCGGGTGGTATTAACCCTTTATTGGCCGCTAGCGGGGGTTAAAACCACACCGCTAGCGGCCGAATAGCTCAACAATCCCGACGGTATAGCGCCGCTAAAAATAACGGCGCTATACCGCCACCGCCCCAGTGTGAAACCAGCCTAACGCCTATGCGGTTTTACCGCGATTTTACCGCATTCGCGCTAAAATTTGCACGAACGCGGTAAAAACGCATAGGCGTTAGCGCTATTTTTTAACATAACGCTTATGCCTATGCGTTTTTACCGCGTTTTTACTGCGAATCCCATTCATTTCAATGGGGATAGGCGTTTTTACAGCGCTATTTTATGCGCCCTAAAGTTGCTCTAAAAAAGCTGTTTGCAGGATTTTTTTCAACGCCCAGCCAGCAAAACGCCTCAATGTGAAAGCCCTCAGAGATTTCACATTGAGATTGCTGGGGCAGGATTATTTCAGGCGTTATTACAGCGCGGTAAAAACGCCTCAGTGTGAAAGGGGCCTAATATAAAATTATCACAAAAGTAGGACGGATTTTAAAAATTAAAACATGGTAAAACAATAATAAACAGTAGCACATAGACTACAAATGAACAATACAATGTAACGTGTGGTGCAGGGTTCCTATGTCAGTGTGAAGTATCTAATCTCAGGTTTCTATAACAACCAGGTTATATATCTCTGTAAACACCAAGGAAAAAACTAATTGCAGTTGCTGTGAATTGACAAAATAAGTTGCCCTAAAGAATTATGTGTGTAAACAGTTTGGTTAATGGGAAGACACAACAGTTCAGAATTTCTCCAGCAGCTGATACAAGTAACTGAAACCAAAAGTTATCAAGAATAAGCCCTGACAATATGTTGTACAAAAATAATTCAATTTTTCTACAGCATTTCATAAAAAGGCAGAAAATCAGCTTCCAGCCACCAAAAATCTATAGTGATGACAGAGTCCCAAAGCAAAAAGAGCGTTATGCAAGTCACGTGGCCGGCCCTCTTCCAATCACACAACGAGAACTCAGGAGACACTGTATTTTATAAATGGCTTATAAATACAGACACATTGTAGAGTAAGCACTGTGGTGTCCCGAAAAATGCAGATAACATTATCCTCACTCCACTATGAATAGGCCACTTTGTTTCTGCAAATATCTTGCTACGAACTTGACCTAATCCTGGACAGCAGTGGAAGAGCAAGGGTCAACACTGTAAGCCAATCAGGGCTTTGCTCACTGCCATTGGCCTCCCTTCCAAAGCAGGCCAACAGGTGAATGACCTAATCAGCATGCTTCTGTTCCCGTTATCCAATCATAGGCTGCTTTTGATGGATGACCAAGATGTACGATGTAAAGGACAGCTTCAAGAATAATGATGTGGTGCCTCTCTCAACAGCATTTCTCCTTCATGTCCAGGGCTGGGGAAGAGACATGATGCCATGGTGCTCATATGAAGGGAGTTGAATGAGGTTAGCAGGCAGAGAGTGCCGTAAAGGAAGGTAATATAGTAGCCAGAGTTGTCGTTTTTTTTTCTTCTGCCCAAGCTGGAATTAGGCTGGAGATTAGATTTATGTAAGAGTTTGGACCAAAATAAATATTTCAATTTTTTTTATGTGGAGAAGATTGATTTTGTTGTTTTTGCCCAATATAGACCAATACATAAAAAAATATTTTATCAAGACACTTGAAGAAGGCTAGTGATAAGGGAATCCCTAATGGATGCTAGGGAGTTAATAGGGGATACTCTGAACCTTGGGCGTTTAAGATGCGCCTCCCAATAGTGTACAAATTTATAGCATCTGCATCTGTGCTTGTTTAGCTGTTTTGGAGGGCAGGGGAGACAATGGGGTCTAAAAAAACAAAAACTAATAAAATAAATAAAATGAATATAAAAAAAAAAGTTAAAACATTTATTTTATTTATTGATTTATTTATTTATTTATTTATTTATTTAAAGAACCCCCTTGCCCCCCTGCCCATACTTGAAAAACACACACATAGGTTCCACAGGTTTTTGTCAATAGCATAATTCAATATTAACCACTTGACCACTGGGCACTTAAACCCCCTTAATAACCAGACCAATTTTCAGCTTTCGGTGCTCTCACATTTTGAATGACAATTACTCAGTCATACAACACTGTACCCATATGAAATTTTTGTCCTTTTTTTCACACAAATAGAGCTTTCTTTTGGTGGTATTTAATCACTGTTGGGTTTTTTATTTTTTGCGCTATAAGAGAAAAAAGACTGAAAATTTTGTAAAAAAATGATTTTTTTTTCGTTTCTGTTATAAAATTTTGCAAATTACTATTTTTTCTTCATAAATTTTGGCCAAAATTTATACTGCTACATATCTTTGGTAAAAATAAGTACAAATTGGTGTATATTATTTGGTCTTTGTGAAAGTTATAGAGTCCACAAGCTATGGTGCCAATATCTGAAAATTGATCACACCTGAAGTACTGACGGCCTATCTCAATTCTTGAGACCCTAACATGCCAGAAAAGTACAAATACCCCCCAAATGACCCCTTTTTGGAAAGAAGACATTCCAAGGTATTCAGAAAGAGGCATGGTGAGTTTTTTGAAGTTGTCATTTTTTCCCACAATTCTTTGCAAAATCAAGATTTTTTTTTTCTCTTTTTTTTTTCACAAAATTGTCATATTAGCAGGTTATTTCTCACACACAGCATATGCATTCCACAAATTACACCCCAAAACACATTCTGCTATTACTCCCGAGTATGGCGATACCACATGTGTGAGACTTTTACACAGCGTGGCCACATACAGAGGCCCAACATGCAGGGAGCACCTTCAGGCGTTCTGGAGCACCAAGGCCAATTCTGACATTTCTCTCCTACATGTAAAAATCATCATTTATTTGCTAGAAAATTACATAGAACCCCAAAACATTATATATGTTTTTTTAGCAAAGACCTTAGAGAATATAATGGTGGTTGTTGCAACTTTTTATCTCGCACGATATTTGCGCAGCAATTTTTTTAACGCGTTTTTTTACGGAAAAAAAATGTTTTGTGCTTAAAAAAAAAACAAAAAACAGTAAAGTTAGCCCAATGTTTTTGCATAATGTGAAAGATGAAGTTACGCCGAGTAAATAGATACCTAACATGTCGCCCTTAAAAATTGCACACACTCGTGGAATGGCGCCAAACTTCGCTACTTAAAAAATCCCCATAGGCGACGCTTTAAATATTTTTACTGGTTACATGTTTTGAGTTACAGAGGAGGTCTAGGGCCAAAATGATTGCTCTCGCTCTAACGTTCGCAGAGATACCTCACATGTGTGGTTTGAAAACCGTTTTCATATGTGGGCGGGACTTACGTATGCGTTCGCTTCTGTATGCGAGCTCACGGGGACAGGGGCGCTTTAAAAAAAAAAAAAAAAAATTTATTCTTCATTTTACTTTATTTATTTTAGTTTGCCATGTTTTTCCGCCCTAAACATTTTTTTGATCACTTTTATACCTATTACAAGGAACGTAAACATCCCTTGTAATAGGAATATGGCATGACAGGTCCTCTTTACAGTGAGATATGAGGGGGGGGGGGGTGTCAATAAGACCCCACATCTCACCTCTAGGCTGGGAAGCCTGAAAAAAATACAAAAAAAAAAAACAACAATCCTGGCTTTGATCGTAGCGGTGAGTCGGTAGAAGCACCGGAGGGCGGCGGGGGGGGGGGGGGGGACATCCCCTCTTGCCTCCCGTAAGAATGATCAAGCGGCGGAACAGCCGCTATGATTGTTCTTATGGTGTAGGGAATCGCCGGCTGAAAAAGCCGATATCTGAATGATGCCTGTAGCTGCAGGCATCATTCAGATATCCCCGCGCAAAGTCAAGGACGTCATATGACGGGCGGAGGGCGGGAAGTGGTTATTGCAGAGTATTGCCGGGCATTGCGGAGTATTGCCGGGCATTGCGGAGTATTGCCGGGCATTGCGGAGTATTGCGGTGTATGGCAGGGTATTGCGGTGTATGGCAGGGTATTGCACAGGGTATTGTGGAGGGTATTGCACAGGGTATTGTAGAGTATTGTGGAGGGTATTGCAGAGTATTGTGCAGGGTATTGCAGAGTATTGTGCAGGGTATTGCAGAGTATTTTGCAGAGTATTGCGCAGGGTATTGCAGAGTATTTTGCAGGGTATTGCAGAGTATTGTGCAGGGTATTGCAGAGTATTGCACCAGGGTATTGCACCAGGGTATTGCACCAGGGTATTGCAGAGTATTGCACCAGGGTATTGCAGAGTATTGCACCAGGGTATTGCAGAGTATTTCGCAGGGTATTGCAGAGTATTTCGCAGGGTATTGCAGAGTATTTCGCAGGGTATTGCAGAGTATTGCACCAGGGTATTGCAGAGTATTGCACCAGGGTATTGCAGAGTATTGCACCAGGGTATTGCAGAGTATTGCACCAGGGTATTTTGCAGAGTATATTGCAGAGTATTGGCAGGGTATAGCACAGGGATGGCTGAGCAGGGATGGATGGATCTGTGACTGCAATTGTCACAGATCCAGCCCACAGTAGTGCTGCTGCTGCCATCCGCTCCCTCCCCTCTCCTCTCACACTGTACCGATCGGTACAGAGAGGGGAGGGAGGAACCGGCGTCATCAAATGACGCCGGTCTGTTTACAAGTGATTGCTCCGTCATTTGACGGAGCGATCACGTGGTAAACGGCCGCTATCAGCGGCGATTTACCGCGATTCGTGATCCGCCGGGTCCTCTGGACCCGGCGGTCACGGAGTTTCCCGTGTGCGCGCCCCAGGGGGCGCGCGGGAGCGCGATTCTGGGAGGACGTTATATAACGTCCTCCCAGAGTTAAGCAACCACCCTGCCGCCGTTATTTGTCGGCAGGTGGTTGTTAAGTGGTTAAAGTGGATGTAAACCCACTCTCATCCTTTTTAAACTACTGCCATAGTGCTGATCTATAAGGATATAGATGCCTCCTGCGTGTATCCTTACCTGTGAAATGTCTCCCCTCTGTCTGTTATAAGAACTAAAAAAACTGCAGATTTTGTGGGTGGATCTGTTGTCTGGAGCTCAGTGGGTGGAGTCGTGATGTCGGTAGACTCCCCGCCCACCTCTACACTCCCCTTGTCAACATGCATTTTCTTCTGTGTATTCTTTCTGCTATGATCACTAACATCCAGTCAAAATCCAGAAAAGTAACCACATGACTTCAGAAAAAAGGAGCGAGGGTGGGAATATGGGCGCGATATACAAGTACAGAATAATACCAGATAGTCCAAGGCCTGGAGAAAATAATAAGAGGTGTATAATGGGAGCTTATACTCTCAAAAGGTATATGTGGATGAAGGTCAGTCAGGGCAGCCATCAAAAAGGACCAGAAGCTGGTTTCCAGTAGGCTAGAGCAAAAAAACAAGGAGAGAGGCGCCTCTGAGATAGATATCAATTAGAGGTCGACCGATATATCGGCTGGCCGATATATCGGCCGATATTTGGCCATTTTTGATAAATCGGCATCGGCCGATTTATTATCAAGATTAGGCCGATATTTCAGACTGACCTCCGCTCATTCTTCCTTCTCCACACTCAGCGGCTCTGGCTGCATCAAGCGCCGCGCTGAGTGTGTGAGCAGAGAGGAGAGAGAGACAGAGAGGAGCTGTCAGCTTGATGTCGGAGGTGGGCGGGACCCGGCCGGGGTGGGCGGGACCGGGACCCGGCAGCTAAATTACACCAGCCAATGATTGGGCTGCTTTAGAAAGGGGGCGGGGCCACATACACGTAGCGACCCGCCCAGATACCATCCCATTAGCTGGTGTAATATAGCTGCTGGGTCCCGCCCACCCCGGCCCGGGTCCCGCCCACCCCGACATCGAGCTGACAGCTCCTCTCTGTCTCTCTCTCCTCTCTGCTCACACTCAGCGCGGCGCTTGATGCAGCCAGAGCCGCTGAGTGTGTGAGCAGAAAGGAGAGAGAGAGAGGAGCTGTCAGCTCGATGTCGGGGTGGGCGGGACCCGGCCGGGGTGGGCGGGACCCAGCAGCTATATTACACCAGCTAATGGGATGGTATCTGGGCGGGTCGCTATGTGTATGTGGCCCCGCCCCCTTTCTAAAGCAGCCCAATCATTGGCTGATGTAATTTAGCTGCTGGGTCTGCAAAATCAGTGCAATCTGTCAGTGCCGCCAGCCAGTGCCACCGCCAGCCAGTGCCACCCGCCAGCACCACCCGCCACCGCCAGCCAGTGCCACCCGCCACCTCCAGCCAGTGCCACCCGCCACCTCCAGCCAGCGCCAGTCAACGCCACCGCCAGCCAGCACCACCCACCGCCAGCCAGCGCCGCCCGCCACCAGCCAGCGCCGCCAGCCACCGCCAGCCAGCGCCACCCGCCACCGCCAGCGCCACCTGTCCCAAACTAGTGCCATCTGTCAGTTCCAAACCAGTGCCACCTGCTAGTGCCAATCAGTGCCACCTGCCAGTGCCAATAGTGCCATCTGTCAGTTCCAAACCAGCGCCATCTGCTAGTGCCAATCAGTGCCACCTGCCAGTGCTAATCAGTGCCTCCTGCCAGTGCCACCTGCCAGTTCCAAACCAGTGCCACCTGCCAGTGCCAACTGTCAGTTCCAAACCAGCGCCATCTGCTAGTGCCAATCAGTGCCACCTGCCAGTTCCACACCAGTGCCACCTGCCAGTTCCAAACCAACGCCATCTGCTAGTGCCAATCAGTGCCACCTGCCAGTGCTAATCAGTGCCACCTGCCAGTGCTACACCAGTGCCACCTGCCAGTTCCACACCAGTGCCACCTGCCAGTTCCACACCAGTGCCACCTGCCAGTGCCAACTGTCAGTTCCAAACCAGCGCCATCTGCTAGTGCCAATCAGTGCCACCTGCCAGTTCCACACCAGTGCCACCTGCCAGTGCCATCTGTACTGAGGACATCAAGTGTGTGCTAGAGTGACGGGAGTAAGCAGGAAGGAGTGGAGTGGGTGAGGGTTTTTTTTTTTTTTTTTTTTTAATCGGCCACACAAAAATCGGCCATCGGCCGCCCAAATTTCTAAATATCGGCATCGGCATCGGCCAGCGAAAAACCCATATCGGTCGACCTCTAATATCAATACAACATTTATTAATAGTAATATTCACTCACATGTGGAATGAAGTAGTAGTATTCAGCTGGGTGGGAGAGTAGAGGGACTACAAGTCACAGTAGGTCCATGGAGCTGACACCACAAGAAATCCTGTGAGGGAAACGTGTGATAAGCACGGCAGGAGAGTTCCTGCTGGGAATTTCTTTCCACGGCCCAGCAGGTCTTTACTTAAGTGCAGAGTGAAGTGTTCATTCAGGCAATTCAAAATGCAGGTTCCAAGGCAGTAGCTAGGGAAGGAGGTCCGAGCCGGAAGGCTGGCTGTGCTGCAGTCACAGGTGCTCACTTGGCTTCCGGGTAGATGGAAACACACGGCCGTGTGTCGGTTCTCAAAACGAGGCTTGGACAGCACAACAGTAGGCCGCGCCGGGTCGTGACATCATCAATATGTGACGCGTTTCGGAGCTGGCTCGCTGTGGATGTTGGGACAGCGGCACTCCTTTGTCAAGCATCTGATGCTTGACAAAGGAGTGCCGCTGTCCCAACATTCACAGCGGGACTGTTGTGCTGTCCAAGCCTCGTTTTGAGAACCGACACACGGCCGTGTGTTTCCATCTACCCGGAAGCCAAGTGAGCACCTGTGACCGCAGCGCAGCACAGCACAGCCAGCCTTCCGGCTCGGACGTCCTTCCCTAGCTACTGCCTTGGAACCTGCATTTTGAATTGCCTGAATGAACACTTCACTCTGCACTTAAGTAAAGACCTGCTGGGCCGTGGAAAGAACTTCCCAGAAGGAACTCTCCTGCCGTGCTTATCACACGTTTCCCTCACAGGATTTCTTGTGGTGTCAGCTCCATGGACCTACTGTGACTTGTAGTCCCTCTACTCTCCCACCCAGCTGAATACTACTTCATTCCACATGTGAGTGAATATTACTATTAATAAATGTTGTATTGATATCCATCTCAGAGGCGCCTCTCTCCTTGTTTTTTTGGCACAAATTATAGGAAATCTTATACTCTACATTGTGACAGCAAACAAAACTAAAAAAAATTCGGGTTTACATACACTAACTCTACATTTTAAGGCCTCATGCACATTGAAGCTGTGAAGACGCCCATTTTACAGGCATTGGACTTTTTTTTTGCCCCTAAATGCCCCTCCGTGTTTGCCTATGAGACAGAGGCGTTAATGGGCAGAAATCTTAACACAGCAAAGCTGCCTTTAGGAGAGGAAGATTTGGGCTGAAAAAACACCCAATGCACCTAAACTCTTGTAAACACATCTAAATGCGCCTAAACGCTAGGCGCGTCTAGTGATCAAGTTAATTATTTTTATTCATTTCATTGCCAGAATAAATCAATATTCTGGCCAATGAAATGAATAAATGCCCAAACACTTGATGCACCTGAATGTGTCTAAACATGCCTTAGCATGTGTCATGCAGCCTGCCGAGCTGCATGTTTGGATATGGGTCTGGTATCGATTTTTGGAGGGGAACGCACACATTTTTTTTTTTTTGGAGCGTGGGGTTGCCTTTAAAATCCATACTAGACCAAAGGGCCCGATATGGATTTTTTGGGGGGAACCTCACACATTTAATTTTTTTTTGGCATGGGTTCCCTTTAAAATCCATATCAGACCAAAGGGCCTGGTATGGATTGGGGTTTGGGGGGGGGGTGCCTCTCCGTTTAAATTTCTCTCAGTTTCCATGCTTGTGATTGGTAGCTGCTTGGTGACAGCAAAATGAGTGCATTCCTTCATCCCCAGGGGGTGCGTTCCAGGATTACCAGATCAAAGACAAAAAAAACAGAGGGGGGCGTTACAGTACAGCTATGTCTAGATAAGAAACTAAACTACTTAGCAAGGAAGCTATGCACCTTGTTTCCATCTCAACGTTTAATTTTCAGCTTAAACTGAAGTGTACTTTTAGGAAAGGAAACAAATCTGATTTACAAAAAAAAATGTGCTGTGTTTATTATACTTATCCTTGAAGAGATTTAGATAATGTTCCATGGATACTATATAACAAGACTCCTGGGAAAATAAAGCAAAATAAACTAAGGGAGAATACAAGGCAGCTGGCAGAAATGCCCTTCTTACAAGGTCCATAGAGATTATACCATGCTAATCTTAGAATTACCTTCCGTAGCCTGCAGACAAGTCTGCTTTAATAGGTCAAGTCTACATAAAGATTGTAAAACAGAAGAATGAGCCATGATCTAATGGAGTTACTTATACTCCTGAAATAAGGACCATTTAAAAAAACAAAACAAAAAAAAAACAACAGTATTGCATTTAACTAGAGGATGCAAAACAACTAAATGTATTTTTAAAAATGTAAAACTACACAGTGAAAAGGCGCCAGAAGGAATGTGTAAGGAATGTAAATGTAATGGCAGAAAACAAATACAGAGCGGATCTGTTCTGTGACAAGACATGCAAGGGCACATTAATGAGCACCTTGCATATTTGACAAAAGATGTTTGCTGTGGTTACCACAGCAGCAAGTACACCAAGATGCCCCACTAATACAAGGGAAATGTGAACTGGAAGCAGAACAGTCATTAACATTTCAACTGAAAACAAGTTGCACAACATTGGGAATAACTGAAAAAGAACCACGCAAACAATGCTAGTCATCTAAATTACAGCTAAATAGGGTTATAGGCTATTAGCGGAATCCAGACCCGGTATAATGTAGTTCCTCTATAGGATAAAGAAAAATGTATCAGAATTTTAAATGTTTCACCAACAAAGACTGGTTGCCTAGTCTACAATTTCTGACCAAGAAACATATACTGCACTGCTAAGCTGATCTTGCACATTAAAAGGCAAACAAGAAATAACTAAGATTCTCTTATCTCCTGCCATTTACATTTATTTTCCTGCTTTTATCCTTTAAAAAAGTGCAACAGACACGAATGGCTGAATACGGGTCACAGGAGTGCAAAACGAAATGCACCTCTGTGACCTACACGAGAAGTTAGGCCAGAAGAGCTTTGGCCATACTTCTCCTTTAATACTAATTTTGGCATGTAAACAATTACTTGGACTGTAGTCAGTAGTCCCCAGTTTCCAGAATGACCAGTTTTGAAAACGTGTCCAAACTGACCAAGTCCCATTGTTTCAGGGATTGTTGTAGAAAAGGATCAGGTATAGAGTCAGATCACATTGTAGATGTACATTGGCAAGCTGTCAATACAATTTAATTGGGTCCATATGGGCAATTCATGAGTGGTGTGGGGTGACACTAAAGTTGTCAGATGGTGGTGTAGCACTTTCCCCAGGTCTGGGACACCAAGTCCACCAGTCAATTTGCAGTGGCATAAAACGTGCAGCTAACCTAAGTCAAGTCAATGGGAGTGCCATATAAAATTCAGGAGCTTTCAAAGTTCTATATGTAGGACATGACTGGGTATTTGGAATAGTAAGACCTTAACCACTTAAGCCCCGGACCATTTCGGGCCATTAGGACCAAGCCTGTTTTTGGGATTCGGCACTGCGCTGCTTTAACTGTAAATTGTGCGGACATGCAATGTTGTACCCAAATGAAATTTGCGTCCTTTTCTTCCCACAAATAGAGCTTTCTTTTAATGGTATTTGATTGCCTCTGCGATTTTTATTTTTTGCGATCTAAACAGAAAAAGACCGAAAATTTTGAAAAAAAATGATATTTTCTACTTTTTGTTATAAGAAAAATCGAATAAACTCAATTTTAGTCATACATTTAGGCCAAAATGTATTCAGCCACATGTCTTTAGTAAAAAAAATGTCAATAAGCGTATATTTATTGGTTTGCGCAAAAGGTATAGCGTTTACAAACTAGGGTACATTTTCTGAAATTTACACAGCTTTAAATTTATGACTGCCTATCTCATTTCTTGAGGTGCTAAAATGGCAGGGCAGTACAAACCCCCCCCAAATGACCCCATTTTGGAAAGTAGACACCCCAAGGAAATTGCTGAGAGGCATGTTGAGCCCATTGAATATTTTTTTTTTTCGTCCCAAGTGATTGAATAATGACAAAAAAAAAAAAAAAAAATTACAAAAAGTTGTCACTAAATGATATATTGCTCACACATGCCATGGTTATATGTGGAATTGCACCCCAAAATACATTCTGCTGCTTCTCCTGAGTACGGGGATACCACATGTGTGGGACTTTTTAGGAGCCTAGCCACGTACGGGACCCCGGAAACCAAGCACCGCCTTCAGGATTTCTAAGGGCGCAAATTTTTGATTTCACTCCTCACTACCTATCACAGTTTCGAAGGCCATAAAATGCCAAAATAGCACAAACCCCCCCCAAATGACCCCATTTTGGAAAGTAGACACCCCAAGCTAATTACTGAGAGGCATGTTCAGTCCATGGAATATTTTATATTTTGCCACAAGTTGCGGGAATATGACAAACTTTTTTTTTTTTGCACAAAGTTGTCACTAAATGATATATTGCTCACACATGCCATGGGCATATGTGAAATTACACCCCAAAATACATTCTGCTGCTTCTCCTGAGTACGGGGATACCACATGTGTGGGACTTTTTGGGAGCCTAGCCGCGTACGGGACCCCAAAAACCAAGCACCGCCTTCAAGGTTTCTAAGGGCATAAATTTTTGATTTCACTCCTCACTACCTATCACAGTTTTGAAGGCCATAAAATGCCAAGATGGCACAAAACCCCCCCAAATGACCCCATTTTGGAAAGTAGACACCCCAAGCTATTTGCTGAGAGGCATGTTGACCCCATTGAATATTTTTTTTTTTTGTCCCAAATGATTGAATAATGACAAAAAGAAAAAAAAAAAAATGTACAAAAAGTTGTCACTAAATGATATATTGCTCACACATGCCATGGTTATATGTGGAATTGCACCCCAAAATACATTCTGCTGCTTTTCCTGAGTACGGGGATACCACATGTGTGGGACTTTTTGGGAGCCTAGCCGCGTACAGGGCCCCAAAAACCAAGCACCGCCTTCAGGATTTCTAAGGGCGTAAATTTTTGATTTCACTCCTCACTACCTATCACAGTTTTGAAGGCCATAAAATGCCAAAATAGCACAAAACCACCCCAAATTACCCCATTTTGGAAAGTAGACACCCCAAGCTATTTGCTGAGAGGCATGGTGAGTATTTTACAGCTCTCATTTGTTTTTGAAAATTAAGAAAGACATTTTTTTTTCTTTTTTTTTTTCTTTTTTTACATTTTCAAAACTTTGTGACAAAAAGCGAGATCTGCAAAATACTCAACATACCTCTCAGCAAATAGCTTGGGGTGTCTACTTTCCAAAATGGGGTCATTTGGGGGGGTTTTGTGCCATCTGGGCATTCCATGGCCTCCGAAACTGTGATAGGCAGTGAGGAGTGAAATCAAAAATTTACACCCATAGAAATCCTGAAGGCGGTGCTTGGTTTTTGGGGTCCCGTACGCGACTAGGCTCCCAAAAAGTCCCACACATGTGGTATCCCCGTACTCAGGAGAAGCAACAGAATGTATTTTGGGGTGTAATTCCACATATGCCCATGGCATGTTTGAGCAATATATAATTTAGTGACAACTTTTTGTACATTTTTTTTTTTTTGGTCATTATTCAATCACTTGGGACAAAAAAAAAAAAATATTCAATGGGCTCAACATGCCTCTCAGCAAATAGCTTGAGGTGTCTACTTTACAAAATGGGGTCATTTGGGGGGGTTTTGAACTGTCCTGGCATTTTATGCACAACATTAGGAAGCTTATGTCACACATCATCCACTCTTCTAACCACTTGAAGACAAAGCCCTTTCTGACACTTTTTGTTTACATGAAAGAAAATTTTTTTTTGCAAGAAAATTATGTTGAACCCCCAAACATTATATATTTTTTTAAAGCAAAGGCCCTACAGATTAAAATAGTGGGTGTTGCATTTTTTTTTTCCACACAGTATTTGCGCAGCGATTTTTCAAACGCATTTTTTGGGGGAAAAACACACTTTTTTTATTTTTAATGCACTAAAAAACACTATATTGCCCAAATGTTTGATGAAATAAAAAAGATGATCATAGGCCGAGTACATGGATACCAAACACGACATGCTTTAAAATTGCGCACAAACGCGCAGCGGCGACAAAACTACATTCATTTTTAAAAGCATTTAAAAGCCTTTACAGGTTACCACGTTAGATTTACAGAGGAGGTCTACTGCTAAAATGACTGCCCTCGATCTGACCTTCGCGGTGATACCTCACATGCATGATGCAATTGCTGTTTACATATGACGCTAGACCGATGCGTGCGTTCGCCTTTGCGCAATAGCAGGGGGGGACAGCGGTGCTTTTTTTTTTTTTTTTTTATTTTTTTTATTATTTATTTGGCTTTTTTATTTTATTTTTAAACTGTGCCTTCCATATTTTATTTTTTTACCATTTTTATCGTTATCTCAGGGAATGTAAATATCCCCTATGATAGCAATAGGTAGTGACAGGTAGAGCTGCACGATTTTGGGAAAAATGAGAATCACGATTCTTTTGATTAGAACAAAGATCACGATTCTCTCACGATTCTTTAAAATGGTAAATTTAAAAAAAAATTAAAAATTTGCTTGTCGTCTTTTTTTTTTTTGCAAAACTTTCTTATTTTTAATATTTTTATTATTCTTTACTTTTTAATTTCTTTATTTTATTAATTTAATTATTATTTTTTTATCATTTTTTTTCCACTTTATTGCCATCACACAGGAGAAAACAATTCACTGTGTGATACCAATTGGAGGTTCTCTTTATTGACCCTCTCACTTCCAAAAACAGGAGTCCTAGTACTCCTGTCACAGCTGAGATGGGAAGAGCACAGGTCTCTTCTCTCACTGTGAACATAGGCGGCAGGGACAGGAGACAGACGGAGGACAGACTCGGCGGCCGGGGGGGGGGGGGGGGGGACGGAATCCCGAAGACAGCCAGCCAAGTGTGGTATGTGGGGGGGGGGGGGGAGAGAGGGGGGAGAAGGGAGGACGGACAGCAGCACACATTTTCTTATAGAAACTCACCGCCGCCGGTATGTTGAAATTGTCTCTCCTCTGCTCGCACACAACCCTGCCTCCTCCTAACCCTGCGCTGTGATAGACAGAACACATCCCAGCATTGATTGGACCCGCATTCTGTCTATCACAGCGTGGGGTTAGGAGGAGGCGGGGCTGCGTGCGAGCAGAGGAGAGACTGTTTCAATGCATCACGCTCTATGATCAATTTGCGTTCCACGCTGGTTACGTGGAACTGGCGGGGATTTAAGAAAATCGCGGTCATCCAGCCTGGAGATCGTGGGGGGGGGGGGTGAATCGAGATCGCGATTCTCAAACGATTAATCGTGCAGCTCTAGTGACAGGTACTCTTTTTTTGAAAAAAATTGGGGGGTTAGACCCTAGATCTTTCCTCTGCCCTCAAAGCATCTGACCACACCAAGATCGGTGTGATAAAATGCTTTCCCAATTTCCCAATGGCGCTTTTTATATCCGGGGGGGGGGGACATTCCCTCCCACTGCTTGTAAAAGCAGTCTAGAGGCTAATTATCTGCTAGAATTGCTTTTACATGAAAGCCGGCTGCTGGCTGAAAAGAATGATACCAAGATGATACCTAAACCCGCAGGCATCATTCTGGTATAAACATTCAAAGTCCAGCAACATACCAGTACGTTGCTGGTCCTTGTTGGACATGTATTGTAATCTTTTTTTTCATACAGCCTATTGGCTGAACGAAAAAAAGAGATTGATTGGTGGGTATGCCCACCATTAGAATACCTCCCTTCATCCACCCACTTCTAATGATGGGCATATATGCCGAAGCATGGGGGCATCCTCCCGCAAAAAAGTTATGCCGCGTACACACGGTCAAGCCTTCGTCGGAATTTCGACTGTATGTACGCGGCATAAAAGGTTATGCCGCGTACACACGGTCGGACTTTTCCACGGATAAGCCTCCGTTGGAATTTCGACCGTATATACGCGGCATTAGGAGCAAAATCGCTCCTCCGCCCCTGCTGCCCCCATGCTTCGGCATATATGCTCTTTTTTTTAACTGTGGTGGTGAAATCACCTCCTACAGCGTTGGAGTCACGGCTTTATGTATCGTGGGAGCAAACACTGTTGCTGTCAAGATAAATAGATCCGCGCTGCAACTGAATGGCGTACCTGCTAAGCAAATGGTGGTTAACATTAAAACAAAGTAACATTACAGTACAACAGTAAGACCTTACCATGCCATACCTGCAAAGCAAATACCAAAACAAAACCTAGTAAAAAATAAAAAAATGTTTTAACGCAACCTGTGCCTAAAATATATATATGCCGAAGCATGGGGGCATCCTCCCGCAAAAAAGTTATGCCGCGTACACACAGTCGGAATTTTCCACGGGCAGGCCTCCGTCGGAATTTCGACCGTATGTACGCGGCATTAGGAGCAAAATCGCTCCTCCGCCCCTGCTGCCCCCATGCTTCGGCATATATGCTCTTTTTTTTAACTGTGGTGGTGAAATCACCTCCTACAGCACTGGAGTCACGGCTTTATGTATCGTGGGAGCAAACGCTGTTGCTGTCAAGATAAATAATTCCGCGCTGCAGTTGAATGGCGCACCTGAAAACAAAAAATTACATACCTGAAAAGCAAGCATGATAAAACATTGCAGAATAGAATACAGTAAAAAAAGAGCAGAACAATAGAGAGAAAATAGAGAGAGAGAGAACAATAAAACGACAACTATTTTTGGTTTTTTTATTTTATATTTTTTTGTGTTTTGTTTTTTACGTTTTTTTTTTTCTTTTTTACACTTTTTTTTGTAACTTTACAACTGTAATGGTTCGGGTCTCTCAAAATGTAATGGCATCTTGGGAGACCCTGTGTAAGTGTGTCCTAGTCTGTGAAATGCTGTACCCTACGCTAAAACTTCACTTTTGAGTGGTAGCGTTCAAAACATTCACCTTGGCAAAGACCAGGCTTGTCAGGACAGAGTGGACAAAAACTACGGGTGTCACGCCTAAATCCGCGCTTGCTACAGACACGACATCTTTTTTGGGGGTGGCTTTGGGTAGGGGTACTCGGGAGGACATACGAATAATGCCTCTCATGCAGCCGGCTTACTGCATTTGGTTGGGGATGGTGAGGTGCAGAACCGCCTGGATACAGGAGTTCTGTGACTATCTCATTCTGGAATTTTAGAAGAGATAACGTCTCGCCTGAAGCTCTGTATAGCACATGAGCGTTCAGCAAAGCCAAATTGGAATAATGATAGAGACACTTTTTTGTACCAGCGTCTCGCCTTACGGTCAATTAGATACGGCGCCATCAACTGGTCGTTGAGGTCCACCCCTCCCATATTTTGGTTATATTCGTGGACACAGAGGGGTTTCTCCACAACACCAGTCGCCGTACGAATTTGGACTGTCGTGTCTGCATGAAGGGAGGTAAGAAGGAAAACATTCTTATTGTCCCTCCACTTCATAGCGAGCAAGTTATTACACTTCAAGCAGGCTCTCTCCCCCAGCCTAAGACGGGCATCTACAAGCCGCTGGGGAAAGCCCCGGCGATTAGGTCGCACGGTGCCACATGCTCCAATCTTATGATCAAACAAGTGACTAAACAGTGGCACGCTCGTGTAATAATTGTCCACATACAAGTGGTACCCCTTTCCGAATAAGGGTGACACCAAGTTCCACACTATCTTGCCAGCGCTCCCTATGTAATCCGGGCAGTTGACCGACTCAATCTGACTGTCTTTTCCCTCATAAACCGTAAAGTTCACTACATAGCCTGTTGCCCTGTCACAGAACTTGTAGAGCTTGACCCCGTATCTGGCACGCTTGCTGGGAAGGTACTGCTTGAAAGACAAGCGGCCAGAAAATTTAATCAGGGACTCATCAACGCAGACAACTTGATCGGGAATAAACAAGGCTGCAAAACGTTCGTTGAAGTGGTTTATGAGGGGCCGAATTTTATAGAGCCGGTCGTATTCAGGGTCCCCACGTGGACGACAAAGTTCATTGTCGTTGAAGTGCATGAACCGCAAAATCTGCTCGTATCGTGCCCTGGACATGGAGGCAGAGAACACGGGCATGTGGTCAATTGGGTGCGTGGACCAATAAGCACGCAATGACGGAAATTTATGTGTGCCCATGTTGAGGGAAAGGCCCAGAAAGGTCTTAAATTCGGAAACCGTAATTGGTTTCCAATTTCTGGCAATTTTAGGCAACTGGGGGTTAGCGGCGATAAATTGACCAGCATATAAATGACTCTGGTCCACAATAGATCTATAGAGATCTTCCGTGAAAAACAGCGAATAAAAATCGATTGGCATAAAATCAGCTGTTTCCACCTGAATACCGGGTTGGGCAGTGAATGGGGGAAGTACGGGTTCTGCAGAAGTGGTGGGGACCCAATCAGGATAGGCGAATTCTGCAGGAAGGGCAGTATGGGCATGACGGGCCTGCCTTTGTCTTCTTGGTGGCAGCGGGACACTACTTGTGCTTGCCACCTCGCCAGCTTGAACTGCACTTATGGGACTCGCCACGTCACCAAGTGTTACTGCAGTGCTGGATGTACGTCCAGGCTGTACTAGGCCGCTGGTGCTTGCCAGTTCACCAGAAGGAATAGCGGCGCTAGTACTACTCTGCTCCATGATACGAGAGACCTGCGGTTCTTGCTCCTCAACAACCTCAGAAGATCGGGATCGGGTACGCCTGACCTTAGCAGGGACCTCAACTTCGTCGTCAGAGCTATCTGACGTGGGGCCGCTGACGTCACTGTCTTCTACGGGAAGATATTCTGAGCCTGAATCTGACAGATACGTGACCTCCTCTTCACTATCTGTCATGCTCAGAATCTCGTAGGCCTCTTTACTAGTGTACCTTCGACTTGCCATTTTGGGCTCTAAATTTAGGGGTACACTAGTAAGATTCACAGGAAAAAAAGCACCTGACTGTCGTCAGCAAATATATCAAACGCTACAAAAAAACTGTTAGCGATCGCAGGGATCAGGCCTGTCTCTGCGAACGCTGCAGTTATGTGTGTTGTGTTTGGTAAGTGACAGTGATCGATCGATACTGCACTTGGGTGGGCTGGGCTGGGCTGGGCGGAGGGGCTAAACACAGGTACTAGCAGGTATCTGGGCTGATCCCGCTAACACTGTGTTTTTGGGAACCCTAAACCGCTGGGGATGCTAGTATAGATCTGATCAGATACTATACCACTAAGGGGGGTGTATGCTTTGCGCGTGGGTGTTAGCGTTACTGGCACTAACCTAACACTGCCTGGGGCGACGCAGACCCTCTCTGGCGCTAAAACCTAATTGATCTCACCCGCCGGGCGATCAGGGGGGTTAAACCTTTATTGGGTTATATACGGCGGGTGCCCTGATGCTATAAAAAGCAAACTAATCAACCAGCGTCACCCGTAACCTTTATATGGTGATCACTGGTGAAAGGGTTAACTAGGGGCAATCAGGGGGTTAAAACCTTTATTAGGTTAAATATGGGGGTACCTGACACCAATAAAAACCTGCGGCGAACCTAAAAAAAAAATAACTGCCTATCTAAAACACCAGCGACACGAATACAGCGATCGGAAAAACAATCGCTTAGTGACGCTGAAGTTAGGGGGTGAAAGGGTTACCTGGGGGGTGATCAAGGGGTTAAACCTTTATTAGGGGGGGTTAGGGGGCTACCCTGGACCTAAAGGGGCCTAATCCTAACTGCCTTGCAACTTTTTACAATCACAGATGACACTAAATGCAGTGATCAGTAAAATAAATGATCACTGCAATCAGTGACACTGTGATTGGGGGCTTTGGGGTGACCTGGGGGGTGATCTGGGGGTGACTGGGGGGTGATTTGTGTGCCTATGTGTACCTACGTGTCAGTGGACTGTTGGAGCACTAACCTCTGTCTTCACTCCTCGGCGCCGGGAACGAAAAGACCGCGGCGAGGGAGATGACATCACTTCCTCCAGCCTGTGTTTACATCACATGGCGGAGGAAGCAATTTCATTGGCCGGGAGCGATCGCGAGGGGGGGGGGCGGAATCAAGCGGCCGCCCCCTCATGCCTGATCGCTCCCGAACACTTAACGGCCGCTCACTGCAGTGAAGGGGGGTCCGGATGGACCCCCCAACTGCACAAAGGCGATCACGTAGATCTACGTGATTCTGCCTGTCCGTGCCATTCTGCCGACGTAAATCGGCGGTGGGCGGTCGTTAAGTGGTTAAAGTGTAGAGTATCTTTGAAAGGTAGGTCATTTTGGGGCTCAAGAAAGTATAAAGGGGGGGGGGGTTCTTAATGCATGAGGCTGGGTTCACACTGAAGCACGAAGCGGCTCACAGCAGGGGTCCAATGCATCCCTGTTCACCATTTCAGGTCCGATTTCAGCCTGAATTTTTGGCTGAATCCATGCCAGAAGACACAATCTCCTGACACGCGTATTGGATGCAGGGTAATCCGTATCTAATTCGCAATAGTGTAAACCCAGCTCAAGGCTTGGTTCACACTATCTTCACATTCGGCTCACAGCAGGGGTCCGGTGCGTCTCCGTTCACCGTTTCAGGTCCTATTTCAGCCCGAATTTTGGGCTGAATTCGGACCTGAAACAGACCAAAAGACGCACAGTGCATGTGCAAATTTGCACAATTGCAAAATTGGAGATGTGTGAACCGGCTCCATAGAGAGCCGGTCAAAATCTCCTGCTATTGCGAATTGGATGCAGGGAGCCCACATCCAATTCGCAATAGTGTGAACCCAGCCTCAAGGTAAAAACATTCTGCCTTTAGAACCACTTTAAGCTGACCATACATGGATCGGCTGAATAATGATCCATGCATGAGCAGGCTAGTTGTACACAAGTCGGTCCATCTAAAGCCTCATACACACGGTCGGACTTCCATCTGACTTTTCCGTGGATTTTTGTCCGAACGGAGTTGGCCGGGAACACCCATAGCATACACACCACAGGACTTTTCTGCAAACTTTCCCAAAACTTTTTCCAACATCACGTGGTTTTTCTGCTCTTTACCACCACCCTTTGGTCAACTTCTGGTATTGTTGGTTGATTTTAACATTATTTGTTTTGTCCATCGGACAAAAGTCTGATGGTTTTCTGTACACACGGTCAGACTTTGCTCCATCGGACTTTTGTTGGCCAAAAGTTTGTCCGTTTGCAGACCGAACTTTTGTCTGATGAAGACCAAAAAAGTTTGTCCGATGGAGCGTACACACGGTCGGATTTTTTGTCAAACTTGCTCAAAATGAAGTTTGTTGGCAAAAAGTCTGACCGTGTGTAGGGGGCTTGAAGCCTCGTACACACGGCCGAGTTTCTCGTCGAAAAAAACACGTCGTTTTTTTCGACGAGATCCTTGGACAAGAAACTTGTCCCGGCCGAGTGTACAGACGCTCGATTCAAAGAACCTGCGGTTCTTTGAATGGAGTGTACGCGGTGACGTCATCGACTACGACGAGCATGCGCTCATCACATTCGATGCCGTCGCCGCCATCTTGGTATACCCTACCTATGCCTAGGAAGCTACCGCGCATGCGTCGAATTCATTTCGAACATGCGCGGGCTTCCCGGAGGACAGGCAAGTGTACACACACACACACACACTCACTTTTCTCGTCGAGAAACAGGCTGACGAGAATCTCGACGAGAAAATAGAGAGCAGGTTCTCTATTTTCTCGTCGAGATTACTGGTCGGTTTTCTTGACGAGAAACCATACACACGAACAAATTTCTTGGCAAGACATCTCTGCCAGCAAGTTTCTTGCTGGTTCTTGCCGAGAAACTCGGTCGTGTGTACGAGGCCTTATTGATTTTTTTTGTTCAACCTACTGGCTGAATGAAAAAGGCTTCTCATCTATGACCAGTTTTAGTTCAGTTTGTCTTGCACAAACACTGGCTGTCAATACAGACATGATTAGGACATTAAGGGAACTGGAGCATTCTGCACAATACACACTCCTAGACTCTCCTCTCCCTTCCAAATGCTCTCAGTTTAGTGATTACTTTAGCAGTGAAGGAACTTTTTTTTCCTTGAATCGGTCTGGACTCCTCAGTGAATAGATTGCCCCCTCAAAGAAGATGTGCTGTGAGGCCCCCTAATAGGCCAGCTGGGTGCAGGGTCTGGTACAAGAAGACTGCCTTTACTCTTAGACCCCTTTCACACTGGAGCGTTTTTATAGCGTTTTATCATTAAAAATAGCGCTATTAAAACGCTCTCCATGCATCTCAATGGACCCTTTCACACTGAGGCGTTGCGCTGGCGGGGCGTTGAGAAAAGTCCTGCAAGCAGCATCTTTGGAGCAGCTTTTGGGCGCTGAAAAATAACGCTCCAAAAACGCCCCTCTCCATTGAAATCAATTGCCTAAATAGCGCCTATAATACGCTCTGAGCTGTAGGAAAGTCACATGATCTCCCAAAAATGTAAACATGCAAGCAAAAAAAAAAAAAAAGGAGCATCTAAAACAGCAGGACTGAAATTGCCCATGCTGCAATAACGCTCGAAAAACGCTGTTAAAATGCCTGCAGCGTTGCGTTAATTTTACCGCTAGCGCCCTAAAAACACGGTAAAATCGCAGTAATAGCACTAAAGGCATTTTAGGGCGTTTTAGCAAAGCCTCAGTGTGAAAGAGCTCTCAATGACCCAGTTACCAGAGTTTTTTCAGTTGCCATGGTGACCGGGAATAGTCCAGCTTTGCAGCCTAGGTATTTAAAGTGTATGACTAGCCAATTGACAATTTGGAGGTCATGTAAAAATCCAGCCAACAGACTATTCCCTGGGATTGTGGTGCACCTATTGCTGATAATCCATGGACATCTTATCTTACAAACATGCAGAAATTACAGACCTCTATAAAACAAAATAAATAGGACCGGACTAATTTATTTTAACTGTTGGAAAAAAAAGAAAAAGGAAGACGGATACTTGCTCATTCTCTAAAACCACTGCACAAAGTCTATGGCAATCCATTTGTTTTTGTTTTTTTAACACAAAAAGCACCTATGCAGTCATTTTCCCCTTAAAAAAAATAGACACGTGGGAGTTATCAAATACATTACAACTTTCATGATATAATAGGGCTGAGAAACCTCCATAGAGTGCACTAAAGGGTCTACAGGCATATCAGAATGTTTGTCTTGTCAGAGTTCTGGTCAGATCAAGCAATTATCTCATATCTGTGGGCTCTACCTGACCCCAGAAGATGTCTCCTTGCAGAGTTTGTTATGTGAAAATAAAATGGATTATACAAGGCTTGGAATTTTCCAGCTAATCACTATAGCTCCCTCTCCACAGGCACAAAATTGTGCATTGCGTAATGCCAATATGAGGGTTTCAAAATGATCTTCGAGTGCACCTGTACCCAGACTAATAATACTCCAAAACAAGCCATCCCTGGGTTTTCAGAGGTGTCAAACTCAATTTCATTGTGGGCCGCTTTAGCATTATGGTTGTCCTCAAAAGGGCCGGTTGTATCTGAAAGACTATATAAATGTATCCAAGGCTTTTTTCCCCCTCATGGAATAGGTGCAGGAACCCAAACATGCCCCCCCCCCCCATTCTGAACTGCATCCCACAGTGGGTGTGGCCAACCTGCACTAACAGTGGGAGGATCTTAACGGAGCAATAAATACCAGGAGCGCATTATGTGCGGAGTTCAGGGATGCACTGTGTACAGAGTGCAGGGTTAAAGCGGTTGTATACCGCAAAACTTTTTTTTTTTTTTTTTCAGAACCTGCAAGGCAAAGTCATAATGAGCTAGTATGACTAGCATACTAGCTCATTATCAATCACTTACCGTAGATCGAAGCACGTCCTCCGTCGCATCCATGATACCCGGAGTGACATCCGGGTATCGCCGCTCCGGCGCTGTGATTGGCCGGAGCGGCGATGACGTCACTCCCGCGCATGTGCGGGGAACGGCACGATCCCAGCGCATGCGCGAATTCCGGCAGTGTCCGGCAGACTGCCATTCAAAGAGCCTCCGCGCTCAGTGCGCCTGCGCCGTTATCTACGGCGCGCATGCACCGTAGATAGCGGTGCACTCTTTTTTGCAAATATCTCCGAGACCGTGTAGGTCTCGGAGATATTGCAAGCACCTACCAGGTAAGTCTTAATGTAGGCTTACCTGTAGGTGCATTTCATATTTGTGGGTATACAACCACTTTAAGGAGTGCACTGTGTACAGAGTGCAGGGTTAAGGAGTGCACTATGTACAGAGTGCAGGGTTAAGAGGTGTGCTATCCACATGATGCATGGTTAAACTCTCTTTCACAGGCTGTCCACTTCTCACTTCCACCTCTCCTGGGTTCTGACCTCTGCATCTCCCTTGTTCCCGTCATGAATTCAGGGCAAGCAGGGATCTGTAAAAGCCACCGAGAGGAAATCTGTTCTTGTAAACACAGAAGGCATCAGTGTCTACAAGTAACAGTGGTGAGCGACAGCTGGAGGTGGCAGAACGGAGCTCCACCACATTCCGACTAAAAGAAAGCCCTGGGTGCGAGGGCCACATGAAATTGCCGGGAGGGCTGGATTCGGCCTGCGGGCCTTGTGTCTGACACATGTACTCTAGCTACATATACAGGCAGTCCCTGTATTACAAAAAACTCATACCTACAAACAGAGGAAGGGAAATTCACTCCTGTGGGGTCTCCCCTGAAGCTTTATCATCAATCCTTGTTTCCACAAGGACCCAAAATTTTCAAAATCCAATTCTCACACAGACAGAAAGTGAGGTGAAATCTTCTGAACAGGGGCACAGCAAAACAAATATTACAGGGGTCTCAGCATAGGAAAGGGTTATCCAAAAAACGTAAAATAAGTTATTTTTTAGCTGGAGTCACACATAAAATAAAAAATGAACATGTTCCAACACATATACAAATTCAACTTAACAAACCCACAGAACCTTGTTTGTAACCCAAGGACTGTCTGTACTATGAAGAAGTTTGCTACCAAAGATTGTAAAGGTTCTAACTCCCACTCAAACCTGAGCATTTTGTTGCGCAATTCCCATATTTTTAGTGGGACTGTTCGCATGTCCCTTCTCACATGACACTCAAAAAGTACATGACCTTCTTGTACTGCAGAATGGCACAAACACTAACTAGAATGCCTGAAAAACACAAGCTTTTGCACATTTTTACCAAGCACTCCCATTTAAAAGTCTATGGGACCAAAATGTATGATTCTGTTTTGTACTACAAGTTGCGTGAAAAAAAAAAAATCACCTGGCCGAGCTAAAGCTCCATGCACACAGGCCTTAAAAAAAAAAAAAAAAAAAAAAAAAAGTTTGAAAATGTTGCTTGCCTTTAACATATGATTTTAAAATTAATGTAATTTCTGAACGAAAACCACATACACAGTCTGAAAATTTGTTCAATTGAGTTTTCTATTCTGCGCCTTCTAATTCTCCCGTAAAGCCTCATACACACGATCGGATTTTCCGACAACAAATGTGCGATGACAGGGTTTTGTCAGAAAATCCGACCGCTTGCCTGCTCCATCTGACAATTGTTGTTGGATTTTCTGACAACAAATGTGGGATAGCATGCTTTCAAATTTTCCGACAACAAATGTGTGCCGTCAGATTATCCGATCGTGTGTACACAAGTCTGCCGGAAAAAAATACAAAGTACAAACACGCATGCTCAGAAGAAATGCTAACCATAGCACAACATTAGCAGACGTTGTCCAAAGGGTGGCGCTAAAGAGCAGAAAAAAAACGTAGTTTCGTATTTGTTGGCTGACAAAGTCTGTATGCAGAACAAGTTCACGGCCAACGCCCTTCGAACAAAATTCCACTGCTTTGTCCGACGGAAATCCGATCATGTGTACGAGGCTTTACTGTGGTTGAAAACAAACATGGATTTAACCCCAACGAAAAAATCTAACGAATGCCCTTAAAACAAAATATTTTACATGTATGGCCAACTTTAGTCTTCAACAACTTAACCACTTGCCAACTGTGTATGTATACACACACATACATATACACACACACACACACACACACACACACACACACACACACACACAGCGGCAAGGCGGCTCTCCTGTGGAGAATCACGTACCTGTATGCGATTCTGCACTTCCGGGTATGGAGCGTGCACGTGCACCACCTGCTCCCGCTGTGATTGGACACAGTGGGAGCTAATCAGCAGGTCTGGTGGACTCAATATCCGCTGAAATCCCGAGGGACGCACTGATCGTTCCCGAGGGACGCAGAATAGTGATCTGCATTGTGTACATAGAACATACATTCTGTGAGAAGGGAAGATAGCGATCCTGTGTTTCTGCTAAGCAGGAACACGGATCTCTGCTTCCTCACAGTACAAGCACATCCCCCACAGTTAGTAAGCACTACCTAGGAACACATTTAACCCTTTGATTGCCCCTGATGTTAACCCCTTCCCTGCCAGTGTCATTAGTATAAATGACAGTGCATATTTTTAGCACTGATCATTGTATTGGCATCACTGGTTCCCCTAAAAAAAATGTCAAAAGTGTCTGATTTTTCCACCACAATCCCGCTGTAAGTCGCTAATCGCCACCATTGCTAGTAAAAAAAAAAAAAATTACAATTCCGTAAAAATATTCCATAGTTTGTAGACGGCAAAACTTTTGCGCAAACCAATCAATATACGCTTATTGGGATTTTTTTTTACCAAAATATGTAGCAGAATACCTATTGGCCTAAAATTGATGAAGAAATTTGATTTTTTACATTTTTCATTGGATGTGTTTTATAGTAGAAAGGAAGAAATAGGTTTTGTTTTTTTTAAATTGTCCCTCTTTTTTTGTTTATAGCGCAAAAATTTCAAACCACAGAGGTGATCAAATACAACCAAAAGAACGCTCTATTTGTGGGGGAAAAAAAAGGGACATAAATGTTAGTTGGGTACAACATCGCATGACCGCGCACTTGTCAGTAAAAATGACGCAGTGCGGTATCGCAAAGAATGGCCTGGTCGTGAAGGGGGGGGGGGGGGGAACCTTCCCGGGCTGAAGTAGTTGTAATCCCAAATTTCTGTAACACCATTTTTTTTGCAGTTTAGTGGATAATGCTGTTAAAACCTTATTCACATTGTGTGCACCTCTCAAAAAATGCATCCTCATTCGGTTATAGCCCTCAAATTTGCTGGTCTGTGGGCATGGCAGAGCACAAAAGCTTAGGGGTGGGTATGTTTAGGGATCTAATGTAACACTATTCCCCTCCAACCTATACACTTAGGGGTTGATTTACTAAAGGCAAAAAGACAGTGCACTATGCAAGTGCAGTTGCTCCAGAGCTTTGTAAATGAGGTAAGGCTTCACTTTGCAAAGAATACCCAATCACGTGCAAGAAAAAAAAAAAAATGCATTTTTGCTTGCACATGATTGGATGATGGAAGTCAGAGTTTCTGCTCATTTACCAAGCTCTGGAGCAAGTGCTCTTACAAAGTGCAGTCTTTTTCCCTTTAGTAAATCTCCCCCATACTCACTCTCTCTGTCAGTCTCTCTATGTGTGTGTCGCTTTATACGTGTCACTCTGTGCCTCTCTTTATGTGTCTGTCTTTTTGCGCCTCTCACTAAATACACGTATTAGCCGTCTCCTCGGTAAAAAGAATTTAGAGAAAAAATAGCTGACAGTATGTTGAGAAAGAAAGGTAGTTGTTTACCTGGTTCTGAGGAGATGAATGGGGGAAAGTGAAAGTAAACACACTTCCTGCTCTCTCCGTCAGGCTGAGGCAGCAGGTGACACACCCCCTTCACTAATGCTATGCATGAGTCTCTGTCAATCAAAGGTGAGGGGTAGATCTGAAATGAGGGGAAGCTCTGCTGATTTTATTATCCAATCACGTGCAAGCTAACATTTTGTTTTTTATTTTCCTAGCATGTCTGCCTCGGATCTACAGCGACTGCACTTTCAGTGCAATTTTAGGTGTACTTTGCACTTGTAGTGCAAAATGGATTTGCCTTTCGTAAATAACCCCCATAGTGTGAAGACATACATAGAATTTAAACAGATGCATTTTTCTTGAGCTTTTCTTGCGCTAAAAAGGTGCTGATCATGGCCGACAAATGTAAATATTTTTTAAACTCATGACATTAATTAAAAAGTCAAACATAATACAATAATATATTTTAAAAAAAAAAAATATATATATATATATATATATATATATATATATATATATATATATATATATATATATATAAATAATTTTTAAAAACAGTCATTTTCGGTGGCAAAATTTCAATTCGGCGTACCTCTAGTTATTTATTTCAATGGCCAGAAAAAATTATTTACTCTAGCCAATTAAATGAATTAACGCCCAAGCGCTTGATGTGCCTAAACACTTGCGCCAGGCGTTTGCACCAAAACGCCACTGACAGGAGGAAAGGCATTTAATCTAGGTTCATACTGAATGTGTCTTTAAATTATGCGCCTTTACTTGAAAAATCGCACAATTGCAAAGCCTCACGTCAGTGTGACTTGGCTGACATTTGTGCGATTTCATGCACAGATGTCTATTCAATGTCATGCACATGAAAAATCACCAAAAGTAGAGCAGGAACCACTTTTTCAAATGGGTGCGGCACTGCAAAGTCGGCGACGCACCGATTTGAACAGTTACATTGCCGGCAATAGGGTGCGACTTGTCATGTGATTTGGACCTGTCAAATTGCATGACAAGTCACACCGGTGTGAACGGGGGGGCTTTGGAGAGATTGCAAAATTTCCAGTGTGCATGAATCCTTAAAGGGGAACATTGCTCATAACAACTTGCTTCTTGATGGAGGCTGCCATTTTGCTGAAGGCCGGAGCCTCCAAACAGCAGTAAATCATAAAGGGGAATAAACCCATTGATTTAACAGTTTCAAAATACAGTTACATTCCAGGAATGCTGAAATTGCTAACTGTCACATTAGCTTCTGTCTTCAACCAAACTGTCAAACCATCAAATGGCTGATGTCCTAACTGATCACATGTGCAGCACCATGACAGTTGCAGTTTAAACAGAAGATGCTTCCTTGGCTCTAAGACCCCTTTCACACTGAGAGCGTATTGCAGAGGTTAAAAATAGCGCCTGCAATCCACCCTTAGAGCCCTTTCACACTGGAGCACCCATAGCGTCGGCGGTAAAACGCTGCCATTTTTACCGCCGATGCTATGGGCGGATTTGCTGCGCATTTTGGCCACTAGCGGAGCTGTTTTACCCCCGCTAGCGGCCGAGAAAGGGTTAAAACCATCCCCAAAATGCGCTGCTGAAGCAGCGCGTTGCGGGCAGTATAGCCGCGCTGTCCCATTCATTTCAATGGGCAGCAGCGGTGGAGGGGCGGTAAACACACCGCTCCTTCACCGCTGCAAAGATGCGGCTAGCAGGACTTTTTCTAACGTCGTGCTAGCGCAACGCTGCAGTGTGAAAGCCCTCTGGCTTTCACACTGGAATGAATGGGGCAGCAGTTTAGCAGCGTTTTGCAGGCGCTATTTTTAATGCTATAGCGCCTGCAAAACGCTCCAGTGTGAAAGGGGTCTAAAACAGCTGCTCTATTGTCTCCAGTGTAAAAGCCTGAGGGCTTTCACACTGGAGCGGTGCGCTGGCAGGGTTAGGAGCGGTGAACTCACCGCTCCTGCCCATTGAAATCAATGGGCAGCGCCGCCGTACCGCCGGCAATACGCCGCTGTAGCGACACATTGCTGGCGGTATTAACCCTTTCTTGGCCGCTAGCAGGGGTTAAAAGCGCCCCGCTAGCGGCCGAAATGCGCCGCAAATCCGACGGTAAAATAGTGTCATTTTACCGCCGACGCTATGTGAAAGGGGTCTAAAGGATAGGAGGGTTAAATTCCACTTTTAGACCCCTTTCACACTGAGGCGGTTTTGAGGCATTTTAGCGCTAGAAATAGCCTCTAAATAACGCCTGAAAACCGCCTCCAATTCATTTCAGTGTGTCTTTTCACACTGGGGCGGTGCACTTGTGGGACGTTAGGAAAAGTCCGGCAAGCAGCATCTTTGGGGCGGTTTGGGAGCGCTGTATACAGCGCTCCCAAACCGCCCTACCCATTGAAATGAATGGGCAGCTCTTCCAAAGCGCCTGAAAAGCACTTCGGAAGCGCCGCAACACTGGCGCTTTTAACCCCTTCTTTAGTCCCTGCTGTCATTTCCAGTCATGGAAGCTGCCATCTTTGCCTCTGTTTAATCTTCAACTGCCATGATGCTGCAGTTGTGATCAGTTAGGCCCCTTTCACACTGGGGCGGTTTGCAGGCGCTATTTTGCTAAAAATAGCGCCTGCAAACCGAGCCCAAACAGTGGCTCCTTTCTCTCCAATGTGAAAGCCCCGAGGGCTTTCACACTGGAGCGGTGCGCTAACAGGACTTAAAAAAAAGTCCTGCTAGCCGCATCTTTGGAGCGGTGAGAGGAGCGGTGTGTTTACCGCTCCTTCCCATTGAAATGAATGGGATACCGCGGTAATACCGCCCGCAAACCGCGGCTGTAGCCGCGGTTTGCGGGTGGTATTAACCCTTTTTCGGCCGCTAGCAGGGGTTAAAACCGCACCGCTAGCGGCCGAATACCTCTGCAATCGCGACGGTATAGCGCTGCTAAAAATAGCGGCGCTATACCGCCACCGCCCCAGTGTGAAACCGGCCTTAGGACACCAGCCATTGGAAGGTTTGACAGTTTGGTTAGGAGCACAAACAATGTGACAGTTCAATTTCTGGCACGTGATGGGAATGCAACTGTTTCTTTAAACTGTTAAATCAATGAGTTTACTCCGCTTTAAGTCCCCGTACACACGATCCGAAAATCGGACGACAGATCGTCCAACATTTTTCGTTTACTAGTCGCAAGTAGAAATTGAATAGGTTACTAAAGTCACGAAAATTCTCGTACGACAGGAAGCAAAAAGGGAAGTGATGTAATGTGTTGTAATGTATTTGTGTTGTATTTTCGGACGACAACTGTACTGACTAAACGAAAATCGTACAATCTGGTATTGTACGAGGAAAATTTTCGTGCATGTCCGATAAAATAATATCGGATGAACTGTCATGATCGGCTCACGAAAGCCCTGTACTAACGATCCGATTATCGTACGATTCTTCCTCGGATGACATTTTTCGTACGATATTCGGATCGTGTGTACGGGCAATTAGCCTGGGTTCCCACTAGAGCTGCACGATTAATCGTGAAGAATGGAAATTGCGATCTTTTTCCTATCCGGTCTTCAAAACAGCATGTCACGGCTTCTCACAGTTCTCACAGCTGGAAAAACAAAATCCAGGCAGCCTGTTAGTTTTAGGCTCCATGCACACTGAAGCTGATAAACTGCAGTTTATTGGCGTTTTTTTTAAAAGCCCATTAACTGCACTCTATGTTAGCCTATGTGTTCATGCACACATGGTCTTTTTTTAGCGTTAATGAGTAGTGGAGTTAATGGCTTTTTTCTGAACGCAAGAAATTTGCGTTCAAAGTGCCGTTTTTCGGCTGGGAAAAAACGCAAAATGCAGAAAAACGCAAAAAAAAAACGCTAACACTGAAAAACGCTAATAAACGCTATTGCAAAAACGCTAAAAAACGTTGAAAGGCTCCCTGCAAAGCTACTGGCGTTTTTTATATATTTTTTTTTAGCATCCAGTGTGCATGGAGCCTTAATACAACATGGAATAAGTGGAAACAAAGTATCTTTTCGTTCTTTTTTTTTTTTTTAAGGCTCCATGCACACTGGATACTAAAAAAAGTTATAAAAACGCCAGTAGCTTTGCAGGGAGTCTTTCAACGTTTTCTCAATAGCATTTATTTGTGTTTTTCAGGTTTTTTTTTCGGTTATTTTTTCAATGGATCAAAAAACGCTGGCGAGCTGCGTTTGAGCGTTTATTGACGCCAAAAAATGGCACTTTGAGCGCGATTGTCGGGCGTTCAGAAAAAAGCCCATAAACTCCACTGCCCATTAAAGCTGAAAAACGTCCATGTGCATGGACACATAGGCTAACATATAGTGGAGTTTTTGGGCTTTTAAAAAAAAAAAAAACGCCAAAACTCCAATAAACTGCAGTTTATCAGCTCCAGTGTGCATGGAGCCTTAGGCCCCTTTCACACATGTGGACCGACAGCTTTCGGCTTCACGGCCGGGCACTCACTGCGCATGCGCGAGCGGCACTGCGCAATCTGAGTGGCCAGACGATCGCCTGGGACCTGTCACATGTCCCAGGTGATCGACTACAGGGAGGGGCCCGCCTTAGGCGATATGACGAGTCACCTAAGCGGGCCCTGGGTGGAAGGAGGAAGTGGGACAGGAAGTCCCACTCCTACTGAAGCCCCCACTCCCCCCCAAAAAAAATGACATGCCAAATGTGGCATGTAAGGGGGCGAGGAGTGGATTAAGCGGAAGTTCCAATTTTGGGTGGAACTCCGCTTTAAAGGAAAGAACTCCTGCGTGTAGATGAAGGAAGTTTAACCATTTAGAGACCAAACCTTTGACATTTTTTGCTTACAAGTAAAAAAAAAAATCATCATTTTCTGCTAGAAAATTACTTGGAACACCCAAACATGATATTTTTTATTTTTTTTGCAGAGACCCTAGAGAATAAAATGGTGGTTGTTGCAATATTTTATGTCACACCGTCTTTTTGCGGTTTTTCAAACGCAATTTTTTTTTAAAAAATACACTTTAATGAACTAACAAAAGTTAGCCCAATTTTTTTGTATAATGTGAAAGAAGATGTTACACTGCGAGAATCTTGATCTTTATTCTAAGCAAAAAAAATTGTGATTCTCATTTTAGCCAGAATCGTGCAGCTCTAGTTCCCACTATTGCGATGCGGGAACCAGCGCAATTCCAGTGCCGGTTCCTGCATCACATCTCCCCCGCAGGCAGTTCACACTGCCCTCTGCGAACCGCAGCGGGTGTCAATACAATGTTAATGACACCCCCAGATCAGTTTGCAGATCGCAGTGCGAACTGTGAATTCGGACAGGAATCGGATCACACGAGTGTGAACACCCATGTGATCCGATTCCAGTGTGGGGGGGAAAAAAAAAAAAAGGGTTCCTGCACCTTTTTCGTGTGAATCCAATGCGAGTTCAGCCGTACAACTGTATGGCTGAATTGGCATTGCAGACATCGCATGTGATCGGTACAGCAATGCGAAGAACATCCAATGTCTGTGTTTGCAATAGTGTAAACCCAGGCTAAAGCTGAACTTTTTTTCCCCATGCAGTGGGGGCTATGCTGATTTTTATCTAGGGCATTGGAGAACAGAGATATACTCACCTAATCCTCCCAGTGCAAAACCTGCAGCTCCAGCACCCTGCAGTCTGGTGCGGTGGGCTGTTCCTGACATCACGCCCATAGACCTGTTTTGGACATGAGGAACAGCCCACCGCTGGATCGTGGGGGAGCGCCACTGGAGCGGAGGATCAGGTGAGTATGCAGCTTTCTGGTCACCCCTAGATAAAATAATCAGTTAACCTGTGCAGTGGGGCTGGGAGGATTCAGGCTGCACTTGTAATGATCCAGTAATGAGAAACGCCTGCCATGCAGAACCCTGGAGATGTAGATGACAGGCAGAGCTAGAAGAGTCCCCCTTAGGTGTCCATCCCTGCGCAGTCCCCCTTGGGTGTCCATCCCTGCGCAGTCCCCCTTGGGTGTCCATCCCTGCGCAGTCCCCCTTGGGTGTCCATCCCTGCTAGAGGAGTGCAGGCTGGTCACGTGTTGCTCACTCACCGGTTCTCTTTATCCACTTGGTTGATGTCCTGCTTGTGCAGCAGCTGTCTGATCTTGGGGACATCTCCGGCGGAGGCAGCCCGGTGTAACTTGCTCAGGTCCTTGTCCTTCAGCTCGTAGCCCACAGACAGCACACTGCCGCTCTCCGAAGGGCTGGGAGAGGGCCCGCTCTTCTTCTTCTTCCCGATACCGAAGAACTTCTTCATCTTCCCGCACACCGACGGCCCATACCCACCCGGACAACGCCGTCACCTACAGCCCGTACCCACCCGGGGGCATCACACGGCCCTGGCTGCCAGTTACCAAGTCCCGCCCCCAAGCGTAGCTCTGTTACTAAAGACAGCAGCCAATCAGGGAGCGCGTTCCTTCCATGATGCTGCGTGCTGTACACACAGCTGGAACTTCCGGTCTGCTTCCCAACAGTCCTTGTGTGATGCTTTGTGGTGTGTTTGGTTACCGAACGTTATCAGCAGTCCCTAACTGGCCCTTGTTAGGAACCCCTTCCATCTGTGCTGAGAGATCTGGGATTATATGTACTTTTTAGTTACCCATGTGGTTAGATGGCAAAACTAGAACTTGTGCTTTAAGTTATGGTGACCAGACATCCCCGGTTTCCGGGGACAGTCCTTGGATTAAGGACACTGACCAAGTCTGTCCCCGGTTTTGTCCCCGGATTGGATTTAAACAGTCAGTGCAGAATAAAAAAAATAATAATTCTGAATTACACCCCCCCCCCCCGCTCCGCTGCTCATACTGGCTTAGGGGGGTGTATTTTTTTCCATTATCTTCACCCCTTTCTGATGATCATGTGCTGGTCAGGGTGGAGGGAATATTTTTTCAGTTTCGGGGGCATGCCCATTCAGCTCCGCTCGCATGTTTTGCCTTGGCTCAAGTCCCGGCCAGCCGCCTGCCTGCTTATCTCCTTGCCTTCCCCGGCGGAGTGATCTTCCTCTGCTCCCCACCCAGTAGTAGCCGGGCGGCGACGGGCAGAGCGTCGCTGATTGCCGCCATTACTAGTAAAAAAATAATATGTCCCCGGATTTCATTTAAAAAATCTGGTCACCTTACTTTAAGTGTTCTGCAAGTGTACAAGTTGCCAGTGAAAACGTGCAACAAGTTAACACTGTGAGTGGCTAGAGCCGCAATGACATCACTCCCGCGCATGCATGCAGAAGCCCTGGATTACATCAAGAAGCTCTGAAGTTCCGTCACGATACACCAGACCTTCAGAGCGCATGCACCACTGGCGGCTGCATGCAGGGTGAATATCTCCTAAACGGTGTACGTTTAGAAGATATTCATTTTACCTACAGGTAACCGTTATTATAGGCTTAACTGTAGGTAAAAATTACAGAGCAGGGTATACAACCGCTGTAAGTTATGTTGTGCAATAGTCATCCCACCACAGGGGGGCACTGTAGCTGAATTTTCATGCTGTAGACTTAGAGCTCTTGCTATAGACTCACCCCTGAACCTTTGCTTTTGCTAGAGACTTACCACGCAAATTTGCTACAAATTGAAAAAGTGTCAACTAGAACGTGTGCTTCAAGTGCTCTGCAAATATGCAGCAAGTTAACAAGACTTACAAATTTTTGGCACGGTATTCTTGCTATCTGGGTGTACTGGTCATTTTTCTTGTGGACCTTTTGTTACAAATGGGCATTATTGCCAAACCTTCTGCCACTCATGTGGGCTCAACCCCGAGCTGGGCTCTGTGCATCTATTGACACACACAGCGCAACTTGGCCCCACCCCCTGCTCTCACCTCACAGGCTGTGTTTGACAGCAGCAGGAGCCAATGGCTGCCTCTGTGACAGAGAGCTGCTGCTGTTGGGCACAGCACTGGATCGAGATCGGCTCAGGTAGAGTGGCAAAAAAAAGTATGTGAACCCCATAGCATGAGTAATGTGCCATAAAATGTCACAACAATAGACAAACGCAATGTGCATAAAGTGAAACTTTAGGGCACAATTAAAAATGAGCAAACATGCAGGAATTTTAATTCAGAAGAGACATGGTTTGTCTCTAATGCATTAAAGTTACTTACCTGCCTGTCCGCCCTTGTGCAATGAGCCATGTACGCACATCTCACTGTACAAATTCGGCAATGCAGTGATGTCATCCTCACCCAGCCAATGAAGGTGGCTGGCGATTGAGACCCAGAAACCAGCCACGAGTAGATGTCAGCGGTGAGCCGAGGTGAGTATAGTTATGCTTTAAGCCATGGGTGCTTAACCTGTAGCCCTCCAGTTGTTGCAGAACTACAGGTCCCATGAGGCTTTGCAAGGCTGACAGAAGCATGAATACCAAAGGCAGAGGATGATGGGACTTGTAGTTCCGCAACAGCTGGAGGGCCACAGGTTGAGCACCATGCTTTAAGCAGATAACACACAAACACTTCTAGTTTCTCATGTTTTTAACACACCCAATAAATATTCACAGTGACAGAGGAAAAAGTAAGTGAATCCTTAGACTAATAACTTCAACGAAAGCTAATTGGAGTCAGTAGTTTGCACACCTGGAGTCCAATTGATGAAATGAGTTTGGAGGTGTGGGTTAGTTGGAGCTACTGTGATTGAAAAAAGGCACTCAACCATTTTAGGATTGCTGTTCATAAGAAGCATCAGCTGATGTGAACCATGCATTGCAAAATAGGGTTCCCTGAACACATGTTTTGCTATGCCCCTGGAGCTTAGTCATGAGGATTCCCAATGACTAAGCGCCGGGGGCGGAGCATAACACGTTGAGGGCATGGCCTGGCTGGAGCCCAGCTGAGGCTGTTATATTCTCCTATGTAGGGTTTGCAGCGATGTGTGGCTTAGAAAGACACCACCATCCATCAGTCGACAGACAAATTGTCTATAAATGGAGACAGTTTAGCATACCTCCCAACTGGCACGGATTGTGCGGGTTTTACCCGCAGAGGCTCCTCCTTCCCGCACTCCCGCGAGACTATCATGTTTCCCGCACAGCAGGAAACATGAACAGAAGAAGAGGAGCAAAGGAAAACAGAAGGCGCACCGACCTAGTGCACAGCCGTGGCTGTGAATTTTGTTGTCTGGACTCTCTGGTCGTCCGGTTCCAGTAGGAGGCTATCTCCTTTTGATGGAAAGATTGTGTTCAATACTATACTTGCTTTGTGAGTATTTTTAATTCTTCAAACCTTTTAAATAAAACCTAGCCACTGGTAATGCACTAGGTCGGTGCGCCTTCTGTTTTCCTTTACTTTTCAGTCTTAAAGAATACCAATTGTTCTGAGGAGGGCAGCAAGATTCTTGGTCATTTCCCTACGGAATACTCTGGTTGTGCCACTAAGAGACTGTACATCCGAGCGCAGGAGACTGTTTTTGTGTGCCGTAGAAGAAGAGGAGCAGCAGCAGGTAAGAGCCCCCCCCCCCCCCCCGCGCGATCGGCGCACTAGTATCCCCCCCCGATCGGCGGCCCCCCGCCGCGCCCCCCCCCCCCGCAAGTTTCAAAATGTTCCGGCGGCAACCATCACCCCCCCCCCCCCCCAACTTCTGTGGCAATTCACGTTTTTTTTTGGCAATGTCCCGCACCCCCCCCCCCTCAACAACTCTGGTTGGCAGGGGAGAGGGGACATCAGAATGTTCCGCAAAGGGACTTTACAAAGTTGGGAGGTATGGTTTAGTGCTCTGGCTACTCTTCCTAGAAGTGGGCACCCAGCCAAGATGACTCCCAAGGCACAATGCAGAATCCTCAATGAGGTAAAAAGAACCCACGTGTAACAGCTAAAGGCTTGAAGACATCACTGAAACTAACAAACATCCCTGTTCATGAGCCTGGAACTGGCAAACACACCTGTTCGTGAATCTGCCATACGCAAGTCTTTAACCACTTAAAGAGAAGGTCCACCCTAAAAAAAACGAAATAGCCAAAAAGGCTAAAAAAAATAAAAAATGTATACTTACCAGAAATGGCTGTTATTAGGCAGATCGTCCTAATCTGCCTCTTCCTGGTCCGCAGTGAGGTTCTATGTTCTCCTCCTTGCGTTGCCGCCTTCTGGGACACACAGGACGGTGTGCCCATTCACAAAAACGCGCAACTCGCGCATGCGCAGTAGGAAACGGGCAGTGAAGCCACAAGGCTTCACTGCCTGTTTCTCTTAGTGAGGATGGCAGCCCCAGGTCCGAGGGACAGATCGGCCTCGGGCGGTCGACATCGCGGACAACCTGGACAGGTAAGTGTGCTTATTAAAGGTCAGCAGCTACAGTGTTTGTAGCTGCTGTCTTTTAATGTATTTATTTTTATCGCCGGACCTCCGCTTTAACCACTTCCTACCAGATGGACCTCCCTGGACGTCCTTGACTTTGAGCCGGGATATCTGAATGATGGGTGCAGCTACAGGCATCATTCAGATATCGTTTTTTTGAGCCGGCGATTCTGTGCACCGTAAGAACGATCATAGCGGCTGTTCCGCCGCCTGATCGTTCTTACAGGCGGCGAGAGGGGACGCCTCCCGCCACCCTCCGGTGCTTCACCTGTGCGATCGGTGAGTCGGTGACAGGATCCGTCGGCCCCGGCTGCCTACCATAGAGATTTCCGGCGGACAAGATGGTCGCCGGAGTCTCTATGATCGTTTGGAGGCCGGGCGCGATGTTATGACGTCACGCCCGGCCTCTGCATTCAAAAAACCGGCGCCGCCTCAGCTAGAAAGCGGTGATCTTTTTTTTTTTTTTTTGGTTTCAGGCATCCCAGCCTAGAGGTGAGATGTGGGGTCTTATTGACCCCATATCTCACTGTAAAGAGGACCTGTCATGCTTATTCCTATTACAAGGGATGTTTACATTCCTTGTAATAGGAATAAAAGTGATCAAATTATAATTTTTTTTTTTAACCACTTCGCGCCCGGGCCATCTGCAAAAGACGTCTGCAAAGCGGCGCTCAATTGCTGAGAGGACGTCCATGGACGTCCTACTATTTACTTCCGCAATGCGCGCTGCCGCGGGCGCGCATCGGGGAAAAGCTGTGCCCGCCGTGTCAGGCGGGTGCCGATGTGCGTGCCTGGCGGCCGCGATGTCCGCCAGGTACCCGCGATCGGCTGTCACAGAGCCAGGGACGTGGATCTCTGTGTGTAAACACAGAGATCCACGTCCTGCTAGGGAGAGGAGACTGATGGTGTGTCCCTTGTACATAGGGACAACCATCAGTCACCTCCCCCAGTCAGTCCCCACCCCCCACAGTAATAATCACTCATGAGGGAACATATTTAACCCCTTCCTGCCCCCTAATGGTTAACCCCTTCACTGCCAGTCACATTTATACAGTAATCAGTGCATATTTATAGCACTGTTCGCTGTATAAATGTGAATGGTCATAAAAAAGTGTCCGATGTGTCCGCCATAATATCGCAATCACAATAAAAATTGCAGATCGCCACCATTACTAGTAAAAAAATAAATAATAAAAAAAAATCATAATTCTATTCCCTATTTTGTAGGCGCTATAACTTTTGCGCAAACCAATCACTATACGCTTATTGTGATTTTTTTTTTATACCTAAAATATGTAGAAGAATACGTATCGGTCTAAACTGAGAAAAAAAATAGTTTTAAAAAAAAAAATATTGGGATATTTATTATAGCAAAAATGAAAAAATATTGTTTTTTTTTCAAAATTGTCTCTCTATTTCTGTTTATAGCGCAAAAAATAAAAACCGCAGAAATTATCAAATACCACCAAAAGAAAGCTCTATTTGTGGGAAAAAAAGGACGTCAATTTTGTTTGGGAGCCACGTCGCACGACCGCGCAATTGTCAGTTAAAGCGTGACAGTGCTGAAACCTGAAATTTTGCCTGGGCAGGAAGGGTGTTATGTGCCCAGTTGTCAAGTGGTTAAAGTGTCAAAGTAAAAAGTTTAAAGTAAAATTAACAAAAAATATATATATATATTTAAAGTGCCCCTGTCCCCGGTAGCTCGTACGCAGAAGCGAACGCATACGTAAGTCCCGCCCACATATGAAAACGGTGTTCAGAACACACATGTGAGGTATCTCTGTGAACGTTAGAGCAAGAGCAATAATTCTAGCCCTAGACCTTCTCTGTAACTCAAAACATGTAACAACAAGTAAAAAAAATTAAAGCGTCGCCCATGAGGATTTTTAAGGACCAAAGTTTGGTGCTATTCCACGAGTGTGTTCAATTTTGAAGGGTGACATGTTAGGTATCTATTTACTCGGTGTAACTTCATCTTTCACATTATGCCAAAAAATTGGGCTAACTTTAATGTTTTAATATTTTTTGATTCATAAAACCGTATTTTTTTCCCCAAAAAATGCGTTTGAAAAATTATTACGCAGATATCGTGCGAGATAAAAAGTTGCAATGACCGCCATTTTATTCCCTAGGGTGTCTGCTAAAAAAACATATATATATAGTGTTTGGGGGTTCTGAGTAATTTTCTAGCAAATAAATTTGGATTTTTTACATGTAGGAGTGAAGTGTCAGAATTGGCCCGGATGGGAAGTGGTTAAGGACCGAGCCTCTTTCTGAGATTTGTTGTTTACAAGATAAAACAATTTTTTTTGCTAGAAAATTACTTAGAACCCCCAAACATTAAACATTTTTTTTCTAACACCCTAGAGAATAAAATGGCGGTCGTTGCAATACTTTATGTCACACCGTATTTGCACAGCGGTCTTACAAGCGCATTTTTTGGGGAAAAAATACACTTTTTTGAATTGAAAAATAAGACAACAGTAAAGTTAGCCCAATTTTTTTTTCAATTTTGAAAGATAATGTTACGCCGAGTAAATTGATACCCAACATGTCACGCTTCAAAATTGCGCCCGCTCGTGGAATGGCGACAAACTTTTACCCTTAAAAATCTCCATAGGCGACGTTTAAAAAAATTCTACAGGTTGCATGTTTTGAGATACAGGGCTATAAAATATTTGCTCTCGCTCTACCGATTGCGGCGAAACCTCACATGTGTGGTTTGAACACCGTTTCCATATGCGGGGGCTGCTCACATATGTGTTCGCTTCTGCACGCAAGCTCGTCGGGACGGGGCGCGTTTACATTTTTATTTTATTTTTTCTTATTTATTTTACCTTTTATTTTTATTTTTTTACACAGTTTTTAAAAAAAAAAAAAATATTGTGTCGCTTTTATTCCTATTACAAGGAATGTAAACATCCCTTGTAATAGAAAAAAACATGACAGGTCCTTTTAAATATGCGATCTGGGGTCAAAAAGACTTCAGATCTTAAAATTTGGACTAAAATGCAAAAAAAAATAAAATAAAAAAAATGTTGTCATTTAAAAAAAAAAAAAAAAAAAAGGCCCTTTTAATAGCTATGGGCGGAAGTGACGTTTTGACGTCGCTTCCACCCTGCTATGGTATGGAGATGGGTGGGGGCCATCTTCCCCTCACTCGTATCCATACCAAGCAGGAGAGAGGGCCCGATCGCTACAGACGGCTCCAGTAAGCGGCGGAGGGCACGGGAGACAGGCGGGAGGGGGGAACCTCTCCCCCCGCCGATAACGGTGATCTTGCGGCGAATCCGGCGCAGAGACCACCATTATCAGAAACCGGACCGCCGGCTGAAGATGAGGATACCTGGCTTATGGCAGCTAGCTGCTGCCATAACAGAGATATCCCTCTTAAAAGAGCCGACGTATATATACAGTGGGCGGTCCGGAAGTGGTTAAAGAGGCAGGGTGTCCATGGCAGAACACCACTGAGGAAGCCACTGCTCTCCCAAAAAAATTGCTGCATTCCTGAGGTTTGCCAAATAGCACCTCAGCAATCCACAAGGCTAACGGGAAAATGTTTTGTGGACTGATGAAACAAAAGCTGAATAGTTGGATGGTGCAAAAAGGGCACAGCTTACCAACACCAATACATAATCCCAATGAGGAAGTATGGTGGAGAGTACATCATGATTTAGGCATGCTTATGTAGTGGCCTCACTCTCTCTCTCTTGTATTGGTTGTTTGTGGCTGTTGTCTAGGGGTACTCTGGAGGAGAGAGTGCAGGTCACTACGCCAAGCTCTCACCCTCCGTGTATGTGAGGTTTGAGCAAAGTCTTTTTTTAAATTACCTTCGGGTCTGCATCCTGCATATGGAGCCTCCGCTTCTTCCGTGGAGGTGTATCTGCCAGTAATAGAGCCCCACATCATTAAAAGTTCAACACTTCTTTATTTCTTCAATGCCAGAATGAACATAATCAGTTGAACTTCCATAACAGACAGACAGGGGTGTGGATACGAGTAGGCTCAGGCACAATGAACTCTCCTATCCCTTTCTCGAGCGCATAGGCCTGGCGCACGGTCTCTGCCACCGACCGTGAAGTTGGTAGCTGCCACCTACCGGGTGAACTGTTTGGAGCCCCTGTCACGGGCCTAAGTAACGGTCTCTGCCACCGACCTTAGAACATGGACTACCTTCCGTGTGAATATGGCCCCTGTTTGGCGAGGACATCCATCCCGACGGTCTCCGGAGGCCCTGTCCCGGCACTGGCAATCTGCTGCACCAGATCTACGGGAAGGTCACCTGCGCGGTCCCTTACGCCTGGATTCAGACACCCGATTCTGTGGGTGCCTTAGGATGGTTCCTCCCGGGCGGATCCCAGTGGAAGAAGCTGGGCCCCAGGCCTGAACGATGCAGCTCACCCCAGACTGAGGGTGTCTGGGGTGACTCCCGAACTCCACGTGTCCAGGCCTAGGCCGCCTGGACACCGACCGCTGGACAGCAGCCCTCAGGCTAAAGGTGCCTGGGACTCGGACCTCGTGGCGAAGATGTCCGCCCCCTTTATAGCCTCTCCCAGATAGCACAGCGGGTTCCCCGCCCCGCCGTACAACCGCTGCGAGAGACCAAAAAGGGTACGGCACTCCAGCGATGGTTCAACCCCGGCCCAAAGTGAAAACGACACCTGCTGGGCCGCAGGGAACTGGACATCACTGATGTCTCCACCCGAATCAACATACTGAAAAGTACCTACCCGCTACACTCTCCCCCCGGTTGTTTGACACTGGTCCCCAGTGTCTGGAGCAAACTATGCCCAAAAAAAAAAAAAAAACTGACATAGCCCAATCCAGAAACCAACTATAAATCTCAAAAATGTAAAAAGTTTTTTTTTTTTTTTAAACTTAACTAAACCGTTGTGCCTGAGCCTAACATGAAAGGGGAGGGAAGGGAAACAAACAACACCTAACAACAAAACATATTCACAAATCACATTAACATTTTCCACACCCATCCTAACTAAGACCCGCCCCATTCTCAGTGGTCTTGATGGGACGTTCTCCTGCAGAGGGGAAAAGAAACATTAACACACACAACCCTGACACATATGTTCGTGTAAGAACGAAAAAACTTCTCCGTAAAGAAATCCTTTCCTTCTATAAGTGTGTGTGTGAAAAGTGAATATCGATGCGCAACACTGCCACCTGGTGACAGTGTCGTGGTAACTGCACCCGTTGAAGACTTTCCTCCATCTTCTTCTGCAGTTCTAACTACCCCAAAGTCCACGATCACTCTGTGAAAAGGAAAAACTGAAGAACAAACAACAGCAACAGTCCCCCAATTCCTCCAAAGAGCACAAACACCCGTTAAACTCGGGTACAGTCACAGGGTTTCTGGGTAACAGAACAACAACCCCGGAAAGTTCAGCAGCAGTAGACTAAGCAAGAACAGAGTCTTTTTCCTCCTATAGATAGAACCTTGGGTGTGGCTGGACAAGAGGCTTCAAATGCTGGTCCATTGTCTCTAAATGGTATTCGACATCCTCCCCTTCTTTCCGTCGAATCAGCACCTTATCCGCATGGATGTGCCGACCCAACATCCATTCTGCCTTACAGTCCTTGAAGCGTTGAGATGCTTTGGGGAACACGCGAGGTACCTGCGGGCGTGTGGGACCTGAATGTGCGTCCACACAAAGTCATTGTACCAGCGCTCCCTGCAAACCTCCACCTCATACAAAAGTTCCTTGGATAAATATGGGTATTCCCACCCGTACTCGTTGGCAACCTTTTGGCAGAAAAGGCGTTGTAGTCTCGCTAACGGAGGCATGGTATGGCGATCTCCTTCTCCCGGCAGAACAATAGCATCCGGGTGCCGAGGTACTTTGATCACCTTCATCCTGGGCATAGGTGCCCGCAATAACAGTCTCTTTCCCCCGGTACTAGATACAGGTGGCACCGGGGGTGGAAGGGCAGACTGAGGACGGGATCCCTCCTCAGGCGCTGGTGCCTCCACCCGGGGTGTACTATCCCCCGTTGACATCGGTGGATCCCTGACTCGGCGGGACAAGAAAAGAGGCATCTTGTCCCAACTCTTTTGAACAAAAAGTTTGTCTATGACGACGTCGTCTCCCAAATCGGAGAGCGACTCTAGGTCGGAGGTGTCACACTCATCCACGGGCAGGTAGCCTCTGGTAGAGACTGAATCGCTACCTCCCGTGAGCACAAAGGGCCGTGACTCCCCGACACCTCCGCCCGAACACCAAGTCCCTTTGCCCGGCTTACCTCGGCCCATACTTGAGATGGGATGTCCGGGACTCTTCCTGCCAGTTCCATCCGGGCCGGGCGTAGGCGGGCAGGATGATCCACCGCGACCGCTGGACGGGGCTACCATGCCGGTCTTCCTCTTCGGCGGTGGATGCTGGGAAGCAGTGGTGACCGAGTCAGCATCCTCGGATTTCTCCCGTGTCTCTCTAATCACGACCTCCCCCGTGGTCGCTGCAGTGCGCACAGGGACGGCTGTCAAAGCAGTGATTCCTCCTTCCTGAGTGGTGGTGCCTGTAGTGCGGTTGAGGTGAATGGTTTTTGGCTTCTCGACAGGTGGCTCCACCTCAAATAAGAACTTCCCACAGGCCTCGCAGCGCCCGAACGACTTCAGCTGACACACCAGTCCCGAACAGCCGGGACAAACCAAACCCAGGGCCTCAACGTCCATGCATCAGTACAGGGCGAATCGTCCCCGGGGCTTTAGCCGGATCCCCATATCCGTTATCGGAGCAGCAGTAGTAGTCAAACTCGTGGTAGAAGGATGAAATGGAATCCACAATGTATTTCCGAACATGGCGACTCTCTGTTGATCCATTGCGCACTGCAAGGTTCAGCTTTGACACATTGAGGTTGATTTACAAATATACTGTGCACTGCAAGTGCAGTTGCTCTAGATCTGAAGGAAAGCTCTGAAATGAGGGGAAGCTCTGCTGATTTCTATCATCTAATCATGTGCAAGTAAAAATGCTAAAGAGAAAGTAAAAAGTGGCCGCACACTGCTGATATCGTCCAATAAAAGTCCTTTATTCCTCCAAGATGGGCCAAAAAGCACAAGGACTTGACATGCAGTAATTGTGTTTTTATGCTTAATCCTAACCGTGGTCAGCACCTGTTTGTTATCCTTGTGAGTATCTACACCTGAGCAGTATTGGATTCAGGCAAAAATGCATTTTTCTTTATTTTCCTTGCATGTGACTGGGTATTCTTTGAAAAGTGAAGCTTTACCTCATTTACTAATCTCTGGAGCAACTGCACTTCCAGTACATAGTATATTTGCCTTTAGTACATCATACCCATTTTGTTTGTCTATTGGGACTTAGATGAGCATCAGGTGACATTTTATGTCAAATACTGTAGAAAACCAGTTAATTCCAAGACGTTCACATACTATTTTCTTGCCACTGTAGGTATGGGGTTTGGGGGCTGGAAGGGGCAGGAGCCAATGGCTTCCACTGCCATCAATCAGCCCTGTGAGGAAAGAGAGAGCCGATGGAGTGCCAAGCTAATGCCTACCATACAACCAGAGGGAGCTGTTCTCATGCCGCGGCCATGATGCAAATTTAATGTGACATGCCGACAGGTGTCACCATCTGTCAAACTCTCCTATTCAAGTCAATGAGGCTGCGCTGAAACTGTGAGCCAAAAGCTTCGCTCACAGTTGTGGGGCATTAGTCCCAAAAAACTGTCATTCAGCAAAAACAACCAGCAAATGTAAAACAAAACAAATTCTATAATGAAACTAAATTAGTAACATAACGAATTTATCAGAAACTAAACAAATTTTTCCGTTCTGCACATGTCTAATTGATATTAGTTGAATTAATAGTGCTCCCTCACTGGTATTAGTAGGAGGAATAGTGTCACATCATTGGTATTAGTTGGAGGAATAGTACCCCATAATTGGTATTAGTTGGAGGAATAGTACCCCATCATTGGTATTAGTTGGCGGAATATTGCCCCATCATTGGTGTTAATTGAAGGAATAGTGCTCCATCACTGGTATTAGTAGGAGGAATGGTGCCATATCATTGGTATTAGTTGGAGTAATGGTGCCCCATCATTGGTAGTAGTTGAGTTAATATTGCTCCATCACTGGTATTCGTAGGAGGAATAGTGCCACATCAATGGTATTAGTTGGAGAAATAGTGCCCCATCATTGGTATTAGTTGGAGGAATAGTGCCCCATCATTGGTATTAGTTGGTGAAATATTGCCCCATCATTGGGATTAGTTGGCGGAATATTGCCCCATCATTGGTATTAGTTGGCTAAATATTGCCCCATCATTGGTATTAGTTGGAAGAATATTGCAACATCATTGGTATTAATTTAATTAATAGTGCTCCATCACTGATATTAGTAGGAGGATTAGTGCCACATCATTGGTATTAGTTGGAGAAATAGTGCCCCATCATTGGTATTAGTTGGAGGAATAGTGCCCCATTATTGGTATTAGTTGGAGGAATAGTACCAGATCATTGATATTAGTTGGAGGAATAGTACCCCATCATTGGTATTAGTTGGCAGAATATTGCCCCATCATTGGTATTAGTTGGCAGAATATCGCCCCATCATTGGTATTAGTTGGCGGAATAATGCCCTATCACTGGTATTAGTAGGAGAAATAGTGCCCCATCATTGGTATTAGTTAAGGGTTTAGTACCACATCCTTGGTATTAGTTGGAGGAATAATGTCCAATCATTGTTATTAGTTGGATGAATGGTACCAATCATTGATAATATTGGGAGGAATAGTGCCCAATCGTTGGTATTAGTAGAAGGAATAGTGCCCCATTGTTGGTGTCACTGGTAGGAATCATGCCCCACTGTTGATGTCCAGTGGAAGGAATAGTTCCCCAAGTGCCAAACCAAGACAGACAAATGGCTGTATTCCGGCCCCAAGCCACAATTTGGAGACCACTGTAATTGAGGGAGATGGTTCTGTGAATGTTTTCGCAATATTTCTGTGTACCTTCATTCAAAGAGCAATCTACCCAGGGCCAGATTAAGAACATCATGGGCCTGGTGCTGAGGATTTTAGTGGGGCCTTTTATAAATAAATAAAAATGCAAACAATTTTTTATTATAACAAATTAAATTAAAGAGAGAGGGGGGATGAGAGAGAGAGAGAGAGAGCGAAAGGGGATGAGAGAGCGGTGAGGGGTAAGGGAGGGGGGATGAGAGAGAGAGAGAGGATGCGCATGAGCATGCGTGGGAATGACATGAACGCAGCTCGGCCAAGACAAGTGACCAAAGGCACAGAACCCAGAAGGAAGACCAGGTGAAGATGGAAGCACCCGGGCCCCGCTGGATTGATCACAGCGCAGCACTTGAGGGCATTGTGGCATAACCTACCTCAGGTAGTAGTAGTAATGTTAGCAAAGTTTACTACCGCTTTAATATCACAGGATCCCAGGAGCCTCTCATGGGGCCCCCTACTGACCCGGTAGCCCTTGGGCAGTGGCTAAGTGCATAGTTGCCAACATTTCAAAAATATTTTCAGGGCCACTTTTTTTTTACAAGTGCTATATTTAAGCCTCGTACACACGACCGAGTTTCTCGTCAAAAAAACACTGCCGAGAGAGCTTTCTTGCCGAGAAAACCATTCGTGTGTATGGTTTCTCGTCGAGAAAACTGCCGGGAATCTCGATGAGAAAAATAGAGAACCTGCTCTCTATTTTTTCGTCAGGATTCTCGATTTTCTCGGCCTGATTTGCGACGAGAAGACCGGTCGTGTGTATGCTTTTCCGAGCCTTAAAAAATTGCGCATGCTCAGAATCAAGTATGAGACGGGAGCGCTTCTTCTGGTAAAACTATCGTTCGTGATGGAGATAGCACATTCGTCACGCTAAAACGAACTGAAAGCACGAAGACTGAAAAGCGCGAATCGTCTCTCACCAAATTTTTTACTAACACGCGATAACACAAGATCAGCAAAAGCAGCCCAAGGGGTGGCACCATTGGAATCGAACTTCTCCTTTATACTGCCGTCGTACGTGCTGTACATGACCGCGCAGAACAACAACGAGATTTGGAATTGACAGTGTGTATGCAAGGAAAGCTTGACAAGAAGCTAGTCAAGCTTGACAAGAATCTCGTCGAGAAAATCGACGGGTTTTTTACGACAAGAAACTCGGTCGTGTGTACGAGGCTTTAGAGTAGCTGAGATCCCCTATGTTCCTCTATATATCCCAGTAGTAAATCACAAAATTAAATAAGTACTAATAATTGGGCAGAACAAATGAGGACTGTGATTTCGTTTAGTCCTTTAGTTTAACTAACAAAAGTGTGCCCATTCTAGAGCTGGTAACATTGAGAATGTTCAGTATAATTTTAAAGAACTGTTTTCGTGGGTAAGAGGCATTGGGGAGGAGTATGGACTGTATAAAAGTGGGAAGTATGTGCAGGTGAGGGAGAGGAATGTGGAGGGTCTAACAGTGGGCACTATGTACAGGAGAGGAGTGCGGAGGGTATGGCAGAAGGCACTATGTACAGGAGAGGAGTGTGAAGGGTATGATGGGGGCAGTATGTACAGGAGAGGAATGTGGAGGGTATGATGGGGGCAGTATGTACAGGAGAGGAATGTGGAGAGAAAGATAGCTGGCAGTATGTGCAGGAGAGGAGTTTGGAGGGTAAGGTTGGGTTACAGTATGTACAGGAGAGGAGTGTGGAGGGTATGACAGTGGACAGTATGTACAGGAGAGGAGTGTGAAGGGTATCACAGTGGGCGGTATGTACAAGAGAGGAGTGTAAATGGTATGATAGTGGGCAGTATGCACAGGAGAGGAGTGTAGAGGGTATGATGGGGCCAGTATGTACAGGAGAGGAGTGTGGAGGGTATGACAGTGGGCGGTATGTACAGGAGAGAAGTGTGGATGGTATGATAGTGGGCAGTATGCACAAGAGAGGAGTGTGGAGGGTATGACAGCTGGCACTATGTACAATAGTGGAGTTTATGAATGTGGGCAGTATGTACAGGAAAGCAGTGTGGAGGGTATGACAATGGGCAATATGTACAGGAGAGGAGTGTGGACGGTATGATACTGAGCAGTATGTACATGAGATGTGTGTGGAGGGTAAGACAGTGAGCAGTATGTACAGGAGAAGAGTGTGGAGGATATAACAGTGGGCAGTATGTAAAGGAGAGGAGTGTGGAGGGTATAACAGCCGGCACTATGTACAATAGAGGAGTTTATGAATGTGGGAAGTATGTACAGGAGAGGAGTGTGGGGGGATGACAGTGGGCAGTATGTACAAGAGAGGAGTGCGGAGGGTATGACAGTGGGCAGTATGTGCAGGTGAAAAGTGTGGAGGGTATGACAGTGGGCAGTATGTACAGGAGAGGAGTGCTGAGGGTATGACAGTGGGCACTATGTACAGGAGAGAAGTGTGGTGGGTATGACAGTGGGCACTACTGTATGTATAGGAGAGAAGTGTAGAGGGTATGACAGTGGGCACTATGTATAGGAGAGGAGTGTGGAGGGTATGACAATGAGCAGTATGTACAGGAGAGGAGTGTGGAGGGTATGACAGTGGGCACTATGTATAGGAGAGAAGTGTAGAGGGTATGACAGTGGGCACTATGTATAAGAGAGGAGTGTGGAGGGTATGACAGTGAGCAGTATGCACAGGAGAGGAGTGTGGAGGGTATGACAGTGGGCACTATGTACAGGAGAGAAGTGTGGAGAGTAGGACAGTAAGCAGCATGTACAGCAGAGGAGTGTGGAGACTATGATGGTGGGCACTATGTATATGAGAGAAGTGTGGAGGGTATGACAGTGGGCACTATGTATAGGAGAGGCGTGTGGAGTGTATGACAGTGGGAACAATGTATAGGAGAGGAGTGTGGAGGGTATGACAGTGAGCAGTATGTACAGGAGACGAGTGTGGAGGGTATGACAGTGGGCACTATGTACAGGAGAGAAGTGTGGAGAGTAGGACAGTAAGCAGCATGTACAGCAGAGGAGTGTGGAGGCTATGATGGTGGGCACTATGTATAGGAGAGAAGTGTGGAGGGTATGACAGTGGGCACTATGTATAGGAGAGGCGTGTGGAGGGTATGACAGTGGGAACAATGTATAGGAGTGGAGGGTATGACAGTGAGCAGTATGTACAGGAGACGAGTGTGGAGGGTACGACAGTGGGCACTATGTACAGGAGAGAAGTGCATGACAGCGGGCACCATGTACAAGAGAGGAGTGTGTAGGGTATGACAGCGGGTGCTATGTATAGGAGAGAAGTGTGGAGGGTATGACAGTGAGCAGTATGTACAGGAGAGAAGTGTGGAGAGTCTGTACATAGTGCCCACTGTCATGTGAGGCAGATGAAGGAATCTGGGAAGGAAAAATGTAAAGGTTTGTGCAAGGATGATTAGGGACTGCGTAGTGGTTAAGCAGGCCATACATGGATTGAAATTACGTCAATTAAGCAGAGACCAGCCAAAGTTGATCTATGTATAGGCTAGCTGGTTTTACACAAGTCAATCTATTAACTGACTTGAGTACAACCAGCCTGTCAGGTTTTTCCCAGCTGCCAGCTATAGTTAGCACTGATCATTGTATTCACAGGCAGAACACAATAACACTGCAGGAGTGAGGTCAGCAGGTGAGAGGGTGTGTGAGGACAGGCTGGGGAGAGATACTAGTCAGCGGCTGGGTAGGCACTGGCTAGTATCAGAGCCAGATACTCACAGGTTACATACGCAACGATCGTTAGAGCGGGAGAAATAATTCTAGCACTATAACTCCTATGTAACTCTAAACATGTAACCTGTAAAAAATGTAAAGCATTGTTTAGTATACAAAAAAAATTGCAAACTTTAGTGGGTTTTTTTTTTATTTTTATGAATGAAACAGTTTCTTTCCCCAAAAAAACACTGTGTAACATAAAAAGTTGCAAAGACCACCATTTTATTCCATAGGGTGTCTTCTAAAACAATATATATAATGTTTGAGGGTTCTGAGTACTTTTCTAGCAAAAACAATGATGATTTTTACATGTAGGAGAGAAGTGTCAGAATTGGCCTGGGTGGCAAGGGGTTAATTACCATAAGTAATATACAAATAATTATTATAAGCACTGTGAGCTCATCCACTCAGTCTGCTGCAGAGTGTGCCAGCTTGTATTTAAACTGGCCGCTCTGTATGTAGCTTTTGATAGGCTGCGCAAGCAGCCCCATATCTCCGGGACCATAAATGATAGCAGCCCCATATTTTAACCAGTGGTGGGGTAGGTCTTCATCTACATACCTCCCTCTCTGTGACACCTGGTCGCTGAGCTACAACCCTCAAAGTCGATCTTTTTATTTATTTTTTGGGGGGAAAATGGGCCTATTTCGAGAAAAGCTGCAGCTCCAATAGCCCCTATGTTAATCTGACCCTCAATCTACCTCTTGTGTAGTGTTAGCCTGTGAAAAAAAAAGTGATAAAGGTAGCACTAAATGTCACAAAACATTAATATTTACCACTTTTTTTTAGTGAATTGACTGCTTCTGAGATAAATATCACATAAGTTATTCTAAGGCAAAATTAATGCAATTTTTAAGGGATTGTTTACAGTACAGAGTTTTTACAGTCTGAACCATGATCCACTTTCAGGACGCTCTTTAGACAGCAATAGACAGATGGTGAGGAAGTGTTATGTGGCCTCCTCACCACCTGTTTTAACCCCCTAAATGCTGAACTACTACACTGAAACCAATGCCTGTTGTGCACAGTTGCAGCGCAACCCCTTTCACTTGAATGGGTCGCATTTGGCAGGCAGTACCATCAGGGCCGGAGTGGCCTACCGGGATACTGGTAGGTCGCCCGCCCTGGGGCCGCTTTGATCCGTGGCTGCAGGCTGCAGCGCTCCCCGTCAGGCTCCCACCTCCTCTTTTTTGTCACACACAGTGGAAGGGCTGTGTGTCATGGAGCTGGGTCTGTGTGTTGTCGGCAGGGCCGTCGGAACAGGACAGGCAAACCAAGCAACTGCTTGGGGCCCCGAGCTGGCCTGGGGCCCCAGCAGTCCAGCTATAGTGTGGGTGTTCCCGCACAGCAGGAAGAGGAGCAAGAGGAGGCAGCACGGGAGGAGAAGGTAAGACAAACCCCCCCTTCCGCGATCGCCCCCCCCCTCCTGTGATCGCTCCTCCCCTCCCGCGATCAGGCGCCCCCTCCCGCGATTGTGCCCCCCCCTCCCGCGAACCCGTGCCCCCCCTCCCGCGATCCCATGCCCCCCCTCCCATGATCAGCGTCAATGTCCCGCGCCCCCCCCCCAAGAACAACAGGTGAAAAAAAATCAGTAGCACCCCCCCTCCCGCTTCTGAACTTCTCAACAATTCTGCCTGGGGCCCCCAAATTCCTTCAAACGGCCCTGGTTGTCGGTGGCACTGTAACAAGGTCCTGCCCCCCCTAGACCGGCTCGTGTGATAGTAGATTGTTCCGCCTATCACACAAGCCGGTCTAGGGGGGCGGGACCTTGTTACAGCGCCCCTGACAACACACAGACCCAGCTCCGTGACACACAGCAGGAGATGTCCGCTGTGTGTGTGATCAAGAGCAGGCTATGGTGAGTCTGCATTCATAGGCACAGTAAGGGCACCTTGAGGCTGCAATTTTGGGCACAATGAGGCTGCGATTTTGGGCACAGTGAGGCTGCATTGATGGGCACAGTGAGGCTGCGATTTTGGGCACATTGAGGCTGGGATTATGGGCACATTGAGGCTACATTGATGGGCACAGTGAGGCTGCGATTTTCGGCACAGTGAGGCTGCGATTTTGAGCAGTCAGGCTGCGATTATGGGCACATTGAGGCTGCATTGATAGGCACATTGAGGCTGTGATTTGGGTACATTGAGTCTGCATTGATGGGCACATTGAGGCTGCATTGATGGGCACAGTAAGGCTTGCGATTTTGGGCACATTGAGGCTGTGATTATGGGCACATTGAGGCTGCATTGATGGGCACAGTGAGGCTGCGATTATAGGCACAGTGAGGCTGTGAATATGGGCACAGTGAGGCTGCATTGATGGGCACTGGTGAGACTGCATTGATCTCTTGTACCATGTCTGCAGTCTCTGACCATCTCTTGTCTTATATCATGTCTGCAGTCTAAGGGGGGTCACTGATGTAAGGGGGGTGTGAATACAATAATGTAAAGGGACACTGATATAAAGGTTTCCCCCCTTATATCAGTAACCCCCCCTTACCTTAGGGGAGTCTTTCTGCGGTAGGTGGTCTCTGGTCACCAGAGTCACCCCCCCTCCCCTCACGTTCCCAGAGTTCCTGGGGTCCCCCTTGATGATTGACCACTGTTACCACTTTTAACTGGAATTTGCTAACATATATATATATATATATATATATATATATATATATATCCCTAGCCCTATGTGCTTTCATCTATGTATAATACACTCTTCAAATGTGCTTTAAAATGCATGGTTTTCCCTTTCATGAACAAGAAAATAATGACGTTATGATTTTGGACTGGTATAATAATGCTATGGGGCTGGTATGACATTTTTTCCAGGGCTGGTTTATATTCCCAGTCCGGCCCTGGGTACCGTCCACCGAGCACGACAAGGGATATAATTCCTGCTGCGGCATGTGTACAACCCTGACCGCTGCCTCAGCAGCGAAAGGGGGATTTGTTGAGAGGAGGCAAAAACATGGCTCAACCATGGGATTTTACCACCCCCCAATTGCAAGTGTAAACGAGGCCTAAGTGAATTGAATTTTTTGATTTGCACAGACTCAGCCGCTGCTCCCAATCTGACATTCATGTGGGTGCGGGTGCATGTGCCCATACTCACACTGTTGCACTGACTTGGATTTGCACCCACACACAAGTCAAATTGAGAGCAGTGTGCCAATAATCACTGCCTGCATGTGGATGAACACCTGTGCAGGCAAAACACAGCCCTCGTATGGGTGTACGCCTAGGTCCGCCCAAGTGAAGGAGACCTTAATGTTTTCAGAAACAGGTATGGGCTTGTTGACACCATAGAAGACAATTATGTGTTGTCTAGGTGCCTTGTTCATACTATAATTGAGTGGAGATGTGCAGTATGCCTGCCCCAGAGCTCACCTGAAGACTCAGTTATATGGGCTTGTTGACACCATAGAAGACAATAGAAGACAATTATGTGTTGTCTAGGTGCCTTGTTCATACTATAATTGAGTGGAGATGTGCAGTATGCCTGCCCCAGAGCTCACCTGAAGACTCAGTTATATGGGCTTGTTGACAACATAGAAGACAATAGAAGACAATTCTATGTTGTCTAGGTGCCTTGTTCACACTATAATTGAGTGGAGAGGTGCAGTATGTCTGCTAGAGTTGCCACCTCATCCCTTTAAAACCGAACACATATTAATTACACAGGTTCTGTGGCTGATTAAGGTGGTAATTAAACTCACTTGGTGCCTTACCTGCATTAAATTAGCCTCAGAACCTGTGTAATTCATATGTGTTCGGGTTTAAAGGGATGAGGTGGCAACCCTAATGTCTGCCCCAGAGCTCACCTGAAGGCTCAGTTGGTCACCGCAGCTCAGCTGTGGTGAATTAATATTCACTTTCAATAAAGGTATAAAATAAACAATGCCTCGCATTATGATAACAAAGGAGGGGGGACACAAAGGCCAGCACAGCAAATTGCATAGTAAAGTAGACTATCTCTACAGGTCCAATAAGTACGTGGTCGATTGGGAAGGTGCATGGTAATCAAGCCAAGGTCTCAAGATTTTGAGAAATTGTCATGTCTGTCGTTTGGGATAGCCATCAACGATAAATGTGCCTTGTATGTGACCATTAACTTCAGCAAGATAAATAGAATGCTACAGTATTTCTGTGCCTAAACAATAGTCTGCTTAGTTGCCATAAAAATATGCAAATTAAATATATTGAATATATGCTCACAGCGCAGAACATTTTCAACAGGTTTATGCAAGAGCGTCCCATGGGTCCTTATGGAGGTTGACCTGGAGAATAGTGTTAATCATTGTATACATCCAGAGATGTTTGACCTTAGTGATTCTAAAGGTTGTATTTTTTTATTTTAAATAATGAACATTTTATACTTACCTGCTCTGTGCAATGGTTTTGCACAGAGCAGCTTCGATCCTCTTTTTTTTAGGTCCCTCGTCAATGATCCTGGCTCCTCCCCTCTGCCAAGTGCCCCCAATTGCAAGGCTCTTGCTATGGGAGTACTCGAGCAGGCTTGCGCCTGAGCCACGACCACTAATTTCTCCCCATTAGCTCACTATCTGTAATTGACAGCAGCAGAAGCTAATGGCTCCCGCTGCTGTGTGAGGCATCGAGGAGAGAGGGACCCGGTAGAGCCGCTGCTCACATGCACATCGCTGAATCGAGATGAGGCTCAGGTAGGTATAGGGGGGGAGCTAGAATACATATAATGCATTAAGGTAAAAAAAACTTCTTCCTTTAGAACCTTTTTTAGGCATGTGCATCAGATCTCCTAGGTCCCAACATCCCCGCAACAAGATGGATATGTGGGTAAGCATTTAGCAATTTTGGCAGGAGTATAGCAACACCGAGACAAGAATTCATAGGAATTTTCAAGGACCTGTACATTATGAGAACCTTTTAAAAAGGGCCAACCTAATCCTAGTCTAATCCTCAACCAAAACATTTTTGTTAAGGTCCAATTCCCATCGTGTACAGTAAAGGGGATTTTGGTTATAGGAATTACCAAGTATGGAGGATTAAATTAGAGAGACTACCCCTTGTGTCAACAGATTAGAGTTACAAAATGCATTCTATGCATTAAAGGTAAAAAACACACCACTCACCACCCCCACCCCGCCCCAAACACTTACCTGAGTCCTCTATTAATCCAGCACTGTGACTGGTTGCTGGTCTTCTCTCCCTTTTCCTGGTCTCGCATGCTTTACTGAGAACAGCGAGAACAATTGGTATCCAGGCTCAGGAGCGGCTGGGGGACTCCCGAGGTAAGGGGCTGCTCTGTGCAATATCTTTGCACAGACCAGGTAAGTATAAACTTAAATTTTTTATATTTTCTTTTTTTATGAAAAAATTTGAGCCATTAATATCACTTTAAAATCAACATTCAGCAAAGAGAGTGGGCGAAAGTTGGCCTACAAGTGAGTGTCCTTGTCAAGTTTTGGGATCATGACAATGTTTGCTTTTAACATACCGTAGTTAGTGGGAGACAATCTTGATGTTTAAGTTGGTTAAACATGTTGACTAGATGCAGTGCTACTATATCAGACAGCTTTTTTTAACAATATGGTGGTGAAACTGTCAGGACTCGGGTGTTTATGAACTTTTGTTTCTTTGATGACTTGAACAACCTCTTGGATGGTTATATCTGCACCTTGTTTGCTGAGCTGTTGTAGGAGATGGCAGAGAGGCTTCAGTGAGAAAGGTCAATAGAGGGCTTCTCATTGGATGCAGCAGGAAGTTTCATTAAAATGGTCTTGGAATGTTTTGGGGGTTGGAAGTACGAACCTGAAATCTAGTTTTAAGAGAGACTGCAGGGCATTTTGGGAGAAAGGAATGCAGTTTATTAACTAATATAGTGTCTATTTTGTTTCCATTAGCATAACATTTCAGTTTAGTGCTCAAACTTCATCTTTAGGCCCTGTTCACATAGGGGCGACTCCTCAGGCGACTCGGTTGCCTGAGGAGTCGCGTCCCGGTCTGTGCTATGGTAACCGTTCTAATAGGAGCGACCTGAGTCGCTCCGACTTAGAAAAAGGTTCCTGTACTACTTTTGGGGGCGACTCAGGGCGACTTGCATTGACTTCTATACAGAAGCCATTATGCAAATCGCCTCAGGCGGGCGTCTCAAGTCGTCTTGAGATCGCGCCGCCGAGTCGCCCCCGAAGTCGTGCCGCCCCTGTGAGAACCGGGCCTAAGTGTTTGTAATTCCATGGGAAAGCACTGATGGAGTTTTTTAAACTGTAGATATTTTTATAATGTTTTTCTTTTGTACTAAAGCCGGCCATAGATGGATCGAATGTTGGCCGGTTCAGCAGGATTTTTTACATGTGATTGCTGGCAGCAGTCATTGTGTTTAGCCCCCACCACCCGCACATACATGTACATATGAACATAAACACATTTAAGAGGAGCCTATGTACAAAACGTTGATTGTGCTGCACATATTACAGTGCCTTGCAAAAGTATTCACCCCCCTTGGCTTTTTACCTATTTTGTTACATTACAGACTTTAGTTCAATTTTTTTTAAATCTGAATTATATGTAATGGACCAGAACACAATAGTCTAAGTTGGTGAAGTAAAATTAGAAAAATATATACATAAAACAATTTTTCAGAAATAAAAAAAATGATAATTGGCATGTGCGTATGTGTTCACCCCCTTTGTTATAAAGCCCATAAAAAGCTCTGGTGCAACCAATTACTTTCAGAAGTCACATAATTTGTGAAATGATGTCTACCTGTGTGCAATATAAGTGTCACATGATCTGTCATTACATATACACACCTTTTTGAAAGGCCCCAGAAGCAGTAACACCTAAGCAAGAGGCACCACTAACCAAACACTGCCATGAAGATCAAGGAACTCTCCAAACAAGTAAGGGACAATGTTTTTGAGAAGTACAAGTCATGGTTAGGTTATAAAAAAATATCCAAATCTTTGATGATCCCTAGGAGCACCATCAAATCTATCATAACCAAATGGAAAGAACATGGCACAACAGCAAACCTGTCAAGAGACGGCCGCACACCAAAACTCACAGACCGGGCAAGGAGGGCATTATTCAGAGAGGCAGCACAGAGACCTAAGGTAACCCTGGAGGAGCTGCAGAGTTCCACAGCTGAGACTGGAGTATCTGTACATAGGATGTCAATAAGCCGTACGCTCCATAGAGTTGGGCTTTATGACAGAGTGGCCAGAAGAAAGCCATTACTTTCAGCAAAAAAGAAAATCTCACGTTTTGAGTTTGCAAAAAGGCATGTGGGAGACTCCCAAAATGTATGGAGGAAGGTGCTCTGGTCTGATGAGACTTAAATTTAACTTTTTGGCCATCAAAGAAAAAGCTATGTCTGGCGCAAACCCAACACATCACATCACCCAAAGAACACCATCCCCACAGTGAAATATGGTGGTGGCAGCATCATGCTGTGGGGATGTTTTTCAGCAGTTGGGACTGGGAAACTGGTCAGAGTTGAGGGAAAGATGGATGGTGCTAAATACAGGGATATTCTTGAGCAAAACCTGTACCACTCTGTGTGTGATTTGAGGCTAGGACGGAGGTTCACCTTCCAGCAGGACAATGACCCCAAACACACTGCTAAAGCAACACTTGAGTGGTTTAAGGGGAAACATGTAAATGTGTTGGAATGGCTTAGTCAAAGCCCAGACCTCAATCCAATAGAAAATCTGTGGTCAGACTTAAAGATTGCTGTTCACAAGCACAAACCATCCAACTCGAAGGAGCTGAAGCAGTTTTGCAAGGAGAAATGGGCAAAAACCCCAGTGGTAAGATGTGGCAAGCTCATAGAGACTTATCCAAAGCGACTTGGAGCTGTGATAGCCGGAAAAGGTGGCTCTACAAAGTATTGACTTTAGGGGGGTGAATAGATATGCACATTGACTTTTTCTGTTATTTTGTCCTATTTGTTGTTCGCTTTACAATAATAATAAAAAAAAAAACATCTTCAAAGTTGTGGACAAAATACGAAAAATGCCAAGGGGGGTGAATACTTTTGCAAGGCACTGTATTGCCACACATGCTGGAGTGAGAGCAATAGTTCTAGGCCCACCTTTGACAAATAACACTAAAATAATGGTCTGTAGGAGTTTTTAAAGGGTTACCTATGGAAAATTGGGGTACCGATGTTTGTCGCTGATTCATAGGCGCATGCAATTTTAAGGTTTGACATGTTGGGTATCTACAGTGTATTTACTTGGCGCAAACTCATATTTTATTTTTAACAAACAATTGGTAACATATTGCATTTGTCTACCCTAAAACTAACTTTAGTGTATTTTTATTTTACTGAAATTTTGCATTTGATAAACTGTTGTGCTTATTTCTTACATAAAAAGATGGCACTTCAATGTAGTAATGTTTTTAAGTAATCTTCAGACCTAAAATGGTTTTTAACATTTGTGCAAAAAAGGATAGTGAAAGGGTTAAAGACTTATTGTATTTCCTTTTAAATAAGATAAATACTTTCCAGGTACATGGACCCAGGGTTTTTTTCAGCAGGAACGCGGGGGAATGCAGTTCCGGCACCTCCAGGACTGAATGTATGTAATGGCAAGGGGTGGTGGGGTGTGCTGTAGGGTCTGTTGATGCTGGCTGCTGGGGGATCTATTGTTACTGGAGGAGATCTATTTTGTGGGAGGAGGGTCTGTTGTTGCTGGGGAGGTCTGCTGTTGCTGGTAGGGGATCTATTGTTGCTGAGGGTGGGTCTTATGTTACTGGGGGGGTCAGTTGTTGCTGGTAGGGATTTGCTGTTGAGGGAGGAGTCTATTGTTGCTGGCTGCTGGAAGATCTGTTTTTGCTGTTGGGGGTCTATGGTTGCTGAGGAAGGGGGTGATATTTTGTTGTAGGTAGTCTGTTGTTGCTGGGGGGGTCTATTGTTGCTTGGGGGTCTATTGATGATGGCTGGGAGAGATCTGTTGTTGCTCCAGGGGGTTTATTGTTGCTAGGGAGGAGGGTATTTTTTTATGGGTGGTCCATTGATGCCAAGGGAATCTATTGTTGCTGGCTGCTTTTGTTATTATCATTAACGAGTTCCATGCAAATTAGTTAGTACCACAAATGTTACATGCTTCTGTATTCTCTAAAAGAAGCGGTCTTGGGAGGTGGGTAGGGGGTGGAACCAAAGAACGGTGCTCAGAGGTGGGTAGGGGGCAAAGACAAGGGATGACTTGGAAAGGGGGAGTTCCTGCACCTATTATTTGAGAAAAAACGCCCTGCATGGACCCATCAGATTAGGTAACGTAGCTGGGTGTAGTAAAATGTCTGCTGCCTTCTTCTGACTGCAGGTGTTCTGTCAGATTAGCAAATCTGGTAGCGGTGGAACACTTGCGCAGCTGAAGGAACGTCACTTCTGTTACCTAATCTGATGGGTTGCCGATTCTGAAGGAACACCGGCATGCCCCCAGCTCCAGGGGCGTACCTAGAGCATTTGGCACCCGGGGCGGATCCTATATCTGGCACCCCCCCCCCCCCACATTAAAATGTAAAAACACCCAACTGTGCCCCCTGTATCCTTCAATATCTCTTTGTCACTACTGTGTACCCCTTCTCCACAACGGCACCTCTGGACCCCTTTACATTACACAGCACCCTGCATCAATGGACCCCTTTACATTACACAGCACCCTGGACCACTTTACATTACACAGCACCCGGCATCTCTGGACCCCTTTACATTACACTGCACCTTGCATCTCTGGACCCCTATTACACCGCACCCTGCATCTTTGGACCCGTTTACATTACACAGCACCCTGCACCCCTTTACGTTACACAGCACCCTGCATCTCTGGGCCCCTTTAAATTACACATTCCCCTGCACCTCTGGGCCCCTTTAAATTACACAGTCCCCTGCACCTCTGGACTCCTTTACATTACACAGCACCCTGCTTCTCTGGACCCCTTTACATTACACAGCACCCTGCTTCTCTGGACCCCTTTACATTACACAGCACCCTGCTTCTCTGGACCCCTTTACATTACACAGCACCCTGCAGCTCTGGACCCCTTTATATTATACAGCCCCCTGCACCCCTTTACATTACACAGCACCCTGCTTCTCTGGACCCCTTTACATTACACAGCATCCTGCTTCTCTGGATCCCTTTACATTACACAGCACCCTGCTTCTCTGGACCCCTTTACATTACACAGCACCCTGCAGCTCTGGACCCCTTTATATTATACAGCCCCCTGCACCCCTTTACATTACACAGCACCCTGCATCTCTGCGCCCCTTTAAATTACACAGTCCCCTGCACCTCTGGACCCCTTTACATTACACAGCATCCTGCATCTCTGGACCCTTTTACATTACACAGCACCCTGTATCACTGGACCCCTTTACATTACACAGCATCCTGCAGCTCTGGACCCCCTGCATGTTACACAGACCCCCTTCAGTGTATCCCCCCTTTCAGTGCAGGCCCCCTTCAGTGTAGCCTCCTGTTCATTGCAGACCCCCCTTCAGTGTAGCCCCCGTTCAGTGCAGGCCCCTTCTGTGTAGCCCCCGTACAGTGCAGACACCCCCGTTCAGTGTAGCCCCCCATTCAGTGCAGCCCCTCTTCTGTGTAGCCCCCATTCAGTGCAGACCCCCCTTCTGTGTAGCCCCCCGTTCAGTGCAGCCCCTCTTCTGTGTAGCCCCCGTACAGTGCAGACACCCCCGTTCAGTGCAGCCCCCCTTCTGTGTAGCCCCCGTACAGTGCAGACACCCCCGTTCAGTGCAGCCCCCCTTCTGTGTAGCCCCCGTTCAGTGCAGCCCCCCTTCTGTGTAGCCCCCATACAGTGCAGACACCCCCGTTCAGTGTAGCCCCCCGTTCAGTGCAGCCCCCCTTCTGTGTAGCCCCGTTCAGTGTAGCCCCCCGTTCAGTGCAGACACCCCCGTTCAGTGTAGCCCCCCTTCTGTGTAGCCCCGTTCAGTGTAGCCCCCCGTTCAGTGCAGACACCCCCGTTCAATGTAGCCCCCCATTCAGTGCAGCCCCCCTTCTGTGTAGCCCCCATACAGTGCAGACACCCCCATTCAGTGCAGCCCCCCTTTAGTGTAGCCCCCTGTTCACTGCAGACCCCCTTCTGTGTAGCCCCCATTCAGTGAAGCCCCCCTTCTGTGTAGCCCCCGTTCAGCGCAGCCCCCCTTCTGTGTAGCCCCCATACAGTGCAGACACCCCCGTTCAGTGCAGCCCCCCTTTAGTGTAGCCCCCTGTTCACTGCAGACCCCTCATCTGTGTAGCCCCCGTTCAGTGCAGACCCCCATTCTGTGTAGCCCCATACAGTGCAGACACCCCCGTTCAGTGTAGCCCCCGTTCAGTGCAGCCCCCCGTCTGTGTAGCCCCCATACAGTGCAGACACCCCCGTTCAGTGCAGCCCCCCTTTAGTGTAGCCCCCTGTTCACTGCAGACCCCCCCTTCTGTGCAGCCCCCCTTCTGTGTAGCCCCCGTACAGTGCAGACACCCCCGTTCAGTGTAGCCCCCCGTTCAGTGCAGCCCCCCTTCTGTGTAGCCCCCATACAGTGCAGACACCCCCGTTCCGTGCAGCCCCCCTTTAGTGTAGCCCCCCCCCTTCTGTGTAGCCCCCGTTCAGTGCCCCCCCCTTCAGTACCTCAGATCAACGAGGCGCCGCGGCGGCACATGCACAGCAGGTCCCCTCCTCCCCCTGTTTACACATAAACAGAGAGAGGGGAGGCGGCTTCACTCTGCTGCTCGTGCTCGGCTGTGCCTGTGTGTGACATCCGGGATCACACAGACACAGCCCGCGGCCGCAAGAGGAGGGGATGGTAGGTGCAGCGGTGTCACGCTGTACCCCCCTCCCTCCCTCCCCTGCATCGCGGCGATTCGGCACTAGTCTCTTGCACTATGCCTGTCACTGCCGCTGCGGCTCTGCCTTAACCCGCGGTGCTGCGGGTGTAGTAAAATCACGGAGGGGGGTGCCGGCCTGACACCCCCCCAGTGTGTGGTACCCGGGGCGGCCCGCCAACCCCCCCGCCCCGCACTTAGTACACCTCTGCCCAGCTCATAACAGCTCCGGCAGAACTCTCACCTAGAACAGAGCTTCTCAACTTTTTTAGGCAATGTTCACACTGTATTTTGGTGTAAAGAATTAAAAGTCACGCTCGCTGTACCTTTAGTGAGGTTTACAGCTAAAAAAAGTTTTTATAATGGTTTTTGTATATTGCTGTTTTCTCTGTATTTGTGTGTAGCAAGGTCACAGGCCTCTTTTAGTCTAATGAGAACCTCCAGAGCCAAGGACAGCTGACATCCTTCTGTATAGAGTGGGTTGCAAGGCATAGTGGGTGTAGTGCAAGTTAGATTCATGGGCGCCAGACACTTCTTGAATGCAAAGAGATTTATTTTCTCTTGAACGGAACAGTGGGTCAGAGGGTTTAGGGCCAGGACACCCTTAGGTAGTTGCAATGTCAATTAGCAGACTCCAAGACTTCTACAGGTAGACAGCCATGCAGGGAAAGGTATCCAGCAAGACACCACATCTGCATGTGTAGGAGCGCTGTCTCCTATGGCAACAGTCTTAAGCCTCGCACACACGGTCGGACTTCAAACAAACTTTTCCGTGGATTTTTGTCTGAAGGGAGTTGGCCGGGCACACCCATAGCAGACACACGGCAGGACTTTTCTGCAAACTTTCCTAAAAAACTTTCCCAACATCACATGCTTTTTCTGCTCTTTTCTGCTCTTTACCGCCACCCTTTGGTCAACTTCTGCTATTGTTGGTTGATTTTAACATTGGTTCTGGGCATGCGTATTTGTACTTCGGACAAAAGTCCGATGGATTTCTGTACACACGGTCGGATTTTGCACCATCGGGCTTTTGTTGCCGTAAAGTTTGTCCGTTTGCAGAGCGAACTTTTGTCCGATGAAAAACGAAAAAGTTTGTCCGATGGAGCGTACACACGGTCGGATTTTTTGGAAAACTTGCTCATTTTGAAGTTTGTTGGCAAAAAGTCTGACCGTGTGTACGGGGCTTTAGAACAGTTCCTAACACAGATTTGAACAAACTCCTTTACTTTTATACAGTCACTTCTTGTAGACTCTCAGCCCACTGAGCTTCCCAGTCTCTCTCACTAGACTTGCTCATTCACTGCCACTGAATCCCGTGAGCTCTTTTAATCTTCTTACTTTAGTATTTTCCTCAAGCGTCACCCCCGCTTCCCTGCTGGGTCCCTGGCTTGGCATCTGCCAAAGTTTCCCGATTCTTCACCGTCCCCGGTTGGTGAGAATACTGCTCTGGTACTTGCTTCAGCTACTCATGGGTCCCTGGTAACAAGGTGGTTGGTCCCTTAGTGGCGACAGCTTCCCCTCTACCTCCAATCACTTCTGGTTGGACTGCAAGTCTCAATCCCAACCCTACACTGCTCTCTTGCTTCTGGATAGGCCCTCAGACAGCTTAGCAGCCAGATGTGCCCGGCGTAGGCCCAAACTCCGGCCTAGCAGCCCAGACAGCACAACACATGTCCACCCAGACAGCCGTCCAGGTGGTACAGAACCCCGATCACCTGACCTCACCCAAATAAATAGGCTCTCCCAGCAGGCCAAGGGACCCAAGAAAATCCCTGCCTATTGGCTGAAATGCCCTATCTATTCCTAATCTGTCTTTGCTATGCCCTTGTCTTATCTAATGCCACCAGATACTCGGCCATCCAGTGACAGAAGAGAGAATTACAGCAATTACAGACTTAGGGTCAAATCAATTGATCCTTCACAATTGGCCAAGGCAAATACACCTGGCAGGTAAATTTAGGAGCAACCCTGCTTAAATATCAGGTTGCTACATGTGGTTTTGAGATACGTCAAACGCAGGTTAGCATATTCCCACTTACTCTGATGAATTATGGCCTCGTACACAACGATGGCGTTGGCCGTGAACTTGTTCTGCATACAAACGGCAAAACTTTGTCGGCTAACAAACAGAAACGACGTGGTTTTTCTGCTCTTTAGCGCCACCCTTTGAGCAACTTCTGCTAATGTTGTCTTATGGTTAGCATTGCTTCTGAGCATGCGTGTTTGTACTTTGGATTTTTTTCCGACGGCTTTCTGTACACGCAATGGGATAATCCGACATCACACATTTGTTGTGGGAAAATTTTAAAGCATGCTATAGCCTCGTACACACGATCGGATTTCCATCGGACAAAGCCGTGGAATTTTGTGCGAAGGGCATTGGCCGTGATCTTGTATTGCATACAAATGGCAAATAATTGTTGGCCAACAAAAACGAAACTACGTAGTTTTTCAGCTCTTAAGTGCCACCCTTTGGGCAACTTCTGCTAAGTTGGTTCGGAGCATGCGTGTTTGTACTTTTGATTTTTTTTCCGACGGACTTGTGTACACATGATCGGTTGATCCGACATCACACATTTGTTGTCGGAAAATTTTAAAGCATGCTATCCCACATTTGTTGTCGGTAATTCCGACAACAATTGTCCGATGGAGCGTACAAATGGTCACATTATCCAACAAAACCCTGCCATCACACAATTCCCGTTGGAAAATTTGATTGTGTGTACGGGCCTTAAGTGTGGGTGACAGTCCTGAGACTGTGCTGTTGTTGGCCTGATTTGTTTTGTGGTGTGTTTCTTTGGATGCAGCAGGTCTGAGATGCCTTTGCACTGCTGGTAAAGCAGGTCAAACGACAGCATTTGAACAATGCTGCAAACAAATGGAGAAAAACAAAAACAACCCCTCTCTATGTGTGCCCTTAGGACAAATGGTAATGTATGTGAAGTACATGCAAAACTCATAAGGGCTCAATCACATGGGCACTCAGCCCCATGCAGCGTGAAGAGCCCTTTCTTTACTTCCTGTCCTAGTGCTGAGCTGTGTGTAGGCAGCCCATAATGGACAAGCATTGGCTGTACTAACTCGCCCGTCTAGCTGAGTTTGACAGGTACACAGGGACTGGTTCTTGGGCCTAGATTAGGGTGACCAGACATCCCCGGTTTCTGGGGACAGTCCCCGGATTGAGGACACTGTCCCCGGACCAAATCTGTCCCCGGTTTTGTCCCCGGATTGGATTTGAACAGGGGCTGGGGCAATTGCAAAGACAGTCAGTGCAGAATAAAAAAAAAAAAATCTGAATTACACACCCCCCACTCCACCACTCACACTAGCTTAGGGGGTGTATTTTTTGTCCATTATCTGTGCCCCTTTCTGATGATCATATGCTGGTCAGAGGGAATATTTCTTCAGTTTCGGGTGCATGCCCATTAGGCTTCCCTCGCATGTTCTTCTGCCTTGGCTCAAATCCCGGCCAGCCGCCTGCCTGCTTATCTCCTTGCCTTCCCTGGCGGAGTGATCTTCCTCCGCACCCCACCCAGTAGTAGCCGGGGCTCGGAGAGTATGACTTGACAGGCTGTGAGGCGGGCGGCGGCGGCGACGGGCAGAGAGTCGCTGATTGCCGCCATTACTAATAAAAAAAAAATATGTCCCCGGATTTCATTTTAAAAATCTGGTCACCTTAGCCTAGATACACAGGGCTCTATTCACTAAAGAATATCTCATGAGATAATGGAATCAGGTGACACATTTTCTCCAACTATCTCAGGAGATGCTGAAAATGTCAATTCACTATCACCCTATGAGTTATTTACCTCACAAATCAAAAACATGAGGTAAATTACTCATAAAATGGTGTTAAAGTCAATTCACCAAGGGAAATAAAGAAATAAATGCATGAGTTAAATAAGGGGGTGCCTTGAGGTTTCTTCAGGGGTGCCTTGGCAAAATGCCTAAAAATTTCCCAAAAATGTTATACAAGCCAGCAGCTGGATCAAGCTGGCCCTTTAGCCCAGGTTCACACTGGGCTGCGGGAGTGAAGCCGTGCGAGTTCAGCTGAACTCGCACGATTTCACTCCCGCTGGCAGTCCCGATTTCAGCCGCGATTACAAAGACATCTGACACAGATGTCAATGTAAATCGCGGCCGAAATTGCAAAAAGTAGTACAGAAACTACTTTTTGAAATCGGTGCAGCGCCGCAGATGCGTCGTCGCACCGATTAGGACGGTGCCATTGCCGGCAATTTGCGGCAAATATCGCCGATTTGACATGCGATTTGACATGTCAAATCACATGTCAAATCGCACCAGTGTGAACCAGGGCTTAGTTACACAAATCTACGGGTTTTCATTATGCACCATTATGACCTTTTAGCCACCGTCATCAGTTGATAAGAAGGATATCGGTTGGCTTCATTGTTTGACTCTCCTCTTCCCCTCTCCCTGGGGTTACATTAGCTGACTGATGTAGAGAAATTGAGGGAGAATCGAAACATTGGAATACTAGTCAGTGCCAGTGTGCAAAAGTGTATTTGCCATGGAAGAGTAAATCACCTCTAAAGTTGGGTGTCCTACGTGTGTGGATGTTGATGTATTATGTAAAACGATTAGAATAGTTTTTTTACATTTTAGAATGAGGTGCCTTGAGATTGTGCAGAATTTTAAGGGGTACCTTGACTGAAGGTTGAGAAACACTGTACTAGAGGACTGAGGATTTCTACTGTAAGACCCCTTTCACAGTGAGCCGCGGGGACATCAACACTAAAGCGCCGCTCATTATAGCGCTTGCTTAAGTGGTGCTTTTCAGCCGCTAGTGGGGCGCTTTTAACCCTGCTTGTGGCCGAAGAAGGGGTTAAAAACGCCCATGTTGTAGCGCTTCCGAAGCGCTTTTCAGTCGTTTTGGAAGCGGTGCCCATTCATTTCAATGGGCAGGGCGTTTTTGGGAGTGTTGTATACAGCGCTCCCGTACCGCCCCAAAGATGCTGCTTGCAGGACTTTTCCTAAAGTTCCGCAAGCGCAACGCCCCAGTGTAAAAAGTCACACTGAAATTAATAGGAGGCGGTTTTCAGGCGGTATTTAGAGGCTATTTCTAGCGTTAAAATGCCTAAAAACCCCTCAGTGTGAAAGGGGTCTAAATAGCAGCCACCAGCACAGGGACACACTTCATTGCTGGTAAGTAGCATCCCTTGTAGGGATGAGCTCGGTGTTCGATCGTTCGACGAAGATCGAACGATTTGGGCCGTTCGCGCCTAATTCGAGTGACGCGAACGGCCTACAATGCACTACGCCATCGCAGTGTCATCCAGGCGCTGTGATTGGCCAAGCATGCACTGTGACCCCGCATGCTTGGCCAATCACAGCGCCGGCAGCGAGGAGAGCAATGATTGGCCACAGGCAGGATGCCTGTGGCCAATTATTGCTGAGGGTGTTTAGTACACGCCCCACACTATAAAAGGCCGCCAGCACGGCGGCCTAGTGTAGTGTGTTCCGGAGCAGGGAAAGAGAAGCATAGGCAGGGACAGTGACATTTATTTTTTCTTGCTTAACCTGGATTCCTTTAGTTTAGGGAAAGAGAAGGATAGGTAGGGAGAGTGTCAGTGTGTTTTACTGTGCGAATCCTTGTTTCTAGGGACAGGGAAGGACAGTGAGGGAAATTCTCCTTGTGCTATAGTGTGCTAAAGCATTGATCATCAATCAGCTTTAAAAAAACATTTTTTCTAGGGACAGAAAACTATAGGTAGGAAGAGTGTCAGTTTCTTTCACTGTGATAATCCTTGTTTCTAGGGACAGGGAAGGACAGTGAGGGAAATTCTCCTTGTGCTATAGTGTGCTAAAGCATTCCTCATCAACCATCTTTGAAATCCTTGTTTTTTGGACAGTCAGGGAAATTGTCGTTGTGCTATTCTGTGCAAAAGCAATCATCCTCAACCATATTTAGAAATCCTTAAGTAAAGGGACAGAGAAGGACACCTGAAGGTAGCCCTTATTGCTTTTTTCCCATCTCCCTGCAGGCCATCTATTAGAATGTCTGGAAGGCAAACAAGGAGAGGCAGACAGTCAGGAGGCAATAAAAGAGGGCAAGCAGGCTCTGTGTCTGGGGGCAACAGTGCTGGTCGTGGACGCGGTGCATTGTCATCAGCACATGGCCATGGGACACGCTTGTCCTTTTCGGCAGCTGGACATGTTGAGCCACATCATGCCGAAGACTTGGTAGAGGGGATGACCAAGCCCTCCTCCTCCTCCTCATCCTCTCTCACCCAGGCTCAGGGTACTGGCAAAGCAGCTGCCAAAGCGTCCTCTTCCCTGGTATCAATGTCAGACTCATCATCAGTCACTCCTTCCCTAGACCCACCATGTCCTCCTCCTGAGGAGTCCCCCGAACTGTTTGAGCACAGTGTTGGGTACATGCTCCAGGAGGATGCCCAGCGTTTCGAAGGGTCTGATGATGAAACCCAGCTACAGGAAGGCAGTAGCGTGAGAGCAGACAGAGGGGATGCTCAAGAAGGACACCAATCTGGCAGTCATGTTCCAGCAGCTGCAGCATACTGCCAGATTGGCTCCAGTGATGAGGAGGGAGGGGATGATGAGGTCACTGACTCCAGATGGGGGCCTAATAGGAGAGAGGAGGATGAGGAGGAGGCACATCTCCAACGAGGCAGGATGCCCTTTGGTGGCCAGCGTAAGGGCAGTACACCGACGGAATCACACCGCAGAGCTCCGCCTGTGCAGGGCGCTGCCTCTGCCCGTCATTCAAAAAGTTCTTTGGTGTGGGCCTTTTTTGAGGCTAGTGCATCAGATCGCACAGCTGCTGTTTGCAACATATGTCTCAAGCGTATATCGCGTGGCCAAAACATCAGCCGCTTGGGTACCACATGCCTGACCAGACATATGTTGACCTGCCATGCAGCTCGTTGGCAAGCCTACCTCAAAGACCCACACCAAAGAACAAAGCGGACCTCTCCTTGCACCGCATCAGCTGGGATCTCCAACCCCACTATAACTTCAGTCCTCTCTGAAACATGCACTGAGAGGAATGAACGTGTAGAATTAGGTGTGTCACAGCCAAGTACTTGCGGCCACTCTGCTAGCAGTACACCGACGTCCGATTCTAGCAGGCAAATTTCCCTGCCCCAGCTGCTGGACCGTCGAAAGAAGTTCACTCCCAGCCATCCACATGCCCAGCGGTTGAATGCTAGCTTGGATAAATTGCTAGCGCTTCAACTGCTGCCTTTTCAGTTGGTAGACTCGGCCCCCTTCCGTGAGTTTGTGCAATGTGCGGTTCCTCAGTGGCAGGTTCCCAAACGCCACTTTTTCTCACGGAAGGCTATTCCGGCTCTCTACTGGCATGTGGAAGGCAATGTCTTGGCCTCGCTGGACAGGGCGGTCAGCGGTAAGGTGCATATTACCGCTGACTCATGGTCCAGCAGGCATGGACAGGGACGTTACCTTTCTTTCACGGCCCATTGGGTCACTCTTTTGGCAGCTGGGAAGGATGCAGGACAAGGTGCAGTAGTGTTGAAGGTTGTTCCACCGCCACGCCTCCAAAATGCTACTACTGGTTGTGACACACCTCTCTCCTCCACCCCCTCCTCTTCTTCTTCCTCCATGGCCTCTTCCTGTGGTTTGTCCTCTGAACCAGCGGTGCTCTGTAGCCGTTCAAGGGGCTACGCAAGTACGCAGGCAAAAAGATGCCATGCCGTGCTTGCGCTGGTGTGTTTGGGGGACAGAAGCCACACTGGGGCAGAGGTCCTGTCTGCTCTGCAGGGCCAGGCCGAGAGGTGGTTGACGCCACGCCAGCTTAAGCCAGGAATGGTGGTTTGCGACAATGGCACCAACCTCCTCTCCGCCCTCCGACAGGGACAACTGACCCATGTGCCCTGTGTGGCTCATGTCCTTAACCTGGTGGTGCAGCGGTTCTTGGGCAGGTACCCGGGCTTACAGGATGTCCTGAGGCAGGCCAGGAAAGTCTGTGTGCATTTCCGCAGATCTTATAATGCCAGTGCTCGCCTGGCTGAGCTGCAAAAGGAGTTGAACCTGCCCAAGAACCGCCTTATATGTGACATGCCCACCAGGTGGAACTCAACGTTGGCCATGCTGCAGCGGCTGCACACGCAGCAGAGGGCCATCAATGAGTACCTGTGCGACTACGGCACCAGGACAGGGTCAGGGGAGCTTGGTTTTTTTTCTCCACGCCAGTGGGGCATGATCAGGGATGCATGCACTGTCCTGGCACCATTTGAGGAGGCCACGAGGATGGTGAGCAGTGACAGTGCATGCATCAGTGACACTGTACCTCTTGTCCACCTGTTGGAGCACACGCTGCATGGAATAATGGACAGGGCACTTGAGGCAGAACAGAGGCAGGAAGAGGAGGACTTCCTTGCCTCTCAAGGCCCCCTTTACCCAGACAGTGTTCCTTCTGTCCCACCCATCGCACAGGAAGAGGAGGAGGAGGAGGAGGAGGAGGAGGAGGAGGAGGATTGTGTCAGCATGGAGGTGGAGGCTGGCACTCAGCATCATCAGCAGCAGTCTTTTAGGGATGATTTACAGTCCCAAGAAACCAGTGGACTTGTACGTGGCTGGGAGGAAGTGGCTGCGGATCATGTCGTCCTTAGTGACCCAGAGGACTCCGGAGCGAATGCCTCAGCAAACCTACGCTGCATGGCCTCCCTGATCCTGCAAAGTCTGCGGAAGGATCCTCGTATTCTTCGGATCAAGGAGAGGGACCATTACTGGCTGGCCACTCTCCTTGATCCACGGTACAAGGGTAAGGTTGCGGACCTTATGTTACCGTCGCAGAGGGAGCAGAGGATGAGACAACTCCGGGAGGCCTTGCAGAAAGGTCTGTGCAACGCGTTCCCAGAGACTGGGAGGTTACAAACTCCTGGTCCTGGACAACGAGTTGCTGAGGCTTCGGCCAGTCAAAGAAGGAGCGGTGGGGAAGGTGGCCGTCTGACCGATGCGTTCAGACAATTCTTTAGTCCGCAGCCCCAAAGTATGATCGGTTCCAGCAACCATCGCCAGCGTCTGATAAACATGGTGCAGGAATATCTAGGGGCAAGGTCAGACTTGGACACCTTCCCCACCGAAAATCCTCTGGCTTACTGGGTCTTGAGGATGGATCACTGGCCAGAGCTTGCACAGTATGCAATTGAGCTACTGGCCTGTCCTGCATCCAGCGTTCTTTCGGAACGCACATTCAGTGCTGCTGGAGGATTTGTCACGGATCACAGGGTGCGCCTGTCCACCGACTCGGTTGATCGACTGACTTTCATCAAGATGAACCAGTCTTGGATCACCACCAGCTACCACACACCTGATGCTGATATAACAGACTAATTGATTTTAACATGTCACATCCCTTCAAGACTGATGCTGATGCTGAGTGCCTGTGCTGTTATGTTGACTGGCTATCCTCCTCCTCCGAGTCCTCAATGATACGATTGATGATAGCTTGGAAGATCATTTTTGTTTATGGGTGCCGCCACCAGTGGCTAAGGCCCAATTTTTCAGCCCCTGTTTTACAGGGGCGTGTAATTACAATTTTTTTAGCAATAATTTGCCATAGGGCTCATTGCTGTGCTCCAAGTACAGTATCTGTGAGGGGTTGGAGTGTTGTGGCACCAGTGCCTAAGGCCCAATTTTTCAGCCCCTGTTTAACAGGGGCGTGTCATTACAATTTTTGAAGCAATACTTTGCAACAGGGCTCATTGCTGTGCTCCAAGTACAGTATCTGTGAGGGGTTGTAGTGTTGTGCCACCAGTGCCTAAGGCCCAATTTTTCAGCCCCTGTTCAACAGGGGCATGTAATTACAATTCTTGATCTAATAATTCACAGCAGGGCCCATTGCTGCACCCACCAAGAGTAACTCTGAGGGCTTACAGTGTTGTGGCAACGCCACCACCACCACCACCACGAAAGGCCCAATTTTCTTTTTCGTACATCACGGGACACAGAGCGACTTAGTCATTACTAATGGGTTATATAGATTACCTTCAGGTGTTGGCACTGGCCAATTCCAAACCGGAAGTACCCTCCCCTATATAAGCCCCTCCCATCCGGGAGCACCTCAGTTTTTTGCCAGTGTCTAAGGTGTTGGCCAAAGAGTAACATGTGTTTTCACTGGGCTTGCGTACAGGTTCTTTTGGGCCTTAGTAAGCTGTTTCGGATCCCACCAAAAAAGCTTCATAGCTAAACGGTCGGTACCCGGGCCTTGCAGCAGAAGAGCAAGGTTTTGCCTGTAATGCCTCTCTTAGGAGGGCTGGACCCTGGGATCCAGAGCTCTGGTCATACCCACGACCAAGATGTTGTCTGTGCAGGGTGCTATACAGGTCCAGGGGAGTGGAATCCTTGGGAACCCGGTCCCTGAAGGTTTAATTACAATGCCTGCCGTGATAGGTGAAGTTTGGACTTCTGTGGACCAAACAAAGTCCTGCGGCGGGGATCAGGTAAGTGGGGGCCCCCAGGAACTTGGTTCTATTGGGGGACCCCCAAGCCTAATTCGTCTTTCTGTCTGTTACCTAACGGTATTCCCGCTAATATCTGTGTATGCCTGTAACTACTGAAAATGTAAAATTTTAATAGTAGTCAAGAAAAAAAAAAAAAAAAAGGGACCGCGGTACCTGTGTTAAACCACTAGAGGCCGCTGTAGTCCATTTTTCTTGTCATGTGGATCTTTGGTTTTCTCAAGTCAAAAGATCCAGGCAGTTGGTAAGTTTCTCTGTGGGAATCCACTTCCTCTGCCCTGTTGCTGCGCTCATCCACCGCACAGGCCCTCCGGCAAAAAGGGCCCTGGCTCCTAGTCCCTGTTTGATTTCGAAAAGGGCGCCAATGGCGCACGGGCGCGTGCACGCGCCTCCTATGAAAAAAAAGGGGCGGGGCGGGTGGATGACGCTCGATGCGCGCCGCGGCGCTTCTGCGCATGTGCAGGCGTCCCAGCATGGATAAAAGACACAGTACAAGTGTCAGCTGGATGCAAACAGAGCTAGCAACAAACAGTGGCACACAGAGGCGGTTGATGCAGGCATCCCCATAGAAAGGCACTTTAGTGGACACCAGCTGGTATATAGCAGCAACTGTGTTAGACTATTACCAGCAAAAATTGGTGTATGACGACGGGAATACCTCAGCTTTGTGCTTAAAGGACATGTCGTCCAGACGCTCCGGAAATAGGTCTTCCAGGAAGCCAAAGGGGTCTCCATCGGGCTCTGAGGATATTGGGCATGCTTGTACTGCACCAATCTCCCCTGAGAATTCAGAGGTCAGTAGCCGTAGAAACCCCGCAGGAGTGCCTGGTGCTGCGGCTGTCCCCAGTCCACTTGCTCCTGTATATATAACAGAGGAGGTTTTATCCTCAACTCTGGGAGTATTGGAAGAGAGATTAACAGCATTGATCGCTGCTTCCCTGTCACAGGAAAAGCGCGTCCGATCTCCGTCTCCTCCTTCAGAGTGCCTGTTAGTGGAGGAACAGCCCCACACAGAGATCGACCTACCTGAAGGGGATCAGGATGAGGTTGATTCAGTTATGGAGGAATCAACAGTGGAAGAACCTTTCTCAGCATCTCAGGCTGAAAGATTATGGGTTCAGTCTCTGACTAACATGGTCCGATCAGCATTTAAAATGCCTCTGGCGGAACCACCATCCACTACGGTTTCCTCGCTGGGGTCGCTAAAAGCTCCCCAGGCTGTCTGTTCCTTCCCAATCCACCCTTTATTAGAAGGGCTTATTTACCAGGATTGGGAGCATCCTGATAAAATATTTGCTCCCCCCCAAGAGATTTCCGGTGATCTATCCCATGGAGGATAAGTTCATAAAAAAATGGAGGGTCCCTACAGTGGACGCAGCCATCTCTTCTGTTAACAAATCACTGACATGTCCAGTAGATAATGTTCCAATGTTCAAAGACCCAATAGATAAAAAATTGGAGTCTTTACTAAAATCTGCTTTCTCTACAGCAAGCATGGTGACACAACCTGCGGTAGCAGCGATTGGAGTCTGCCAAGCAGTGAAAGATCAGTTGAAACAAGTCTTAAGGGACTTACCAGATCAGCAGGCTCTTGCCCTAGCTGACCTGCCTAGAGCCTTGTGTTTTGCGGTGGACGCCATAAAGGATACAATCCAACAGGCCTCCCGCTTTACGCTGTCTATAGTACATATGCGTAGGCTTCTGTGGCTCAAAAACTGGTCTGCTGAAGCTCCCTGTAAAAAACTGCTGGTTAGCTTCCCATTTCATGGAGAACGCTTATTTGGAGAAGATCTGGACAAATATATCCAGAAAATTTCTGCCGGTAAAGTTCACTCTTACCGGTTAAGAACAAGGGTAGAAGTCCTTCTTTTAGGAGGCCTACTTCTCCAGTCCCTGGCACATCGGCTGTGAAACAGTTCCGACGGCCTCCGCGGTCAAATCCAGGGGGCAGAAATCAGGGACAATCACAGGGTAACAAGAAACCCTGGGTCAAGAGAGGTACAAAACCTCCCCCTAAGTCATGAAGGGTTGCCCCCACTCAGTCGGGTGAGGGGAAGACTTCAGTTGTTCACAGAGACCTGGCGGGACACCATCAGAGATGGGTGATCTCCGCAGTAAGTCTGGGATACAGGCTGGAGTTAAAAGACATTCCTCCTGCCCATTTTATAAGGTCAAACGTGCCAAGCGATCCCCAGAAGAGTGGATCCCTCCTTCTGGCACTAGAGCAACTATTGCCCCAAGGGTAATCATGAAGGTTCCCTTGGAAGAAAACGGGTTCGGGTTTTACTCGAACCTTGTCACAGTCCCCAAACCAAATGGGGACATGAGGCCCATATTAAATATAAAAGGGCTAAACAAGTTCCTACATATCAGGACTTTTTCGGATGGAGTCGATCCGATCGGTGGCCACCGCCCTACAAGGGCAGGAATGGTTAGCCTCGATCGACATAAGGGATGCTTATTTGCATATTCCCATCTGTCCGGCCCACCAGAAATTTCTACGCCTTGCAGTAGAAGGGCGCCATTTTCAGTTCAGAGCCTTACCTTTCGGTCTGGCCACGGCACCACGAGTGTTCACAAAAATTTTTGGCCCTACGATTGGCCAAACTAGGAACACAAGGTGTAACGATAATGGCATATCTAGACGACTTGTTGCTGATAGACCACTCAGTGAAAAAAACTAGAAGTGGTCGTTCACAAGACAATCAAGTATCTGGAATCTCACGGTTGCATTATCAACCGAGACAAGTCAGCCCTAAAACCAGTCAAAAGCCTGGAATACTTGGGGGCTAAGACTGGATTCAAATCAGAGAAAGATTTTCTTACCTCCAGAGAAGGTGTCGTCTTTGAAAGATTTGACCCACTTAGTGGGTACAAAAAAGAAAAACCATCCATACGCCTGTGTATAAGGCTGCTGGGAAAAATGGTGGCTTCATTCGAAGCGGTACCCTACGGTCAATTCCATTCAAGGAACTTGCAGAGGGCCATACTGTCAGCCTGGAACAAAAAAGTTCAGGCTTTAGACTTACCAATGTCCCTGTCCCCTTCCGTTCGCAAGAGCCTCCATTGGTGGTTGGTACCAGAATCTGGAAAAAGGGAAACCCTTCAGTCCGGTTTCTTGGAAGGTGGTCACTACAGATGCCAGCCTCATAGGCTGGGGGGGGGCAGTACTGGAGCAATGGTCTCTCCAGGGCAAGTGGTCAGAAGCAGAGAAGGCCCTGCCCACCAATCTCTTAGAGATACGAGCAGCCCGGTATGCCCTAGTAGCATGGACATCCAAACTCCAAGGGTCACCTGTCAGAATTCAATCAGACAATGCCACAGCAGTGGCATATATCAATCACCAGGGTGGCACCAGGAGTCGTGCAGCCCAGAGGGAAGCGAATTGCATCCTGGAATGGGCAGAAAGGTATGTCACAGCCATATCCGCGGTTTTCATCCCAGGAGTGGAGAATTGGAGAGCGGACTTTTTAAGTCGCCAGCAATTATGCCCGGGGAATGGTCTCTTCACCCCGAGGTTTTCCAGGCAATATGCCAGCGGTGGGGAACACCGGATGTAGATCTGCTAGCATCCAGATTCAACGCAAAGGTGGACAGATTTGTGTCTCGCACAAAGGATCCCCTAGCTTGCGGTTCGGATGCCCTAGTGTTCCCTTGGGATCAGTTCAAGCTGATATATGCATTCCCACCGCGATTAATCCGCAGAATCAGGGTAGAAAAGAAACCAGTGATTCTGGTGGCTCCAGCGTGGCCCCGAAGGGCAAGGTACGCGGAGATTGTAAAAATGTCAGTGGGAAGTCCTTGGACCCTCCCACATCGTCCGGACCTGCTTTCGCAAGGACCGATATACTACCCTTCCTTACCAGCCCTAGGTTTGACGGCCTGGCTATTGAAGCCCACATTCTAAAAAAGGGAGGGCTCTCTAATCCTGTGGTATCTACCATGATCAATGCCAGGAAGCTGGTATCCAGGCAGATCTATTATAGGATCTAGAAGGCGTACATCACGTGGTGTGAGGCCAGGAAATGGCATCCACGTAAGTACGTAATAGGTAGGATTCTGGACTTCCTACAGTGGGCTGTAGATAGGAAGCTTGCCTTGAGTACTATCAAGGGTCAGACGGCCTTGTCAATATTTTTTTCAAAGGCCCTTGGCTTTGCATTCATTAGTCAAAGCTTTCATACAAGGAGTGATGCGTATTAGCCCTCCGGTTAGTATTCCCATATGTCCATGGGACTTAAACCTGGTTCTGTCGGTTCTACAGAAACAACCATTTGAACCATTGCGGCACGTTTCCTTGGTTCTTTTCACCAGGAAATTGATTTTCTTAGTAGCCATTTGTTCGGCTAAAAGAGTATCGGAATTAACCGCCTTGTCCTGTAAGGAGCCATATCTGGTTATCCATAAGGACAGAGTAGTATTACGTCCTCATCCAGCCTTTCTTCCTAAGGTGGTATCGAGGTTCTATTTGAACCAAGATGTGGTTCTTCCTTCCTTTTTCCCCAAACCTAGTTCGGTAGAGGAAAAGTTATTGCATTCTTTGGATGTAGTAAGAGCAGTTAAAGCTTATCTAAAAGCCACTGCTCAGATTCGCAGAACGGATACTTTGTTTGTTCTGCCGGAAGGCCCCAGAAAGGGTCAGGCAGCATCAAAAATCTACTTTAGCCAAGTGGATTCGACAGGTCATAATACAAGCCTATGGCTTGAGAAGGAGACCGCCTCCGTTCAAAGTTAGGGCGCACTCCACAAGAGCAGTTGGAACTTCATGGGCAGTGCATCACCAAGCCTCCCTGGCTCAAGTCTGTAAGGCCACAACATGGTCCTTAGTACACACGTCTACTAGGTTCTACCAGGTAGACGTCAGAAGTCAGGAGGATGTCGCCTTTGGGCGCAGTGTGTTGCAGGCCGCAAAAGAGCCTCATGCCTGATGGCGCCCAGCTTATGTATCCCTCCCCTCATTTGGCATTGCTTTGGGACGTCCCATTAGTAATGACTAAGTCGCTCTGTGTCCCGTGATGTACGAAAAAGAAAAAGGGATTTTTATAACAGCTTACCTGTAAAATCCTTTTCTTGGAGTACATCACGGGACACAGAGCTCCCACCCCTCTTTTTGGGACACTTATTGCTTGGCTACAAAACTGAGGTGCTCCCGGATGGGAGGGGCTTATATAGGGGAGGGTACTTCCGGTTTGGAATTGGCCAGTGCCAACACCTGAAGGTAATCTATATAACCCATTAGTAATGACTAAGTCGCTCTGTGTCCCGTGATGTACTCCAAGAAAAGGATTTTACAGGTAAGCCGTTATAAAAATCCCTTTTTTCAGCCCCTGTTCAAAAGGGGCATGTAATTACAATTCTTGATCTAATAATTCACAGCAGGGCCCATTCCTGCACCCACCAAGAGTAACTCTGAGGGCTTACAGTGTTGTGGCAACACCACCACCACCACCACCACCACGAAAGGCCCAATTTTTCAGCCCCTGTTCAACAGGGGCATGCAATTACAATTCTTGATCTAATAATTCACAGCAGGGCCCATTCCTGCACCCACCAAGAGTAACTCTGAGGGCTTACAGTGTTGTGGCAACACCACCACCACCACCACCACGAAAGGCCCAATTTTTCAGCCCCTGTTCAACAGGGGCATGCAATTACAATTCTTGATCTAATAATTCACAGCAGGGCCCATTCCTGCACCCACCAAGAGTAACTCTGAGGGCTTACAGTGTTGTGGCAACACCACCACCACCACCACCACGAAAGGCCCAATTTTTCAGCCCCTGTTCAACAGGGGCATGCAATTACAATTCTTGATCTAATAATTCACAGCAGGGCCCATTCCTGCACCCACCAAGAGTAACTCTGAGGGCTTACAGTGTTGTGGCAACACCACCACCACCACCACCACGAAAGGCCCAATTTTTCAGCCCCTGTTCAACAGGGGCATGCAATTACAATTCTTGATCTAATAATTCACAGCAGGGCCCATTGCTGCACCCACCAAGAGTAACTGTCAGGGCTTACAGTGTTGTGGCACCAGCACCACCATCAAAGGCCCAATTTTTACTACCACTGTTCAACAATTATATGTAATTAAAATTCCTGATATAATAGTTGACAGCAGGGCGTTCCAGCACCAACCAAGAGTAACTGTGAGTGCTTACAGTGTTGTGCCAACACCAACAACTAAGGGGCCTATTTCTGCAGAGTATATACGGCAGGTCCCTACTTTCAAACATCCAACTTACAAACGACTCCTACTTGCAAACGCAAGAAGACAACAGGAAGTGAGAGGAAATCTACCACTTGGAAGGAAAATTCTCTCCTGTAAGAATTAATATGGGAGAAAGGTGTCTCCTCTGTACTGATGCTTTATCAGCAATCCTTGTTTCAAGAAAAACACCACATTTCAAAAACAGTTGTCATTGGGACGGAAAGTGAGGTGAAATGTTCTGAACAGGGGCACAGACAGCAAAACAAATGTTACAGGGGTGATAACCCTTACCTATGTTTTCCAAAAAGTTTAAAAATAGATTTTTGGGCTGGAGCTACACTTAAACAATGTACCTGTTCAAAATTACAAACAGATTCTACATAAGAACAAACCTACAGTCCCTGTCTTGTATGCACCGCCTGTATACGGCTGTTCAGAGTATATAGGGCCTTTTTTATTTTATGTGCGGGGTTCCCCTTAATATCCATACAAGACCCAAAGGGGCTGGTAATGGGCTGGGGTAGGGGGGGGGGGTCATGGGGTAGCTATGCCATTTTTCTTAAAGATTTTCATCCATATTACCGGGACCAGACATTACATTAAAGCCGCAAGCAGTTTTAAATGGCTTTTTTTTCCCTTTTAGAAGTGTCATTTTGTGCAGGGACAGTTCTAAACACGGGAAACACGTGGCACTTCACAGGCATACTTTAGACACCCCCCAGGTACGATATTTAAAGGAATATTTGACTTTTTTTTTTTCACTTTATGCATCATTAAAATGACTGCTCCCGAAAAACGACTGTTTTTAAAACTTCTTTTTGCATTGATACATGTCCCCTGGTGCAGAACCCGGGTTCCCAAACCCTTTTTAGGACAATAACATGCATAATAGTTGTTATAATTAGCACTTTAGAATTCGAACGTTCGCATCCATTGTATTTAATAGGGTTCTAATGTTCGTACGAACTTTCGGTCCGTTCGCGGGTTCTGGTGCGAACCGAACCCGGGGGTGTTCGGCTCATCACTAATCCCTTGTGCTGTTTAAAAAAATAAGTCACTGTAAATTTCACGAACTTGGTGTCCTGATGCATTGCATTAACACATGTTTCTATGTACGTTGATGCTGCTTATTTACATGAATGGGTTAGCAAAGCATCAAAACGTCCCCAAAAATTGGACACGCGTGATTTTTTGCACTGTAGTGCATCATAACATATAGTAGTCAATTAGGGTGCATTGCGATGCTCTGCAGTGCATCTGCATGTGCATTCTGTTGCATTGAAAAGGAATGCCGCCTGTGACCTATTCCTATAGCCTGTCTGTATGCTTCATGAAAGGCAAGATGGCAGCACCAATTGGGTCTTTGGTGACCGAGTAGAGCAGAGTTTTTGTTGGTCATTTCTGCACCAATTAGATGTTTTTTTTTTTTTTGATTAATTGATACTTGGAAACAGTTTAAAGAAATATTTCAAAATGTAGAACATTCACAGATTTGTTTTACAATGTTTCTGTTAAAAACTAACATTATTATACACGGCTGAGTTGAATAGACAGAAGTACCTCTTGAAGCTGCCAAAAATACCTCTTGGGCCCCTTTCACACGGAAGTCCGTTCAGGTCCGCCTGTCAGTTTTTTAGGCGGACCTGAAACGGATCCTCCATGTACCCCTATGGAGGCACGGATGTCAGCGGAGACATGTCCGCTGACATCCGCTCCGCTCCGCTCCGCCAAAGTGTGACGGAGGAAAACCCTATTTTTCCTTCCGTCGGCGGAGCGGATCGGATGACAACGGACTCTACGGTCCGTCGTCATCCGATTCCCCATAGGGGAGAGCGGCGCTCTGACAGGGCGGTCCCTGCACAGTGTGCGGGGACCGCCCAGTCATCCGTCGGCTCAGCGGGGATCAACGGAGCGATCCCCGCTGAGCAAGCGGAGCTTCACGGGGCGGATCTGCACGGATCCGCCCCGTGTGAAAGAGCCCTTGGTGTATGAACCTGACTGGTCGAGAAAAACTGACATAGAACTACAATAAAAATTCCACCTAGCCTCAACTCTTAAATTGCATGAGCTGGACCTGCTGTCAGGTCATCACACAGAGAGAGGCTTGAATCGATTGTTTTGTAAGATAAGGGAACAAAAGGTTAGGAAGATTTTCAACCTGTTGTTAAATCTTGACATGCAAATAGGGATGAGCCAAACACCCCCCGGTTTGCACCAGAACCTGCGAACGGACCGAAAGTTTGCGCAAACTTTAGAACCCCGTTAAAGTCTATGGGACTCGAACGTTCAAAATCAAAAGTGCTAATTATAAAGGCTAATATGCAAGTTTTTGTCCTAAAAAGGGTTTGGGGACCCGGGTCCTGCCCCAGGGTACATGTATCAATGCAAAAAAAAAAGTTTCAAAAAGGGCAGTTTTTTCGGGAGCAGTGATTTTAATGATGCTTAAACTGAAAAAAAAAAGTAAAATATTCCTTTAACCACTTGCCGACCGCCGCACGCCGATGTACATCGGTAGAATGGCATGGGCAGGCATATGGGCGTACAGGTACGTCCATTTAAATTTGCCACCCTGCGGTCACGCGTGCACCACCGGGGGCGCGCGCGGCCGCCGTGTGCCTCGCGAGTGCGGCCGCGGGTCCTGGGAACTCGATGTTCCCGGGAGTCCCGCGATTGCAGTCGGCAAGAGCAGAACAGGGGAATGCCTTTGTAAACAAGGCATTCCTCTATTCTGCTTAGTGACACTGTCACTGATGACCGTTCCCCGTGATCAGGAACGGTCATCAGTGACGTGTCACGTGTAGCCACGCCCCCTCACAGTAACAATCACTCCCTAGGAAATACTTAACCCCTGCAGTGCCACCTAGTGGTTAACCCCTTCACTGCCAGTGTCATTTTCACAGTTATCAGTGCATTTTTATAGCATTGATCGCTGTGAAAATGACAATGGTCCCAAAATGGTGTCAAAAGTGTCCGATGTGTCTGCCATAATGTTGAAGTCATGATAAAAATCGCTGATCGCCGCCATAACTAGTAAAAAAAAAAAAAAAATTATAAAAATGACATAAAACAGTCCCCTATTTTGTAGAAGCTATAACTTTTGCGCAAACCAATCAATAAACGCTTATTGCGATTTTTTTATACCAAAAATATGTAGAAGAATACGTTTCGGCCTAAACTGTGGGGAAAAAAATATACATATTTTTTGGGGATATTTATTATAGCAAAAAGTAAAAAATATAGATTTTTTTTCAAAATTGTCGCTCTATTTTTGTTTATAGCGCAAAAAATAAAAACCGATCAAATACCACCAAAAGAAGGCTCTATTTGTGGGAAAAAAGGACGCCAATTTTGTTTGGGAGCCACGTCGCACGACCGCGCAATTGTCAGTTAAAGCGACGCAGTGCCGAATCGCAAAAAGGGGCCTGGTCCTTTAGCTACAAATTGGTCCGGGGCTTAAGTTGTTAAATATCGTACCTGGGGGGTGTCTATAGTATGCCTGTGAAGTGGCACGTGTTTTTCCGTGTTTAGAACTGTCCCTGCACAAAATGACATTTCTAAAGGAAAAAAAGTCATTTAAAACTGCGGCTTTAATGTAATGTCTGATCCCGGCAATACAGATGAAAATCATTGAGAAAAATGTCAAAAAGGCCCACACCAAAGAACTTTTGGAATAACCCGCAGAGACAGCAGCGCCCTGCACATGCGGAGCTCTGCGGTGTGATGCAGTCAGTGTGCTGCCCTTATGCTGGCCCCTGGAGGGCATCCTGCCTCGTTGGAGATGTGCCTCCTCCTCCTCTCTCTTATCAGGCACCCACGTGCCTGATAAGAACTCGCAGCTCATCCCTACATGCAAAAATGAGAACTCCTATAGTGCTTGTTATTATTCTGCAATTAACATCATCATCCTGTAGTTAACCCTTTCATAGTTCAATTATTGCAGACAACACTAAAATTTGTTGTATTGCATGGAAAGAATGATACTTGGTTTGTTTTGCAAGTGTACTTAACCCCTTCCCCACACACCAGTAAACTTGTTATATGGCGGTCGGCAAGCGGTTGAAGGTCTACTTATAATAGATTTGGCATGCAAAAGTCACAAATAATCCTTGTCATTTTTGTAATATGTGAGAAATGTCAGTCTCCTTTTGTTGCCTTACACAGGCTGACATTTGATCATGAGAGAAAATAAGATTAAGAACATTTGACCAGAAGAGATAATGAACACTCAACCAATATAGTAAATAGCCTAACACTATAGGCTAAAACATTAGATCAGAAGAGGAAATAAAATGAGGAAGACCTCTGCACTGGAAACTCGGGGGTGTATTTAAATAAATAAAAAATAAAAAAATAGCAAAGCTATTTATCCCGGGAAACTGCATGTACATTTGCTTTGTGAAAATTGGGGCAACAAAGAATGTTATTAGGCTATTTTTTATTCCATTTGAACGTTTTTCATTTGAACAGAACTCTGTTGTTTATCATAGGTGATTTGTGAAGGGTTTCCTTTAGGTAAAATTGTCAAACAATGGAGTTTTGTCTCTGCAACATTGTATCAATTCGGTATATCAGTTTACTCTCTGCAGCAGCTATTTCATTACAAATAATGGACTTGTTTAATAGGGTCTTCAGCTCCATCTAGTGGTCCTAGTGCAATTTTTTCCTGATTCACTCCATTTTAACGGTGTAAATGAAAAACATTTAAACAGGATAGGAAATAGTCTAATATTATTTTTTGCTCCATTTTGCACAAAAGAAATGTGCGTGCAGTTTCACGCCCCATAGTTTACAGTGTAGAGGTCTTCCGCATATGATTTCCTCTTCTGGTCCATTGTTCTTTGCCTACAGTGTTAGGCTATTTTCTCTATTGGTCGAATGTTCTTAAACTCTTCTGGTTGAATGCTCTTAAGGCTATTTTCTCTTAGGATCAAATGTTAGGGAACGTTACTTTTGCATGATTTCTGAGACATTTACCCTACATTTTTTTTTTATAAATAGACCCCAACTCCAGAAAAAAACATGTAATACATTGTAGCCTACCAGTCCTTAGATCTGGTTGCTGCATTCTTTTTCTTTTTCCCCCTCTATTTTCACCTGGTGATCCTGCTAGTAACACCTTTTGTCCTAAGGTGACAATGATCACTAACAATACTATAGAACAGGGGTCTCAGACTGGCAGCCCTCCAGTTGTTGCGAAACTACAAGTCCCATCATGCCTCTGCCTGTGGGAGTCATGATTGTAACTGTCAGCCTTGCAATGCCTCATGGGACTTGTAGTTTCGCAACAGCTGGAGGGCCGCCAGTTTGAGACCTCTGCTATAGAAGAACAACTTTGTCACCCTAGGGCAGTAAGTATGTGAGGACTACAGAACACCTTTCCCCATTTCTAAAAGGAAAGTTGTTCTGTAGTCAGGGCCGCTGATAAGGGGGTAGCACTGGATCTCCTGTGCCAGCAGGGGAATCAGATGTGGGTAGGAGAGGGGTTGATCAGTGCAGAGAGGGGTCAAATACAGGAACCTAAAGATGGGCCGAACGACCCCCTGTTCGGTTCATGGCAGAACTATCGAACATCACAAATGTTCGGAACTGTATAACGAACCCCATTGGAGTCTATGGGACCTGAACTGGAAAAATCAAAAATGCCCATTTTGAAGGCTTATATGCAAGTAATTGGGCATACAATGGTTATGGGGGTTCAGATACTACCCTGGAGGACATGTATCAATGAAAATAAAAGTTGTAAAAAACATAATTTTTAAAATGAGCAGTGATTTACTGAGCCTTTTTTTTTTTTTTTATTGTACAATAGATGTCGCCTTCAGTTGGCCACGCAGGGACGTGTAACAAAAGTACATGCATCAACCAGCATCTCTTCTAGTTAAGGTAATCTGTATGAGTCATAGAGGACATCAACCAACAGTGGACGAATCTGCCAGCCAGCCCTGCCACAACTTGTCAAATTTTTTCTGACATCCCGAGACACATATGTTGCTTTATAGAAAGGTATGGATTTGTTAACCATACCCTTCCAAAATGCAAGTGACTATGCATCCATTTTTTTCCAGTACAATACAATTGATTTCCGTGCGTAGAATAAAGTACCAGTAATAGACAAGAACGTCCTCTGCGCCCTCTTTGGTACTAAATCCTCTCCCAATCCCAGAAGACATACTGGGATGGTGAGGGGAATCGGCACCAACAAAAGTTCCTGTAAAGTGCTTGTGACCTCCAACCAAAAACTTTGTATTTTCCCACAATGCCAGAAAATATGATCAAAGTCAACTGGCAAGGCTGTGTATCTCCAGCATTCCACCGAAGTGGATACATAAATAGAGGCAAGTCTAGCTGGGGTGTAATAACATCTGTGCATTAGCTTAAAATTGGATGAGGCGATCCCTAACTGACACAAGCGCCTTAAAAAGGTACCTCCCAAATGTCATCCCAGTTCTAGTGCGGATGACCTAAGGTCCAGGGTATCAGAGCAAAACAGATACAAAAGCATGTCTCGGCTGCAGATATCTAAATAGATACCAGTTTGGCAACTAATATCTGGCCCTGAGCCAATCAAAGGTACATAACTTCCCGTTTTCCACTACATCTTGTAACCTCTTGATCCTGACCCCTGCCCAAATGATAGAATGTGGAATATCACTAAAGTGCGATCATTTGGGATTAAACCATTACGGAGCTGACGGAGATACAGATTGTGTCCCAGGAGTCATGATCGCCTGTACACTATACCATGCTCGTATTGTTGGTTCTCGCATCCTAGGATGCGACCCAGGCCATAAAAAAGTGCTAAAGAGGCTATCAATATGTTGAAAATACGTCTGTGGAACCCATATCGGGGAATTTAGGAGGAAATATAAAAATAATGGTAGGATTTTCATTTTTAGAAGATTTAATCAGAGATAGTGGTAGATTTTACCAGGCCTCCAGTCTATGCTTAACCATTGGAATCAAGAGTAATACATTGAGTGACATATAGTCCCCCACTCTAGGAGATATCTGAATGCCCAGGTAAGTAAATTTAGTTACCCAAACGATAGGAATAGAAGAATCCACTGATGACTGAGCCCCAGCATTAATTGCCATCGCACTTGACTTTGTTCAATTGACTTTGAGACCTGAAAACCTTGCAAACGTCGACAGTGTGTCAAAAACAGCTCACATAGATGGGCCTGAATTCTGTAAAAAGAGTAACATGTCATCTGCATAAAAAGCAGTGCATTCATGGAGACCTCCAATCTCCAGGGCCCGGACCTCCGGAGAGCTTCGTAAAGCTATTGCCAGGTGCTCAATCATTAAAGAAAATAAGGTGGAGACAAGGGGCACCCCTGTCTCGTGCCCCTACCTATCAAACAAAATTCAGAAGTCTTCGTTTTCCAATACGAAGAGCCGCCACCGGCCTACTGTACAATAAAATTATCCACGTTAAAAACCTAGGTCCGAATCCCATCCTATCCAGCACTGCTGCTATAAATTTCCAATCAATGGAGTCTAATGCCTTCTCCATGTCAAGAAAAAGTACCACTCTAGTCCCAGAATATACATGATCTGCTTACAGGTGTGTGAAAAGTCTTCTCAAATGAATGCCAGTAGACTTTTTAGGCATAAATCCCATCTGGTCAATGCCAACTAATGAGGTAATGACTTGAGAAAATCTATTTTCCAACACTTTTGTCAGAATTTTCACATCTTAAATCAGAAGGGCAATCGGCCTATAAGAAGAGCACTCGGGTCCTTACCGGGTTTGGGAAGTAAGATTACATGAGCCTCCATCAAAGACGAAGGAAGCACTTGATTTTCCAGGCAGTAATGAAATTGTGATCTAAGTTTAGGAACCAATAGGGTCAGGTGCTGTCCGTCAGATCCAGGGGCTTTATGAGGCGGAAATCCTCTTATAGCTACTTCAATTTCTTCTTCCGTAATGTGTATTTCTAAGGAATTCCTATCCAGGTCTGACAAGGTGGGCAGGGGCAGTGGAGCCAGCAGCCGCTCCAGTTCTGCCTCTGAATATGCTGGGATCTGTGCATGTAGCCTAGAGTAATACTGCACAAATGTGGTCATAATGTCAGCAGTATCCGTGACCAATTCCCCCTGCAAACTCTTGATACAGGGAATGCTAGTCTGGGCCCTGCGATTTGCAACTAGAAGAGCTAACAATTTGCTATTCTTGTCCCCTTGGTCAAACAAAGACTCCACCCTTCTAACCAAAGAGGTCCGAGCCAGGTCTGAATAGTGTAAGGTCAGGTTCCTACAAGCCTCTCATAAATCCCTATATGTGACATCAGTATTTAAGGAGACATGGATTTCCTCACATTCACGTTTCCTTGCCTGCAAAAGCTGCATCGTAGCATTATACTCATTCCTCACACTTTTAATAGCCGAGATATAGTGACCGCGCATACACGCCTTAGGGCTCTTTCACACGAGGCGGATCAGTCATGATCCGCCCCGTGAAGCTCCGCTTGCTCAGCGGGGATCGCTCCGTTGATCCCCGCTGAGCCGGCGGATGGCTGGGCGGTCCACGCACACTGTGCAGGGACCGCCCTGTCAGAGCGCCGCTCTTCCCTATGGGGGGATCGGATGACGACGGACCTTAGAGTCCATTGTCATCCGATCCGCTCCACCGACGGAAGGAAAAATAGGGTTTTCCTCCGTCACACTTTGGCGGAGCGGATGTCAGCGGACATGTCTCCGCTGACATCCGTGCCTCCATAGGGCTACATGGAGCGTCCGTGCAGGTCCGCCTAAAAAACTGACAGGCGGACCTGAACGGACCCTCCATGTGAAAGGGGCCTTAAAAGCGTCCCACACCAACTGTTATTAGCAGATTAGAGTAAAAAGAAAAATATGTGACGCTCTCCCTCTTTTTCCCAAAAAATACTATGTGATGTAAATACAAAATAAATAAAATAGTGACCCCTAGTGGCAGCAAAAATATATTATATATGTCACAATGAAAAGTGATATGTGCAACCAGTGAACTCTAGTGGGTACAAAAATGATAAAACATATATATCAAATAACATTAAAGCGGAGGTCCACCCAAAAAAAATAAAAATTACACTAAAAAAAAAGAGAAAAAAATTAATAGAAAAAAAATATTTTTTTATACTCACACGAAATGCCCGTTGCTATGCGGAAGTCCCCTAATCTGCCTCTTCCTTTGCCTCGGATTATGTCCTTCCGCTTCCTCTTCTTGGGAATGGGGCGCGCTGCCTTCTGGGAACTGTGTGTATCCCAGGAGGCAATCCGCCCATTCACAAAACGCCGTGCAAGTGGTGCATGCGCAGTAGGAAATGGGCAGTGAAGCCATAAGGCTTCACTTCCTCTTTCCCTTAGTCAGGATGGAGGAGGCGGGACCTGCCAGCAGCGATCGATCGCCGTCGGGGGACCGACATCACGGGCGAGTAGGACAGGTAAGTGTCCTTATTAAAAGTCAGCAGCTACACTGTTAGTAGCTGCTGACTTTTAAAAAAAAAAAATCGCGGGTGGAATCCCGCTTTAATATGTACAACCAGTGAGCTCTAGAGGTTAAAAAAATTATAACATATATATATCAGGCAAAGTCCATTAATCCAGTGATATCTTCTGTAAACCAATGCTGTCCACACACAATCCAAATGGTGAATGATAACAAATGAGTGACTTAAAGGAGAAGTATGGGATGGGTTAAATAACTAGTATATATCACATTAGTCACATATCAGCTAAGCTTTTTTTCCTACCTCTTTTAGTTTTTACAGCATGTGCACATGAACTTTCCTTCAGCTGGCAAAAACGGTCCATTTTCAGTTTGAAAAGTTCTCAGGAGGTGTGTACATCTGCACCAACACACCAACATGCCTCTGTCCCCCCTCCCCTAAGAGACGTGGCTGTTCTGATAGATAGAAATATATAGTGTAGATTCTCATACACAGCACTATCAGTGACTTCTCTCACATTACACTCACTGAAGTGCTGAAAACTCTGCAGACCCTTCTGACCATTGAAACAGGCTGCAGAAGAGGAGGGAGGGGAAGGAGAGAGGAGTGAGAAGGGAGGGGGGAGCAGCTATGCTCTGTGAAGTTTCAGGAAGGAGCAGAGGGAGGGGAGCCGACATCAATCAAGCAAAATCCCAGGAAAGGGGGTGGATCCAGACTTCATATCCAAGCCATTGTCAGGATGATGCTGTATGAAAGACTGTAGAACCTCCCACAGGTATTTATCTCAATTTTAACAGAATGGGGGCACTTCTGAGAGGTCTGGGAGGGTTTATATATATCAGCAGCTCACATAGAATAGATGTAAGCAAAAAAAAAGGAAACCCATACTTCTCTTTTAACCTCCTAGAGTGGCCCCCAATTGGACCAAGTAGCACCTTCCCCTTTGGGGTCTCAATCCACGATCTTTAAGCTCCCAATAGTAAACAACTGCAAGCGTTATCTCTCATATAGGATGGCAACATAAGGGTAAAAAAGGAACTAGCATAGTGTAATACTGTAAAACAAAAATTTATTTAAAACACAAGCAACTATTCCACTCACATTTAGAAATGCACTATCCCTGGTGCATACAGGTGATGAACTTGAAAATATACAGATCCGTCCCTGGGGTCACAAAACATCTGCAAGTCCTCTGCCCTGCTACCCTCATAGGTTATTGTGTACTTCCTACAAATGATGCGATAATGTCACAAGCCCTGCCCTGATGCGTTTTTACGCTCACATGCGAGTGTGACGGAAATACTTGGCACCCCAATTCGGTGCTGGGAGGCAGGATTGGGGGGGAGGAGGATTTGTGTTGGGGGAATCTGGAGAGGAAAATGTAGTGTGTGTGTGTGTGTGTGTGTGTGTGTTGTACTATAATGGGGGGGTTGTGCTGGGAGGGAGGATTTGGGGGTGGAAGAGGATTTGTGCTGGGAGAAGGGAATTGGTGAGGAAGAGAGTTTATTCTGGGAGTAGGGATTAAAGGGAAGGAGAATTTGTTCTGTGGGGAATTTGGAGGGGAAAAGGATTTGTGCAGGGAGGGAAAGCGGATATGTGTTGACAAGGGGAATGGAGGGGTAAGGATTTATGCTGGGATGGGAAAGAAGGGGAGATTGTGCTGACAGCTGTGATTTGGGAGAGTGGGTAAGGATTTGTGCTAGGGAAGGGAGAAGAAGATGTGCACTGGGAGTGGGGAATTGGGGGGAGGATTTGTTCTAGGAGAGAGGATTTGTGCTTGGGGGGAGGGCAGCAAAGATTTGTTTTGGTTGGAGTGGGGGATTTTTGCCAAAAAGGTAAAGTGGGGGAATTATGCATTCTCTTGACCCCTACACCGTACATTGTATACCCCTGACTCCTGCACTCATTTTGATTTGTACTCCTGGCTCCTACTCTACATTACACACACTTTTCCTTTGCATTCTGTGCATTGCAATATTACATCCCCCACATTTTGTGCAATAAACACTTTTGTCCCCTGAATTCTGTGTATTACACCCTCCTAGATCCTGCATTCTGTGCATTGTGTATTCCTGGACCCTGCTCTCTTAACCACTTCCCACCTGGCCACTGTACATATTCAGCCGGGTGGGTGCTCTCTCCTGAGTGGACGTTCCCGAACGTCCCTCAGAAGGAGCGGGATCGCGGGGGCGCGCGCGATCCCGATGCGCGCGTGTCCCGCGGACACTCCGCATCTTGGAACAGCAGGAGGGCACTGTAATTTGCCCTCCTGAACGGCACGATGGCTGTGTCTAATCACAGCCATCGTGATGTTAACAAAGAGAGGGGGGGCTGGCATTTGTGAGGGGATCGCGCCGCCATGTGCCCGCGCAGCGGCGCAATCCCGATCTGCCTGTGCACCCCAGAGACAGGAAAGGTGTGCACGACAGGAGGGCCATGTGATTGGCCCTCCTGATGACATGACGGCTGTCCAATCACAGCCGTCATGTAATGTAAACAGTTGTAACTGCTCTCATCTCTTCCTCTCCTCACACAGAGCCTGTCAGTGAGGAGAGGAAGAGACAATCTGTGCTGCAGCCAGGAGATCAGTGAGTTTTTAGCTGTTTGTCTGCTGTTTACCCACTGATCACCCAGCTAGTGTCCCCAAAACAGTGAAAAGACCTGTCATACCAGTAAACATCTGCCCGCCAACATCTGGCACATCTGCCCTCCAACATCTGGCACATCTGCCTGCCAACATCTGGCACATCTGCCTGCCAACATCTGGTACATCTGCCCAACAGCTGCCCGCCAACAGCTGGCACATCTTCCCGCCAACATCTGGCACATCTGCCCGCCAACATCTGCCCTGCCAACATCTGGCACATCTGACCCCACCATCTGTCAGTAAACATCTGCCCGCCAACAGCTGCCACATCTGCCCGCCAACAGCTGCCCGCCAACAGCTGGCACATCTACCCGCCAACATCTGGCACATCTGCCCGGCCAACATCTGCCCTGCCAACATCTGGCACATCTGCCCGCCAACATCTGGCACATCTGCCCGCCAACATCTGTCACATCTGCCCACATGGCTAAACGATTCTACAGCAGCGAGGAGGCTCTCCAGATACTCCAGGGTATGTCGGACGAGAGTAGCGAGGAACTCTCTCTGTCAGAATCGGATAGTGAATATTATCCAGAGGAAAGTAGTGGCTCTGAAATAGAAACTGAGGATAGAATCCTAACAAGTGAGATCAGGAGTTATGAGCAGGCGCAGACATCCACCAGCAGCGCAGCACTCCAGGACATCCACCAGCAGGCATCCACTAGCAGCGCAGGACTCCATGATGATATGCAGGCATCCACCAGCAGTGCAGCATGCCAGGATAGGCAGGCATCCACCAGCAGCGCAGCACGCCAGGATAGGCAGGCATCCACCAGCAGTTCTGCAACTTTCTTAGAGGATAGGCCAAATGCTAGCAACGGGGCGTCCCATCAACAACGAGGCAGGGCCCATACTATCCTCCCCGATCTTCTACTGTATCCAACATGGCTGCCCGATACATCAGTAGAACCTGTCATTCCCCCTTTTACAGCCCAGCCAGACCCTCAGATACCGTCAGAAAATGCTACCCCGATTTATTATTTTGACGTATTTTTTACTGATGATATCCTAACCTAAATTGTGGAGCAGGGTAATCCATACGCCAGTCAACATATAGCCAACAATCCAAATTCTTCCTATGCCCATCCTTTTGTTTGGAAACCCCTCACCGTGGAAGAATTTAAAATTTTCCTTGGCCTAACCCTCAACATGGGGCTGACAAAAAAAAAATGAACTCCATTCCTACTGGTCTACCCGACCTATCTACCACATGCCAATCTATTCATCTTTTATGAAAAGAACCCGTTACGAGATGATTATGAGGTTTCTACACTTCAACGACAATGCCCAATGCCTCCCTCGAAATCATCCCAATTATGATAAATTATTCAAAATTCGGCCCCTAATCAATTTTTTTTGCGCCAGCTTCAAGCAGATGTTTACCCCTGATGTAAATATATGTGTAGATGAATCATTAGTACACTTCACAGGAAGACTTGGAATAAAGCAATACCTCCCCAGTAAAAGAGCCAGACGTGGGATAAAATTTTATAAGGCATGTGACAGGGCCACGGGTTACACATATGATTTTATAATTTATGAGGGAAAAGACAGACAGCTAAACGCCCCTGGATGCCCTACCTACATGGGAATAAGTGACAAAATTGTCTGGCCGCTGATTGAACCATTGCTTGGGAAAGGTTACCATCTATACGTAGACAATTTCTATACAAGTCTCCCACTTTTTCGCCATCCGTACCAAAAGAAAACTGTGGCCTGTGGGACAGCACGGACCAACCGTAAAGGCTTTCCACAGAGATTGGTTGCCAAGAAATTGAAACAGGGGGAAATGGCCAGTATGCGGACTGAAGAGGTCCTAGCATTGAAGTGGAGAGATAAAAAAAGAGATGTCTACATCTTTTCCACAATGCATGATGACACCTTGGTGGAACTGCAGAGAAGAAGAGGCCCCGTCCAGAAGCCAAAATGTGTGCATGACTATAATCTTTACATGATGGGGGGGCAGGTGGATATGAATGACCAGATGATGCAGCCCTACTTGGCCACCAGGAAATCACTGTTTTGGTACAAAAAAGTTGCCATTTATTTGATGCAACTAGCCCTGTTCAATTCTTATAGAATTTTTTCTAAGTGCACCCAAAGTTCCCTAACCTATCTAAAATTCCAAGAAGACGTGATCGAAGCCCTTCTCTATCCCCATGGCCAAGCCCCTTAACTAATTTGCTCCGATGCAGTAGCCAGACTCCACGAAAGGCACTTTCCCGAAATCCTCCCTCTTACCCAAACAGGTCGCAAAATGTTGTGTGTGTTCAAGTAGAGGAATTCGTCGTGACACCTGTTCTGTCTCAACTACAAAGCGATAAAGTTCATCTCCAGGTTTAAGTAGGCCTTACTCAAGCTGGTTTGATATTCATCCCTTGCATCGATACAGGCAGTTTAACTCAATGAATAAACTCACAGTTAGGACGACAGACGATGAATCCTTTCGAATGTTCCGTTTAATGATGGATATTCATAGGTAGAAAAACGTTGCAGTTGTAAGCCACATGTAAGATGTTTAGCATGGAAGATATACAGGAGTAATGACCAGAATCAGGAAGTGGAGGAGACATATAAAGAACTACGGTGAGAGAGAGAGTTCAGCTAGAAAGAAGGGGACAGATCTTAAAGACACAGAGCAAGAATAATCACATAGTGTAACACAACACTTCCCGTCTGAAATCTTTAGATTTCATAACCTTAAACTAAAATATATATTTTCAAAAAGTCCAATACTGACGAATGTCCTGGAACCTGTAATGAAAAACATGCAACAAGCAAATAATAAATGTAAGTTCAACAGGATGAAGAACATAAAGTCACAGTATGATGTCTTCAAATAATTCCAAAGTTCTGAGTAGAACCTGTAGATGGCAGCAATGTACTCCCCGCCGTGCCAACAGCATGACTAGTCCTTGCACAAGTCACTCACCTGGCAAAAGGAGTACTAACTCTGTAATTGGTCGACTAAAGGTTTGTGTCGATCCTCCCTTGGTTACCTTGACTTCTACCTTCCGGACTTTGTTATCGTCGCTGGGCATAACTTTAGTAATAAGACCCATAGGCCACTCATTCCGACAAACTTCCTTGTCTTTTAGAAGGATGAGGTCTCCAACCTTAAGATTCGGCTTAGATGCTTGCCATTTGTTACGACCTTGAAGGTGATGAAGATACTTTTTCTTCCAGCGATGCCAGAACACATTGGCTAGATGCTGCACCTGCTTCCATTGATGCCTGTGATGGTGTGATCACAGCTTCTGTTTTGTACTTACAGAAGTGTAGAGTGAGGTGTTCACAGTTCTTATTTCCTTATCTTCAGGGCTTACTAGTCCATAGGTGGTGTCGATAGTGGGTGAGTGGGAGTCCTCACACAGAAACCTTGGAGGTGACAGCCATAAGCTGTCCTGAAGAGCAGCAGGTGACACGGCTCTGGTCCCACAGTCAGCTGGGTTGAGTTCAGTGGGAACGTGATGCCATTGACTTGGTAGAGAGAATCTCTTGATACGTTCAACCCTGTTGCTGACGAACACATAAAATTGTTTTGTTTGGTTGTTTATGTAACCAAGTACTACCTTACTGTCTGTATAGAAGGTGAAAGAATCAATTTTAGTGTCCATTTCACTTCGTATGACCTCTGCAATTTCTACTGCTAGCACGGCTGCACAAAGTTTAAGTCTTGGTATGGTATGTGCAGGCTTGGGAGTGAGTTTTACCTTGCCTAGGACAAAACTACAGTGTGATTCTCCATTCAGTTCAGAGGTCTTCAAATAGGCTACTGCAGCAATAGCTTCAACTGATGCATCAGAGAAAATATGAATCTCTCTCCGGTTAGCAGTTGAAGTGGAACCTGGAACATAGCAACGGGGAATCTGAAGTTTTTCTAGTGACTTCAAAGAGTATCTCCACCTTTCCCACTTGTGTTGATTCTCACTAGGCAAGGGAGTATCCCAGTCTATGTTCTCAGTAGATAACTGTCTTAGTAAAATCTTACCTTGAATGGTAACTGGAGCAAGGAAACCCAGTGGGTCATAGATGCTATTCACCACGGACAGGACTCCTCTTAGTGAAGGGTTTGTCACAAGTTGACACTTGGAACGTGAATTTGTCTTGCTTGATGTTCCACAACAAACCCAGACTTCGCTGTACAGGAGGCACATCTGTACCTAAGTCAAGGTTTTTTAGACTAGTGGCATAGTCCTCAGAGTGAAAGGCATTCATAAGTTCCTGGCTGTTGGATATAATCTTGTGCAGTCTAAGGTTTGCTACAGACAGCATCTCCTTTGTTCTGGTGAGAAGATCAATTGCTTCTTTAGCAGTTGGAAAGGACTTAAGTGCGTCGTCAACGTAGAAGTTTTTCTTTCAACAAATTGACGGGCATCAGATCCATATTCAACTTCTCCAGTCTGAGCTGTTTTCCTTAGCCCATAAGTTGCCACTGCTGGGGAAGGACTGTTACTGAAGACATGTACCTTCATGCGATAATCTATAACTTCCTTGTTGAGGTCATTGTCCTTGTGCCATAGAAACCTGAGGTAGTTTCTGTTGTCTTCTCTGACGATGAAGCAGTAAAACATCTGTTGAATGTCGGCCATTACTGCTACAGGCTCTTGTCTGAAACGAATCAAGACTCCTATTAGACTGTTGTTCAAGTTGGGTCCAGTAAGGAGCATGTTGTTAAGAGAAACACCTTCGTGCTGAGCACTGGAATCAAAGACAACTCTGATTTGGTCTGGTTTGCGTGGGTGATGCACGCCAAAGGATGGAAGGTACCAGCATTCTTCTCCCTCCTTTAGTGGGGGAGCAGGCTCTGCATGATCTCTGTCAAATACATTTTGCATAAAGTCCACAAAGTGCTTTTGCATCTCTGGTTTCCTGCTTAAGTTTTGCTTTAAGGAGGAGAATCTACTGTTGGCCTGCTGTAAGTTGTTGGGCAATCTCTCTCTTGGGAGACGAAAGGGTAGGGGTGCTACCCAGTTATTGGAGTCATCTTGAAAGAACTCATTGTCCATTACCTTGATGAATTCTGTCTTCCATTGAAGGAGCCAGTATGTCATCTTCACTGGTTGCTTTAAACACTGTAGAGCCGAAGTCGCCATCATGGCAGGAGAAAGGGCTTGTGTCACCTGAGATACCATGTTGCCATTCGTGGCTGGCTATCTTCTCTTTCACCCAGTAGTGATGTGGGCATGGCTCAAAGTAAGCGTTTCGGCCATTTGGCAGAACATTTGTCTTGAATGACGAAATGTTGGTAGGTCTTTTCATTTTGCCTATGCAGACATTGCCTATGATGACCCACCCTAGATCTGTGCGCTGGGCAAATGGGGCATCTGGGGGTCCACTGACTTGTCTGCGTACCTTGTGAACTCTTAGAAGGTCTCTTCCTAACAGAAGAAGGATCTGAGCATCTTTGTCAAGTGGCGGTATCTCATTTGCTATTACCTTGAGGTGAGGGTGATGGAAAGCAGCAGCTGGAGTAGGGATTTCTTCCCTGTTAGCAGGTATATGATTGCACTCAACAAGTGTAGGTAAGGGTAATTGCAAGTTACCTTTGAGAGAAGATACCATGAGTCCATGAGCCCTTCTTCCAGGAAACTTCTATAGTTCCACTACAGGTACCCAAGGTGTAAGGATGAGCTTCGCCTTTTATTTCAAATAGATTGAACAATTCCGATTTTGCAAGTGATCGATTGCTCTGATCGTCTAAGATAGCATATGCCTTTAGAGACTTTTCTGGTTGATCCTTGTGGTATATGTTCACCAAGCATATCTTAGCACAGGACTTACCACAGCGGTCTTCTCCACAAACTTCAGTGCAGGATGAAGAAATGATGGTAGAATTAGGCACTTGGTCTGTATTCTCCCCGCCATGCGTTAACCTGGGAGGAGTGTTGGCAGGTTGTGCAGAGCTGGGCTCAAGAGGATGGAGGGCTTGCACATGTTCTTCAGAGCCACACTCTATGCACTTGATGGACACATTACAGTCCCTTGCAAAATGTTCTGTAGAAGCACAGCACCTGAAACATACCCTAAATGTCTTTAAAAGCTCCTTGCGCTCTTCCAGAGGCTTTTTCCTAAAGCCGATACATTTATTGAGGGGGTGTGGCTTCTTGTGTATGGGACATTCTCTGTTAGGGTTTTCAATCTTCCTACTCTGTTTGTTCGTGGCCAGAACTGTGGTAGGAGTGGGAAGGATGTCAGTCTTTTTCACGGACACTGGGTCTCTATGGTTTCTATAGTTGCCCTGAAGACGGTACTCTTAGGAAAGGGTGAGAAGAGGCTGTACTCACCGTAGGAAAAACTTGGATCGTTCTTGGTCTCTGCAATTTTCCTGATAAATTCACAGAAGAAAGAGAATGGAGGGAAGGAAACCTTGTTCTCTCTTTTGTATGATGACCCTAGTGCAGTCCATTTCTCTTGCAAACCATACGGGAGCTTGGAGACAATTGGGTTTACCCCTCTTGGAGTGTCAAGGTAACTGAGTCCAGGTAGTTTTGGGTCTGTCTTGGCTAGCTGAAGCTCAAGGAGAAGGTCACTCAGTCTCTGGAACTCCTTGTTGTCCTTACCGGATATCTTTGGGAAAGTTTCCAGACGCATGAACAAAGCATTTTCTATAGCTTCTGGACTGCCATAACTTTGGTCTAGTCGCTCCCATGCAGCTGTGAGGCCTGCAGTAGGATTGTCCATGAAAACCGATCTTAATGGCTTAACACGTGCAGCAGATAGAGGACCAAGCCATTTGATCAGCAGATTCAATTCTTGATCAGCTGTAATGCCAATATTGCTGATTGTAGTTCTGAAGGCACATTTCCAACTTCTGTAGTTCTCAGGTTGGTCATCAAAACTTGTAAGACCAGTCTTTGTGAGCTCTCTGCGAACCATGTACCTCACAAACTCTTCTGTCTCCGTTGTCTCCGCCTTTATGTGAGATGCTGTTGGCTGTATGGTGCTGATTGCGTTATCTTTGACATTGTTGTTAAAGGACACAGGGAAATATGGTGCAGCAGATGCATCCAGGTGAGTTGCTTGCTTGAAGTCAGTTGTTCCAATGGTACGTTGATTCAAGGCTGTACCGATGACTGGAGGTTGATGACTTGCTTGAAGCTTGCGCTGATGCTCTGTGACGTATGAAGGCAGGCAAGGTAGGCAGGTAGGAAATGCAGTGGAGTGATTTTGAGTGCAGGAAGTTGCTGGAACCTCTTTAACTTGAAGCTGTGAAGGAGTCTCTATGTAGTCGGGAGCATTGGAGACAATGGAGTGTGCACTGCAGTGGCTTAGGACATAGACTTTAGTGCGTTTGAGGGGGTCTTCCATATCTGCTATGTTTAGGTTAATGCTGTCTTTCTCACTTGCACCTTCGTCTGCACTGATAGCTTGCTGTAGGACCCTTAGCTTTGCCATAGCTGTGTCATGTTTACACTGTTCATTTAAGGTTTCCATTGTTGCTCTTTGTCGTGCTGACTGCGCTTCCAACTCTGCCCTTTGTCGTGCTGACTGCGCTTCCAACTCTGCCCTTTGACGTGCTGACTGCGCTTCCGACTCTGCTCTCTGAGCTTCCAACTCTGCTCTTTGACATGCTGACTGCGCTTCCAACTCTGCTCTTTGACGTGCTGACTGCGCTTCCAACTCTGCTCTTTTTTCTGCATATGCCACCTGCACTTTGCTGGCTTCCACTTCAGCGCGGGCATTAATAAGTCTCTCACTTGTGTTGAGTATCTTGAACTATGGGATCTTGACGAGTTTTTAGAACGTCTGGTGGAAACAGATCTGTGAAATGCAGTGTCCTGTAACAGCTTTATTTTTGCTTCTGCCTTTAATCTGGTTTGCTGGATAAAACTGTCTCTTTCAATATTGAGAGCATTGACGCGCTTTAATTGCATCATCGCATTTTCTGACTTCATGTTTTGTAAGACATTAGTGAATTTGATGCTGGTAAGCTGATAAAGCTCATATGAGGCAGAAAGTTGTTTAATGGCGCCCTCTAGTGTCAGAAGTTGACGTTCAACAGACACTGTATTGGCTTCAGCAAGGATTTTCTCCCAGACTAATTCCAAGCTATTTGACAATTCAGTCCTTGAAGCTTCATAATTCTCCATTACTTTCCAAGTGGGTTTAACTGAGCGTTTGGGTAACTCAGTTTCTTCAGGAACTTGTGAGGAAGGAGATGTGAGTTCACATGCAGAAGCTTGGTCACTCATGATAGCAGACTGACTGTGAAAGCAGGCGGGATCTGTGTGCTGAAATATGACACTGTGCAGATTGTCTCAGGCTATAAGGCTGCCATGTGCTGCTCTGTCCCTTCTGTTTTGCTATGAGGGCAGTAAATCTTGTCTGTTTCAGTACTGACCTGCAGAAATCTTGTAATTAGGCTGTGAAACTCCGTTTTTCTACTGTTCTGTCTCAACTACAAAGCGATAAAGTTCATCTCCAGGTTTAAGTAGGCCTTACTCAAGCTGGTTTGATATTCATCCCTTGCATCGATACAGGAAGTTTAACTCAATGAATAAACTCACAGTTAGGACGACAGACGATGAATCCTTTCGAATGTTCCGTTTAATGATGGATATTCATAGGTAGAAAAACGTTGCAGTTGTAAGCCACATGTAAGATGTTTAGTATGGAAGATATACAGGAGTAATGACCAGAATCAGGAAGTGGAGGAGACATATAAAGAACTACGGTGAGAGAGAGAGTTCAGCTAGAAAGAAGGGGACAGATCTTAAAGACACAGAGCAAGAATAATCACATAGTGTAACACAACAACACCCGATACTACTGTCCCCAATGTCCATCCCAGCCAAGCCTTTGTATTGGAAAGTGCTTTCAGAGCTATCATGCTTTACTAAACTATTAGTAAAGTGAAGATGATTTTTTTTCCAGTTTCCACCATCTGCCATTTCTGTGAATGACCCGGACTGTTTTCGACTATGCCTCTGCCAACCATGTTCCTGCCTTCAACGTGAATTGACCTCGGCCTGTTAAATGACCATGCTTTTTGCCTGCCTCCTAAACTGGTCATTTGAGTACAGCACAGGGGTCTCACATATTTGAGGGGCTCCAGAAAAGAGTTTCCGAGTGGAGAAAATGTTTTTCTCCGGGTTTTGGTTTTCTCGGATTAGGGTCTGGAGACTCGGAGGCTTCGTAGAGATTTGGGTGGGAAGAAGCCTCTACCCCTGTCCTTAGGTCTTACCTGACCAAGGCCTAAATGTTATAGTGCTGGCACCTGAACTGGCCATGCCTCTGCCTGCCACCTGAACTGGCCATGCCTCTGCTTGCCACCTGAACTGGTCATGCCTCTGCTTGCCACCATATCTCTGTCTGCTGCCTGGACAATTCCTGGACATTTCCTTTTGGCTGTCTGGACCAATGCTTTGACTGCTCTGGAATGGTATTCCTGCCTGCTAAAACCATAGGTGAGCCTTTTTTTTTTAATTACCTTTTGCTCAGCAGAATGTGTTTTGGGGTGTAATTCTTGGTGTGTACATGCTATGTGTTAGAAGCCTGAAGGTGCTACTTGGATGTTTGGCCTCCGTATGTGGCCAGGATGTGGAAAAGTCTCACACATGGGGTATCGCCATACTCAGGAGGAGTAGCAGAATGCATTTTGGGGTGATATTTTTGCTATGTACATACTATGTGTTATAAAGAGCTTCTAAATTGACAACTTTGTGAAAAAAAATATGTTTTAATTTTTTTTCCACATATTCCCAAAACTTTTGGAAAGAAATGACATGTTCAAAAGACTTTATTATGCCTCATAGAGTATACATTGGGTTGTTTTCTTTCCAAAATTGGGTCATCTTGTGGGTAGGGATGAGCTCGGTGTTCGAATCGAACATAGGTTCGACTAGAACCTCGGCTGTTCGCGCGTTCGGCGAACAACGAACGATTTGGGCCGTTCGTGACAAATTCGAGTGACGCGAACGGCCCACAATACACTGCGCCATCGCAGTGTAATCCCGGCGCTGTGATTGGCCAAGCATGCACTGTGACCCTGCATGCTTGGCCAATCACAGCGCCGGCAGCGAGGAGAGCAATGATTGGCCACAGGCAGGATGCCTGTGGCCAATTATAGCTGAGGGGGTTTAGTACACGCCTCACACTATAAAAGGCCGCCAGCGCGGCGGCCTTGTGTAGTGTGTTCCGGAGCAGGGAAAGTGAAGGATAGGCAGGGACAGTGTCAAATCTTGTCAAATCTATTCTTTGCTAAACCTTGTGTGTAGGGATAGAGAAGGATAGGCAGGGAGAGTGTCAGTGTCATATTCTTTGCTAAACCTTGTGTGTAGGGAGAGAGAAGGAAGGATAGGCAGGGAGAGTGTCAGTGTCATATACTTTGATAAACCTTGTGTGTAGGGAGAGAGAAGGAAGGATAGGCAGGGAGAGTGTCAGTGTCATATACTTTGATAAACCTTGTGTGCAGGGAGAGAGAAGGATAGGCAGGGGACAGTGTCAGTGTCATTGTTGCTAAGCCTCCTGCACATTATACACCTGAAGTTAGCCCGTATTGCTGCTTTTTCCTGGTGTGTTACACCAACAGGATTTTGCAGCACTTACAGCGGGCGGAGTGTGCCTCCTGACCATATTACACCTTAACTTAGCCTGTATTGCTGCTTTTCCCATTTCCCTGCAGGCCATTAGAATGTCTGGAAGGCAAACAATGAGAGGCAGACAGTCAGGAGCCAATAAAAGAGGGCAAGCAGGCTCTGTGTCTAGAGACAACAGTGCTGGTCGTGGACGCGGTGCATCGCCATCAGCACGTGGCCATGGGACACGCTTGTCCTTTTCGGCAGCTGGACGTGTTGAGCCGCATCATGCCGAAGACTTGGTAGAGTGGATGACCAAGTCCTCCTCATCCTCTCTCACCCAGGCTCAGGGTACTGGCAAAGCAGCTGCCAAAGCGTCCTCTTCCCTGGTATCAATGTCATCATCAGTCACTCCTTCCCTAGACCAACCATGTCCTCCTGAGGAGTCCCCCAAACTGTTTGAGCACAGTGTTGGGTACATGCTCCAGGAGGATGCCCAGCGTTTCGAAAGGGTCTGATGATGATACCCAGCTAGAGGAAGGCAGTAGCGTGAGAGCAGAGAGAGGGGATGCTCAAGAAGGACACCAATCTGGCAGTCATGTTCCAGCAGCTGCAGCATACTGCCAGATTGGCTCCAGTGATGAGGAGGGAGGGGATGATGAGGTCACTGACTCCACGTGGGTGCCTAATAGGAGAGAAGAGGAGGAGGATGAGGAGGAGGCACATCTCCAACGAGGCAGGATGCCCTCGGGGGGGCCAGCGTAAGGGCAGCACACCGACGGAATCACACCCCAGAGCTCCGCCTGTGCAGGGCGCTGCCTCTGCCCGTTATTCAAAAAGTTCTTTGGTGTGGGCCTTTTTTGAGTCGAGTGCATCAGATCGCACAGCTGCTGTTTGCAACATATGTCTCAAGCGTATATCGTGTGGCCAAAACATCACCCGCTTGGGCACCACATGCTTGACCAGACATATGTTGACCTGCCATGCAGCTCGTTGGCAAGCCTACCTTAAAGACCCACACCAAAGAACAAAGCTGACCTCTTCTTGCACCACATCAGCTGGGATCTCCAACCCCACTATACCTTCAGTCCTCTCTGAAACCTGCTCTGAGAGGAATGAAGGTGTAGAATTAGGTGTGTCACAGCCAAGTACTTGCGGGCACTCTGCTAGCAGTACACCGACGTCCGATTCTAGCAGGCAAATTTCCCTGCCCCAGCTGCTGGACCGTCGAAAGAAGTTCACTCCCAGCCATCCACATGCCCAGCGGTTGAATGCTAGCTTGGCTAAATTGCTAGCGCTTCAACTGCTGCCTTTTCAGTTGGTAGACTCGGCCCCCTTCCGTGAGTTTGTGCAATGTGCGGTTCCTCAGTGGCAGGTTCCCAAACGCCACTTTTTCTCACGGAAGGCGATTCCGGCTCTCTACCGGCATGTGGAAGGCAATGTCTTGGCCTCGCTGGACAGGGCGGTCAGCGGTAAGGTGCATATTACCGCTGACTCATGGTCCAGCAGGCATGGACAGGGACGTTTCCTTTCTTTCACGGCCCATTGGGTCACTCTTTTGGCAGCTGGGAAGGATGCAGGACAAGGTGCAGTAGTGTTGGAGGTTGTTCCACCGCCACGCCTCCAAAATGCTACTACTGGTTGTGACGCACCTCTGTCCTCCACCCCCTCCTCTTCTTCTTCCTCCGTGGCCTCTTCCTGTGCTTTGTCCTCGGAACCAGTGGTGCTCTGTAGGCGTTCAAGGGGCTACGCAAGTACGCAGGCAAAAAGATGCCATGCCGTGCTTGCGCTGGTGTGTTTGGGGGACAGGAGCCACACTGGGGCAGAGGTTCTGTCTGCTCTGCAGGGGCAGGCCGAGAGGTGGTTGACGCCACGCCAGCTGAAGCCAGGAATGGTAGTTTGCGACAATGGCACCAACCTCCTCTCCGACAGGGACAACTGACCCATGTGCCCTGTGTGGCTCACGTCCTTAACCTGGTGGTGCAGCGGTTCTTGGGCAGGTACCCGGGCTTACAGGATGTCCTGAGGCAGGCCAGGAAAGTCTGTGTGCATTTCCGCAGATCTTATAATGCCAGTGCTCGCCTGGCTGAGCTGCAAAAGGAGTTGAACCTGCCCAAGAACCGCCTTATATGTGACATGCCCACCAGGTGGAACTCAACGTTGGCCATGCTGCAGTGGGTGCACACGCAGCAGAGGGCCATCAATGAGTACCTGTGCGACTACGGCACCAGGACAGGGTCAGGGGAGCTCAGGTTTTTTTCACCACGCGAGTGGGGCATGATCAGGGATGCATGCACTGTCCTGGCACCATTTGAGGAGGCCACGAGGATGGTGAGCAGTGACAGTGCATGCATCAGTGACACTGTACCTCTTGTCCACCTGTTGGAACATACGCTGCGTGGAATAATGAACAGGGCACTTGAGGCAGAACAGAGGCAGGAAGAGGAGGACTTCCTTGCCTCTCAAGGCCCGGAGGAGGACTTCCTTGCCTCTCAAGGCCCGGAGGAGGACTTCCTTGCCTCTCAAGGCCAGGAGGAGGACGAGGACGAGGACGAGGACGAGGAGGAGGAGGAGGAGGAGCCTGGCACTCAGCATCATCAGCAGCAGTCTTTTAGGGATGATTTAAAGTCCCAAGAAACCAGTGGACTTGTACGTGGCTGGGAGGAGGTGGCTGCGGATCATGTCGTCCTTAGTGACCCAGAGGACTCCGGACCGAATGCCTCAGCTAACCTACGCTGCATGGCCTCCCTGATCCTGCAAAGTCTGCGGAAGGATCCTCGTATTCTTCGGATCAAGGAGAGGGACCATTACTGGCTGGCCACTCTCCTTGATCCACGGTACAAGGGTAAGGTTGCGGACCTTATCTTACCGTCGCAGAGGGAGCAGAGGATGAGACAACTCCGGGAGGCCTTGCAGAAAGGTCTGTGCAACGCGTTCCCAGAGACTGGAAGGTTACAAACTCCTGGTCCTGGACAACGAGTTGCTGAGGCTTCGGTCAGTCAAAGAAGGAGCGGTGGGGAAGGTGGCCGTCTGACCGATGCGTTCAGACAATTCTTTAGTCCGCAGCCCCAAGGTATGATCGGTTCCAGCAACCATCGCCAGCGTCTGATATACATGGTGCAGGAATACCTAGGGGCAAGGTCAGACTTGGACACCTTCCCCACCGAAAATCCTCTGGCTTACTGGGTCTTGAGGATGGATCACTGGCCAGAGCTTGCACAGTATGCAATTGAGCTACTGGCCTGTCCTGCATCCAGCGTTCTTTCAGAACGCACATTTAGTGCTGCTGGAGGATTTGTCACGGATCACAGGGTGCGCCTGTCCACCGACTCTGTTGATCGACTGACCTTCATAAAGATGAACCAGTCTTGGATCACCACCAGCTACCAAACACCTGAAGCTGATATAACAGACTAATTTATTTTCAAATGTCACATCCCTTCAAGACTGATGCTGATGCTGAGAGACGGTCCTGTTATGTTGACTGACTATCCTCCTCCTCCTCAATGATCCGATTGACGATGATAGCTTGGAAGAACATTTTTGTTTCTGGGTGCCGCCACCAGTGGCTAAGGCCCAATTTTTCAGCCTCTGTTTAACAGGGGTGTGTTATTACAATTTTTTATGCAATGCTTTGCAGCAGGGCTCATTCCTGCACTCCAACTAGAGTATCTGGGAGTGGTTGCAGTGTCATGGCACCAGCACCAGTGCCTAAGGCCCAATTTTTCAGCCCCTGTTTAACAGGGGCGTGTAATTACAATTTTTGATGCAATACTTTGCAACAGGGCTCATTGCTGTGCTCCAAGTACAGTATCTGTGAGGGGTTGCAGTGTTGTGGCACCAGTGCCTAAGGCCCAATTTTTATGCCCCTGTTTAACAGGGGCATGTAATTACAATTCTTGATCTAATAACTCACAGCAGGGCCCATTCCTGCGCCCACCAAGACTAACTGTGAGGACTTACAGTGTTGTGTCAACACCACCACCACCACCACCACCAAAGGCCCAATTTTTCAGCCCCTGTTCAACAGGGGCATGCAATTACAATTCTTGATCTAATAATTCACAGCAGGGCCCATTCATGCGCCCACCAAGAGTAACTGTGAGGGCTCACAGTGTTGTGGCAACACCAACATATAAGGGGCAAATTTCAGCTGAGTATTTACGGCAGGCCCCTACTTTCAAACATCCAACTTACAAACGACTCCTCCTTGCAAACGGAAGGATACAACAGGAAGTGAGAGGAAATCTACCCCTAGGAAGGCAAATTCTCTCCTGTAAGAGTTAATATGGGAAAAAAAGTGTCTCCTCTCCACTGATGCTTTATCACCAATTCTTGTTTCAATAAAAACCCCAAATTTTCAAAAAACATTTGTCATTAGGACGGAAAGTGAGGTGAACTGTTCTGAACAGGTGCACACTGCACAGACAGCAAAACAAATGTTACAGGGGTGATAACCCTTCCCTATGTTTTCTAAAAAGCTTAAAAATAGTTTTTTTGCCTGGAGCTACACTTAAACAATGTACCTGTTCAAAATTACAAACAGATTCTACATAAGAACAAACCTACAGTCCCTGTCTTGTATGCACCGCCTGTATACGGCTGTTCAGAGTATATAGGGCCTTTTTTATTTTGTGTGCGGGGTTCCCCTTAATATCCATACAAGACCCAAAGGGGCTGGTAATGGGCTGGGGTGTGGGGGGGGGGTGTGATGGGGTAGCTATGCCATTTTTCTTAAAGATTTTCATCCATATTACCGGGACCAGACATTACATTAAAGCCGCAAGCAGTTTTAAATGGCTTTTTTTCCTTTAGAAATGTAATTTTGTGCAGGGACAGTTCTAAACATGGGAAACACGTGGCACTTCACAGGCATACTTTAGACACCCCCCAGGTACGATATTTAAAGGAATATTTGACTTTTTTTTTTCACTTTATGCATCATTAAAATGACTGCTCCAGGAAAACGGACGTTTTTAAAACTTCTTTTTGCATTGATACATGTCCCCTGGTGCAGAACCCGGGTTCCCAAACCCTTTTTAGGACAATAACATGCATAATAGTCGTTATAATTAGCACTTTAGATTTCGAACGTTCGCATCCATTGCATTTAATAGGGTTCTAAAGTTCGTGCAAACTTTCGGTCCGTTCGCGGGTTCTGGTGCGAACCGAACCCGGGGGTGTTCGGCTCATCACTACTTGTGGGTAATTCCATTGTCCTGGTTCTCCAGGGCCTTCAAAAATGTGATAGGTACTCAGGAAATGAAATGTGTAATTTATGCCTTTAGAGCGCCTGATGGTGCTACTTGGATGTTTGGCCTCCGTATGTGGCCAGGATGTGGAAAAGTCTCACACATGGGGTATCCCCATACTCAGGACGAGTAGCAGAATGTATTTTGGGGTGTTATTTTTGCTATGTACATACTATGTGTTAGAAAGATCTTCTAAATTTACAACTTTGTGAAGAAAAAAAATATATATATATATATTTCTTAATTTTCCAAGGCATTGTGGGAAAAAAATTGCAACTTCAAAAATTTCTCGATGCCTCTTACTAAATACCTCCGACTGTCTTCTTTCCAAAAAGGGGTCATTTGGGGGGTATTTGTACTGTCCTGAAATTTTTTAGCGCCTCAAGAAATGAGATGGGGCATCAGTGCATTAGGATTGATCAATTTGCAATAATGCGTAGCTTAGTTTGTAGACTCTATAACTTTCACACAAACCAATTATACACTTATCAGGATTTTTTTACCAAAGACATGTAGCAGAATACATTTTGGCCTACATGTTCGCCGAAATTTGATTTTTTTGGATTTCTTTTAAAACAGAAAGTAGAAAATGTTTTTTTTTCAAAATATTCGCTCTTTTTTCGCAATTTTTTTTAAATGAAATTGTGAATAAATACCACCAAAAGAAAGCTCTATTTGTGTGAACAAAATGATAAAAATTTCATTTGGGTACAGTGTAGCATGACTGAATAATTGTCATTCAAAATGCGAGAGCACTGAAAGCTGAAAATTGGTCTGGGAAGGAAGGGGGTTTAAGTGCCCAGTATTGAGGTGGTTAATGTCATGTACTCTTTCACTCAGCACTGACTACAAGACTCTGTGGGGGTCATTTACTATAGCGCTGCGGCGCTAGTTCGCGCTAATTTCGATTTTACTAAAGTTTGTTCGCCGCTAATAGCGCTCTTTTTCATTCGCACATTCGCCTGTTGAAATTTTAATTGGTTAAAATGGGCGCTATTATTTGCAATAGTGCCCAGTACTTCCTGGCGCTATAGTAAATGACCCCCTGTGTCTCACTTACTCCTTTTTTCATGATTGCACTGAGGTTTATATGTGTCTGTGAGATTTTTGTTTTTGGCACAGAAATCAAAGCTATTTTTTTTTATAGGTACAAGGAAGCCCAGATTTTATTTAACTGTGTCCCATGACCCCCTCCTACTGTTAACAGTTTGGCCACATTCACTTTTTGCCATGCAGCAGGTTATTATTTCCCAAAGGCGTCACTCATTCGCAAGCTCTAAAGTTGGAAAGTATGCAACAGTGGATTATGCCTATGCAATGTGTGTTGAAATAACCAATTGTAATTTTGTGTAAGTGCCAGGGTGACTTTGCAGACACACTATTAGAAGACAGGAATAAGGTGTTGTGATCTTCATAGCAGGAACATCAGGCATTATTTTAGTGAAAGCCCCAGACTTGTAAAAAGTAAATTTTAAAATTACAATAACATGTTTAATCTCCGGTGTGAAGGAGGCCTAAGCCTGCAGAGTAGCGTGATATTAACGAGGAGCTATTCAACACAACATTTACATTTAACACTGCAAGAGCAGCCACCTTTGAAAATAACAGCCTTGATGTTTTTTGGTGCCATATTTAAATGCAAAATCTGACAATGACGCTGTTTATTTTCTTCACTTACCTATTCTCACATGCTCATACTACTTAATATCCAATCTGGTACATTTCTTACAAAAGCAAGCGTCCGTACGCTCAGCATTAATACATTCATCAGTTAATGGCACAAACCAAAAATGTTTACTACCAGGAAGTTATGTGCCAAATGCACTTTTTAATATTTCCTTTAATTTGCTATCAGCTTTGATGGGGTCACTATTGATCGAGTTTATAATTTTAAGCCAATGAATGCTGTAAATAACTTGGCATTACTGAACATACTTTGTGCAAATTAAAGAGCTGATGAGAGAAAGAGGTGATTGGAGAGATATAGGGATGGCAACAAGTAGAAGTCAGATAACACCACAAGCTAAGCAACTTATGCTTGTCTGGGAAAGCAGGTACTCCCCAGGAAAGTGTGAGTATAGGCCTTGAGGAGTCCTCAGGTAGGTTGGCCCTCTGAAAGTAAGACGCGACCAAGAGAAGGGACAGGGTCATTGAAGCCTGTGTACATATGACTACAAAGAGGTTGTGAGAAAAAGGGGTAGGAGCAAGATCCTGTGATCTATTAGAGGATCCAGAGTTAGAAACTTTGTTGGAGTTTATGGACTCTAGTGTGCACCCAAGATCAGCTAGCATTCACCAATAGAGGAGGCCCACTGGGAGCTCCTCTTTATTGGTGGATAATTTATTTATAGGTGTAGCACTGCCCCCTTGTGGGCTGCTTTGAATTGCATGTTCATCTTCGCCACTTTGACCCATTGAACTTTCCATCCCTCCTGACACTCTAGGTTCAGACATGCTGAATGTACCTTTAAATAATACACAGACACAATACAGGTTGATTACCTCTCTCTGATTTTACTCATTCAAAGGGAGAGTTGTGTAACAGGGTATTAGTCAGCTAAGTCCTGGGTAAACAGCCAAAACTCAGTTGAAAAGATCCCCTGAGGCAAAAAAATAACAACTTGGAATCACAGATAGAAAATAGCAATACACATAGAAGCAGACAATAAATGAATGAATATCTAAGGAAAACTACTACTTGCTGTATATACTATCACTGCTAAACAGGGTACCCCAGGATGGCCTATTATACCTTTAATCCTAATGTGAGACTGGTTATTCTAGATCTTAGCGGTGCGTCCCTTTAAATAGCAATAGGATAACAGTGTCCAGGATGCAAGGCCTTGCAATGATCTTCACCGCCAAGTTGGAGCTCATAGAACAAGAATCCTGAGTGTGGCACAGTAACGTGTAATCAAAAGCAAGCAGTTGTGTCTGGCTAATTGTAATCCTTAGGGTAATTCCAGGTGTAAGGTGTCTGTATACAGTGTTCTGTGAACTAAGATCAAGCAGAGATTGTATTGGTGGGCATATGCCCTCTCACCAAACTGAAGAACAGCATAGGAACCTCCTGAAGAGCGATCCAAGTCGGTGCATCCTTGTGCAGAATGGGCAGAGATGCCTGACAGGCTGCTGGGACCACGAGTCGTCTTATCTGGCTAGTTACAGGGACACTGCGGTGTAGCAAGCTGCGTTGGACCCACCTGGGTCGGAGCTTGTATCGCCATTTTGCCACATGGTAGGCCGCAGTCCTCTCGTACAGCAGCGGAGGGATGTTTACTTGATGAAACCTGGGACGCAAGAGGCTTGGGCCTAATAGGCTGACCCTTTTTTTTTTTACATGAACAGAATGTTCTTTTATTGAGAAAAATATGGAAGCAATACAGAATATACAGCATAACATGAAAATCATTAAAAGCACATGCAGGAAGTATGGTAATAATGAAAAGCCAAACATACAGTAAAGAGATGTGTAAAACAGAACTATGTCCATTAAGCGGTCCAGGGTTGCCAGACTCTTTCATATTTCTCGGGACAATTCCGATTCACATAAGTCAGCTTGTACATAGGAAGAGCCGAGGTAATAGACTTTTCCCACGAACCCACAGTGGGTGGGGATCGGGAATTCAATTTTAGTATAATTTCTCTTCTAGCATAAAATAACAGAAAACATAGACGTATTTTGGTGTACCTGGGCCTTTGGTCATCATCATGGATGCTGAGGAGTAATAATGTAGCGGTGACCGGTAAATCTAGGTGGAGGTGAAAGTTTATGAGTTCAACCACTCTCGTCCAGAACTGGGCCACTTTGGGATAGCTCCAGAACATGTGCATGTAAGTACCCTCCGCTCCACCACACGAGTGCAGTCCGCAGATCTCTCTGGGTAGATGGCATGTAGCCTCTGGGGTGTAAAATTGGCTCTGTGTAGGTATTTAACTTGAATCAGCCTATCCTTAGATGAAATCAGTGCCTGGGCACTTTCTGCAAAACAGTCGTCCCAGTCCTCCCTGTCTAAGTCTGGTATGTCCTCCCTGCACTTCTCCCAAAGGCGTTCCATCCGAGGGGAATGACAGCCTAGTAGGTCAAAATATAGGGTAGATAGGGCCTTAGTCAACTGTTTAAGTGCAAGTCTACCTTCTATCGGGTCCATATCTAGCGTCGGGATAGTAGGGAACTGGGCTCGTATGGCATGACGCAGCTGGAAGTACCGGGACGTCATCCACTGGGGTAGGTGGAATCGGGCTCTAAGTTCCGTGAGGGAGAGCAGTCTGTCAGCCGTCAGAATATCTCCTAAAGTCTTAACCCCATACCTGGCCCACACCTGCGGATCTGGAATTTCAAGGGGGAATTGCAGTTAGGCTCATGTAGATAGTGCTTTATAAAACAGTTTGAGCACTACAAATTTACAGCATGACAATGCAAATGTACTGTATGTTTTTTAACTGAATGATTAAAGAAATGTGTACATATTTTTTTGAGGACACATTCTCTAAACTCAGGAGTTTGTGGACAGCTTTTGGATATAATACAAGCCTTAGGTGGACAACCTGAAGTAGAGGATTTATTCCACATAAGCTTATATTGACTTCTTATCACTTGGAGTCCTTTCATTCGATGAGTTGCCACTTATGATTATGGCTTGTGATAGAGGACTTTCTCCTTGGTTTTCCTACTTCTGATGCTGCAATATTGATATGTGGATATAACACACATATTGACCTCTGTATTCAGGGCCGCTGATAAGGCAGTACAGCCAGCCCTGTTGTACCGGGCCCCGGCCTCATAAACTCCACAGGGGGGCCCGGTTAGCTCTAAAGTTAGTTTCTAGCAAAAAAAAAAAGAAGAAATAGGACTTTATAACTCACAGTCCCACACCCACTTGATTGCCAGGGAATATAGTAATTTCCTGGGCCCCCTCAGGTCAACAGAGGGGCCCAGGAGGTGAGAGCAGAGGAGGGACTTTTTTGCCATTTTCGGGCGCAGGCACACAATCCCGCGCCACATGCTGCTCTTCACCTGTGCACTTACACAGATTATAGTTCCGGCCGCCCACTGTGTGCCTTCCCTGGCGGATGGATTCTATTGTGTAGCGGCTCTCCTGTATCAGAGTCCTGGCGCTGCAGCCCGAGGGAGAGAGCGATCACTGAGGAGGCTAAGTTCAGATGAGTACTTCTGGCGGCGATACACAGGCAAACAGTCCCTTGCAGATAACACACTGTCAGTCACATAGGCTACTAAGGAAAGTGCAGTTCTCAGACTCCCTGCTGTGTGCTTATGATGAGGATGATCATCGTTATAGAAATCACAGCACAGCAGGTTCTCTGTGGCTCTCTCAGTGCCACATGGCTATTGGATGCTGACTTTGCTATGGCTGTGCTGTGGTATAGTCTGTAACACACAGGACAGCCATAAGTTAACAATGTCAGCACCCAACAGCCATATGACACTGAGAGAGCCTCAAACTTTTATTTGGGAGGGGGAGAGGCAGTAAAAACACACAACTGAGCTGCATTTTTACCACTCCCCTTTAAGAATCTTTCACTCCAGGTTTCCAATTAGGTCCGCCTGTTAGTTTTTCCTTTGCACCTGCTTGAAAGCACCATGTAGGTCTAGGGAGCCCGGATGTAAATGGGATTGTGTCTGCTTACACCCACCTACCTCCATGTCCATTCAGGTCCAAAAAAAAAAACAATTTGAAAAGGACTGCATCTCAAATGTGGCAGATCAGAGTTGGCCTGATGTAAATGGACCCAAGTCCATTTACATCTGGCCACCCATACAGCCACCACAAGTCCGTGATGTATGTGGACACACACTGAACTGGCATGGACATCAAAACACTGACATCTGATACATTCAGATCCAATTAAGATTGGTGGGGTGCTGTGACCGCTTCCTGGCAGGATAGCTAAGGTGGTTTCAGACTAGAGTTCAAACACACCCGAGCTCATCCCATCAAATTAGTTGTGAAAAAAGTTCTAAAATAAGACATCTGTGCTGCTTTATAATATGTGTAGTACATTTAGAATATTAATGGTTATTAAAGGATAAGTTCACCTTTTGGAACATGTAACATGTTTCACCTGTTTTTAGGGTGGAATATGTAACATGCTCTTGCCACCAGTTTCCCCAATCCCCACCCCCCCCCCCCCCCCCCCCCGTGAAAGCATGGGGTCAGGGGTGGGGTCGAGTGCGGATCGGGAGGGGCCCTGTCAGGTAGGCTGTACCGGGCCCCGTAAATTCTAACAGCGGCCCTGTCTGTATTTGTGGGGTCTATCTGGCTGGTGAGTTTTCTGTAATGAAAGTGATGATTTACAACTAATGCCCTGTACACACGGTCGGTTTTTCCGATGAAAAAAGTCTGATGGACTTTTTTCATCTGAAAAAACGATCGTGTCTGGGCCCCATCTGACTTTTTTCCATCGGTGTTAAAAAATAGAACATGTTTTAAATTTTTCCGATGGGAAAAAAAAAAACGATAGGAAATTCTGATCGTCTGTGTGGAACTCCAACGGAGAAAAAACCCACGCATGCTCAGAATTAAGTCGACACATGCTCAGAAGCATTGAACTTAATTTTTCTCGGCTCGTCTGAGTGTTTTTGTTAGAGAAATTAGAAATTATACTTTAAATGTCAACTATGAATATGCATATTAATATGACTATATCTTCTAAAGTTAAAATGTTTGCTTTATATAACTCTATTAATACTTAAATATGCTGAATAAGCTCTAATAGCCCTAATTACTGGAATAAGTCATATGACCATATTCTATTGTGCAAAGATGTGCTGACTCTTACATCTGTCAAATATGGGCTGCGAACCATGGAATAATTTGTGTGTTCATTGTATGAAATTTCCTGTCATAAGGTGTTGGCTGAAAAAGGATATTCTCATCTTCCTGCTAAAACGTCAGAATAAAAGTTGAAATTATACACGTGATCAGGACGTTACGAACAGGAAGGGGGAAGGTTTAAGGGTGATAAAAGCAGCATGTAAACTTATGACAGGCAGAAAATGGATCTCTGAAGCAGAAAATATACATTTAACCATTTCTCTTGCATATGCAATAAAATATCTTGACTTGTAACGAGAGTTGGTCCAAAATTACTTGACATTTTGGTCCTTCGAAAACGGAAGTCCAAATTCCTGGAAAGCACTAGCCAACAACCCAGTGAACCGATGTCCGTACGGCAAAAAACTGTAAGTCCTCCGTCTTAAATTTGACGTTAACAGAGGCCGGCTCACTGAACTAGTGCCTCCCGGGCAGCGACTTACCGGATCAGCACAAGAGACCGCTCTCGGGGCAAGGTAAGATATTTTCATTTATTATATTATACTTTTAGGCCTAAATGTGATTAGGGATTTAATGAATTAAGGGATTTTGTTACATACATCTAATATAGAGATTAATTGAATGTTTATCTGTTGTGTATATGTTTTGCTTTATCCAAGTTGAGGGAATATAAGTAGATACGTCCGTAGTTTAAATCCCTTTGATATAGGAGTATGGTCCCATTCCAATACCCGGGTGCAGATAAAGGAAATTTGTCGACAAAGGACCTAGGTCCTGACAGCCTTGTAAACTGCAGGAATTCCCGTGGGGGACACATAAATATTCCTACATCAAAAACATGAACCCCTGTTGATACAAAGGTATGGCCTGATAGATTTCCAGGTAACAAATAGAGGTAATTTGACGAGCCCTTGCGCTCAGCCAGCCTCGTATGTTGTGTAAAAAAACCTGTACAGGCATTTATAAATACCGTTGAATCAACAAATATTAATGTTTTGATAAAGTGTGGGAACAACAGTCGAGAGAAATTAAGTCTCTTTTGTAATTCTGTTCATGCTCCCTACAGTTTACTGAAATATTAATGTTTTGATCAGGGGGGGTTGACCAGTCAGGTGAATTTACGTTCGCCTTGTAATTCTGTTCATGCTCCCTACAGTTTACTGAAATATTAATGTTTTGATCAGGGGGGGTTGACCAGTCAGGTGAATTTACGTTCGCCTTGTAATTCTGTTAATTCTCCCTATAAATGAAAAAAACATTAAGTAAGAAGACAAGACACCAGTATTATAGCAGCACACAAGATCAATAATCTAGAAGTGATATGTCACGACTAGAAAGTTTGTGAGTAGCTGCAGAAGTGATAAGATACTGTGTGCAGGTATTGTGTCAGTGTGAGAAGACCTTACTAAAAAAAACTCCGTGTGCACGTTAAAATGAGTATGATCCATGGAAAGTCTGATGGTTTGAATGATGATGCAAAGTAGATGTGTAGTCTAGACAAAGAGAATGTGAAACTCCTTAAGACATGGAAAACAAAGTATGATTTTGATGCATTTTTAAATAAGGATTGTTGTGTAATACTGTGTTGTGTAGAAAGCTTTAAAAATAAATAAAAATTATGCCGGCATGTATGTATGTATATGTGTATGCATATATATATATATATATATATATATATATATATATATATAAAAAAAAGAAAAGAAAAGAAAAATAAGGAAATAGAATAAATTAGGTCTTCCCCAGGCAAAGAAATGGCTTGAGGAGTCTAACTGTAGGTTAAAATCATAAAAAAAAAAAATCATAAAAAGACTGTTTTTAGACAAAGAGGAGGACAATAATATGACCGTCCTCCGAAGTTTAGTGCAGCAAGTATTGACTGAACAAAATGCGACAAACCTAATGCACCCGACAGCCCCTACACACCCTTTAGAGGACTCTCCAATCCCACCGACAGACGCTGCTCCCCCTCTGACTTCACCACCCGCTCCCAATTCCCTATTGCAGACCTGCAGTCCCCACCACCAGATGGGACAGAGGTATGCAACAAGTTACCCCGCTGACCCTCCTTACAGCAATCCCAAGGTCCACATAGCTCAATTCAGGGATGGTATCATGGGAATGGTTGCTAGCTATCATCTCAATGTGAGGGAAATAGAGCAGGTCACCAGACAGGTACTGGGACCTAACTGGCATCATGTAGTGGGAGATTGGAGTGGATTAAACAACCAGGGAGGGGTGTTGCCTCAGGATGATGCAGCACTCAAAAAACAGAAGAAATGCTCTTATAGCAAAGATAGAGAGAGGATAGATGGATACGTCAAGCCGACTGGTCCATTATAAATCAGTGTATATGGGGAGAAGAGGAAACAGTGGATAATTTCATTGTTAGGATAAAGAAGAATTTTAATAACCACTCTGGGATAGAAATCCCAGTAGATCAAGTGAACGATAGCCCATATGAACAACAGCTAAAGAATGCAATCCTGAAGGGGCTGCTAGTCCTTATATCAAGTTTTGTTAACGAACACATGATTAACCATAGGATCTGCAGACTCTAGGAGCTAATCAAGTATGCGAGGCATGCTGAGGGGCACTTCCAACCAAAAAAGAAAGTAAAGAAAAGGATGAGGGGGGAGTGTTTCCTGTATGGTAAAAGTGTGTCTGCAGAGAGAGAAGCAGAAGGATGGGAAAGAATCTGATATTTTGGATGTGTGTAATGTTGAAACTTGTTTGCATGCTGAAGCCAAGCCAGAAATAACCTGGGTTGCAAAGAGTAGTTGGGTAACATTTCTCTGTGACACTGGGGCTTGTAGGACCCTGATACACCCGCTGGATATGCCACCAGGGGTACAGGGAAAAGGTTTAGTATATGTAAAATCTGCAAATGGGTTGATGCACCAGGAGGCCGTGTCTGAAGGCCTTACTGTGGAAAATCCACAGACAGGTAAAAAGGCTCAGTGTAAAATAGTAATGTCAACTAAATGTCCTGTTAATTCGTTGGGTAGAGACATGTTGCATGCTCTTGATATTTCTGTCGTACCAGTGGAGGGGGGCCTCAAAGCCCATCGGCTGTGTGAAAAACAAATCACAGCTGTGGATAATGAGCCCTGATACTGGTACAGCTTGGATTTACAAACTGAGGGATTAAAGATGCCCAAAACCCTGACAGAAATAATTGAAGAGCCTGTGAGGAAAGGTACAAGGTCCAGACGAACCTCTATTGCACTATCTACTACAAAAGGACCACTGGGCCTGATAGGTCCTATGAGAAACAGTTAATGAGTTGCACTAACACTGAAGTGCTCTTAAGATACCTGTACTGTGATAAGGAAGGAAATAACATGGCTACTTGTCTCCTACCACAGCCTATTCTGCAAATATACAGGCAGGATACTGTACCTCATGTTTCGGTCACGCGGAACTCCGAGGTATCATGGCATGAGCTAGGAGAACTTATCACAGACTGGGTCAAATTAACAGATGAGGAACTGAAATCCAGAGGGAATCAGAGGTACAGATTAGCGTGGTTTGTTGAATGTACAACCAGAACTTGCGTGATTGAAGTTTTGACAAAAGACAGTGACTGACACTTTTTGACCCAAGGGGAAGGGGATGCCTTAAAAGACGTCCCCGATTTCTTGTGATCAAAAGGAAAGACAGACGTAGGGCTAATTAAGACAGACAGTCAGTTCTGGTTTGCACTTATGTACAAGGGAAAACTCACAAGAAATGTTCAATGCTTTGTCTTGAGTTGTACCTCCCAGTGGGAGTCAAATTCTCTTGTATGTGGATGACATTCTGGTAGCGGCTCCTCTGGAGCGACAATGTAAAATTGACACCTTGGCTCTGATGCATTTCCTCGCAGAACAAGGTCACAAGGTTAGCAAAATAAAATACAACTTTTGAAAAACAAGGTGAAATACCAGGGTTACATTATATCTCAAAAAGGCAGACATCCAGATGAGATCCGAAAAGAGGCCATCCTTCAAGCCCCCAAACCACGTAAAAATAAATAAATGATGTAATTTCTTGGCATGGCAAATTTTTGTAGAGCATGGATAGCTAATTATGCTACGGAGGTGGTGCCTCTTTCTGATCTCATCTATGGTACACAAATGTCTGCAAAAGGTTCCATCCAGTGGAATGTGCAAGCAGAGGATGCATTTACAAAGGTGAAGCACCTCATTGTGGGTTCTACTGTGCTTAGCCTACCCAATTACAGTAGAAACCCTTTAGCAGACTGTAGATTGTAAAGAGGGGTACATGACTTCTGCTCTCACTCAGGTTTATGAGAACGAACACAAACTAGTTGCATTTTACTTAACTAATTTGCCCCACTGTGTACAAGCTGTAGTAGCAGCCTCATTGGCCATACGGTCATCTGCATTGATAGTATTGTTCCACCCCTGGTACTTAAAGGTCTTGCATGTTATTTAGGTGATCTTACTATAAGACAGAATCTCCTATTTATCTCCAGTCAGGCATTTATCATGTATGACTACACTTCTGGGACAACCACACGTTACAATCAAGAAGTGTACTACATTGAATCCTGCTACACTAATGCCAACACCTGGTGATGGGGATCCACATGATTGTGCAGCTCAAAATTGATGAACGGGTACTCCCTAGGAAGGATCTCACTGATGTTCCCTTTCTAGATGCTGACATTACCTTTTTTGTTGATGGGTCGTGTAGAAAAAACGATAAATCAAACGGCTTATGCTATAGTAACACATGACCAGGTCATTGAAGCTAGACCCTTTCCCAGTTCCTATTCTGCACAACAAGCTGACATTATAGCCCTGTCAAGGGCCTGCAGTCTAGGGGAAGGGAAAAATAAATAGATATTTATACTGACAGCCAATACGCTTTCTCTACACATATTTGCCCAGCAATGGAAAAAAGGGGTATGATTACGTTGCCATGGGAAACCGATCACACAGAGATCTCATTCTTGCCCTTCTAGAATATGTACAAAAACCAGCACAAGTGGCTATTTGTAAATGTGCGGCACATAGAAAGGGAACAGATCCAATTACCCTAGGGAATGCACTAGCAGACAAGACAGCAAAGGGAGCTTCTGAAGGACAGCAATGACAAACATATACAGTTTCCCAAGTAAATGATGAGGTACAGAGAGCTATTGATGAAACATGGTTATCAGAAATGCAGAAAACATCACCGGCAGGTGAAAATCAAAGTGGTTATATACAGGGTCAACACTGGTCAATGGTATATACACATGTACAGAAGGTAAACCTAACTTATCTACATCACTATTCACGTATGCTGTGTTATTGAGTCATGGGTAGGCCCATACCTCAAAAGGAGGGATGGTACTGGGTATACACAACATATGGGTTTACAAAACTACTCTGAAAATTTTGTCTCACATATCCGATTTGTAACAGATACCATGCACAAGGTGCCCTAAGAGCCTTAAGGGGTCATTTCCCACAACCCCCTTATCCCTTTCACACAATATGCATGGATTTGATTGAATTGAACAAATGTGAGAATAAGTACTGTCTGGTTATTGTGTACAGGTTTATAAAGTGGGTGGAAACTTTTCCTATGGCGCACACGGATGGACAGTCAGTAGCCAAAGTACTAATCAAAGAGGTGATTCCACGACAAGGGATCCCCGCGCTGATTTACAGTAACAATGGCTCCAATTTTGTAAACTAAACAATACAACTAATTGGTATATGGTACAATATCTGACCTACTAGGGAGAATCACTATTTAGGTTGTAACCCCTGGTCAGAACACCCCAGCCCCCGAGCCAACTCAGTTTCAACTTAATACCTCTTTGTTTAAAACAGATTTTACTTACAAGGAACAATTAAGTATAGAAACAGGATTTGGAGACAAAAATTAGTGGATAGAATGGGTCAGATACACAACTCAATCTAAGGGGTTAAGTGATTGTATTTCTTGTGCAAACCCAAGACCACAACTAGCTACCATTCCTCTCCCTGAAGAGGAAACAGATTTAGCTTGCATAATAAGACTGTTTTCAGAAAATATTACTGGGTCTGAATGTGCAAATGAGAAAAAGAGATACCCTAAAACTAAAATGCAAAGTACACCCCCTTCACTACAAGCATTACCAGGAAATTTTTCTAGTTTCTCTAACAAAGATAAGGATGGTACAAAGGTTGGCACTCTATCTCCTGAATACTGTGCGACCACAACATCAACTACAGACATTAAGTATCAACTAAAATGGTTTCAGGAACAGAAACGGCAACTAGCTGATGTTTGGTGGCTGTGTGGGGACAAGAAACTAAGGCTCAGACTGCCACCTAGATGGGAGGGTAGTTGTGCCCTTACCCGCCTGTTGCTTCCCTTTTATATTGTTCCTATGACTAATAAATTGATGAGACTAACAGGTAAACACTATTTTAAGAGACTTAAGTGTCCAGAATCATTTTGACAACCAGGTATATATAGACTCAATAGGTGTTCCACGAGGAGTTTCCGGATGAATTTAAAGCACAGAATCAAGTAACAGCAGGACTCACCTCACTCTTCCTATGGGTACAGGCCAACAAGAACGTCGACTGGATAAACTACATCTACTACATCTACTACAACCAGCAGAGGTTTGTGAATTACACCAGAGATGCTATCAAAGGTATAGCAGCACAATTGGACGCCACCTCTTTGACAGCGTGGCAGAACCGTATAGCATTGGATATGTTGCTGGCAGAAAGGGGCGGGGTATGCGAAATGTTCGGCACCTTCTGCTGCACTTTTATTCCAAATAATACGGCACCTGATGGAAGTATCACCAAGGCTTTGCAAGGCCTACAAATGTTATCCCAGGAACTAACTGAGAACTCTGGTGTAGAGAACCCCTTAACAGGACTCTTTGAAAAATGGTTTGGTAAATGGGGTGATCTTGCAAAAGGTTTGCTCATCTCTGTTGTCATGGCAGCCACGGTTCTTACGCTGTGTGGATGTTGCTGCATTCCTTGTATTAGAGGAATTCTTCAAAGACTGATTGACACATCACTAACAAAGACTATGTTTTTTCAGAACAACACTGAACTATACCCGAAACCTGATGAAGATGAACTTACAGTCCTTTCAAAAGACTTATTTGTCTAAATGATAATACCTGGTAAAATAAAGAACCTGGATATTTGAATTATTGACATTATAAGTATAAAAGGGAGCAGCTGTTAGAGAAATTAGAAATTATACTTTAAATGTCAACTATGAATATGCATATTAATATGACTATATCTTCTAAAGTTAAAATGTTTGCTTTATATAACTCTATTAATACTTAAATATGCTGAATAAGCTCTAATAGCCCTAATTACTGGAATAAGTCATATGACCATATTCTATTGTGCAAAGATGTGCTGACTCTTACATCTGTCAAATATGGGCTGCGAACCATGGAATAATTTATGTGTTCATTGTATGAAATTTCCTGTCATAAGGTGTTGGCTGAAAAAGGATATTCTCATCTTCCTGCTAAAACGTCAGAATAAAAGTTGAAATTATACACGTGATCAGGACGTTATGAACAGGAAGGGGGAAGGTTTAAGGGTGATAAAAGCAGCATGTAAACTTATGACAGGCAGAAAATGGATCTCTGAAGCAGAAAATATACATTTAACCATTTCTCTTGCATATGCAATAAAATATCTTGACTTGTAACGAGAGTTGGTCCAAAATTACTTGACAGTTTTACGTCACAGCGTTTTGGATGGTCGGAATATTGTCTGATGGTGTGTAGGCAAGACTGATGAAAGTCAGTTTTCATCGGAAAATTCCATCGGATTTTATTCCATCGGAAATCCGATCGTGTGTACAGGGCATTAGAAGGAGATTATAAAGTCCTTACTCCTAACACTGCAATTTGTAAAATATTTTCTAAAGACTTGTAAATTAGTCCTCTTGCAAGCTATTGAGAATACTTACTAATCTACAAAGTCTCTTTTGAGGCTTTGTCTATATAATTTGTACCATTGGAGCATTCATTTTATATCTTTTTAAGGTAAATTCTGAGGATATATTAACCTTGAAGACATTGGGATTGTATGTATAGCTTCTGAATATAACACAAGCCTTGTCAGATGATCTAAAGTAGTGGATTTATTCCACATAAGCTAATATTAATCTATTATCACAGGCAGCACCGGATTTAAACCTTGCCCGGGGCATGTCAAGTTAGGGGGGCCCCTTAACAAAGAAATTAAATTATATGACAAATTAAAAAGTAAACTGAAATGAATGATAAACTGCAATTGTTCTAAAAAAGTATGTTAGGTTTCCGAAGAAGACACTTGTTTGATTTAATAATTTTTGACTGTAAGAATACACATTACATAGATAATTTGAACCGGCAAGTCATACATCAGTTATGCATCACACTACAAAAATTTTCAAAAAGTCTTTCTTCCTGTATTTAGCATCTGCAAAATCTTTAACTAACTCATCGAACTGTATTATCTTGGAGGACACTGCTCTCCACAGCCAGTAGGCACAGAGCACTTAGGGCCCATTTACACTTGCTTCAAAATGTGGCATTTGACAGTTTTTTTTGAAAAGCACTCTGAATGCCAATCGCAGCACCGCTCGCTAAATAAAATGGCTAGCTTACCCTCCTGCTCACAATGTTGTGTTTGCTTTGCTTAAAAAAAGTATACAACCTTTTACTTTCTTGGTGCTTTAAAGCATCTTCAAAGCCTCCATAGAAGTCTATCACAATGTTCGCTAACAGCACCTGCAGCATCAGAGTTAGCTTCTTTTTGTTTTGTAGGTATTGCAGGTATGAGATATCCCAGAATGCATTGGGACACCAACAAGCAAAACAGAGTCATCATTAGTAGTCACTTCAGGTTCACATGTGTATATTCTGGGAGTGTCTGGTGCAGGCGTCACATCGGGTGTGCAGCATGGAGCAGCAGTATGGTAAGTAGGGACCAGAGAGATCGGACTGAGCAGCAGAGGATCAGCAGAGCCTGGGGATCAGAACAGGAGAAACTAGCAGATGTCACACATGGTGAGCAACATGGGAGCAATATAGTGGGAGGTGAGCAGGGACCAGAGAGAGAGGAAGATCAGCAAACCAGAGGATCAACAGAGCTTGGGGTTACTATGAATGGGGGACCAGAAAAGCTGTGAGTTACTACTGAGTGAGAAATCAGCAGAGTTGGGGGTTACTAAAGAGTGGGGGATCAGCAGATCTGAAAGTTACTACTGATCAGGGGATCAGCATAACTTGGGGTACTATTTATCATGGATATGCAGTAATGTTTGTCTGTCAGCTTACCTTCCTCCTCATGTGTTCACCTTAGAGGCCAGACTTTCCTCACCTGGCTGCTTTTATAATCTCTCCTCCCAGTCTGGCTCCACCCCAGGCCCCATCACAGAACTCTATATTAACCTGTGCACTGCAAGTCTGCCTTGCTGATCAATGTGGTTGTTTAAGCATTGTGTGTTTGGGCTCCTGCCTGCCATGTGCTACGTCTGTCTCTCTGTTACCGATATTGGCTTGTTCCCGACTATCCCTGTCTGCTTGTGACCTTGACCTTTGGCTTGTCCTTCCTTTATCCTTGTCTGCTTGTTGCCCTGACCTTGGCCTTTCCCCTCACTATTCTTGTATCCTGTGCTGCTTCTTCCCCTCTATCCTCCTTACCCTACGGAGCGTGAGCTAGGGGACTCTAGGGGCCGTGACCTGGACCCAGCTGCAGCGTAACATCCTCACCACTAGAGGCTCTGGTGAAAACCTGCTGGGTCTTAGACTCCGCACCCTGGGGAATCTTGGCTCTAGCTTCCTGTGGATCCCTGTTGTGCTCCACTGGTCCCGCTTTTCACAACCACCCAGTATCCCATCCGCAGCAGTCAGCCATGGGGTTCATTACCTTGTGGTGCACTCCTGACCCCCAACGGTGTGCATCTGTCATCTGGCCACAGGTGACCTGACACTACTGAGTGGGGCATCAGAAGAGCTGAGTACTACTAAGCCAGGAATCTGCTGAACAAGGGTACAGATGAGCTGGGGACCCGCTGAATGGGGGGGGGTACTAATAATCTGGGGATCTGCTGAATGGGGGTACTAAGGGGCTGGGGGTATTACTGAGTTGGGGGTACTACTGAGCCAGGGTTCTACTGAGCTCCTTTAAAACAAATAGAAAATCAACGCACACAGGGCATTTGCCAAGCTTTTTTTAAAGCTTGATAAAAGCATTGCCGAAGATCAAAAACACATTTAAAAAGCATGTTGAAGCGATAAGCACTTAATTATTATTCACATAGAAGCAAGTATAAATGATTCCTCAGTCTTTCATGGGTCATTGTGGTTCTCAGATAATTCTTTATCAGTGTGAGTTTGTTGAATGATTTTTCTCCTGAACAACTAGTGACAATCATGCTCAAATACCAGCTACAGTAACACCTGGAAAGGTAGCGCCAAGCTCTGAAATAAAACTTCCTGTTAAGATGGAGTGGCATGACTGCAAACTGGACAGTTTCCTCAACAAACACACTAATGAAGTTACATTTTTTTATAAGGGAACTCTGGGGCCCCCTCTGGTGGGGGGGGGGGGCAGGACAATTGCCCCTTTTGCCCCCTTATAAATCTGGCACTGATCGCAGGGGGTCCATTTATCCAGTGAGTTGCCATTCACATAAGGTATGGTGTAGGATTTCTTATCTGGGTTGTTTTACTCCTGATGATGCAATATTGCTAGATTTATATATCTAACACACATATTGACCTCTGTCTGTGGGATTCATTCTGGTATTTTTTATTTAATGAAGGTGATAGTGATTACTTAATCTCCAATTAAAGTGTAGTCTCACTTCTAGGGCCAGATATTGTCAAATCCACTTATTGTATGTATCTTGTATGTCCTTCAGGGTGTAGGAAGTTGCAAATCACAGTCATGTGACAAAAGGTAGCACTCAGCCAAGAAAGTTGTGAGAGCTTGATAACTTCTGCTTGTAATGCTGAATACCTAATGAAAAATTAGAGGGATTTCTGTCTTAAAGGATAACTATACTTTTAGTAACAGACCCTGACCCTCTTACCCCTAGCAAATCCTGAAGTCTGACACTCACCTGTCCTCACTTCTTTTAAATCTTTTCTCTGTAGACTTCTGGAAGCCATGCAACTTCCATTGAATATCAAGCCTGGGCTTTTTCTTCACATGGCTGTGGAAGGTGTCTTATTGGTGGATGGTCTTTGCATAGGAATCAATAAAGATTCTTCCAATTTCCAAGAAATTCTACAGCAGCGGTCATGTGACTATCAGATGGACAGAAAGCAAGGATCTTGCAGGTGTAAGGACAGGTGTACAGTATATCAGAATTAAGGATGGTTGATGCTTTCTTGGGGGGTATACTGAATTCTACTTCATCCATGCCTGTCTTACAGACTCTTGGACTACATACAGTTGCACCTTTCTGTGACAGAGATAGGTCTGGCTGTTACCCATAGTAACAGGACTTATATTTATCTAAATGGGTGAATTTTCAAGTCTCTGATATTACAGACCAAACACAGTTTAAAAGGCCTTGGATATACCACCCCCCCTCCCTTTCCCCCTTTTTTTTTTCTTAAATCGTCCTGGTACTTACCATGCATCCTTGATATACGATACTTTGTAATAAACCCTGAAAGAAGTAATATTTTTGCTCCTTTGCTACACAATATTTGGCCGCTAGCAATGGTAGAATATATTTTCCTCTTTCTTCTCCATACGATGAGCCTTGAGGTCCATTCTGGAGTCTCCCATACGGGGGTAATCTTGTGCTGATAAGATAGTGAGACCTGTTCCTTTCGATCATCCCCAAGTGTGTCCTGATGAAGCAAAATAGCGAAATAGTGAAACGCGTTGATGAACAGGGGCTCACTGCTGTCCATTTAGTGTCAACCTTCTGTTTACATCATAGTTTTATGTATTTTTTGTGTCAATGTATGTTTTTTTAACTCTTTCTATACTTGATCTGTTTGTGAATGATTCGTTGTTAAAAAAATATATTTTTTTTATTATACTCTCGTCCATCTTGCCTACAAAGTACGATTTAGAGCCTTTGATTCTTAATTGTTTCCATAAACTCAATCCCATACGGATGTAGCTTCAGGAGTGTTGTTCTATTTTTTGCAATCAGAACTAAGGACTTGCTTGTACGGGAAGGGGTCATTTAAAGACAAGCTGTACTAAAAGTGTTTTAAACATGAAAGAGTCAGATAGCATTCACAGTACCGCTATAGAAAACATTTCCTGGAATTGCCCTTTCATTCTTCAGGAAAAATAAATAAAAAATTCTAAATAGACAAAAAACTGATATATTTTAATTTTAAACCAGAACAGTTGCATATCAATGGTAGTCTTCTGACTGAATATTTGATATGAAAGAGGTGCATTTCTTTATGTTGGCTGATTGGGGGCACTGTTGTACTATGCATTTCTTATTTCTCATGTTCACCTATCTATTACTGATACATAGAATGATCTGAAGTCACCTTAAGTCTCTTGAGCACAATGTACTGACATTAAATTCTGTACTCTTCAAGGAAAACGTTCATTGTTCATGTATACTGCCTCACAATTCCACACATGGATGCCACTCCAAGTGTTATATATGAAATAACAAGTAATATCAAATACAGCTGGTACATTTGTTGAGGTATTAGTAACATGCAGCATATGTATTTATTGTAGCCAGCATCTCATATCTTGGAAAACATGTGGTTTGATAATTGTGCAGTAGGTTTGTTAATACAATGTATCTATATTACCATGTAACTCAGCACTGCCAATGAATACACAAAGACATATGGGCATAAAGAAAGTTATGTGATACCTAAACACTATGCAATAATCTTACATATGCTGTACAAGTTAATGTATAATACATGTTAAGAAATAAAATGTTACAAAACATCAGTATGTACAAGTGCAAGCCAAAAAGCAAACAATTAAAAACACATAGAAAATGTAAGCTGTTAAGCTTTCGATATTCTAGTTCTACAGAACAATTTGAAAATGACTAATCACACTTTTCTGTATGCTGTTGTTCAATGCAGTAAAACACCTAAACAAGACTAGCAGGGCTACCTACATTTGCTTTGTGCTGTAACCAAAGTTAATATATCCAGGCATCTATGGTTTCCAGTAGTGGGTTCCACCTATTGGGTCATTATGCAAAGAATGCCCTCAGTGCCTAAAGTACAAATGGCCAATTATATGTACTCATTAGGGCATAATATAATGAGAAACATTAAAGTGTGTCATACTGTACAATATAGGAAACATCCTCATAATTCAAGCATGAGAATGTGAATTCTAGGTCACTTAAAACTCATCTCCAGGCACATACTAAAATATCCATAAATGAAGCAAATTGCTGACCTTTTCAGAAAATAATTTTCTTTTCTATACGTGTACCTTTATTCATATGAAGTCCTTGTTTAAAAGGAGCTTGCTGAATGTCTTGGTGCTTGCATTTCCTTTTATGGGGACCGATAACCCTAGTTTAGTTTACGTACATTTGGCGATTGGTCCTTCTCCCAGATCAGGGAGTTCTAGTCCAGTCCTATTCCTGTTCCTGTCCCTCATTGGTTCTCTGTGCATTTCCTTACAACGTGCCTGTGCACAGCAATGCCCTGCTAATAGCTCTATCCCAGCAAAAAAAAGTTCTGCCCCTTGATGTTAAAGAGGAAGTAAACACTGCCTCTTTTTTTTTGCTGACCTGCAAAGTAAAGGCATAATGTGCTAGTATGCATCACATACTAGCACATTATGTGAAACTTACCGGCAAACAAAGCTCTCAATGTCCCTGCTGGAGGCCGCATCCATCTTCGCTCGTTTTCCTTCCGGGTCTGCTGTGTGACTGGCCGGAGCCATGTGATGTCACTCCCACACATGTGTGGGAGCCGCCAGCCATGGCACAGGGCTCTGAAGAAATGACACGGACGGCCGTTCCTTCAGAGCGTATGCGCCGATGACTTCATCAGCAGCATATACAGTAAATATCTTCTAAATGGTGCAAGTTTAGGAGATATTTACAGTACCTATAGGTAAGCCTTATTATAGGCTTACAGTCCCTATAGGCAAGCCTTATTATAGGCTTACCTATAGGTACATACCATCAAGAGAAGTTTACTTACTCTTTATTAACTCTACTGATGGTGTCCTCAGCTACTTGGTAACTAAGAGCAAAGATGTGCTTAGCAGAACAGAAGATCACTGAGCTAAAAGGAAATTTGCACATTAATGCAGATATCATTTTGTTTTTTTATTAAAGGTATTAAAATAGCACCAGCAACATACGCAGCACATTACATACTGTACATTTAAATCAGTCCCTGCCCTCAAGGAGCTTACTATCACATACCTGGTGATGGAGCCTAATGTGGAGAGGTAAGGTTCTCTTACACCTCCAGCTTAGTACACCTGATAAAGTAACAGGAGGCCTGAGAGCTCGGAGTGGCACGAGTGCCTGACATGTGTCGCAGTGACAGATGCGGATAGCCTTTGAGAAAGCCTATTGGGGCGCTACACGTCAGGTGGGTAGTGGCATCATCATGCTGGGTGGAGCTTAGATGCCCTTTTGGAGGACTGTGTTTACCAGTTATGGAGATATGCCTGTAGTACCTTGCTACATGTGAGTGCAATATATATATATATATATATATATATATATATATATATATATATATATATAAAATGTATTTTTTTTTTAATAAACATAGTCTACACTATCCAGTATCAATCTTTTCCTTTTTTGTGGCTCATTTAATCCTGAAGATCTGATGATCACCAGGAATCCGCAGTGCATGGGAGAAGTCTGACTCATTATGTATAGGAAGACACATTTGACCTCATATATGCTATTGGGGTCCACAGTACCAGGTGAGAGAACACCCATAAGATGTGATGAAGGGCACTGTGGTGTTTTCATTCAAGTTGAAGGATATGTGATATAACAAGAAATCGGGAATTTACAGTGATTGCACAGAGATTGCAAGGTGGACTAATTTTTTATGGACTGTATGAATTCTTTCACATATGTGTATATATTTTGATACACTATTCTTTGCAATGTATTTATGATATTTAACACAGGGAAGAATGTTCAAATTTATTTTTGAATATATTTTATTTGAATTCTTACTTGTGTAGCCCTATAAAAATATAGATGCACACAAGTATGGATATAATATAAGCTTTATATAAGAAAAGATTCATTTTAGTGCATACATCAGATGTATAGACAGGTATTATTGGCAAAGAGTCCAGATAGGAGTCCTATTGGAATTGTACACATATTCACTCACATACAGTATATATACTCTAGTTATCAATAGACATAAGTTCTGATGCATGTTGCGGCAAAGTCCAGTGCAGGAGCCCCTGAGGATGATGCAGTCTTTGTGTTGGAGACCTGAAGACAAAGTTCAACATTCATGAGGAGATCCTCCAACTGTTGCCTAACCAGCCTTCAATGGAGCTTCTCACCAGCAGGAAATGTGGTGTGGCACTGGAACTCAGAGTCAACCTATCTACTATGTGCTTTAGTCCCTCCCTAGTAAATTCTAATCTGACATTCATCTGGATCTCCAACTTACAGAAGTGGCCATCAGATATCTAACCTGGCTCTAGCATATGCTGGTTATTGAGGCCTAAGCTAAAACTAGCTATAGAATCTCAGACCAGAAGGGACAGGGTTAGCTAAAATTCAGTTTCTCTGAAAAGTGTTTTGTCCCATGTCACTACACGCTGTAACTTGTAAGATATTGCATTAGGAGTGCTGAACCTGCGCCCACTCCACCAGTCCAGCGTAACTCTGTTACCTCACTCCCAGTAACAAAATGGGGACCCCCCCAAGCACATAGAGCGGACCTCATGCATGCTCATATTACCTCCTTCATTTCCTGTACCTACTGATCTGGTTGCTATTAGATACTGACTGCTAGAGAGGGAGCCAGACACCGACCTCCTCGCTACCGGAGGACCAATTTCCTAACCAGGTTCCATGCCTTGTTGCTTGTTTTTTGAACTTGTACTTTGTTACCCTTAGCAACTACACTTTTCTTCTCTTGCTGTGTTAACCCTTTGTAGTGGTGTTACTTCATACCCCGTTGTGCGTTTACAGATCCTAGTTCTTGTGATATACGCTAGAATCCATATGCACCCCTTTGAATAACTTCAGACCAGGCTCAAAATGGTTATTGTAACTTTACTGAAGAAGCGTGGTATTAAAGTTCAATATGAACAACGCCCTTCATCTACACTAAGTATTGTGGTGTGGCTGCCCAGGCATACCTGTGTGAGGCTAGTGTCCACTATAGCATTGAAGAAGTCAAGTGGGCGTGACGTAACGAGTAGGGCGTGAGTGGAGGCATACCGGAAGTGACGCTGTTAAGGAAATTCTTGTATTTTCACCGTTCTCACTGCTTTTAAATGTGAGTTTATGTACCAATTTTTTAAACGTTATTACACCCCCTAAGAGCAATATAGAACCGGAATTATCACAATAAAGAGCAAACGGTGGGAAGACACACAGAGGTCCCCCAGAGGCACCCAGACTAAATTACAACACCCTTGAGAGATATCACTGTTTGCTTTCTCAAGCATATTTAAGGGTAGAGTTTAGAGAGTACAGAGATGACATGGTAAGAGAGTGATTAAGTCACCTTATATTACTGGGCATTCACTTACAATGGTGAATGGATACATCATGCACAGTTATATAGACTATAATAAGGACATTCATCACTGAAGGAATCTAAGTTTGTTTATTTCACAGACATTACATCATCAGTGTGTGGATTTATTGGTGTCCATCGTTGTATTTCACTGCACAGGAATCATTGTCACCCAATATATATATATATATATATATATATATATATATATATATATATATATATCTGTTTATAGGCAATTTTTACCTAATTATTGGTGTCCATCCTTGAGACGCATGCGTTTATTATTATTGCACAGGAATTATCTACATTGTAAATGCTAAGTCGTTATTATTGCTTTGGTTGACAGCGCATCAATACTTAGACCCCTTTCACACTGGGGCGCTTTTCATGCGTTTTAGCGCTAAAAATAGCACCTGCAAAGTGCCTGAAAAGCGCCTCCCATGCCTCCCCAGTCTGAAAGCCCGAGTGCTTTCACACTGAGGCTGTGCGCTTGCAGGACGGGGGAAAAAAGTCCTGCAAGCAGCATCCTTGGAGCGGTGCGGGAGTGGTATATACACCCCTGCCAAAACGCTCTGCCCATTGAAATGAATGGACAGCGCTGCCGAACCACCTGCAAAGCACTTCCGCAGCGCTGCAACACGGGCGCTATTAACCCTTTCTTCGGCCACTAGCGGGATTAAAAGCACCCCACTAGCGGCTGAAAAGTGCCGCTATAACAGTGGTAAAGCACCACTAAATCTAGCGGCGCTTTACCGCTAACGCCCACACCACCCCAGTGTAAAAGGGGTCTTACTCTATTTTCACTTCATCAATTAGCCACGGATAAGCTATATAGTGAAAGCATCTGTCTCAAATAAATTGCACCATCTTCATAGTGGTAGCGCGAGTAACACATTATGGCATTGTCCGTGGCTTGAATGTCTCTGAAAGTTCCAGTGTCGCAGCAGCGCTGATCCCATGCACAGACAAACCACAGTCAGTTAGGAAGACCAAGATAAACCCTGGACCTCAGCCTTCCCCCTTTTAATACAGGCATGCCGGCTAGCACCAAAAAGCCAGAGAACAGAACTTCCACAAGTTAACCCTTCCTCCGGCCTGGGCCAGCCGCTACTCATAGAACCAGAGTGCAATTTGCCTACATACATATAAAATATATTGCCATAAACAGGTTCGCCTACTAATATACTGGAAGGTGACCACTAAACACATACAGTAGCACAGACCTAGCTATCTGGCTCAAGAAGCTATGTTCCCATGTGGAACATAGGAATACTTGTATAATAGCCTCTGCTTCTGTTCTGGGAGAAAATACAGCAGCAGTAGCAGCCCCTGTGTATATAAGACCATGTCGCCCAGTTCTCTGTCTCTCTTCACTTCCACCTTCTGGGGTTTTCAAAGCCCCCTCTCTGAGCCAGGACAGGAAGTGTTTATACATAACTATACATACCACTGTGATATTAGCAGCTAACAGTAGAGGGCAGCAGATCCCTACACTTTTCTAAGTAATGACCAATACTTTTATGCCTCGTACACACGACCGTTATTAATGTCATTGAAAAAACAAAGTTTTTCTCGACGTGATTCTTCTCAAGCCTGCCTTGCCTACACACGATCATGAAAAAAAAAGCTCGAACAAAGCGCGGTGACGTACGAAACATACAATGGCACTATAAAGGGGAAGTTCCATTCAGATGGCGCCATCCTTTGGGCTGCTTTTGCTGATCCTCGTGTTAGTAAAGTTTGGGGAGAGACGATTCACGCTTTTCAGCCTTGTGCTCTTCAGTCCGTTACAGCGTGACGAATGTGATATCTCCATTACGAACGCTAGTTTTACCAGAACGAGCACTCCCGTCTCATAACTTGCTTCTGAGCATGCAAGTTTTTTTTCACGTCGTTAAAGCCTACACACGGCCGTTTTTCACGACGAGAAAAACGACGAGAAAAAATAGAGCATGTTCCAAATTTTTAATGGCCATTTTTCACGTCGCGAAAAATGCTCTGGAGCCTACACACGATCGTTTTTAATGACCAAATCAAAAAATTGCATTTTTCTCATCATGAAAAACGGTCGTGTGTACACGGCATTAGGATCTGTTCACACTGGTCCATTTTGATGCAACACTTTTGCATTTTGCTGCATGAAAATGTTTAGTGTGAAAGACAAAAAAGGGAAAATTTGAGCCATTTACACTTCCAGATGTGCGCTACCAAGAGCTCCATGCACACAGAACCATGTAAATGCAGCTGTTATAGTAATATAAGATGCTAAATATTTTAAACAATTTAACAAGGTGATGTATTCCTTGCTCTAGAGTTAAGCTTTATTTGATTCTGCATGTACATTACAATCATTATTTCAATGTTTGCGTTTATGTACAGTAACACACACTTCTTAACATTTTAAAGGGCTAACCAAGGATAAATCAATCAGTTGTGAGAAATAAAAAAAATGGCTTAGACACGTTAGCTACAGACCAAAGTATATAATGCCTTATAGACATTTTTCTTGTGGCTAATTGTGGCACTGTCTTTGAAAAGCCATTTGGTGATTAATGGCATTGGGTAGACTAGAGGTGATGTGCATATCACTGGTGAATAAACATGACAATCTCCCTCTGCATGAAAAACACATATAGTCTCAAGGAAACTTACTGTATGTCATATTTTTGTTGTTTTAGAAATCCTTAGAGGATGTATAAATTGATGTGTTTATTCAACACTGGATGCCATTAGGCAGAGCATGGACTATTGTTATATCAGGCTATATACACTTTGAAATTGGTAATAGCTATTTCTGCACAAATCGGAAAATGTAAAAATCATTTTTTTTTTTTTTTTTAGGAGTTCCACATCAGATATTTGATTACTGCCATTACTTTAGTATGAACACTTCACTGACATTCTACATATAATGTAGAAATAAAAATTCAACATGAATCATAAGCTCCATTCACATCTACTGTAAGTGTACTGCAGCGACACCTGCTGCACCAAGCTTTTTTGTAGTTTTTGTGGTACATTTTTGAAACGGCACCATTAATTTGAATGGACCTCCCTCTGCCCCAAAAACGTGCCAAATAAGCTTATGTACCAAACTTTGGCACAGAGCCAGGCGTGTTTTGCAGTGCAATTTTTTCCACGATATTAGTGCGTTTTGTCGCGACTGTCGTTTGCGATACCATTATTTCTTAATGGCACCCCAAACGGATTCCCATGTTTTTCCGTGATTCTGGAATCACAGGCAGACTCAGGTACTTCTGCCTATGATTCCAGTATGCTCAGGTGTGAATGGAGCCTAAAGCTAAATCATTGATTTTTTTAGTTTTGAATAGATTGGGGGAAGAGTTAGAACCCACTCTCAGGTTTTCATTGCTGTCTCAGATTCACCCTCTCTATTTGTCCAATTGATCATTGTCTCTATGTTCTGTTACAACATCCTCTCCTACTCTCATGCCTGTTAACTGTCCCTGTTACTGATCGGACACCAAAAATCCTCTCCCCTGCCCATTCTGCAGACTCACTACACAAACAAAGTGGTTGAAGTACTCTTTTTATCATTGTGTACATCAGTGGTTCTCAACCCCAGTCCTCAAGTACCCCCAACGGGCCATGTTTTCAGGTTTTCCTTTACTTTGCACAGCCGCTTTAAATCAATATCAATGACATGGTATTGATAAGAGCTATTTTATTTAAGGGAGGTTCCCAAAACATGGCCCATTGGGGGTACTTGAGGTCTGAGGTTGAGAACCACTGGTGTACATCACTGAATGCCTAGTGTCTGTAACAAACTCCAATTTTCTGTACTGCCTTTGTACTTTGTTTTGGTATAGAAATTGCTCAATAAACTCTTAGGCCCCTTTCACATGGGCGTGTCCATGTACGGACTCCATTTTGCTCAGCGGGGATTGCTCCGTTGATCCTCACTGAGCAGGCGGATGACAGGTCCGTCTCTGCTCACTGTGCAGAGACAGACCTGTCAGAGCTCTGCTCTCCTCTATGGGGGATCGGATGAAAAAACGAACCGCCTGTCCGTTTTCATACGATCCGCCAGACGGATGGAAAATAGGGTTTCCATCCATCTGAATTTAGCGGATCGGAGCGGATCAGATGTCAGTGGACATGTCACAGCTGACATCCGTCGCTCCATAGACCTTTATGGAGCGTCCGTTCAGGTCCGCCTAAAAAACTGACCTGAACGGTCCGCCCATGTGAAAGGGGCCTTATACTTCTGGATCAACCATTGACTTTATGAAGCAAAGATGGTATTTGACTTTTAGAGCTCCTCCAGTCGCAGTATGCTTAAGAAGCAAGTAAAAAGGTACAGTATGTGCGCCAAATCGAGGGTGCCTCTTTTAATCAAAAAGGTTTGCTTGAAAAGGATACAGGCAGCCTGTATAAGATGTTGATGGTGTTAAGAGGAGTACTGTACCATCAGGGCAAAAAGAGGAATGCAGAAGCATGGAGATGGTAAGTATTACATCCTAACCTTTTTTTCAGACAAAGTTAGGAAATTCCAGCACTGAAAAATTGGGCTTTAAAAGGAAATCAGCACTGGTAGTCCCCATGATTTTCGGAGAACAGATTTCCTTTAAAGAAAAGCCGGAAATTTTATGATCACCTTCTCCTGTTTGGTTCAAAATGCTGATGGTGCTCTTTAATTATTATGATGCTGAGGTTGGAAGTCCATGATGCTTTCATGCTTTCATGTGGAACCATTTTTATTTTTTAATTTCTTCACCATATCATCGCCTCAGCTTTTTTGCTTGGCCTGAGATGCTAATAGTGCAAATACTACTGTGCTGTGGCGCTGATACAACCTGGAAAAAAGTATAAAGTGATTCTTTATTTTTGTCTGATTCTTCATCGTTACCAACCTCCCTGGCTGGTCAAAATGCTGACAGTGCGGATGTTGCTAGCTGACAAAAAAGTTATTTGACGCAAAGCTGTTAGCAAAAACCCCTTCCTCTATATCTAGACACATGTATACGTGTGTTCAGGTCAAACATAACTGTATAGGAACTAGCACTTTTTCCTCTGTCTCTCCACACACAAAAAAGCTAGAAATATTGCAGATTTTAAAGGATTCATGCGTTTTTAATGCATTTAACCCTTTAATGCCCTGTACACACGATAGGAATTTCCTATGGGCTAAAATCTGATGGAATTTTCTGTCAGAATTCAGTTAAAGCTGTCTTCCATCAGTCTTGCATACACACTGTCAGACTAAATTCCGACCGTCCAAAGCGCGGTGACGTAAAACACTACGATGACCTGAGAAAAATTAAGTTCAATGCTTCCGAGCATGCGTCGACTTGATTCTGAGCATGCGTGGGTTTTTTTTCTTTCGGAGTTCCACACAGACGATTGGAATTTCCCATAGGATTTTTTTCCATCAGAAAAAAATAAAGCATGTTCTATTTCCAAACTCAGACGGAAAAAAAATCCTATGGGGCCCACACACGATAGGAATTTGATGAAAAAATTCCATCAGAAATTCCTTACGTGTGTACAAGGCATTAGGACCCCTCCTTAGCACTTAGGATATACTGTATAACGATGTGCTATAATTATGTGAAATGCAGATTCTTAGAAATCTTCACCGTGCAGCCTGCCCATCTCTGCACAGCAGCACTTCCAAATCTTCCCAATTCTTTCATCTTGTCCTCAGCATATGCACAGCCAAACGCCCCATTCATGGAAAAGCGTGTCATCATCTTGACGTGAATTTTATGTTGGTAAATTATTAAAATATTTAAGAAGGGGAGGGAGGCCAGAGCAATATGTATGCACCAAAAGAAAGTTCCCTAAACTGCAATGAAAACCTCTACTAATGGTTTTAGACCTGAATAATTGTACTGCAGGAAATTAAAGTGATATTAAAGTCTTGTTTTTATGTTTTGTTTAAAAGTCCAGATACTCATTTTCTTGGGTCCCTTGCTGGCGCTCCAGGCCCCTCCCTCCTGCTGAATGCCCCAACAGCAAGCAGCTTGCCATGGGGGCACCCGAGCCGAGCCGCTGCTCTGTGTCCATTCAGACACAGGGCGCCACCACCTCTCTCCTCCCTCGCTCACTTACTTACTTTGATTGACAGCAGTGGGAGTCAATGGCGCCCGCTGCTGTCTCAGCCAATGAGGAAGGAGAGTCACTGACAGCCAAGGCTCTCGTGCATCATTGCTGAATCGAGATGGGGCTCAAGTAAAGTATTGGGGGCGGAGGGGGGCTGCTGCACAGAAAAGGTTTTTTTATCTTAATACAGGATGAAAGGGCATCCCCTGCTTTAATGAAACAAATAGAACATATGTTCCGAAAAGCTTTAAAGCGCACCTCTGACCACATAACAAAAAGCCTCACAAAAGAGATCAGAGAATTGGGTCATCGCATGACAGAACGTGATGGGAAGGTGATATAGAGAATTATACCCAGAATTACACAGCAGAGATAGAAAACCTTAAAGAACAAAACCTAATGCTACAAAGCCGTTTGGAAGACTATGAAAATCATGTAAGACGTTTCAATTTACGCATAAGAGGTATTCCTGAATCTGTGATAGACCTGCAAGCTTTAATGTTAGCCCCATTCTAGGAACTACAACCGGCCATTCCAGTAGAACGCCTTGAGATGGACAGAGTCCATAGAGCCTTGACCCCCAAAAAGCCAGAGGGCCCACCCTGAGACATCATCGCTAAATTCCATGGCTACCGTACAAAAGAACAGCTTCTGGCTGCAGCAAAAGGAAGAGAGTCTCTGATTTTTCAAGGTCATAACTATCAACTCTTTGCCGACCTGTCTCAACTAACCATCAACAACTGATGGGAACTGAAACCTCTGCTTCAAGTATTACAGCGTAACCAAATAACCTACCAATGGGGCTTTCTCTGTGTGCTTCACCCGTCAAGGCTCCAAACAGGGCCGGATTAACATAGGGGCTATTGGAGCTGCAGCTCCAGGCCTACTTCATAATATAGGCCCAAACTCTCTCACCACCAGGGCCCGGCCGTCAGCTGCTGGCCGCTATATAACACATTGACATTGATGATGTCCAGCAGGCAGCTGCATTATTTATAGGCAGCCCATTAAATCAGTCAGCTGAACAACATTTAATCGCGGGCGCCGGGCCCCGGCTATCATGAAGAGCAGAGCCTCTTCCGGCGTGGGCGGTGACAGTGCACCAAGGCTGAGCGTGCTCCTCCCCTGTAGGTGGAGCTTGATGTCCCGGCCGGTTGGCGTGACATCATCCAGAGGCCGTCTCCGGCGTCCAGTGAGGCTCGATCGCGAAAGGAGTGCTGTGCGGGCGGTGCTGTGAGAGCCAGGAGAAGAATCTGAAAAACTTCAAGTAAGCCATGAGCGCTGGCCCACTGGGGATGTCACTGTCAGACAGATGAGTCCTAATTGTTGTGCAGAAGAAGTGTGTATCAGTACTGGCTGAAGTGGTTAACTTTTTTTGTTGGGGGGGGCGGCTATCTCAGTGCAGGCAGCCCATTAATGCTTCTCAGTGTCATCTTTCAGTGCCCTCTATCAGTGACCATTAGTGCCTCTCATCTCAGTGCCAACTTTCAGTGCCAGTGCCCTCTATCAGTGCCACCTATCAGTGCAGATCAGTGCATCTCATCAGTGCCACCTTTCAGTGCCAGTGCCCTCTATCAGTGCAGCTCAGTGCCACCTATCAGTGCCCATTAATGCATCTCAGTGCCACCTTTCAGTGCCAGTGCCCTCTATCAGAGCCACCTATCAGTGTCCATTAGTGCATCTCATCAGTGCCACCTTTCAATGCCAGTGCCCTCTATCAGTGCCCATTAGTGCATCTCAGTGCCACCTTTCAGTGCCAGTGCCCTCTATCAGTGCAGATCAGTGCATCTCATCATTCCCACCTTTCAGTGCCAGTGCCCTCTATCAGTGTCACTTATCAGTGCAGCTCAGTGGCACCTATCAGTGCCCATTAGTGCATCTCATCAAAGCCACCTTTCAGTGCCAGTGCGGGGCAGAGTCCTGGAGGGAGTGGCAGGCTGCTGGTGGCAAGTGATACAATGTAACTGGGGGCAAGCTGTGGGTGGCAAGTGGCACACTGTATCTGGGAGCAGGCTGAGGGTGGAAAGTGGCACACTGTATCTGGTGTCAGGCTGCTGGTGGCAAGTGGCACACTATATGGTGGCAAGTGGCACACTAAATCCGGTGGCAAGGTGCTGGTGGAAAGTGGCACACAATATCTGGTGGCAGGCTGCTGGTGGCAAGTGGCACACTGTATCTGGTGGCAGGCTGTGGGTGGCAAGTGGGACACTGTATCTGGTGGCAGGCTTCTGGTGGTAAGGGGCACACTGCATCTGGTGGCAGGCTGCTGGTGGCAAGTGGCAAACTATCTGGCGGCAGGCTGTGGGTGGCAAGTGGCACACTGTATCTGGTGGCAGACTGTGGTTGGCAAGGGGCACACTGTATCTGGTGGCAGGCTGCTGGTGGCAAGTGGCACACTTTATCTGGTGACAAGTGGCACACTGTAACTGGTGGCAGGCTGTGGTTGGCAAGTGGCACACTATCTGGTGGGAAGGGGCCTCATTGTATCTGGTGGCAGGCTGCTGGTGGCAAATGGCACCCTATATGGTGGCAAGTGGCACACGGTATCTGGTATCAGGCTTCTGGTGGCAAGTGGCACACTGTATCTGGTGGCAGGCTGCAGGTGGCAAGGTGCACACTATATCTGGTGGCAGGCTGTGGGTGGCAAGTGGCACATTGTATCTGGTGGCAGGCTGCTGGTGGCAAGTGGCACACTGTATCTGGTGGCAAGCTGCTGGTGGCAAGTGGCATATTGTATCTGGTGGCAGGCTGCAGGTGGCAAGGTGCACACTATATCTGGTGGCAGGCTGTGGGTGGCAAGTGGCACATTGTATCTGGTGGCAGGCTGCTGGTGGCAAGTGGCACACTGCATCTGGTGGCAAGCTGCTGGTGGCAAGCAGCACATTGTATCTGGTGGCAGGCTGCTGGTGGCAAGTGGCACACTGTATCTGGTGGCAGGCTGCTAGTGGCAAGTGGCACACTGTATCTGGTGGCAGGCTGCTAGTGGCAAGTGGCACACTGTATCTGGTGGCAGGCTGCTAGTGGCAAGTGGCACACTGTATCTGGTGGCAGGCTTCTGGTGGCAAGGGGCACACTGCATCTGGTGGCAGGCTGCTGGTGGCAAGTGGCAAACTGTATCTGGTGGCAGGCTGTGGGTGGCAAGTGGCACACTGTATCTGGTGGCAGGCTGTGGTTGGCAAGGGGCACACTGTATCTGGTATCAGGCTTCTGGTGGCAAGTGGCACACTGTATCTGGTGGCAGGCTGCAGGTGGCAAGGTGCACACTATATCTGGTGGCAGGCTGTGGGTGGCAAGTGGCACATTGTATCTGGTGGCAGGCTGCTGGTGGCAAGTGGCACACTGCATCTGGTGGCAAGCTGCTGGTGGCAAGCAGCACATTGTATCTGGTGGCAGGCTGCTGGTGGCAAGTGGCACACTGTATCTGGTGGCAGGCTGCTAGTGGCAAGTGGCACACTGTATCTGGTGGCAGGCTGCTAGTGGCAAGTGGCACACTGTATCTGGTGGCAGGCTGCTAGTGGCAAGTGGCACACTGTATCTGGTGGCAGGCTTCTGGTGGCAAGGGGCACACTGCATCTGGTGGCAGGCTGCTGGTGGCAAGGGGCACACTGCATCTGGTGGCAGGCTGTGGGTGGCAAGTGGCACACTGTATCTGGTGGCAGGCTGTGGTTGGCAAGGGGCACACTGTATCTGGTGGCAGGCTGCTGGTGGCAAGTGGCATATTGTATCTGGTGGCAGGCTGCTGGTGGCAAGCGGCACACTGCATCTGGTGGCAGGCTGCTGGTGGCAAGTGGCACACTGTATCTGGTGGCAGGCTGCTAGTGGCAAGTGGCACACTGTATCTGGTGGCAGGCTGCTAGTGGCAAGTGGCACACTGTATCTGGTGGCAGGCTGCTAGTGGCACACTGTATCTGGTGGCAGGCTGCTAGTGGCAAGTGACATGCTGCATCTGGCGGCAGGCAGCTGTGGAAAGTGATACACTACATCTGGTGGCAAGCTATGGGTGGCAAGGTAACAAGCTGCATCTGGTGGCAAGTGACAAGCTGATTCTGCATTATTGTGAGTTGAACTATTTCACTATAGATTACAATGTAGTAATAGAAATAATGGATTTTGATCATCCTGACACCATATCAAGCATGGTGTCAGGATGATTTTAAGTGCTAACACCAGCCATTTGCCTGACAAAATCACCCCCACTGCCGATTTCCCCATCAACCCAGAGACTAAATCCCCCACCCTCATCTTTTTTTGGGAAGGGGGGGTGTCCCTGAACGCCAGTTTGGAAATGTAGTCTCCCTATGTTGCTGCTGAATAGAGACTGCATAGCAGGTGGTATTGGTGGTGTTGCTGCTGCTCAAAGGCTGCACGGCTGGTATTACTGGTGAGAGTATATTTAATTTGTTTTAGCAAAAAATTGCTTGTATTTTAATTTTGTTTCCATAAAAAGGCCCACCAAAATCCTCAGCACCAGGCCCATGATGCTCTTAATCTGGCCCTGGCTCCGAATATTTTTGACGATTGGTGGATGATTTGCAAAACACCCCCCCAAGACCTCTACTTGGCTGATCCTCCACAAGGCCCAGAAAGCGCAAGCCTCTTCTAAAGATGATGCACAAGAAAGCCTGCAAACAGTTTGCTGAAGACAAGCAGACCAAGGACATGGATTACTGGAACCATGTCCTGTGGTCTAATGAGACCAAGATAAACTTATTTGGTTCAGATGCTGTCAAGTGTGTGTGTGGCAACCAGGTGAGGAGTAAAAAGACAAGTGTGTCTTGCCTACAGTCAAGCATGGTGGTGGGAGTGTCATGGTCTGGGGCTGCATGAGTGCTGCCGGTGTCCTGTCGAGAAATGCCCCCTATTGAGAAATGCCTGGGTGGAACTGCGCATGCGCAGCAGAACAGGCCCCAGAACAGCTGCGTTTATGATCAGCTGTTGTCTCGCGTTGCCGAGGCACGTTCATGTAGCTGAGGGGCGGATAGTTACATGGAGGGGCGGATTTTTAAATGATGGGCAGTGCTGGGGCCAGAATTTTTATCGATGGCCAAACAAAGCTGCAAAGGAAATCTTTATGTACTATTCTTTCTGGATGCTTGCGGCCCGTGATTAGTCATTTTTCTATTTTAGATAATGATTTATTTTCAAGATTTGTTTGCCCATCGATACAAATTCCGCCCCCAGCACTGCCCATCATTTAAATATCCACCCCCTTCATGTATCTATCTGCCCCTCTCCTACATGTACGTGCCTCGACAACGCGCCTCAACAGCTGATCATCCACTCCGCTCCATGCGGCGCATGTGCACTTCCACCCGGGCACTATTCGATAGCCGGGCACTTCGACAGAACACCGGCACTGGAGAGCTACAGTTCCTTGAAGGAACCATGAATGCCAACATGGTGACATACTGAAGCCGAGCATGATTCCCTCTGCTCGGAGACTGGGCCGCAGGGCAATATTCCAACATAACGACCCTAAACACACATCCAAGTTGACCACTGCCTTGCTAAAGAAGCTGAGGGTAAAAGTGATGGACTGGCAAAGCAAGTCTCCAGACCTAAACGCTATTGAGCATCTGTGGGAATCCTCAAATGGAAGGTGGAGGAGCGCAATGTCTCTAACATCCACCAGCTCCATGATGTCGTAATTGAGGAGTGGAAGAGGACTCCAGTGGCAACCTGTAAATCTCTGGTGAACTCCATGCCCAAGAGGGTTAAGGCAGTGCTGGAAAATAATGGTGGCCACAAACAATATTGACACTTTGGGCCCAATTTGGATATTTTCACTTAGGGGTGTACTCACTTTTGTTGTCAGCTGTTTAGACATTAATGGCTGTGTGTTGAGTTATTTTGAGGGGAAAGGAAATTTACACTGTTATACAAGCTGTACACTCACTACTTTACATTGCAGCAAAGTGTCATTTCTTCAGTGTTGTCACATATAAAAGATATAATAAAATATTTACAAAAATGTGAGAGGTGTACTCACTTTTGTGGGATACAGTATTTTACTTATTGCATTTTACATTCGAGACCTTTATTTCCTTCATGATCATTTTCTTTCTTTCCATTACATCTTTTCTTAACCTTCCTTCTCCGAAAGCTAGTTCCTCCCGATACTGTTCTGGGCTACCAGACACCAAATCTTACAAAACTACAAGCCCATGGCCCCCTTGAATATATTATCCCTAAATGTTCAGGGATACATACCACAAAAGCGCACCAAAGCCTTCCGCTTCTTTGCCTTTAAGAAGGCAGACTTTTTATGCCTTGAATAGACACTTTACGGCACAATCCACCCCTATATTTTTCAATCCACTATATCCTCAAGTAGGGATGAGCTCGGTGTTCGAGTCGAACATAGGTTCGACTCGAACATCGGCTGTTCGCCGCGTTCGGCGAACAACGAACGATTTGGGCCGTTCGCGCCAAATTCGAGTGACGCGAACGGCCCACAATACACTGCGCCATCGCAGTGTAATCCCGGCGCTGTGATTGGCCAAGCATGCACTGTGACCCTGCATGCTTGGCCAATTACAGCGCCAGCAGCGAGGAGAGCAATGATTGGCCACAGGCAGGATGCCTGTGGCCAATTATAGCTGAGGGGGTTGAGTACACGCCCCACACTATAAAAGGCCGCCAGCGCGGCGGCCTCGTGTAGTGTGTTCCGGAGCAGGGAAAGTGAAGGATAGGCAGGGACAGTGTCAAATCTTGTCAAATCTATTCTTTGCTAAACCTTGTGTGTAGGGACAGAGAAGGATAGGCAGGGAGAGTGTCAGTGTCATATACTTTGATAAACCTTGTGTGCAGGGAGAGAGAAGGATAGGCAGGGGACAGTGTCAGTGTCATATTCTTTGCTAAACCTTGTGTGCAGGGAGAGAGAAGGATAGGCAGGGAGAGTGTCAGTGTCATATACTTTGATAAACCTTGTGTGCAGGGAGAGAGAAGGATAGGCAGGGGACAGTGTCAGTGTCATTGTTGCTAAGCCTCCTGCACATTATACACCTGAAGTTAGCCCGTATTGCTGCTTTTTCCTGGTGTGTTACACCAACAGGATTTTGCGGCACTTACAGTGGGCGGAGCGTGCCTCATGACCATATTACACCTGAACTTAGCCTGTATTGCTGCTTTTTCCTGGTGTGTTACACCAACAGGATTTTGCGGCACTTACAGTGGGCGGAGCGTGCCTCCTGACCATATTACACCTGAACTTAGCCTGTATTGCTGCTTTTCCCGTTTCCCTGCAGGCCATTAGAATGTCTGGAAGGCAAACAAGGAGAGGCAGACTGTCAGGAGCCAATAAAAGAGGGCAAGCAGGCTCTGTGTCTAGAGACAACAGTGCTGGTCGTGGACACGGTGCATCGCCATCAGCACGTGGCCATGGGACACGCTTGTCCTCCTTTTCGGCAGCTGGACGTGTTGAGCCGCATCATGCCGAAGACTTGGTAGAGTGGATGACCAAGCCCGCCTCATCCTCCTCATCCTCTCTCACCCAGGCTCAGGGTACTGGCAAAGCAGCTGCCAAAGCGTCCTCTTCCCTGGTATCAATGTCATCATCAGTCACTCCTTCCCTAGACCAACCATGTCCTCCTGAGGAGTCCCCCGAACTGTTTGAGCACAGTGTTGGGTACAGGCTCCAGGAGGATGCCCAGCGTTTCGAAGGGTCTGATGATGATACCCAGCTAGAGAAAGGCAGTAGCATGAGCGCAGAGAGAGGGGATGCTCAAGAAGGACAGCAATCTGGCAGTCATGTTCCAGCAGCTGCAGTATACTGCCAGATTGGCTCCAGTGATGAGGAGGGAGGGGATGAGGAGGTCACTGACTCCATGTGGGTGCCTGATAGGAGAGAGGAGGAGGATGATGAGGAGGCACATCTCCAACGAGGCAGGATGCCCTCCGGGGGCCAGCGTAAGGGCAGCACACCGACTAAATCACACCGCAGAGCTCCGCCTGTGCAGGGCGCTGCCTCTGCCCGTTATTCCAAAAGTTCTTTGGTGTGGGCCTTTTTTGAGTCGAGTGCATCAGATTGCACCGCTGCTATTTGCAACATATGTCTCAAGCGTATCTCGCGTGGCCAAAACAGCAGCCGCTTGGGCACCACTTGCTTGACTAGACATATGTTGACCTGCCATGCAGCTCGTTGGCAAGCGTACCTTAAAGACCCACACCAAAGAACAAAGCGGACCTCTCCTTGCTCCTCATCAGCTGGGATCTCCAACCCCACTACACCTTCAGTCCTCTCTGAAACCTGCACTGAGAGGAATGAAGGTGTAGAATTAGGTGAGTCACAGCCAAGTGCTTGCGGGCACTCTGCTAACAGTACACCGACGTCCGATTGTAGCAGGAAAATTTCCATGCCCCAGCTGCTGGACCGTCAAAAGAAGTTCACTCCCAGCCATCCACATGCCCAGCGGTTGAATGCTAGCTTGGCTAAATTGCTAGCAATTCAACTGCTGCTTTTTCAGTTGGTAGACTCGGCCCCCTTCCGTGAGTTTATGCAATGTGCGGTTCCTCAGTGGCAGGTTCCCAAACGCCACTTTTTCTCACAGAAGGCGATTCCGGCTCTCTACCGGCATGTGGAAGGCAATGTCCATGCCTCGCTGGACAGGTCGGTCAGCGGTAAGGTGCATATTACCGCTGACTAATGGTCCAGCAGGCATGGACAGGGATGTTACCTTTCTTTCACGGCCCATTGGGTCACTCTTTTGGCAGCTGGGAAGGATGCAGGACAAGGTGCAGTAGTGTTGGAGGTTGTTCCACCGCCACGCCTCCAAAATGCTACTACTGGTTGTGACACACCTCTGTCCTCCACCCCTCCTCTTCTTCCTCCGTGGCCTCTTCCTGTGCTTTGTCCTCGGAACCAGCGGTGCTCCGTAGGCGTTCAAGGGGCTACACAAGTACGCAGGCAAAAAGATGCCATGCCGTGCTTGCGCTGGTGTGTTTGGGGGACAGGAGCCACACTGGGGCAGAGGTTCTGTCTGCTCTGCAGGGGAAGGCCGAGAGGTGGTTGATGCCACGCCAGCTTAAGCCAGGAATGGTAGTTTGCGACAATGGCACCAACCTCCTCTCCGCTCTCCGACAGGGACAACTGACCCATGTGCCCTGTGTGGCTCACGTCCTTAACCTGGTGGTGCAGCGGTTCTTGGGCAGGTATCCGGGCTTACAGGATGTCCTGAGGCAGGCCAGGAAAGTCTGTGTGCATTTCCGCAGATCTTATAATGCCAGTGCTCGCCTGGCTGAGCTGCAAAAGGAGTTGAACCTGCCCAAGAACCGCCTTATATGTGACATGCCCACCAGGTGGAACTCAACGTTGGCCATGCTGCAGCGGCTGCACACGCAGCAGAGGGCCATCAATGAGTACCTGTGCGACTACGGCACCAGGACAGGGTCAGGGGAGCTCAGATTTTTTTCACCATGCCAGTGGGGCATGATCAGGGATGCATGCACTGTCCTGACACCATTTGAGGAGGCCACGAGGATGGTGAGCAGTGACAGTGCATGCATCAGTGACACTGTACCTCTTGTCCACCTGTTGGAACATACGCTGCGTGGAATAATGGACAGGGCACTTGAGGCAGAACAGAGGCAGGAAGAGGAGGACTTCCTTGCCTCTCAAGGCCCCCTTTACCCAGACAGTGTTCCTTCTGTCCCACCCATCGCACAGGAAGAGGAGGAGGAGGAGTAGGATTGTGTCAGCATGGAGGTGGAGCCTGGCACTCAGCATCATCAGCAGCAGTCTTTTAGGGATGATTTACAGTCCCAAGAAACCAGTGGACTTGTACGTGGCTGGGAGGAGGTGGCTGTGGATCATGTCGTCCTTAGTGACCCAGAGGACTCTGGACCGAATGCCTCAGCTAACCTACGCTGCATGGCCTCCCTGATCCTGCAAAGTCTGCGGAAGGATCCTCGTATTCTTCGGATCAAGGAGAGGGACCATTACTGGCTGGCCACTCTCCTTGATCCACGGTACAAGGGTAAGGTTGCGGACCTTATCTTACCGTCGCAGAGGGAGCAGAGGATGAGATAACTCCGGCAGGCCGTGCAATGCGTTCCCAGAGACTGGGAGGTTACAAACTCCTGGTCCTGGACAACGAGTTGCTGAGGCTTCGGTCAGTCAAAGAAGGAGCGGTGGGGAAGGTGGCCGTCTGACCGATGCGTTCAGACAATTCTTTTGTCCGCAGCCCCAAGGTATGATCGGTTCCAGCAACCACCGCCAGCATCTGATATACATGGTGCAGGAATACCTAGGGGCAAGGTCAGACTTGGACACCTTCCCCACCGAAAATCCTCTGGCTTACTGGGTCTTGAGGATGGATCACTGGCCAGAGCTTGCACAGTATGCAATTGAGCTACTGGCCTGTCCTGCATCCAGCGTTCTTTCAGAACGCACATTCAGTGCTGCTGGAGGATTTGTCACGGATCACAGGGTGCGCCTGTCCACCCACTCGGTTGATCGACTGACCTTCATAAAGATGAACCAGTCTTGGATCACCACCAGCTACCAAACACCTGAAGCTGATATAACAGACTAATTTATTTTCAAATGTCACATCCCTTCAAGACTGATGCTGATGCTGAGAGACTGTCCTGTTATGTTGACTGACTATCCTCCTCCTCCTCAATGATCCGATTGATGATGATAGCTTGGAAGAACATTTTTGTTTCTGGGTGCCGCCACCAGTGGCTAAGGCCCAATTTTTCAACCCCTGTTTAACAGGGGCGTGCTATTACAATTTTTTATGCAATGCTTTGCAGCAGGGCTCATTCCTGCACTCCAACTAGAGTATCTGGGAGAGGTTGCAGTGTCGTGGCACCAGCACCAGTGGCTAAGGCCCAATTTTTCAGCCCCTGTTTAACAGGGGCATGCAACTACAATTCTTGATCTAATAATTCACAGCAGGGCCCATTCATGCGCCCACCAAGAGTAACTGTGAGGGCTCACAGTGTTGTGGCAACACCAACATGTAAGGGGCAAATTTCAGCTGAGTATTTACGGCAGGCCCCTACTTTCAAACATCCAACTTACAAACGACTCCTCCTTGCAAACGGAAGGATACAACAGGAAGTGAGAGGAAATCTACCCCTAGGAAGGCAAATTCTCTCCTGTAAGAGTTAATATGGGATAAAAAGTGTCTCCTCTCCACTGATGCTTTATCACCAATTCTTGTTTCAATAAAAACCCCAAATTTTCAAAAAACTTTTGTCATTAGGACAGAAAGTGAGGTGAACTGTTCTGAACAGGTGCACACTGCACAGACAGGAAAACAAATGTTACAGGGGTGATAACCCTTCCCTATGTTTTCCAAAAAGCTTAAAAATAGATTTTTTGGCTGGAGCTACACTTAAACAATGTACCTGTTCAAAATTACAAACAGATTCTACATAAGAACAAACCTACAGTCCCTGTCTTGTATGCACCGCCTGTATACGGCTGTTCAGAGTATATAGGCCCTTTTTTATTTTGTGTGCGGGGTTCCCCTTAATATCCATACAAGACCCAAAGGGGCTGGTAATGGGCTGGGGTGTGGGGGGGGGGGGTGTGATAGGGTAGCTATGCCATTTTTCTTAAAGATTTTCATCCATATTACCGGGACCAGACATTACATTAAAGCCGCAAGCAGTTTTAAATGGCTTTTTTTCCTTTAGAAATGTAATTTTGTGCAGGGACAGTTCTAAACACGGGAAACACGTGGCACTTCACAGGCATACTTTAGACACCCCCCAGGTACGATATTTAAAAGGAATATTTGACTTTTTTTTTTTCACTTTATGCATCATTAAAATGACTGCTCCAGAAAAACGGCCGTTTTTAAAACTTCTTTTTGCATTGATACATGTCCCCTGGTGCAGAACCCGGGTTCCCAAACCCTTTTTAGGACAATAACATGCATAATAGTCGTTATAATTAGCACTTTAGATTTCGAACGTTTGCATCCATTGTATTTAATAGGGTTCTAAAGTTCGTGCAAACTTTCGGTCCGTTCGCGGGTTCTGGTGCGAACCGAACCCGGTGGTGTTCGGCTCATCACTATCCTCAAGTATACACAGCCTCTAGAGAAAGAGAGTCACCGCTCAAGGATACTGATAATGAACCTCTTCACCAAATCCGAAGCCACGGGTGCTGGCAATGCATAGGATAATGCAAAATGAGGGAAGGATGTCTGGACAGCCGCACTCCAAAACTTGTTGCTTTTATTGTAAATAAAAAACACAGGATACATGCCAAAGCAAACAGGGTACAAGTTGACGCATTTCACACTAAAACTTAGTGCTTAATCATAGCCGTGATCTAGTGCACAATTCCACCCCGGATATATCTCCGCTCACTCTGTGGGAAGCACACAAACCAGTTCTTCATGGTATCTGTTTACGACAAGCGGCACTTTTTACCCACAAACGTAAAACCCTTTGCAGTAAACTAGAAGCAAATTTTAAACGCATGTTATGCAGCGTTTCAAAAAAAACCTCTTATCGTCCATGGACTGACACAGCTCTAATACTGTAAACGTGTGGGTATATGTCCCTGCTTGCAGGAGAAGATCTAGGCAGAATGTTAGATGTTAGAAACATTCTAAAACAAAACCAGAGCTGAACAGCCCCGCCCAGGGGGGCGGTCCCTCTGGACATAGCCTTCCTACCTGCAGCCAGCAGCCTCAGTTTTTTTCTGCCTAGCAGAAGGAGAAGACGTGGCTCTCTCAGGACCTAGTCTCCTGGAAGATTTTATTTTTAAATTTTATTCCTTTGGGAATTTTATTAATTTTATTTTTTAAGACCTTCAACCAACTGTCGGCTGGGCAACAGGTTGGGTACACTGGTATCCTCGTAGTCTTCCCTGTCTAACCATCGAGCGTCCTAATCCTCACCTTGTGTGCGTGAGACTCAGTTCACGACATGCCCCATGACTCCAGGGGTGGCTGGGTTGCCTTTATGCTCCCGCGGTCCTCTCAAGATTGAACAGTACCTGTCTTTATCTTTTGCGGTGGACCGGGCCAACAGCTACTCAGTACTACGCTGTGATAGGTCTGTCTGAAACAAGCCAGTGGGTCCCTCTGGGATGGGTAAGTAGTCTCTATTGCAGGTGAGTACATGCTGGCTGTGTTTCTTTATATGGGGGGGGGGGGTTCTCCCTGTCTCCCCCCTGTTATGCTGCTCTATGCACCCTGTACTGACGCTGTGCTGTGTGGGGGTACTTGGGGGTCACTCTGGCCTGGTGGGGGTCGCTCATGTCTGTGTGCTGGGAGAGGATTAGTGTTCTGGTATGTGTGCAGTTTTTGGAGACTTAATTGCGTGCTCCATTAGCGCTGTGTGGTGATTTTATACTGCGCTCGGCGGCCATCTTGCCGTGGATCTCTGGCGCAGTATTAATGCGGCCGGCGGCCATTTTCTTGAAGCCGCAGCACTTTCGGTTTCGGCCTCTATTGGCGCGAATCTCCTCACAATCTCTTCACACTCTCTCCTCAGGCTTCACTCGCGCTGAGCAGCGCGGTTTCATACAGCGGAACTGAGCGGTCCTTATAAGGGTTGGTGAGTCCTCTGGGTATCCCCTCCTCAGCCTCAGTGCAGCCAGTGGGTGGACTGTATTATTCACTGTAATAGTGTATAAGGTCTCAGAGGGTGGCAGTATGGAGTCTGGTTCACCTGCTTCTCCACATTTGTCAGAGGGAACTGGCAGTGCTCCTGCGGTCCCTATGGACCAGTTGTCGGCAGTCCTGGAATCCTTCCTTGTCAGGATGGAAGCAGTGTGCGAGCACAAGGGAGCTGTAAAGCGCCCCCTCCCCACACAATCTCCAGTAGGGGAGTGCTCTGACTCAGATATGGGCCTAGCTACTGCTGCTCAGGACCCTAGCTCTGAGGATTTTAATGTTTTTGAACAGAATATTTCTTGTGAGGAAGACCCCAGTTCTGAACCAGTAACTGACAGGGTGCTTGTAAGTGAACTCATTGATGCTGTGAGGGACACTCTCAAGCTGAATGATGCGGCTGAGGAGCCTCAGGTGGAGGCTGTCTCCTTTGGCTCCTTTAAAGCCGTTTCTTCAAAAAAGGTCTTCCATATGTGCCCTTTTTTGATAGATTCATCGACCGAGTATGGGATAAGCCGCAGAAGACTTTTATGGCTATGCGCCGCAGGACCGTCAAGGTACCCCTTTGAGGAGGCCCTGGTTAAAAAGTGGGCTCTCCCTCCAGTGGTCGACCCCCCGGTCGCCCATCTGAATAAGACTACCACGCTACCAATGGAAGGGACCCCTGCGTTTAAGGATCCCACTGACAGGAGGTCAAAGGTGGTGAGTAGAACTATGTTTGCCTTGTTGGGGTCTGCCTTACGCCCTATAGTGGCGGCGACACTTGTGTCCCACACTTACAGGATGGGAAAAGATTTTGCACCAGACGTTACAGGAGCAAAATCTCCCTCCTGAGACCATTGCCCTGGCTCACCAACTTGCGCATGGTTTAGTCTATGTGCGCGATGCCACTTTGGATGCAGCCCCTTTAATATCTGGGGCCTCTATCTCTGCTGAGGTGCTGCGTCGCCTTATCTGGCTGAAATGCTGGTCGGCCGACCTAGCTTCCAAAAAGCTCCTGGCTGACTTGCCCTTTAAGGGCAGGATACTGTTTGGGGCCGCCCTGGATGACATTATTAACGATGTCAAAGGGGGTAAGAGCACCTTCCTTCCTCAGTCCATTAAGGGAAAGGAGTCCCACCGCAGGCCGGGCCCTTCCTTTCCGGCGAAGAAGTTTTTTCGTCAGTCAGAATCCACGGGTAAGCCCGCCCAGACTGAAAAAAGTGCGGCTGGGGGACAGAGGCATCCCTGGGTGCGAAAGCCTACCAAGCAAGCTCCCAAGCCCGCCACCGCATGAAGTCTTGCCCCTGCCCGACTCTGGGGTGGGGGGACGTTTTCGCAGGTTCATGGTTCGGTGGACCTCCCGGATCTCTGACCGGTGGGTGTGCGAGGTGGTCACCTCGGGATACAGGATAGAGTTTCGCTCGTGGCCCCCAAACAGGTTCTTTCCCTCAAACCTCCCTCTCCTCCCTGCCCACCGGGCAGCCCTCTTGGGGGCCGTACAGGATTTTCTCAGGTGCAGGGTGATTGTGACGGTTCTGTCACAGGAGAGGTTTCAGGGGTTTTACTTGAACATGTTTGTTGTTCCAAAGAAGGACGGGGTCCGGCCAATCCTGGACCTCAAGGCCTTGAATGCCTATGTGAAGGTACAAAAGTTCCGGATGGAATCCATTCGCACGGTGATTGCGACACTCCACCAAGGAGATTTTCTGGCGTCCTTGGATAGCAAGGACGCTTACTTGCACGTTGCACGTTCCCATCTGCGCAAGTAACTGGAAGTTTCTGCGCTTTGCCATAGGCGAAGTCCACTATCAGTTCGTGGCTCTTTCCTTCGGCCTGGCATCGGCACCATGAGTTGTCACCAAAGTTCTTGCCCCGATTCTAGCTTTGCTGAGACAGCCCACGATAACAATTCCTCGCTATCTGGACGATCCCCTTCTAAGAGCAGAAAATGGCTCAGGGTTGGAGGAAAATGTGACAATAGTCAGTCAGACCCTCCGGGACTTCAGGTGGCTTCTGAATATGCAGAAGTCGGTTCTAGTCCCGACTCAACGTTTGGAGTATCTGGGTCTGATCCTGGACACTTCGGCAGCGAAGGTGTTTCTACCCTCGGAGAAGTTACAGACACTTCAGTTGGCAGTACGGGTCCTGAAAATGGTCATCAATACGTTTCTGCATGAGAGTCCTGGGACTAATGGTGGCCTCCTTCGAGGCTGTTCTGTATGCCCAATCACACAGAGGGGAATTGCAGAGGGGAATTCTGTCTATTTGGGACAAGTCCCCATTGTCGTTGGATCTTCAGATCCAGGTGAGTCACTCTGTCAAGGCGTCCCTGACGTGGTGGCTGAAATCCCCGGCTCTTCGGGCCGGGAAGTCGTTCCTTCCCATCCAGTGGACGGTGGTCACGACGGACGCCAGCCTGACGGGTTGGGGAGGAGTTTGGGGAGTCCTGTCAGCTCAAGGGCTCTGGACTCCGGCCGAATCTAGTCTACCAATCAACGTTCTGGAATTGCGAGCGATCAGACTATGTCTCTCCGCGTGGTCAAAGAGGCTACAGGGCCGCTCGATCAGAATCCAGTCGGACAACGCCACGGCCGTGGCGTATGTCAACCATCAAGGGGGCACTCGGAGCCCGGCTGCGGCATTTGAGGTCGCCCACATCCTAAGGTGGGCGGAAAGAAGCGTGCCGGCCCTGTCGGCCTTCTACATTCCGGGCGTAGAAAACTGGCAGGCGGACTATCTGAGTCGCCAGTCCCTGGACCAGGGGGAGTGGTCCTTGCATCCGGAGGTGTTTGAACTCCTTTGTCGGTGGTGGGGCATGCCGGATGTGGACCTGATGGCGTCTCGACTCAATCGCAAGGTGTCGAGGTTTGTGGCCAGGTCCAGGGACCCCTGGGCGGATGCCTCGGACGCGTTGGTGGCACCGTGGGGTCAGTATCACTTGATATATGCTTACCCTCCACTGCAGTTACTTCCTTGTCTGCTGTGCAGGGTAGCGGCCGAGGGCATTCTGGTGATCCTCATTGCCCCGGATTGGCCTCAGTGTCACTGGTACGCCGATTTGGTACGTCTCATCGCGGACGTCTCTTGGCGACTACCCTTGAGGAAGGATCTTCTATCTCAAGGTCCTATCTTTCATCCTGCTTTACAGTCTCTGGTTTTAAACGGCATGGCTATTGAGAGCCAGGTGCTGAAGGACCGAGGCCTTTCGGATTCGGTAATTTCAACCGTGCTGAGGGCACGGAAGTCTTCTTCTAGAAAGATCTATCACCGTACCTGGAGAGCTTACATCGCTATGTGCGAAGAGCTAAACTGGCGTTTACGGATGTACTCTGTCCCTAGAATCCTGTGGTTCTTACAGCGTGGTGTAGCCCAAAGGCTGGCTTTGAGCACAATAAAGGGTCAGATTTCGGCCTTGGCCGTTTTCTTTCAACGACCCCTAGCAGGTCATTCCTTAGTTAGCACTTTTGTGCAGGGGGTTCGCCATGTGATTCCCCCTGCTAAGCCTCCGCTCCCTCCTTGGGATCTGAACTGCTCTCGGTTCTTCAGAAACCTCCCTTTGAAAATAGAGATATTACTCTCTTGACTTTGTCTCAGAAGGTGGCCTTCTTAATGGCTATTACTTCTGTGAGACGGGTGTCTGAGTTGGCGGCCTTGTCATGCAAGTTGCCTTACCTGGTCCTCCATAAGGATAAGGCGGTATTGCGCCCGCGATCGTCTTTCCTTCCAAAGGTGGTTTTGGCTTTCCACCTTAAAAAAGAGGACATTGTCCTTCTGTCCTTGTGCCCTCACCCATCGCATCCTAGAGAGTTTGCGCTTCACAATTTGGATGCTAGCCTTACGGGTGTACCTGGCGGCTACTGCTTCTATTCGGAAGTCTGACTCACTGTATGTGTCTGTCTCTGGTCCAAAACAGGGCCGAGCGGTGTCGTCTCATCATTTCTAGGTGGATCAGACAGACTGTTATACAGGCCTATGCCATTAAGGGGTGGGCACCTCCCTTTCCGGTTACGGCGCATTCCCCCAGGGCAATTGGTGCTTCCTGGGCTTTCCAACATCAAGCGTCGGTTGCACAAGTGTGCAAGGCGGCGACCTGGTCGTCCGTTCATACCTTTTCAAAATTCTATAAGGCTGATGTGGCTGCATCTTCGGATGCTTCCTTCGGCCACAAAGTGTTGCAGGCCGCTGTTTAATGTTGCAACAGGAGCTCTGCTTGTTTGGAGTAAAGTTTTGGTTGTTCCTTTACTACTGCTCCCCCCTTTTCTGATACTGATTTGGGACGTCCCACACGTTTACAGTATTAGAGCTGTGTCAGTCCATGGACGATAAAGAGAAAATAGGATTTTTGTACTCACCGTAAAATCAGTTTCTCTGACGTCCATGGACTGACACAGCACCCACACTTCTTTAAGGTTTGTACTGCTTTGTTACAAACTGAGGCTGCTGGCTGCAGGTAGGAGGGTTATGTCCGGAGGGACCGCCCCCCTGGGCAGGGCTGTTCAGCTCTGGTTTTGTTCTAGAATGTTTCTAACAGCTAACATTCTGCCTAGATCTTCTCCTGCAAGCAGGCACATAAACCCACACATTTAAAGTATTAGAGCTGTGTCAGTCCATGGACATCAGAGAAACGGATTTTACGGTGAGTACAAAAATCCTATTTTTCCGACACTGAAACTTAATTTAGATAAAGCTAGACTGGAATTTGATCTGTTCCTCACAGAGTCAGCGGATAAAACTCTTTAATTATCCCATCACAATTACTACATTAAATCTAATAAACCAGACACTCTATTGGCTCGTACACTTCACAAACCCTCTAAACCAATACGCCTTAGGATATTCAGAGACATATTACAGCAACCCAGTTAAGATACTTCAGAAGTTTAGGTCACATTTAGCTACCTTATACTCAGAGAGAGTGAACTGAATATCTCCAAGGCTGATGACTTATTTTCTCACATCTCTCTCCCATCACTATCTCAAACACAATTAGAACATTTGGAGGGTTCTCTCTCAGCTAACAAAGTGTCCAATGTTATAAAAACATTGAAACTAAATAAAAGACCCGGCCCTAATGGATTCTCTGCTCTCTCTCGAACATTCTCCGAATCTCTGTCTCCTGTTTGAGACAACGCTTTCAACTCCCTCCTTAAAAGACATTCCTTTTACACAGGAAAATCTGACAGCGATTATTTGTATGATCCCCAAACCCCATACAGAGGACACAATGTGGACAAATTATTGTTCTTTTTCCCTGTTGAATTTGGACATTAAGATTCTAGCTAAAATACTCACTTCTAGGTTAAACCAATTTATTAGAAATCTCATCCATCGTGAACCAGCAGGATTTATACCTGTTCGTCAAGCTAATGATAATATTTGTAGAGCGGTCCTCTTATCCCATGCTGCCAAAATACGTTGCATTCCATCCTGCTTTCTTTCACTAGACATTAAAAAAAGCATTCAACACTATATCTTGGTCCTAAATGCACTTTACCCTTCGGAAGTGGGGCTTCTGGCCTCACTTCTTGCAATGGGTCTCTGCGTTATACGATAAGCCTAAGGCATACATAAAGTATGTGGGCTACAATCAGATATGTTCAATATAGGGAGGGGCACACGTCAGGGGTGTCCACTCTCCCCCCTCCTGTTTGCCCTGCTTATTGAACCTTTAGCGCAACGTATCAGGACTGAACCTTCTATCACAGGCATAGAACTAGGTGAATAGCAACACAAACTATGCTTATTTGCGGATGAAATCCTTTTATTCTTATCATCCCCGTGGGTCTTTGCTGCTAACCTTATGATCATTCTCCATAAGTTTGCATCTATTTCAGGTCTTAAAGTTAATGTTCAAAAATCCACGGCACTGAATATTTCATTAACTGATGCAGAGTTACTTATGGTACAAGTGACATTTCTGTTTACGTGGGCTCCGCATCATCTCCCTTTCTTAGGAATCCAGCTCACTGCCAATATTTCAGATTAGGGATGAGCCGAACACCCCTGGGTTCGGATCGCACCAGAACCCGCGAACGGACCGAAAGTTGGCACGAACGTTAGAACCCTATTAAATACAATGGATGCGAACGTTCGAAATCTAAAGTGCTAATTATAACGACTAATATGCATGTTATTGTCCTAAAAAGGGTTTGGGAACCCGGGTTCTGCACCAGGGGACATGTATCAATGCAAAAAGAAGTTTTAAAAACGGCCGTTTTTCGGGAGCAGTCATTTTAATGATGCATGAAGTGAAAAAAAAAAAGTCAAATATTCCTTTAAATATCGTACCTGGGGGGTGTCTAAAGTATGCCTGTGAAGTGCCACGTGTTTCCCGTGTTTAGAACTGTCCCTGCACAAAATGACATTTCTAAAAGGAAAAAAAGCCATTTAAAATTGCTTGCGGGTTTAATGTAATGTCTGGTCCCGGTAATATGGATGAAAATCTTTGAGAAAAATGGCATAGCTACCCCATCACCCCCCCCTACCCCAGCCCATTACCAGCCCCTTTGGGTCTTGTATGGATATTAAGGGGAACCCCGCACACAAAATAAAAAAAGGCCCTATATACTCTGAACAGCCGTATACAGGCGGTGCATACAAGACAGGGACTGTAGGTTTGTTCTTATGTAGAATCTGTTTGTAATTTTGAACAGGTACATTGTTTAAGTGTAGCTCCAGCCAAAAAAAATTATTTAAGCTTTTTGGAAAACATAGGGAAGGGTTATCACCCCTGTAACATTTGTTTTGCTGTCTGTGCCCCTGTTCAGAACATTTCACCTCACTTTCCGTCCCAATGACAAATGTTTTTAAAAAGTGGGGTTTTTATTGAAACAAGGATTGGTGATAAAGCATCAGTAGAGAGGAGACACCTTTTTCCCATATTAACTCTTACAGGAGAGAATTTCCCTTCCTAGGGGTAGATTTCCTCTCACTTCCTGTTGTCTCCTTTCGTTTGCAAGTAGGAGTCGTTTGTAAGTTGGATGTTTGAAAGTAGGGGCCTGCCGTATATACTCTGCTGAAATTTGCCCCTTACATGTTGGTGTTGCCAGAACACTGTAAGCCCTTGCAGTTACTCTTGGTGGGCACATGAATGGGCCCTGCTGTGAATTATTAGATCAAGAATTGTAATTACATGCCCCTGTTGAACAGGGGCAGAAAAATTGGGCCTTAGGCACTGGTGCCACAACACTGCAACCCCTCACAGATACTGTACTTGGAGCACAGCAATGAGCCCTGTTGCAAAGTATTGCATCAAAAATTGTAATTACATGCCCCTGTTAAACAGGGGCTGAAAAATTGGGCCTTAGGCACTGGTGCTGGTGCCACGACACTGCAACCTCTCCCAGATACTCTAGTTGGGGTGCAGGAATAAGCCCTGCTGCAAAGCATTGCATAAACAATTGTAATTACATGCCCTTGTTAAACAGGGGCTGAAAAATTGGGCCTTAGCCACTGGTGGCGGCACCCAGAAACAAAAATGTTCTTCCAAGCTATCATCATCAATCGGATCATTGAGGAGGAGGAGGATAGTCAGTCAACATAACAGGACAGTCTCTCAGCATCAGCATCAGTCTTGAAGGGATGTGACATTAGAAAATAAATTAGTCTGTTATATCAGCTTCAGGTGTTTGGTAGCTGGTGGTGATCCAAGACTGGTTCATCTTTATGAAGGTCAGTCGATCAACAGAGTGGGTGGACAGGCGCACCCTGTGATCCGTGACAAATCCTCCAGCAGCACTGAATGTGCGTTCTGAAAGAACGCTGGATGCAGGACAGGCCAGTAGCTCAATTGCATACTGTGCAAGCTCTGGCCAGTGATCCATCCTCAAGACCCAGTAAGCCAGAGGATTTTCGGTGGGGAATGTGTCCAAGTCTGACCTTGCCCCTAGGTATTCCTGCACCATGTATATCAGACGCTGGCGATGGTTGCTGGAACCGATCATACCTTGGGGCTGCGGACTAAAGAATTGTCTGAAAGCATCAGTCAGACGGCCACCTTCCCCACCGCTCCTTCTTTGACTGACCGAAGCCTCAGCAACTCGTTGTCCAGGACCAGGAGTTTGTAACCTCCCAGTCTCTGGGAACGCATTGCACAGACCTTTCTGCAAGGCCTCCCGGAGTTGTCTCATCCTCTGCTCCTTCTGCGACGGTAAGATAAGGTCCACAACCTTACCCTTGTACCGTGGATCAAGGAGAGTGGCCAGCCAGTAATGGTCCCTCTCCTTGATCCAAAGAATACGAGGATCCTTCCGCAGACTTTGCAGGATCAGGGAGGCCATGCAGCGTAGGTTAGCTGAGGCATTCGGTCCGGAGTCCTCTGGGTCACTAAGGACGACATGATCCGCAGCCACCTCCTCCCAGCCACGTACAAGTCCACGGGTTTCTTGGGACTGTAAATCATCCCTAAAAGACTGCTGCTGATGATGCTGAGTGCCAGGCTCCACCTCCATGCTGACACAATCCTCCTCCTCCTCTTCCTGTGCGATGGGTGGGACAGAAGGAACACTGTCTGGGTAAAGGGGGCCTTGAGAGGCAAGAAAGTCCTCCTCTTCCTGCCTCTGTTCTGCCTCAAGTGCCCTGTCCATTATTCCACGCAGCGTATGTTCCAACAGGTGGACAAGAGGTACAGTGTCACTGATGCATGCACTGTCACTGCTCACCATCCTCGTGGCCTCCTCAAATGGTGCCAGGACAGTGCATGCATCCCTGATCATGCCCCACTGGCGTGGTGAAAAAAACCCGAGCTCCCCTGACCCTGTCCTGGTGCCGTAGTCGCACAGGTACTCATTGATGGCCCTCTGCTGCGTGTGCAGCCGCTGCAGCATGGCCAACGTTGAGTTCCACCTGGTGGGCATGTTACATATAAGGCGGTTCTTGGGCAGGTTCAACTCCTTTTGCAGCTCAGCCAGGCGAGCACTGGCATTATAAGATCTGCGGAAATGCACACACTTTCCTGGCCTGCCTCAGGACATCCTGTAAGCCCGGATACCTGCCCAAGAACCGCTGCACCATCAGGTTAAGGACGTGAGCCACACAGGGCACATGGGTCAGTTGTCCCTGTCGGAGGGCGGAGAGGAGGTTGGTGCCATTGTCGCAAACCACCATTCCTGGCTTAAGCTGGCGTGGCGTCAACCACCTCTCGGCCTGCCCCTGCAGAGCAGACAGAACCTCTGCCCCAGTGTGGCTCCTGTCCCCCAAACACACCTGTGCAAGCACGTCATGGCATCTTTTTGCCTGCGTACTTGCGTAGCCCCTTGAACGCCTACGGAGCACCGCTGGTTCCGAGGACAAAGCACAGGAAGAGGCCATGGAGGAAGAAGAAGAGGAGGGGGTGGAGGAGAGAGGTGTGTCACAACCAGTAGTAGCATTTTGGAGGCGTGGCGGCGGAACAACCTCCAACACTACTGCACCTTGTCCTGCATCCTTCCCAGCTGCCAAAAGAGTGACCCAATGGGCCGTGAAAGAAAGGCAATGTCCCTGTCCATGCCTGCTGGACCATGAGTCAGCGGTAATATGCACCTTACCGCTGACCGCCCTGTCCAGCGATGCCAAGACATTACCTTCCACATGCCGGTAGAGAGCCGGAATCGCTTTCCGTGAGAAAAAGTGGCATTTGGGAACCTGCCACTGAGGAACCGCACATTGCACAAACTCACGGAAGGGGGCCGAGTCTACCAACTGAAAAGGAAGCAGTTGAAGCGCTAGCAATTTAGCCAAGCTAGCATTCAACCGCTGGGCATGTGGATGGCTGGGAGTGAACTTCTTTCGACGGTCCAGCAGCTGGGGCAGGGAAATTTGCCTGCTAGAATCGGACGTCGGTGTACTGCTAGCAGAGTGCCCGCAAGTACTCGGCTGTGACACACCTAATTCTACACCTTCATTCCTCTCAGTGCAGGTTTCAGAGAGGACTGAAGGTATAGTGGGGTTGGAGATCCCAGCTGATGCAGTGCAAGGAGAGGTCCGCTTTGTTCTTTGGTGTGGGTCTTTAAGGTAGGCTTGCCAACGAGCTGCATGGCAGGTCAACATATGTCTGGTCAAGCATGTGGTGCCCAAGCGGGTGATGTTTTGGCCACGCGATATACGCTTGAGACAGATGTTGCAAACAGCAGCTGTGCGATCTGATGCACTCGACTCAAAAAAGGCCCACACCAAAGAACTTTTTGAATAACGGGCAGAGGCAGCGCCCTGCACAGGCGGAGCTCTGCGGTGTGATTCAGTCGGTGTGCTGCCCTTACGCTGGCCCCCCGAGGGAATCCTGCCTCGTTTGAGATGTGCCTCCTCCTCATCCTCCTCCTCCTCCTCCTCTCTCCCATTAGGCACCCACGTGGAGTCAGTGACCTCATCATCCCCTCCCTCCTCATCACTGGAGCCAATCTGGCAGTATGCTGCAGCTGCTGGAACATGACTGTCAGATTGGTGTCCTTCTTGAGCATCCCCTCTCTCTGCTCTCACGCTACTGCCTTCCTCTAGCTGGGTATCATCATCAGACCCTTCGAAACGCTGGGCATCCTCCTGGAACATGTACCCAACACTGTGCTCAAACAGTTCGGGGGACTCCTCAGGAGGAGGACATGGTGGGTCTAGGGAAGGAGTGACTGATGATGACATTGATACCAGGGAAGAGGACGCTTTGGCAGCTGCTTTGCCAGTACCCTGAGCCTGGGTGAGAGGATGAGGAGGATGAGGAGGGCTTGGTCATCCACTCTACCAAGTCTTCGGCATGATGCGGCTCAACACGTCCAGCTGCCGAAAAGAAGGACAAGCGTGTCCCATGGCCACGTGCTGATGACGATGCACCGCGTCCACAACCAGCACTGTTGTCTCTAGACACAGAGCCTGCTTGCCCTCTTTTATTGGCTCCTGACTGTCTGCCTCTCCTTGTTTGCCTTCCAGACATTCTAATGGCCTGCAGGGAGATGGGAAAACCAGCAATAAGGGGTAGCTTCAGGTGTATATTTTGCAGGAAGCACACTACGCCCGCTGTAAGTGCTGCAGATGACTACCTGTGTTACACAACAGGAAAAAACAGCAATAAGGGCTAGCTTCAGGTGTTTATTTTGCAGGAAGCACACTCCGCCCGCTTTAAGTGCTGCAAAAGCCTGTTAGTGTAACACACCAGGAAAACACAGCAATACGGGCTAGCTTCAGGTGTATACTGCGCAGGAGACTTAGCAACAACGACACTGACACTGTCCCCTGCCTATCCGTCTCTCTTCCTGCACACAAGGTTTATCAAAGAATATGACACTGACACTCTCCCTGCCTATCCTTCTCTCTCCCTACACACAAGAATAGCACAAAGAATAGCACAATGACACTGTCCCTGCCTATCCTTCTTTCCCTGGGCCGGAACACACTACACAAGGCCGAGCTCATCCCTATTTCAGATCTATTTTCAGCCAATTATCCAGCCTTATTGAAACAGATTACAAATTTGTTGTCGAGATGGTCATCTATCCCAATTTCCTGGTTCAGGAAAATTAACATAATTACAATGGCTATACAGTAAAACCTTGGATTGCAAGCATTATTTGTTACAGATATTAGGTTTGTAATCAAAAGCACTCGTATATCAAAGCAAATTTCCCCATAAAAAATAATGGAAACTCCAATGATTTGTTCCACAACCATTTATTCATAGGTCCTTCAGTTTATAGTCCATATAAAAAGATTATAGCAAGGTTGTGTAACCATAAAATGTCCACCCACCAATGGCAGCCTCCACAAAGGGGAATAGAAGCAAAATCCAGAAGGAGCTAGAGAGTATAAAAGAGAAGAGTAGCAATAATGTTACATTTAATGACAACATTTAGAAACTCTCATGGTTGATGATCCGCACCACCGGCTCTCATCCCTATCAGTCTGCAATCGTGAGCAGGAAGACTACCCTGCAGACAAGTGATCTGAAAGCGAGGCTTGAAGCGCTCGTGGAGCGCAGTGTGGAAGAGATGTCCATGGCGGTGCAGAGGATGGTCTATGTGGACAGCTTTACCCCGGATGCCTACATGCTTAGATGTGCCTGTTTTAACCACTTCCAGGCCGCCGCACGACTATATACGTCGGCACTTTGAAGAGGGGTATCTCTGTTATGGCAGCAGCTAGCTGCCATAACCCAGGTATCCTCGTCTTCAGCCGGCGGTCTTGCCGCAAGATCACCGTTATCGGCGGCAGGAGAGGGCCCCCCCTCTCGATGCTCTCCCGTGCCCTCCGCCGCTTACCGGAGTGGTCGACAGTGGCAGAGGCGATCGGGTCCTTCTCCTTCCTTGGTATGGATACGAGTGAGGGGAAGATGCCCCCACCCGTCTCCATACCATAGCAGGGTGGAAGCGATGTCAAAACGTCACTTCTGCTCATAGCTCTTAAAGGGCCATTTATTTTTTTCAAATGAGAATTTTTTTTTTTATTACATTTTAGTCCAAATGAGATCTGAGGTCTTTTTGACCCCAGATCTCATATTTATGCCTTTTTATGCAAGGGATGTTTACATTCCTTGTAATAGGTCTAAAAGTGACACAATTTTTTTTAAAAAAGAACAGTGTAAAAAAATAAAATAAAAAGGAAAAAATAAAAATTTAAACGCGCCCTGTCCCGACGAGCTCACGTGCAGAAGCAAACGCATTCGTGAGCAGCGCTCGCATATGAAAACGGTGTTCAAACCACACATGTGAGGTATCGCCCCGATCGGTTGAGTGATAATTCTAGCCCTAGACCTCCTCTGTAACTCAAAACATGCAACCTGTAGAATTTTTTAAACGTCGCCTATGGAGATTTTTAAGGGTAAAAGTTTGTCGCCATTGCATGAGCGGGCGCAATTTTGAAGCGTGACATGTTGGGTATCAATTTACTCGGCGTAACATTATCTTTCACAATATAAAAAAAATTGGGCTAACTTTACTGTTGTCTTATTTTTTTTAAGTAAAAAAAAAGTATATTTGTTTCCAAAAAAAGTGCGCTTGTAAGACCGCTGCGCAAATACGGTGTGATATAAAGTATTGCAACGACCGCCATTTTATTCTCTAGGGTGGTAGAATTTTTTTTTATAAAGTTTGGGGGTTCTAAGTAATTTTCTAGCAAAAAAAACTTGTTTTTAACTTGTAAACAACAAATCTCAGAAAGAGGCTCGGTCCTTCATCAACCATGTGAGTTGATATATGTTGTAACTTCATTAAATGTGTCCATATTGCTACACTTAGAGGCACCTCTCTTCTCTTTTATACTCAGCTGTGATGTGACGCTACTTGTATATTAGGACATCGCTCGTTTATCAAGTCAAAATTTATTTAAGAAAAATGTTGCTTGTCTTGCAAAAACACTCTTAAACCAAGTTACTCTCAATCCAAGGTTTTACTGTACTTTCTAAATTTTTATATTTATTCAGAGTCCTCCCGATATCTGTTCCTGCTCATTTAAGAACCATACAACAGAGAACAAAACAATTTTCCCGGGGAAAGATTAAACCGAGACTGCCTAAACACACCCTATATTTACCCAAATTGCATGAAGGCTTGGGCTCTCAATTTTACGGCATACTACAAGGCTGCTCAATTGGCACAGGTGTCTAAATATCAAGCTACCAAAGAGATCCCTCTATGGGTTGCAATAGAAGCGGTGGACTGTGACCCCTTCTCAGTATCCAACCTTCTATGGCTACGCCCTGCTAATCGTAAGGCTTTATTCAATCCAATCACTAAACATTCTCTATTAATATGGGACAGACATAAAACCACATATGGACTACAATCTACACATAACCCACTCCTTTCATGTCTCAGAAATCCAGCCTTTTATCCAGCCTGGATATCTCCTGGGGCTTTCCGGGCTTGGTCCACAGCCGGCATCACCATCTATATAACATGGTCTCAGCGACATCAATCCTACCCTTTCCAGAACTATGTAAGTCCTTTGGGCTCCTCCAATCTGAAATTTTCTGTTATCTACAAATAAAGATTTTTTTATCCCTTCCATAAATACAAATGCTACACTGAACCAACTTTCCCAGTTTGAACAAACTTGTACAAAAAAAGATCCACACGCTAGAGAGCTCATATCAATACTTTACTCCCAATTGCTCACTAAACCAGATTCAGATCCACCATCATATATGTTGCTAAATGTGAGAATGACCGAGTGCGCCTTCTTGAGACAGCAGAATGGTCTGAGATATGGTCTGTAACAAAGTCTTCCTCACCAAATGTAATAGCAGTTGAAGCTGCATACAAGCTACTTACACACTGGTACTTAGTCCCCGCTAGAATCACCAAATTTGTACCGGATCACTCGCTCTCTGTTTTCACGGTTGTTCTGAGCTGGGTACACACACACACACACACACACACACATCTGGTGGAGTTGCCCAGTGGTACAAGAATTTTGGAAAGATGTTTTTATGCTTTACTCAGAGATGTTTAAATGTTCTATCACACCAGATCCGGCAATGGTCCTTTTAAACTTGAGACCTGAAACTCTAACACGTAAACAGTTTAAATTTCAAATTCAGCTCTTAATGCCCGTGAAGCAGACCATAGCTAAAGCATTGAATATAGCTGGGACCAAACATTGAATGAAAGGTCTTAGCAATATGCTGGACCAACATGGGAGAGCTCAAAGGGGGGCTGCAGACTTGTTTGTGCTTTATTTTTCAGATGTAACATAAAAGTAGCGGTTTCCCTGGGCAGTAACAGCCGTGGGATTGGTTATCTATAACAGCAGCTGATTGGTGGGTCTGCGGCAAATGAGAAAGCCCGCACGGAAGAAGCTTATATAAGATGCTGCGTGAGGGGCTCTGCAGACCGTTTAGACCGGACCAAGATGCAGCATGAAGCGCCGCTCTCCTGGGAATCGCGAATCCCTCTTATGCCGCCTGTTAGAGAAGGCGGAGGGACAGGGCGGTGAGGAGTGGCTTCTGCGGTGTCTGGAGGAAGGTCACGGTTCAGCCTCGCCTGCGGAGGCGGCCCTCACATCAACAGAAACAATCAGCGGGCCGCGCCAGCAGCCGGGAAGAGCAAAGAAAAAAAACGGAGGTCAGTTGCTTCTCCTCAAGTACCTGAAGAGGAGAGAGCCAGCGGGTCGAAACCGCAACAAAATGGTAAAGGTGCCACTCAGCTTCCCTCAGAGGCAGCCTGCGGTGGGCAGATAACTGAAGGTGAGCAGTGTTCTGTGTCAATGGCTGACATGTCAGCGTTATTTACCTCACTTTCTAATGTTTTCAGGAAAGTAGAAGGGGCACATTCACATGGTGCTGTTATGGAACAGGGAGCACAGGTCTCTGGTGCAAAAACTAATTTATCTGTTATAAATGAATTATTGGGCCAAGTCCCTGGTGAGCAAAATTTTCTGCAGTCTAATACTAAGGTTGCCAGAGAGCATAAGGGGGCACAGGTCACTGGTGCTGGCTGTGGTTATAGGCATGATTTACATAAGTTAGATTCAGGTGAACATACATATGGTGCTTTAGGTGACTTGAATTATGCTGAAGTTGGTTCTGTGTGGCAGGGCATAAGTGATCAGCCCTTGCAGGAAATGAATACTGCACTGCTACCTAAAGTTAAATGATGTTAACCCTTTACAGTCTATTACCTCAGCTTTGCCTCTCAGACCTTCAGCCACTTTGGTTGGTGAATCCTCTTTTAAAGAACCCCTTCCTTGTATGTTGTCACCTTTGGGTTTTCACTTATCAAAATCAGTGAAAGAAAAAATTTGGAGGGGTTAATTCATAGATCTATTATCGCTGCTGCCTGCTTCAAAAGAATTCTTGGTAAAAAGTAACAAGCAGTCAGGCGATAGGTCTGAAGAGGAGAGGAGAAGAGCTATTCCCAAAACATTTCAAAACTGGCTGCAGGCCTTCTGCATTTTTGCAGCTGTAATGGGAGAACGCTTCCCTAACAAATGTTCTGGCTTGTTCCAACATGTGGATATAATTTCAGAAGCCTTTCGGCATTTTGGTGGTACTGCCTGGTATGCGTATGATGAAAACTTTCGATGTTGCCTCCAAAGCCTCAATTCATTCCCAGAACGGTTTCCAACCAACAACCCCCCCTTCGCAAAGGTTTTTGCTTCGCCTTCAATGAAGGACAGTGTAAATTTCTTACTAACTGCTGATATAGGCATGAGTGCTCTCAATGTAATGGTAACCATGCAGCTCTCAGGTGTTTTCGTAAACCCACCTCAACACCTTTTCAATCACATGCCAGGGATTCTGTTGCAAAAAGCTCTGACACCAGTGAGCTTGCCAAACATGCTCCCTTGGTTAGATCGCTACCCCGATCGCAAGATGACAACTCTGCTCACTGAAGGTTTTAGGGACGGTTTTTTGGTCCCTACTTTTAGAGGACCTGGCTGTCATATGGTTAACAACTTAAAATCGGTCTCCTTGCATACCTCAGTGGTCCAAGAAAAAGTTTAAGGAATTGGCTGAAGGCAGGGTCGCAGGCCCTTTTACGTCTCCCCCATTTTACAACTTTAGGCTCTCACCTTTGGGGATAGTCCCAAAAAAGGAGAAAGGTTGTTATCGACTAATACACCATCTATCTTATCCATTGGATTCTTCATTAAATGACGAGGTCTCTGAAGTGGAGGCCCCGGTCTGCTACTCGTCCTTTGACAGTGCGTTAGTTATTTTGCGGCAACACGGGTGTGGTGCTTTACTATCTAAGGCAGACATCAAGTCTGCCTTTCGGTTGCTCCCAGTCCATCCTCAGGGATTTAATTCTCTAGGCTTCCATTTCAAAGAAAAATTTTTCTTTGATAAATGCATGCCAATGGGGTTTTCATTGTCCTGCTTTTATTTTGAAGCTTTTTCTACCTTTTTGCACTGGGTATTATCAGAATTTCATCCCAATGGGGGGTTTTTGCATTATCTTGACGACTTTTTGTTTGTCGGCCCTCCCAACTCGTCGGATTGCCTTAAATATTTACAAACATTCTTTTACATATGTGATCATTTTGGAGTCCCTCTGGCGTCGGAGAAAACAGTGCTTCCTACAAGGTCTATTGAATTTCTGGGAATCATAATCGATTCTTCATCCATGGAATTTAGGCTCCCTTTACACAAGTTACAGAAAATGAGAGTTATGATCTCTTTATTCCTGTCCAAACGGAAAGTTTTACTGAAAGAAGCACAGTCATTGTTGGGACTCTAAGCTTTTGCGGCCAGAGTAATCCCTATGGCCAGGGTATTTTCCCGCAGGTTTGCTTTAGCTATCAGAGGTCTTAAGAACCCGTACTCCCATGTTTGTCTTTCTAAAAGCATTAAGGAAGACCTTAAAGACTGGAATGCCTTTTTAATTTTAAACGGTGCTACCATTTGGCAACAGGATTTTGTATCTAACTACGATTTGAATTTCTTTACCGACGCGTCTGGATCGATTGGTTTCGGAGCATTTTTGGATGGCCACTGGTGCGCAGAATTGTGGCATCAGGATTGGTTACATCAGGATATTCTCCAGAACCTTGTCCTTTTAGAATTATTTCCGGTTATAGTGTCAGTCGTCATTTGGAAAGAGATTTTTGCAAATCGTAGAGTGTTGGTTCATACTGATAAGGGTGTGTTATTTGCAGTTAATTCCTTGTCCTCCAAGTCTGAACCTGTAATTAGTCTATTGCGTGTTTTGGTCCTGCATTGTATGCGTTATAACATTTGGTTAAAAGCAGCCCATATAGCAGGTGTGCGCAATAACATTGCTGACGCTTTGTCTCGTTCGCAGTTCGAGAGATTTCGTGACTTGGCGCCAGAGGCGGACCTGCATGGAATTCCTTGCCCAGATTTCCTTTGGGGCTTAATTTGGAACCGATTCTCACGAATCTCAGACATTCGGTTTCGCAGAAGACCTGGTCGTATTATCTCTCTTCCTGGCACAGATGGTCTTTTTGTACAGAGTCAGGTTTGGACCCTTTAGATGTGACCTCTTATACTGCATTGTCCTTGTCTTCGCTGATTCAATAAAATTTTAGTCCGGCCTCCATAAGCAGGTATATCTTTCTTTCTGAAGTTTTCAGGTTTGCCGGCTTTAACATCCTTCTTTCAAGTCAGTCAGGTACTTAAAGGCCTTCGAAGATCCAGACCTTCTCTAGATAAACCGTCGCCCCATATCGGTCTCACTGCTGGTTGATCTGTTAAGAATTTTAGATGAAATTTGTTTTTCAGAATTCGAAGTTCTTCTGTTTAGAGCTGCCTTTTCAATGGCCTTTTTTGGTGCTTTAAGGCTGGGCGAATTTAAGCAGCAAATAAGAGGTCATTGGCCTTTTTGCGTTTCCACCATGTTTTAATAGATGAAGTATCTCTTAACATCTTTCTGTCTAGGTCAAAATCTCGTCTTGACAATAAGGGCCTATGGTTTTCATTGTCTAACTCCTCCAATACAACACGTTTCAAGGTACAGGGCGGTCAGGCCGTCTGCTTCTGATTCATTTTTTATCCATCAAGACCTGTCCTCCCTCACACGGTATCAATTTTCAGCTGTGCTGGCTTCCTCTTTGAAACGTTTAAACCTATCCGGTTTTTGTTTTTCTTCACATTCATTTCGGATCGGGGCAGCCACTACAGCCGAAGCATTGGGTCTTCCATCTGAAAATGATGAAAAGAGTAGGTCGCTGGGAGAGTGATAGGTATAAGATATATGTCCGTCCTGATCTACTAATATGATGATTTTCTTTTTCAGATGTTGCCAAAAATATTGTTTGGATAGTGGGTCATTCCTTCATTTTCTGGGCTGACCAACATGCCGGAAACAGGAACTACTCAGCCAACCTAGGTCTGGATGCCAACTCTTATTCAGTTTTGTGGTCAGGTGTCCGCGGTTTAAGATGGCGGGACTTAAGAGAGCATTTGATTTATTTATCCAGCGTTTGGCCTGCCCCTCAAGTTATAGTTATTCATGCAGGGGCGAATGATCTTGGGTAAGTTAGGACATGGGACCTCCTATGTGAGATGAAGAGAGATTTGGCCTCTATTAAGCTATTGTTCCCTTCTGCTATTTTGGCCTTTTCAGAAATGATTCCGAGATTGGTGTGGTCCCCCGCCACAAAATTTTTCTATGTAGATAAAATTAGAAGACGGCTTAATAGAACAATCCATAGCTTCCTACGGGGGTCTGGTGGTGTCTCTTACAGGCACTCAGAGCTGGAAGGTTTTATTCCGGGCTTATTCCGGAGTGATTCAGTCCATTTGTCCCCTATAGGCCTGGATATTTTCTGTATGGGATTACAAAATTTGATCGAGTCGGCTGCAGTGTTTGGGGGGGGGGCTTCAGCCAGTAGCTTCTCTGCTGGCCTCAGCCGGTGGGGTGTAGTTGTCCAGCATGTCTGGATGGACACCGTTTAATCTGAATTTTAGTTATTAGCCAGGATGGCTTTACATATTTATTTTAAATAAATTATTATGAGGTTACCCCTTGGATACACCGTGGCCATTTGTAATCCAAAGAAAATATTTTAACAAATATAGATTTGTTCTTATGAATGTGTTTGTCTACTTATTAGAGTCCCTTTGTGCGAGCCCATGAATCAGGCTGGGTTCACACCTCCGACAGATACGGCTCGCAGCAGGGGTTTGGTGCATCCCTGTTCTCCATTTCAGGGACGAATCAGGGATGAATCAGGGATGAATTTTTGCCTGAATTCGGCCCTGAAACAGAGCCAAAGATGCACAGCACTCCTGTGCAAGCCACTCCGCAGCCGCAACTGAGATATATGAACCGGCTCCATAGAGAGCCGGTCACAATCTCCTGTCATGCGAATTGTTTGCGGGGAAACCATCATCCAATACGCCTTGGTTGTGAACCCAGCGTAATACTCTGTCAAATTTGCTAAAGGTTATCCTTATCCAAAGGTTTCATCTTTGCGTGTAGCAATTTATGGAGACCGTGGATTACACACTGTCTACCGCCAGACTTTGAGAACTGAGTACTTTTGTCATGGTAGAGGGTACTCAAACATACATTCATACCAATATCCTATTGGGAGTAGCTCTGCCTTCTGGGACCTTTCCTCTTCATCTTCTCTTTATTCTACTTTCTATCTCTTCTTGCCTTTCTCTATGCCTTCTCCACCCCCTTACTCACATTACCTTTTCTCTCTAGTAACTTCCATTATGTTTGGATAGCATTACCTACTACTAGTGCTGTAACTAGACCCTAGCTCAGCAGTGGGATGAATACGTTATCCTGCTATAGAGGGAATATTGATTCTATATTTTGAGTTTATATACAGTACATAAGATTAACCTTCGAATAACTCGATAAGTCATAATATTACTGCTTAAAGTGGTTGTAAACCCTTTACAACCACTTTATTCTACAGGTAAGCCTATATTATGGCTTACCTGTAGCTACCCAGGATACCTCCTAAACCTGCACTTTCAATACAATGGTATTTTTTCCTCTGTATATTATCTTTAATGTTATCTCATGATCTTTCAATAAAATATTTGAATGAAAAAAGCAATATGAGAAGTTCGTTTTGAGGGTTGGCATACACTTTAATTCTCTGAATGTGGATTTGTTTAATCAGTAAGTTGACCTTTCTAATATTGCTATTTTCTTGCTATTTGTAGTGATCAGGTGCTACATTTGGTAAAGTATGAGAAATATTATTTATGAAACGTTTTACCCACTATAGCTCCCGTTCTCTGCTGATTGCAAAGCTCGAGCTGTGACTCTGCAGGGAAGGTTTCAGACCACTGCAGAGAGCCCCCCGCTCTCACGCAGAGAAGCAGTTTTATCTGCAGACTACTGCCTTGGGAAAAGGACTGTGCTTTCGCTGGAGCTTATATCCAGATACAAAAAAACAAAACAAATTAAGACAGACATTCAAAAAAAAAAAAAAAAAAAAAAAAAACACTTTACTGCACACAGTCATTTATTTAATTTAAAATAAAACTACAACTAGGCTTTAAAATGCACCCACACTGTTAAAAATATGGTTGCTCTCACTGATAACCTGTTTTTACAGGTACAGCATCTCACAAGAGTACACCCCTTTGTAAATCTTTTATTACCGGTATATCTTTTTATGTGACAACACTGAATATATTACACTTTGCTACAATGTAAAGTAGTGAGCGTACAGCTTGTATAACAGTGTAAATTTGCTATCCCCTCAAAATAATTCAACACACAGCCATTAATGTCTAAACCACTGGCAACAAAAGTGAGTACACCCCTAAGTGAAAATGTCCAAATTGGGTCCAAAGTGTCAATATTTTGGGTGGCCACCTTTATTTTCCAGCACTGCCTTAACCCTTTTGGGCATGGAGTTCACCAGAGCTTCACAGGTTGTCACTGGAGTCCTCTTCCACTCCTCAATGACGACATAATGGAGCTGGTGGATGTTAGAGACCTTGCGCTCCTCCACCTTCCGTTTGAGGATGCCTCACAGATGCTCAATAGGGTTTAGGTCTGAAGACATGCTTGGCCAATCCATCACCTTTACCTTCAGCTTCTTTAGCAAGGCAGTGGTCGTCTTGGAGGAGTGTTTGGGGTTGTTATGTTGGAATATTGCCCTGCGGCCCAGTCTCCGAAGGGAGGGGATCATGCTCTGCTTCAGTATATCACAGTACATGTTGGCATTCATGGTTCCCTCAATGAACTGTAGCTCCCCAGTGCCGGCAGCACTCATGCAGCCCCAGACCATGACACTCCCACCATCATGCTTGACTGTAGGCAAGACACACTTGTCTTTGTACTCCTCACCTGGTTGCTGCCACACATGCTTGACACCATCTGAACCAAATAAGTTTATCTTGGTCTTATCAGACCACAGGACATGGTTCCAGTGATCCATGTCCTTAGTCTGCTTGTCTTCAGTTTGCAGGCTTTCTTGTGCATCATCTTTAGAAGAGGCTTCCTTCTGGGACGACAGCCATGCAGACCAATTTGATGCAGTGTGCGGTGTATGGTCTGAGCACTGACAGGCTGACCCCCCACCCCTTTAACCTCTGCAGCAATGCTGGCAGCACTTATATGTCTATTTCCCAAAGACAACCTCTGGATATAATGCTGGAACCTGTCCTGGTTAACCGCTGTATGGTCTTGGCCACTGTGTTGCAGCTCAAATTCAGGGACTTGGCAATCGGCCTATAGCCTAGGCCACCTTTATGTAGAGCAACAATTATTTTTTCCCGATCCTCAGAGAGTTCTTTTGCCATGAGTTGCCATGTTGAACTTCCAGTGACCAGTATGAGAGAGCAAGAGCGACAACACCTAATTTAACACACCTGCTCTCCATTCACCCCTGAGACCTTGTAACACTAACAGGTCACATGACACCGGGGAGGGAAAATGGCTGATTGGGCCCAATTTGGACATTTTCTTTTAGGGGTGTACTCACTTTTGTTGCCAGCGGTTTGGACATTAATGGCTGTGTGTTGAGTTATTTTGAGGGGACAGCAAATTTACACTGTTATACAAGCTGTACACTCACTACTTTACATTGTAGCAAAGAGTCATTTCTTCAGTGTTGTCACATGAAAAGATATAATAAAATATTTACAAAAATGTGAGGGGTGTACTCATTTTTGTGAGATACTGTATATGTGTAAGCTCCACAGTTGTCCTCTTAATTCTAGCTTCACCTAGTGAATTACTGACCTAGCTTGAGATAGCAAGACTTTTCAGACATCACTAGCTGAATGCTTCTTCCAGGTAAATAAATTAAAGTGGTTGTAAACCCATATACCCACTGAGGTGACTAACTTCAGGGGTTACAGAGAAAGAAACAAGTCCACCTATTTGAGTTACATAGTTACATAGTTAGTCAGGTTGAAAAAAGACACAAGTCCATCCAGTTCAACCGTAAAAAATAAAAGTAAAAAAATAAACATATATCGTACAATCCCATATACCCAATTCTATACCCACAGTTGATCCAGAGGAAGGCAAAAAAACCCAGAAGAGCATTATCCAATTTGCTACAGCAGGGGAAAAAATTCCTTCCTGATCCCCCGAGAGGCAATCGGATATTCCCTGGATCAACTTTACCTATAAATGTCAGTACCCAGTTATATTATGTACATTTAAGAAAGAATCCAGGCCCTTCTTAAAGCAATCTACTGAGCTGGCCAGAACCACCTCTGCAGGGAGTCTATTCCACATTTTCACAGCTCTTACTGTGAAAAAACCTTTCAGTATTTGGAGGTGAAATCTCTTTTCCTCTAGACGCAAAGAGTGCCCCCTTGTCCTTTGTGTTGACCGTAAAGTGAATAACTGAACACCAAGTTCACTATATGGACCCCTTATATATTTGTACATGTTGATCATATCCCCCCTTAATCTCCTCTTCTCAAGAGAGAATAAATTCAGTTCCTCTAATCTCTCCTCATAGCTGAGCTCCTCCATGCCTCTTATCAGTTTGGTTGCCCTTCTCTGCACTTTCTCCAGTTCCCCAATATCCTTTTTGAGAACTGGGGCCCAAAACTGAACTGCATATTCCAGATGAGGTCTTACTAATGATTTGAACAGGGGCAAAATGATATCTCTCTCTCTGGAGACCATACCTCTCTTAATACAAGAAAGGACTTTGCTCGCTTTGGAAACCGCAGCTTGGCATTGCATGCCATTATTGAGCTTATGATCTACCAAAACCCTCAGATCCTTCTCCACTACGGATCCCCCCAGTTGTACTCCCCCTAGTATGTATGATGCATTCATATTATTAGCCCCCAAGTGCATAACTTTACATTTATCAACATTAAACCTCATCTGCCACATAGTCGCCCAATTAGACAGAGCATTGAGGTCGGCTTGTAAATTGGCGACATCCTGTAAGGACGTTATTCCACTGCATAGCTTGGTGTCATCTGCAAAGACAGAAATGTTACTTTTGATCTCAGACCCAATATCATTTATAAACATATTAAAAAGTAAGGGTCCCAGCACTGAACCTTGGGGTACACCACTGATAACCTTGGACCATTCAGAGTAAGAATCATTAACCACTACCTGTTGTACCTGTTTATCTGCAGCACAGTCCTCTACAGCCTTCTAAAGTACACTATTCCCACAGAATCTCTGAGCTCCAGAAGGCAGTGGGTGAGGATCTGATAACACACAGTAAACAGCATAGGATAGGGAGCTCGTGTAATCTGAGACTTGAGTGGAAGGAATGAATACATCCCCCTCCACACAGTCTCAAAGGAAAACATGAACAGCTGAGGTTGTCATTCACCTACTGTGTGCTGCAGGGGGGGGGGGGGCTCTCATGGGATTGCTTGGTGTATGCATAGACTGTTAGAAGTGACACATGCAGATAGCAGAGGAATGAGAGAGGAGACAGACAGAAATCACACTCTGTGCTTTGGATTGAGTCAAGTACGCACCATAGAAGGATATGCTTTGTTAATTTTTCATTTCAGAGGTTTGCAACCACTGTAAAAGTAGTGCAGCCAGGATCAGGATCATTGCCTAGTCTGTACTATGAAGAGCAAGACCGTAAATGCGGCGCTAACATTTGTATTCTTCCCAGTTCACTTTAGTATGAAGATATAATTTTAAAAACATTGTGCAAAATGTATTGTAGCGACCTCACCCCTCTCACCCCTTCTCATTCTCGGCTTGTCTCTCTTTGTCTAGGGGTGTTAGTACCGGGGGGAGGGATGAGATACACCACGGCCCATGTCCTCCATAGTGAAGAGGTGAAGGCCAGAAAAAAAAAAAAAAAAAAAAAAAAAAAAAAAAAATCGGGCTTTGTGTAGGTGTCCTAGAGTCAAATCCTTTCCTCCGTCCTTGACTCCCCCTTTGCTCCTAGTAACCAGAGTTCCTTACACTGAATAGGTCCAACACAGTTTTATTCTTCTCAGCGAATAAACATACAGCACAGTCAAGTTGGGACCTTTGCAACAGTTCAGTATTAATGGGAGTAGGTCGAGGCACAATCCTTTAAAGTATCGCTAACCACTGTGGTGTCACCAATGGCGAATAGTCACTGCCACTGACTATATGAGGTAGAACATGAATTACCTTCGCTATCACAGCCCCTATCAGGGGAAGGATATCCGTCCAAGGGAGTCACCGGTGGCCTCTCTGTCACCAGCAATTCTGCGCCGGACTCTCCAGAGAAGTTCCGCTCACCAGTCTCCTCGACCTCAGACACGGGCACCCAAGGAGTTAGGGCCCCCTCAGATTCCTCCACCCTCGCGGAACTCAGTCGAAGGTACTGAGCCTCAGGCATCTGCCTCAGTACCTCACCCCAGGCTAAAGGTGCCTGAGATGGACTCCATCTCCCGCTCTGGCCAGGTCAAGGGCACCTGGGCCTGGAACACCGGAACGCCAGCACCCAGGCTGAGGGTGCCTGAGTGCGGCCGTGTCCTCCGACTCCGAACTCTGAACCCCGTGGTAAGGGTGTCCGCCCCTTTTATCCCCTCTCCATTTGCGTCACAGCGGGTTCCCCGCCCCGCCGTACCAGCGCCAGGGGAGGACAAAAAGGCACACAGTCTTGCGGTGTGGGTTCAACTCCGGCCAGGGCGACAATGCCACCTGCAGGGAACCTCACACCAGAGTCCTCCAAGAACCATAAAAAGGTTTAGGATTCCCTAGCAATCAGTGCATCTGGGTTACACTACCACCCAGATGCTTCCCTAAAATTCAAATACCCGCTACAGTATTATAACTGTTCAATGTAAAAAGTAAAAGTTGGTATCTAGTAGCAGTTAGTCACATTCAACAGGACTTGTTCTATATGTTGAAGACATTCGGTAGCTTGTCCAAGCCATGTCTTCAGTTCTAATGAGTGTCAGGAAGATACCCCAGCATTTATATACAAACAGGTAGCACCAACACTTGATCATGACCATGCAAACACATGACATGCAACACTTGACCATGCAAGTGTAGTGGCCACCTCCACTCCCCTCTTTCTCTCGTCTCGTCTTTCTCTTGTCTAGGGGTATCTTAGAGGGGAGGGAGCGGGGACACCACGCCTGGCTTCCACCACATGTGTTAGTGCGGCATAAGCAACGTTCTTGTATTACCTTCGGGTCAGTGCTGTGCACCTGGATCCTCCCTCCAAGAGTCACCTTGAACAATGTCTGTCAGGAAATGAGCCCCACACCATTAAAGTTCAAAACTCCTTTATTCTTCTCGAATGAACACAATCAGTTGAACTCCCTTGGTAGAAACAGAACAGATAAGGAGGTGTGGATGCAAATAGGCCCAGACACAATGTAGTTCTCCACTTTCCTTCCTGAAAGTGGGTTACGGTCTCCGCACGAGGGGAATTTCCTTCCAGGCAGTCTCCGACGAGAGGCTCACCTGTCACCGGCAGTATGCTGCACCGGGTCTTCAAGTGAGGAGTTCCCCCCCGGTCCATTGTGCCTTCGCGGATTCGGGTACCCACTCCCAGGGTTCCCTAGGATCTCCTTCCCTCACGGAACTCAGTGTTGGGCACTGAGCTCCGGACCTCCATCCGAGTACCTCACCCCAGGCTAAAGGTGCCTGGGATGGAACACGACCTCCGGCTTTCCTCTAGGCCTAGGCCACCCAGAGGACCGACACGAACCACCGTCCGCAAGCTGAAGGTGCCTGGGACTTCGACCCCGTGACAAAGATGGCCGGCGCCTTTATACCCTCTCCCAGCAAGCACGGCGGGTTCCCCGCCCCACCATACCGCTGCAGAGGGAGGACAAAAAAGGAGGCACAGCAATGATTCAACCCCAGCCCAGGGCAACAGCGCCACCTACTGGGCTGCAGGGAATTACACATCACTTATGTCTCTGTCAAATTCAAATTTACACCCGGGAAAGTACATACCCGCTACACTCTCCCCCTGGTGGTTTGACACTGGTCTCCAGTGTCTGGAGTAAATCATGCCATCAACGGCTGACATAATCCAATCCAGAAACCGACTAACAGTTTTTTTCAAAAGTTTTATATTTTTGTACAATTATCCAACTGAAACATTGTGTCTGAGCCCTGTAAAGAAAGGGAATATAGACAGAAGAGAAACAACAGCACTGATCCATAACTTTGAATCACATTTTCACATTTAACTTTTCCCACCCATCCTCAGTAAACTTGATGGGATGTTCTCCTGCAGAGGGAAAAGAAAGGATTAACACACATAACCCTGACACCTGTATTCGTGTAATGGAAAAGAAACTTCCGAGAAGAAATCCCTTTTCTCCAAAGAGTGAGTGCATGAAAAGTGTCTTAACGTTGCGCAACACTGCCACCTGGTGACAGCACCGCGGAACTTTCTTCTTTTCTTTCGGCCCTATCTACCCCAGAGTCCATAATCTCTTGCAGGAAAAGTGAAGAACAAACAGGAACAGTTCTTCATTCGTCTGGGCACAAAAGCAACTGGCCCCAGAAAGTTCAGCAGCATGATAAGAACGGAGTCTCTTTTCTCCTACAGGTAAAAGCGGGGATGCAGCAGAACAGTGGTTTCAAGTACTGATCCATGGTCTCCAGATGATACTCCACATCTTCTCCTTCTTTGCGCCGGATCAACACTTTATCTGCATGGATGTGTCGTCACAACATCCATTCTGCCTTGCAGTCTTTAAAACGTTGAGAGGCCTTTGGAGAGCATGCCAGGTACCTGCAGGCGTGGGGAACCTGAAGGTGAGTCCACACAAAGTCATTGTACCAGCGCTCCCGACACACTTCCACCTCATAGAGCATTTCCTTCGATAAGTATGGATACTCCCATCCATAGTCTGCAGCAACTTTCTGGCCAAATAGGTGTTGCAATCGCGCCAAAGGAGGCATGGTAGCTTTGTCCCCTTCACCAGGCAAAACTATCGAGTCCGGGTGGCGAGGGACCTTGATCACATCTGATCTGGGCATAGGTGCCCGCAGCAACAGTCTCTGTTCCCCGGCCTTCGGTACAGATGACACCGGGGATGTAGAAGCAGCCTGGGGACCGGACCTCTCTTCAGGCGCTGATGCCTCCACCCGGGGTGTGCTTTCCCCTGTAGACATGGGTGGATCTCTGATCCTCCGAGATGAAGCGAGAGGTACTTTGTCCCAGCCCTTCCCGGCAAACAAATCGTCTATAGCAACGTCGTCTCCCATGTCCGAGAGCGACTCCAGATCAGAGGTGTCACATGCCTCCTCGGGTATGTAGCCGGTTGTAGAACCGGAGCCACCACCTCCCGCGGATTCGCTAGGCCATGACTTCCTGACACCTCCACCCACACACCAAATCTCTCCGCCTGGCTTACCTCGGCCTTTACTTGAAGCGGGATGTCCGGAACTCTTGTCGACGGATCCATCCGGGCCGAGCGTAAGCGGGCGAGACGGTCCACCACAACCGCTGGTCGGGGCTACCATGCCGGTCTTTCTCTTCGGTGGTGGACGCTGCGAGACATTGGTGACCGAGTCAGCATCCTCGGATTTCTCCCGTTGGGGTTTTACGACCTCCTCCGCTGTCGTTGCAGTGTGCGCAGGGGTGACTCTCACAGCAGTGATTCCTCCTCTGAGTGGTGTTGCCTGAAGCCCGGCCGGGGTAAATGGTCCTCGGCCTCTCCACCGCCGGATCCACTTCGAACAGGAACTCCCCACAGGCCTCACAACGTCTGAACGGCTTCAACTGGCACACCAGTCCCGAACACCTGGGACAAATCACACCCAGGGCCTCAACGTCCATGCACGAATACATGGCGAATTGACCCCTTGGCTTTAGTCGGATCCCCGTATCTGTTACCGGAGCAGCAGCAGTCAATGTCGTGGTGGAAGGGTGAACTGGAATCCACGAGGTGTGTCCAAACATGGCGACCTGTTGCTGATCCATCGCACACTGCAGAGTTTTTGCGCCAATGTCCCACGTGTAGTCCTTCACACGTATTGGACTCCTCCCCTTTGCTCCAGTTCGCGGGCTTTTCTTATTTTCAGTTTCTGAGTCACGCTCACGAACTAAGCGATGGGGGTGTGCCTGGTGGCGCAGTGCAATAGAAGCCCCCACGTGTAGTACTTCACACGGCTGAACTTCCCCCTCTTTCCACTCTTCTGCTCGGGCCTTTCCCTTCATTGGGTCATGTCCACGACTTCGAGCAGGGATGCACTTCGGCCAATGAAGGCCTGCCTATTCGCTTAACTCTTCCAACAGACACGTTCAATACTGTGGTGCACAAACACTATACCGGACCCGAGCCCCCACGTGTAGCGGCCACCTCCACTCCTCTTTCTCTCGTCTCGTCTTTCTCTTGTCTAGGGGTATCTTAAAGGGGAGGGAGCGGGGACACCACGCCTGGCTTCCACATGTGTCAGTGCGGCATAAGCAACGTTCTTGTATTACCTTCGGGTCAGTGCTGTGCACCTGGATCCTCCCTCCAAGAGTCACCTTGAACAATGTCTGTCAGGAAATGAGCCCCACACCATTAAAGTTCAACACTCCTTTATTCTTCTCGAATGAACACAATCAGTTGAACTCCCTTGGTAGAAACAGAACAGAAAAGGAGGTGTGGATGCGAATAGGCCCAGACACAATGTAGTTCTCCACTTTCCTTCCTGAAAGTGGGTTACGGTCTCCGCACGAGGGGAATTTCCTTCCAGGCAGTCTCCGACGAGAGGCTCACCTGTCACCGGCAGTATGCTGCACCGGGTCTTCAAGTGAGGAGCTCCCCCCGGTCCATTGCGCCTTCACGGATTCGGGTACCCTCTCCCGGGGGTTCCCTAGGATCTCCTTCCCTCGCGGAACTCAGTGTTGGGCACTGAGCTCTGGACCTCCATTCGAGTACCTCACCCCAGGCTAAAGGTGCCTGGGATGGAACACGACCTCCGGCTGTCCTCTAGGCCTAGGCCACCCAGAGGACCGACGCGAACCACCGTCCGCAAGCTGAAGGTGCCTGGGACTTCGACCCCGTGACAAAGATGGCCGGCCCCTTTATACCCTCTCCCAGAAAGCACAGCGGGTTCCCCACCCCACCATACCGCTGCCGAGGGAGGACAAAAAGGAGGCACAGCAATGATTCAACCCCAGCCCAGGGCAACAGCGCCACCTACTGGGCTGCAGGGAATTACACTTCACTAATGTCTCTGTCAAATTCAAATTTACACCCGGGAAAGTACATACCCGCTACACAAAGATTGCAGATTCTATCATCTAAGTCGTTTTTCCTGACACTCGTTAGAACTGAAGATGTGGCTTGGAAAAGCTATGATTGTTCCTCAACATTACAGAACAAGTCCCGTTTAATGTGACTACCGGTAACTACTACTAGACATACCATGACCTAGATAAATAAGAACCCTCAAAGACACAAAAGTTTTCTATTTTCTATTTTATGTAACATTTCATTGTGAACTATTTGTCAATTTAATGAAAGGAAACTGAACACTACTTAGAAACAGCCCATATGTCTCAGAAAAACAGACCTGCAAGTATTTGTGCACTGCTTTAGAAATACATAGATATCCTGGATTAAGCTATGCTGCCAACATGACAAAAATTGGTTGTAATGAGTGAAATGGGGAACTACATATTTTATGTTGCACAGGTTAGTAGGCATAGAGAAAGTATATCCCATAAAATATCAATGAGATACCTAGGACAGGGAACTCAGCTTGTGCCAAATGAGATACAGCTGTGGCTATTTTTATCAAAAATCTCAAATTAATATGAATTAAAACTTCATAATAAGGCTTTATTTAAGACTAATGTGGCCTACAGCAACAATACAATTTATTCTTAGTTTTGTTCAAATGTGTCTTATTCAGTAGTTAAAGGGGTGTTCCAGGCAACCCCGGGCAAAATAATATTAAAAGCCAGCAGCTACAGATACTGCAGCTGCTGGCTTTTAATAAATGGAGACTTACCTGTCCTGGTGTCCCTCGATGTCGGCACCGCAGCTGATGTTTCACATCAGCTGTCGGTGCTTCCGTCGCCATTGCGGGTAAGGGAACCCGGCAGTGAAGACTTTCGGCTTCACGTCGGGAACCCTACTGCGCACGCGTGAGGCCCCGCTCCTCTCTCCTATTAGCCCAGCGGCCAGGGGAGGAGGGAGTCTCGCGCGACTTCACCGCCGCGGGCAGAATCCAGTACGTGGGTAAGGATACCTGTCTTTGACAGGTATCCTGTCCCCCCTCCCCCCGAAAGGTGCCAATTATGGCACCGGAGGGGGGGAGGAATCCGATGAGCGGAAGTTCCACTTTAGGGTGGAGCTCCGCTTTAATAGCTGTTACAGCCATAGTTTACTGATCAAAGGTACAGTAAGAATTATATGGTAATATAGGCAGCACAGTGGCTACGTGGTTAGCACTTTCTCCTATTAGCACTGGGGTCGTTGGTTCGAATCCCAACCATGGTGCTACCTGCTTGGAGTTTGCATGTTCTCCCTGTGCCTTCTTAGGTTTCCTCCCACACTCCAAAGACATGCTGGTAGGTTAATTGGCTCCTGTGTAAAAATGTACCCTAGTATATGTATGAATGTAAGGTAGGGACCTTAGACTGTAAGCTCCTGGAGGGCAGGGATTTATGTGAATGTACAATACATATGTGTAAAATGCTACGTAAATTGATGGCGATATATAAGTACCTGAAATAAATAAAACAAATAAAAATGCATAGGGATGAAAAAATTGGAGTATATTGGTGATCTACCATTCCATCAGCAAATCTCAATCCACCAGAAAATCTCAGCCATGTGTTTGCCAAACGCTGTGTGTTCAAGGACAATAAGGTAGCAGTGAACTGAAGATCATGGTCATATTCCACCATTAAAGAAAATAATGATCTAGAAAATATTCAAAATGAACAACACTTAATATTGGTGCCAATTTGTGCAAAAAAATGGGTATATCTATGAACCAAATAATCAAAACAGACTTGAATGTTAGGTAATCAATAAAGTTACCATTCATAAAAAAAAAAGTAATTCATATGTGAAAATACACCACTATACAGTAAGTGGGTATATAAGAAATACAACACATATGACATCAGCAATCACTAAAATGCTAGATACAGTTCATGTGCATATAAATAAACTTCAATTCATGTGCATGAAAAAATACATAAATACATCACAGCTTCAATCCTGGTTTCTCATCAGGCACAAGGCAATCTCTCAGCCAGATAAACACCGCTTTTAGACCAATCCATATAGCTTGACCACTCATGTCCCCAGAAGTTGATGTCAGCCATTTTCAAGCAGCACAAACAGGAAGTGCATAGAAGGAAGTGACTGCATAGCGTGTTCTGCAGTCACTTCCTTCTATGTACTTCCTGTTTGTGCTGCTTGAAGATGGCTGACATCAACTTCTGAGGATATGAGTCATTATATAGATTGGTCTGGAAGCAGTGTTTATCTGGCCAAGAGATTGCCTTGCACCTGATGAAAGGCAAGGCTTGGAGCTGTGTATTATATTAAAGGCATACATTGACCGCTTCACTGTTCAAAAGCTTCTGGTAAGCCTCCCCTTTTTACCACACTAGGGTGGCATGACCCCACTTTTTCCACCTTGGGAATTTGGATATTCTCTGCATTTAGTTTGGAGACACCTTTTTATCCATCTGATGAATTGTCACTCTGGGTCTGGAGCCCTCTACATCTATATTTATTTACCTTATAAACTCTGGTATTTTACGCACTAAGCACTTTATGCCATTTTATATAAGTTGGATGTCTTAATTCATGTATTTTTTCATGCACATAAATTTAAGTTTATTTATATGCACATGAACTATATCTAGCATTTTAGTGGTTGTTGATGTCATATATGTGTTGTATTTCTTACATACCCACTTGTATTGGGGTTATTTTCACATGAATTGCTTCTTTTTTTATGCACAGTAACTTTATTGATTACCTAACATTAAAGTCTGTTTTGATTATTATGTGGTTCATAGATATATCCATTTTTTGCACACATTGGCACCAATAATGAGTGTTGCTCATTTTGAATATTTTCTATATCATTATTTTTCTTTAGCGCTACACTTATTTTGTTTCTGCACTGTGATACTTTGCCGGGGTATTGTGCTAGCAGCTTGCTTAAACACTGTTTAGGTCAGTGCGTGAGTTTTTTCTCTTTATTTATACTCCACCATTGCTTTGTCATTATTTGACAACATACAGATTCTTTGATTATTTGAGACATAAATATTCCAGGGAGACTTTCTATCTTTATGTGTTAGATACACAAGTGAAATTCATGCATGGATCAATGACCTCTGTAATCTACTCAGCTCAATTTAATATAATAAAAAATGTAATTGTTAAGAAAGATTGTTTCTCCAAGGTGGTTACATGACTGTTACAAAGCTGTAGGGAAATCTGTGAAATGATGTTGATATAAGCTTGCGATATAAACTTAACCGCTAATAAAGTGCTGTGCACAGTAATAACCAGGTGTATGTATCAGTGTAGTAGTCTACACTTATGTTGAATATGAGGTGTTGCCTAGTGGGTATTGAAACGCAACTCTACTTTTCATCGTATAGGGCATTGTGAAAGATCTTTGATGCTTGGGGATCAAGTTAGGCCTGTGAATGAGGAGAAAAATAAATCTCTAATGGGATTGGTATACATTCTAAAAAAAAAAAAAAAAAAAAAAAAAAAAAAGGATTTATTGCTCAAAAGAACTGTTTAAGATGTCAAGAAAGAAAATAAAGCAAAGAATACAATGAGCAACACAAGCATTTGTCTAAATTTTCTATTTTGCTCTACACAACTTGAGTTGGTTAAATTTTTTCCTTTGTGACTCAGGCTGGCCATACATTATACAATTTTCTGTACAATTTTCCTTAGATTTACCTTCAATTATGTAGTACAATGGCCTGCCTAATTGAATACAATTGAAAATGTTGTTTAATTTTGACCTCATATTATATGTTTTTTGTTAATCTAAAAGGAAAATTGTACAAGATAGTTGAACATGTATGGCCAGCCTTAGCTTGATTTTATTACCCTGATGTACTACCAGTTTGACGAAAAAGCACTGGTTTGCAAACTGTGCACAACTAGTGCATTCAAGCAAAATTGTTGCAATTGCACTAATGGCAAAAGATCACACGCTGATAAATCTAAAAATGTTCAAATGTTCACATGTTCACCGCTATTGCCCACAAGCATCTGTTGATATTAACACAGGATGTTGAAGCATGCAATATTGCACCTGTGAAGCAATATTACATGTCAAATGATAGTACATTCCTTATCATGACAGATGATTTTCATTGTTTGCAGCAAGGAATGATGACTAATACATTTTTACAACTGTTCTCAAATTGCTACAGTAAAACACACTCTTGTTTGGTTGTTTTCAATTTGTTAAATGACTTTCATAGGGAATTTGACTGATCTTGCAAGCGATTAGTCTATATATTAAGGTTAAAAAACCCTCTGCAGGTATCTCCCCCCTTCCCCCCAGCCCCCCACTATTCTCACGTGCAGAAGCAAAAGGCAGAGCCGAGCTGTAAGATGGACACACAGAGCCAGCTCAGGAGTGAGCCTGTACAAGTGCCTCCATAGCAAACAGTTTACTATGGTTGGAGGAAGGAGCCAGGAGCTGTGGTGGGGGGCCTGAGAAGAGGATTAGGGCTGTTCTGTGCAAAATTCTTCCACAGTTAAGTATAACATCTTTATTATTTTCGAATTTGGAGCAATGTGTCAGGCGGGCGGTGACGTCATCAAGTAAGATGAAGCAAGGACATCATCTTGCTGAGGCTTTTTTGTATATTGAAAAAAGCGCTTTCACCCTTTTTACCAGGTGAGTATATATCTACAAGTTTTTAAATAAAATAGTGGTTTGCGGTCTGCACTATCTTGCCTTTTATTTTCTATGACATCTATAATGGAGAGACTGATGACCAGTATGAAGTGTGACCCTGGATGCAAGCTGTGATATATCCTTATATTAAAAAGCGAGTTTGACCTCCATTTGACAGTGGGGTCCATCAAACCAGATGAGAGGACACCCAGAGTGGAGCTTTGGTGGTGGGCACATCAGTGCTGTTTCAGTGGGGGATAAAGTGCGAGTTCCTTATATACATGGAAGAAACTTGTTGCACATTCTGAAGATTGTTGTCACATGAAGATTGAATGGTGTATGGATAGGGATGAGCTGCGAGTTCGAGTCAAACCCATGTTCGACTCCAACATCGCCTGTTCGCCGAATTTCGAACATTATGGGCCGTTCGCGCCAAATTAGAGTGGCGCATCACGGCCCATAATTCACTGCGGCATCGCAGTGCATTGCTGGCTGATGATTGGCCAAGCATGCACTATGACCCGCATGCTTTGGCCAATCACAGCGCGCCAAAAAACGGAGAGTCATAATTGGCCAAAGCCAGGGTGGCTTTGGCCAATTATGTCTCAGGGGGTTTAGTACCCCCCCTCACACTATATAAGTACGCCTCCGTGGCGGCCTTGTGCAGTGTGTTGCAGTGGTTAAAGAGAGAGGTTAAAGAGTAAGAGAGACAGTGTCATTTATTTTGAGTTAGATAGAGCAGGCAGGCGAGTCAGTTAGCTGCAGTTACAGTGTGTAGAGGATATATATGCATCCTAGGTGTTGTATATATATATATTTACACACTGTATTCAGTTTAGCTAGATCCGTTCCTGTTATTCTCTATACTGACAGGCAGGCAGGTGATTGTGCTAGCTGCAGTATTTTCACATAGTGTACTGTGTCCTTTGCACAGCGTTTACCTAAAAGGTACCTCAATACAATTAGTGGTGTTCTCATAACTAAAACCACAGGCAGGGAGCTGCATTAATTTCATTTAGTGTACTTCTGTCCTTTGCACTGCATTCACCTAAAAAAGGTACCTCAATACAATTAGTGGTGTTCTTATACTAAAACCACAGGCAGGGAGCTGCATTAACTTCATTTAGTGTACTTCTGTCCTTTGCACAGCGTGCACCTAAAGGTACCTGAATCCAATTGGTGGTGTTCTCAAACTAATACCACAGGCAGGGAGCTGCAAGTATTTTCAGTTAGTGTACTGTGTCCTCTGCACAGTGTGCACCTAAAACTAACTGAAGACAATTGCTGCTTTTCTCATACTAATACCACAGCAGGCAGTTGATTGTGCTAGCTGCAGTATAATCACTAATATATATATATTATATATATATATATATATATATATATATATATATATATATATATATATATATATATATATATATATATATATATATATATACACACACACACACACACATCCCACCTTTGTGCAGCTACATCTCACTGCAGGCCATACGTATGTCTGGAAGTCAAACAAGGAGAGGCAGACAGTCACGAGCCAAAAAAAGAGGGCAAGCAGGCTCTGTGTCTAGAGGCAACAGTGCTGGTCGTGGACACGGTACATCCTCATCAGCACGTGGCTGTGGGACACGCTTGTCCTTTTCGGCAGCTGGCCATGTTGAGCCACAACATGCCGGAGACTTGGTAGAGTGGATGACCAAGCCGTCCTCATCCTCCTCATCCTCTCTTGCTCAGGCTCAGGCTACTTTGTCTGACAAAGCAGCTGCCAAAGTGGCCTCTTTCCTCGGCTCAATGGCATCAGTCACTCCTTCCCTAGCCCCACCATGTCCTCCTGAGGAGTCCCCCGAACTGTTTGACCACAGTGTTGGGTACATGCTCCAGGAGGATGCCCAGCGTTTTGAAGGCTCCGATGATGGTACCCAGCTAGAGGAAGGCAGTAACGTGAGCCCAGAGAGAGGGGGTGCCCAACAAGGACAGCAATCTGGCAGTCATGTTTCCCCAGCTGCAGCATACTGCCAGATTTGCTCCAGTGATGAGGCGGGAGGGGATGATGAGGTCACTGACTCCATGTGGATGCCTGGAGGAGGAGGAGGAGGAGGAGGAGGAGGAGGAGGAGGAGGAGGAGGGAGGAGGCACATCTCCAAGGAGGCAGGATGCCCTCCAGGGGCCAGCTTAAGGGCAGCCAACCGACTGCATCACACCGCAGTGTTCCGCATTTTCAGGGCTCTGCTGTCTCTGTGCGTTATTCCAAAAATTCTTTGGTGTGGGCCTTTTTTGTGTGCAGCAGATCGCACCGTTGCTATTTGCAACATATGTCTGAAGTGTATCTCGGGTGGTCAAAGCATGCAGTCCGTTGGCAAGCATAGAAAAAAGACCCACACCAAAGAAAAAAGTGGACCTCTCCTTGCTCCTCATCAGATGGGATCTCCAACCCCACTATACCTTCAGTCCTCTCTGAAACCTGCACTGAGAGGAATGAAGGTGTAGAATTAGGTGTGTCACAGCCAAGTACTTGCGGGCAATCTGCTATCAGTACACCGACGTCAGATTGTACCAGGCAAATTTCCCTGCCCCAGCTGCTGCACCGCCGAAAGAAGTTCGCTCCCAGCCATCCACATGCCCAGCGGTTGAATGTTAGCTTGGCTAAATTGCTAGCACTTCAACTGCTGCCTTTTTCAGTTGGTAGACTCTGCCCCCTTCTGTGAGTTTGTGGAATGTGCAGTTCCTCAGTGGCAGGTTCCCAAACGCCACTTTTTCTCACGGAAGGCGATTCCGGCTCTCTACCGGCATGTGGAAGGCAATGTCTTGGCCTCGCTGGACAGGGCGGTCAGCGGTAAGATGCATATTACCTCTGACTCATGGTCCAGCAGGCATGGACAGGGACGTTACCTATCTTTCACAGCGCATTGGGTGACTCAGCTGGCAAGGATGCAGGACAAGGTGCAGTAGTGTTGGAGGTTGTTCCGCCACCACGCCTCCAAAATGCTACTACTGGTGATTCTGACACCTCTCTTTTCCACCCCCTCCTTCTTCCTCCATGGCCTCTTCCTGTGCTTTGTCCTCGGAACCAGCGGTGCTCCGTAGGCGGTCAAGGGGCTACGCAAGTACGCAGGCAAAAAGATGCCATGCGGTGCTTGAGCTGGTGTGCTTGGGGGACAGGAGCCACACTGGGGGCAGAGATTGTCAGCTCTGCAGGGGCAGGCTCAGAGGTGGTTGACGCCATGCCAGCTTAAGCCAGGAAAGGTGGTTTGCGACAATGGCACCAACCTCCTCTCCGCCCTCCGACAGGGACAACTAACCCATGTGCCCTGTTTGGCTCACGTCCTTGACTTGGTGGTGCAGCGGTTCTTGGGCAGGTACCTGGGCTTACAGGAGGTCCTGAAGCAGGCCAGGAAACTCTGTGTACATTTCCGCCGGTCATATAATGCCAGTGCTCGGCTGGCTGACCTGCAAAAGGAATACAACCTGCCCAAGAACTACCTAATCTGTGACATGCCCACCAGGTAGAACTCTATGTTGGCCATGCTGCAGCGGCTGCACACGCAGCAGAGGGCCATCAATGAGTATCTGTTGCAATATGGCACCAGGACAGGGTCAGGGGAGCTTGGATTTTTTTCCCCACGCCAGTGGGCCATGATGAGGGATGCATGCACTGTCCTGGCACCATTTGAGGAGGCCACGAGGATGGTGAGAAGTGACAGTGCATGCATCAGTGACACTGTCCCTCTTGTCCACCTGTTGGAGCACACGCTGCGTGGAATAATGGACAGGGCACTTGAGGCAGAACAGAGGGAGGAAGAGGAGGACTTCCTTACCTTTCAAGGCCCCCTTTATCCACACAGTGTTCCTGCTGGCCCGCCTATCACACAGGAAGAGGACGAAGAGGAGGATTGTGTCAGCATGGAGGTGGAGCCTACCACTCAGCATCAGCAGCAGTCTTCAAGGGATCAATTACAATCCCCAAGAAACACATGGACTTGTATGTGGCTGGGAGGAGGTGGCTGCAGATCATGTCGCCCTGAGTGACCCAGAAGAATCCGCACCGAATGACTCAGCAAACCTACGCTGCATGGCCTCCCTGATCCTGCAAAGCCTGCGGAAGGATCCTCGTATTCGTGCTATCAAGGAGAGGGATCATTACTGGCTGGCAATACTCCTTAAAGTACCCTTACAAGGGTAAGGTTGCGGATCTTATCGTGGCGTCGCAGATGGAGCAGAGGATGAAACATCTTCGGGAGGCCTTGCAGAAAGGTCTGTGCAACGCGTTCCCAGAGACTGGGAGGTTACGAATTCCTGGTCCTGGATAACATGTTGCTGAGGCTTCGGCCAGTCAAAGAAGGAGCGGTGGAGAAGGTGGCCGTCTGACCGATGCGTTCAGACAATTTTTTAGTCCGCAGCCCCAAGGTATGATCGGTTCCAGCAACCATCGCCAGCGTCTGGTTTACATGGTGCAGGAATACCTAGGGGCAAGTTTAGACTTGGACACCTTTCCCACCGAAAATCCTCTGGCTTACTGGGTCTTGAGGATGGATCACTGGCCAGAGCTTGCACAGTATGCAATTGAGCTACTGGCCTGTCCTGCATCCAGCGTTCTTTCGGAACGCACATTCAGTGCTGCTGGATGCTTTGTAACCGATCACAGGGTGCGCCTGTCCACTGACTCGGTCAATCGACTGACCTTCATAAAAATGAATCAGTCTTGGATCACCACCAGCTACCAAGCACATGATGCTGATGTAACAGAAGAATTTTCTTTGAAATGTCAGATCCCTTCAAGACTGCCTATGCTGATGCAGAGTGACTATCCTGTTATGCTGAGTGACTATCCTCTTCCTCCTCAATGATCATGCTGATAGCATGCAAGAACATTTTTGTTTCTGGGCACCACCACCAGTGGCTAAGGCCCAATTTTTCAGCCCCTTTTTACAGGGGCGTGCAATTACAATTTTTAATGCAATACTTTGCAGCAGGGCTCATTCCTGCGCTCCAAATAGAGTATCTGTGAGGGGTTGCAGTGTTGTGGCACCAGCACCAGTGCCTAAGCCCAAATTTTCAGCCCCTGTTTAAACAGGGGCATGCAATTATAATTTTTGATCTAATAATTCACAGCAGGGCCCATTCCTGCGCCCACCAAGAGTAACTGAGGGCTTACAGTGTTGTGGCAACACCAACACCTAAGGCCCAAATTTCTGCAGAGTATATACGGCAGGCCCCTACTTTCAAACATCCAACTTACAAACGACTCCTACTTGCAAATGGAAGGAGACAACAGGAAGTGAGAGGAAATCTACCCCATGGAAGGGAAATTCTCTCCTGTAATGCCGCGTACACACGACCGTTTTTCATGACGAGAAAAATAAATTTTAATTTGGTCATTAAAAACGCTCGTGTGTGGGCTCCAGAGCATTTTCACGACGTGAAAAATGGGCATTAAAAATTTGGAACATGCTCTAATTTTCCTCGTCGTTTTTCACGTCGTCGCTTTTCTCGTCATGAAAAACGGCCGTGTGTAGGCTTTAACGATGTGAAAAAAATGCGCATGCTCAGAAGCAAGTAATGAGATGGGAGCGCTCGTTCTGGTAAAACTAGCATTCGTAATGGAGATAGCACATTCGTCACGCTGTAACGGACTGAAGAGCACGAAGCTGAAAAGCGCGAATCGTCTCTCACCAAACTTTACTCACACAAAGATCAGCAAAAGCAGCCCAAAGGGTAGCGCCATCTGAATGGAACTTCCCCTTTATAGTGCCGTCGTACATTTCGTATGTCACCGCGCTTTGCTCTAGCATTTTTTTTCATGATCGTGTGTAGGCAAGGTAGGCTTGAGAAGAATCATGTCGAGAAAAACTTAGTTTTTTTCAATGACATTAAAAACGGTCGTGGGCATAAGAGTTAATATGGGGAAAAAGGTGTCTCCTCTCCACTGATGCTTTATCACCAATCCTTGTTTTAATAAAAACCCCAAATTTTCAAAAAACATTTGTCATTGGGACGGAAAATGAGGTGAAATGGTCTGAACAGGTGCACAGACAGCAAAACAAATGTTACAGGGGTGATAACCCTTCCCTAGGTTTTCCAAAAAGCTTAAAAATAGATTTTTTGGCTGGAGCTACAATTTAAAAATGTACCTGTTCCAAATTACAAAAAGATTCTACTTAAGAACAAACCTACAGTCCCTGTCTTGTTTGCACCGCCTGTATACTGCTGTTTAGAGTATATATGACCTGGGGGCCCCACGCCTTTTCTTTTTTTAATTTGGGTGCGGGGTTCCCCTTAATATCCATACAAGACCCAAAGGGGCTGGTAATTTGGGGGGGGGGGGGTAACCATGCCATTTTTCTCAATGATTTTCATCCATATTGCCGGGACCAGACATTACATTAAAGCCTCAAGCAGTTTTAAATGACTTTTTTTCCTTTAGAAATGTCATTTTGTGGCTGAGAGCCCCAGGGAGGAGTCTCGTAATGGCGCTGATGTCGTGACGGAGCACGTAGACGAAGCACCAGGTCTCCAGCCCTCTCCTCTCCTCTCCAGGAGAATGAATAACTCCGCCTGAAGTGCCGCCGCCGACCCGCCCGCCCGCACTACACTGCACCGCGCCGTATGGTACCTCATGTTGCCTTCGGCGCTGCGGGGTTCAACAGGAGGGAGAGACCAGGGAAACCCATAGCCAAGCCAAGCAGAACACGCAGTGAGGAGACGCTGCACGCCGCACGAGATCCAGGAGGATCCCAGGAGTGTAGAGGCAATGGAGGCCCGAGGGAAGCATGAAGTGTGGAAGTTAGGAGCCGGTCAGTAAACAGACTAAAGGAAGAGGCAAGCGCTCCACCACACTGAAGCAGTTGTTAAACCTGCTAGACCTCCACACTGGTGTGCAAACAAATCACATGGACTTTCCTGTCTCTTTCCAGGTAGTGGTGAGTAATTCAAAGAAAGAAAGAAGAAGATAAAAAAGGTATGAAAGAAAAATAATGACTAAGGTGACTCAAGTATCCATGTATTGGCGAATATGAAAATGGACGGTAAATAGTTTTTATGCGTGCAGAAACTAGCTGACAGAGGGGTGAGTACCCCCTCCTTCCCGCATAGACTGCTTGGCTCTTTCTAAAACCCTCTGTAAATGCGCAGAAATAAGACCTACTGAATGGTCAAAGCTGAATAGTCCTCTTATATTTAAACGTTGAAACTGGATGCATTTCTACATTAAATGAGAAATAACTCTGTTCTAAAACTGATTAAGTGGCACTTTCCCTGTGAGACCAACAGAGAACTAAGGAAGACGGCATTAATTGTTACTGGGTATTTCAGCTTCCTAGCGGCTGGGAACACTGGGAATACTATAAAACATAGAAAACCGGCAACAAAAGCATATTTATTAAGCCTGGTGCTTCCCCTGAAGTGTTGAACGGCAATTTGGGGCTGATAACAAGTAAAATAAAAGCCTATAATTTTTTTTTTGTGATGCTGGAAATGTGTTAGTGCTCTGTGTGATGCTGGAAATGTGTTAGTGCTCACCTATACACATTCACTAGCTCTATTCGGAGCTGTGTATGTGAGCGGTAAACAATACAAAACCAAAAGAGAATTCACAAAAATTGGTCTGTTCTTCAGAGAAATACTGCGAACTGTCAGTGGCTATAAGGGAGAAAAAAAAAAAAAAGAGTGGGAAAAAAGGGGTAAGAATAAAAAAAACGGGGAAAACCTATATTAGACCTGTTATCATAGCTATCGTAGAGAGCCTATATCCCCCAGCAGAAGAATCACTGATTACACGACCCATCTCTCCCCCACCCACCCACCCACCAATGCCGGGAAGGTAGATAAGGAACTTAAGTAACATGAGTTCGAGAGGAAGGGGAGCAAGAGGGGGGGGGGGGTAACCCCAAAATCCCCACGCTAAGCCTGATCCCTAGCCCGGGGCCAATGAATAAATATGTAACTCACAGTGGAAATGGAGAGCCGGCGGAAAAGCAGCAAGGAGAAGAAGAAGGAAAAGAAAAAAGCCCAGAATAAAAATACAGCAGAAATGGAAACACAGTCAGAGTCAATAATAGAACAAGAAACCGAAGCAGAACTGGAGCAGAGAAAAGAGGAGGAACAACAAAACAAGGGACAACTTCCAACAAAAAGGGAAATAAAGGGTATGTTTGCAGCCCTGGAAAAAGCGCTAAAAGTGCAAATGGAAGTAATACAGGAAAACATGGGATACATGCGTGAAAGAGTAGAGGAAGTGGAAAAAAAAGCAGAAGGTAATGAAATCACCATAAAAAAATTGGAAGGAGAAATAAAATCCATCATAAAAGGACAACAAGAACAAGGATATAAACAGGAAGATCAAGAGAACAGAGATAGAAGGAAGAACATAAGAATTCAAGGGATACCCGAGACATTGCAGTCAGAGAACTTACCAGAAATAATAATGAAAATCTGTAACCCAATACTAGATAGAGAAATTATGGCCCCAATGAAAATTGAGAGAGCACATAGAATAAGAAGACCAAAAGAAATTTCGCAGGACAATCATGTTACATGAGATCCAGTATAATTGGGGTTTTCCAGCATGTCTGAGTGGGAGGAAAGATGGTACCTCGGCAAGACTGAGATTTATCGAAGAGATACCCGAGTTTTGTAGAAAGCTGGAAATTCCCATACCAGATAATTAACCAGAATAAACAGGGCGACAGAGAGACAGTGGGATACCATGTTTTTTCTACTCTGTTATAATAAGGGGGGCGGTGGAGAGAGGGGGCGGAGGAAGGGGAGATGAAGGAAATAGAAATATAGAGATACAGAGAGGGACGCGGAGACCTGGACTTGTTTACTGCACCGGCAACATACCCCTGGAGACAGGGGAGTGGGGCTTAACGGTGCCGAGCAGAACTCCACCTCGGCCTAGGGTGCAGAGTACCCAAAGGGGTACTAAGGGAGAAAATCCTGCACTAAGACCATGAGGTCAAGGTTCCAACAAGGGAGGGGGGAGGAGGGAGGGGGAGAGGGGGGAAGGGTAAAAAGGATTTGTTTATTTTGGGAGGAGGGAGGGGGGAGGGAAGGAGAGGGAGAGAGACAAGGAGGGAGGGGATGGGGGATCTGTATTTGTACCTTTTAGGAAAAATGAAGAAAAAAAAAAAAAAGAGAGATCTGAATGACTGACGTAAATTGTATTTCATATAATGTAAGAGGTATTAATTCTCCAGAAAAAAGGCACATGATATTAAAGGAATTGGAAAGGTATTCCACAGAAATAGTTTTCCTCCAGGAGGCACACCTAGTGCAAGAGGGTAACACAAAAATATACTCCCGTACGATTCCAACCTGGTACTATGTAGATTCCCCAAATAAAAGATCAAAAGGGGGTAGCCATAGGTGTGGGGAAGAATATAATTTTTATAGTAGAAGATAGAAGAGTTGACCCTGAAGGTCGCTACCTGTTCCTAAAAGGGAATCTACAGGGAAAAAAAATATACATTAGCAAACGTATATTGCCCAAATAACCATCCCAAAAAATATTTGAACGGGATTCTAAACGCCTTAATGGATTTTAAACAAGGCCATGTAATTCGAGCAGGGGATTTCAATTCCTCAATGGAGCATAGACTTGATAGTAAACAATTAAAATTGGTAAAAAAAATAAATAAAAAAAATATATAACTATCAACTTGTAGACCCATGGAGGGTAGCTCATCCCAGTAAAAAAGATTATACGTACTATTCAACGGTGCACGACACATACTCGAGATTAGATTATATATTAATTGACCAAGAGCTTTTGGAACATGTAGTGGATGCCTCTATAGGAGTTACATCAATTTCAGACCATGCTCCCGTAAAAGGTAAAAATAAGATTTAACAATATAGAAAGAAGAAAGGGTACATGGAGTTTAAATGAGGACCTCTTAGATAATAAAGAAGTAGGTGAGATAATATCAAAGGAAATAGAAGAATACTTTAAAAATGAACAAAACACCAGAAGTAAGCGTAGCAACGATATGGGAAGCGCATAAGGCCTACATAAGAGGTAAACTGATAGCCATAGGAGCAGGGAAAAAGAAAGAAAGAGATCTGAATAGAAAAAAAATCTATTAAAGGAACTGAATGACCTGGAACAAAAAATTAAAAAACAGGGAGATAGGGAAATACATCAAAAGATAATAATCAAGAGAGGTCAACTTAGAGATTTGATGGAACAGGAAACCAGAAAAATATTAAAAAATGTAGCAAAGGAAAGGTACGAGTGGGGGGAACAAACCTGGTAAATACTTAGCAAGAATACCAAAGGGGAAAAAAACGTCAAACTACGTAGATAAAATAAAAAAAAATAAAAAAAGGAGAGATGAAATTCAAAACATCTCAAATTGCAGAAATATTTAAGACATACTAGAGTACACTATATGACATTAGAGTGAAAGAGACACAACAGGAGGAGGAAAACAGGAAACTTAGAATACAGGAATACCTAGAACAGACTAACTTACCAAAAATAACTACCGAAAGTGCCGAGAGATTAGAAGACCCAATCACGCAAGAAGAAATAAATAAAGCCTTCAAGAAACAGCAGGGGGGAAAAGCCCAGGGCCCGATGGATTTCATATCAAGTACTATAAAAAAAATTTTTTTTAAAAACAGTTGGTCCCAGAGCTATGTAACTATTATAATAGAATAGGGGAAGATGTAGAAATAAGAAAAGAATCTCTCCTTGCCAATATTTCGATTATACCAAAAACAGGAAAAGATGGAACTATATGTTCCAACTATCGACCCATAGCGTTATTAAACACAGACATTAAGCTATATGCAAAAGTATTGGCAACGAGACTAAAAAACTTAATGCCGGAACTAATTAATGCAGACCAGGTGGGTTTTGTGGCAGGGAGGGAAGGGAGAGATAATAGTATAAGAACACTATTAGTTCAGAAAGAGAGAGAGAGAGAGAGAGAGAGAGAGAGAGAGAGAGAGAGAGAGAGGAAACCCCCAGTCGTACTCATGTCAATGGATGCGGAAAAAGCATTCGACCGAGTCGACTGGGGGTTTATGATGAATACACTTAGGTATGTAGGTCTGGGACCAAAGTATATGAGATGGATTAAAAACCTATATACCTCACCCAACGGCAAGGGTAAAGGTAAATGGGAGTGTGTCATCTGTGTTCGAGATGTATAATGGAACGAGACAGGGGTGTCCGCTCTCACCCTTCCTGTATGTGTTGGCATTAGAACCATTACTGTCAAATATATGGAATAGCCGGGATATAGGGGGGGGGGGTGAGAATTGGAGAGGAGGAACATAAAGTGGCAGCGTATGCAGACGACATACTCCTATATCTATCTAACAAGGCCAAGGCTGTCATTGCCTAACGTGATCAAAGAAATAAAAAAAAATATGGGGAGCTTTCAAACTTCAAGATAAACCCAATTAAGACAGTAATCCTGAATCTAGGTATAGATAGAGAAGAAGAAAGACTATTACAGAGAGAATTCCTGTTTAACTGGGAAAAAAAAAACTTTAACATACTTAGGAATTAAAATAACACCAACACAAGAAGGACTGTATCTGGCCAACTTCGTCCCTTTATTAAATGAAATCAAAACAGAATTAACCACTTAAGCCCCGGACCATTTGGTAGCTAAAGGACCAGAGGTGAATTCAGAATTTTGCACTGCGCTGCTTTAACTGTAAATTGTGCGGACATGCAATGTTGTACTGAAACGAAATTTGCGTCCTTTTCTTCCCACAAATAGAGCTTTCTTTTAATGGTATTTGATTGCCTCTGCGATTTTTATTTTTTGCGATATAAACGGAAAAAGACCGAAAATTTCGAAAAAAAATGATATTTTCTACTTTTTGTTATAAGAAAAATCGAATAAACTCAATTGTAGTCATACATTTAGGCCAAAACGTATTCAGCCACATGTCTTTAGTAAAAAAAAAATGTCAATAAGCGTATATTTATTGGTTTGCGCAAAAGTTATAGCGTCTACAAACTAGGGTACATTTTCTGGAATTTACACAGCTTTTAATTTATGACTGCCTATCTCATTTCTTGAGGTGCTAAAATGTCAGGGCAGTACAAAACCCCCCCAAATGACCCCATTTTGGAAAGTAGACACCCCAGGGAAATTGCTGAGAGGCATGTTGAGCCCATTGAATATTTTTTTTTGTCCCAAGTGATTGAATAATGACAAAAAAAAAAAAAAAAAAAAATACAAAAAGTTGTCACTAAATGATATATTGCTCACACATGCCATGGTTATATGTGGAATTGCACCCCAAAATACATTCTGCTGCTTCTCCTGAGTACGGGGATACCACGTGTGGGACTTTTTGAGAGCCTAGCCACGTACGGGCCCCCGAAAACCAAGCACCGCCTTCAGGATTTCTAAGGGCACAAATTTTTGATTTCACTCCTCACTACCTATCACAGTTTTGAAGGCCATAAAATGCCAAGATAGCCCAAAACCCCCACAAATGACCCCATTTTGGAAAGTAGACACCCCAAGCTATTTGCCGAGAGGCATGGTGAGTATTTTACAGCTCTCATTTGTTTTTGAAAATGAAGAAAGACATTTTTTTTTTATTTTTTTTTTTTCAATTTTTAAAACTGTGTGACAAAAAGCGAGATCTGCAAAATACTCAACATACCTCTCAGCAAATAGCTTGGGGTGTCTACTTTCCAAAATGGGGTCATTTGGGGGGGTTTTGTGCCATCTGGGCATTCCATGGCCTCCGAAACTGTGATAGGCAGTGAGGAGTGAAATCAAAAATTTACACCCATAGAAATCCTGAAGGCGGTGCTTGGTTTTCGGGGTCCTGTACGCGGCTAGGCTCCCAAAATGTCTCACACATGTGGTATCCCCGTACTCAGGAGAAGCAACAGAATGTATTTTGGGGTGCAATTCCACATATAACCATGGCATGTTTGAGCAATATATAATTTAGTGACAACTTTTTGTAATTTTTTTTTTCTTTTTGTCATTATTCAATCACTTGGGACAAAAAAAAAAAAAAAAAAATATTCAATGGGCTCAACATGCCTCTCAGCAAATAGCTTGAGGTGTCTACTTTCCAAAATGGGGTCATTTGGGGGGGGTTTGAACTGTCCTGGCATTTTATGCACAACATTAGGAAGCTTATGTCACACATCATGCACTCTTCTAACCACTTGAAGACAAAGCCCTTTCTGACACTTTTTGTTTACATGAAAACATTTTTTTTTTTGCAAGAAAATTATGTTGAACCCCCAAACATTATATATATTTTTAAAGCAAAGGCCCTACAGATTAAAATAGTGGGTGTTGCATTTTTTTTTCCACACAGTATTTGCGCAGCGATTTTTCAAACGCATTTTTTGGGGGAAAAAAACACACTTTTTTTTATTTTTAATGCACTAAAAAACACTACATTGCCCAAATGTTTGATGAAATAAAAGAGATGATCTTAGGCCGTGTACATGGATACCAAATACGACATGCTTTAAAATTGCGCACAAACGCGCAGCGGTGAGAAACTACATTCATTTTTAAAAGCATTTAAAAGCCTTTACAGGTTACCACGTTAGATTTACAGAGGAGGTCTACTGCTAAAATTACTGCCCTCGATCTGACCTTCGCGGTGATACCTCACATGCATGATGCAATTGCTATTTACATATGACGCTAGACCGACGCTTGCGTTCGCCTTTGCGCAAGAGCAGGGGGGACAGCGGTGCTTTTTTTTTTTTTTTTTTTTTTATTTATTTATTTTGCTTTTTTTATTTTATTTTTAAATTGTTCCTTCCATATTTATTTATTTTTATCATTTTTATTGTTATCTCAGTGAATGTAAATATCCCCTAAGATAGCAATAGGTAGTGACAGGTACTCTTTTTTTGAAAAAAAAATGGGGGGGTTAGACCCTAGATCTTTCCTCTGCCCTCAAAGCATCTGACCACACCAAGATCGGTGTGATAAAATGCTTTCCCAATGACGCTGTTTATATCCGGGGGGGGGGGCATTCCCTCCCACTGCTTGTAAAAGCAGTCCAGAGGCTAATTAGCCACTAGGATTGCTTTTACATGAAAGCCGGCCGCTGGCTGAAAAGAATGATACCCGCAGGCATCAATCTGGTATAACCATTCAAAGTCCAGCAACATACCAGTACGTTGCTGGTCGTTGGACATGTATTGTAATCTTTTTTTTCATGCAGCCTGTTGGCTGAACGAAAAAAAGATTGATCGGTGGGTATGCCCACCATTAGAATACCTCCCTTCATCCACCCACTTCTAATGATGGGCATATATGCCGACGCATGGGGGCATCCTCCCGCAAATAAGTTATGCCGCGTACACACGGTCGGACTTTTCCACGGGCAAGCCTCCGTCGGAATTTCGACCGTATATACGCGGCATTAGGAGCAAAATCGCTCCTCCGCCCCTGCTTCGGCATATATGCTCTTTTTTTAACTGTGGTGGTGAAATCACCTCCTACAGCGTTGGAGTCACGGCTTTATGTATCGTGGGAGCAAACGCTGTTGCTGTCAAGATAAATAAATCCGCGATGCAACTGAATGGCGTACCTGCTAAGCAAATGATGGTTAACATTAAAACAAAGTAACATTACAGTACAACAGTAAGACCATACCATACCTGCAAAGCAAATACCAAAACAAAACCTAGTAAAAAATAAAACATTTTTTTTTAACGCAACCTGTGCCTAAAATATATATATGCCGAAGCATGGGGGCATCCTCCCGCAAAAAAGTTATGCCGCGTACACACGGTCGGAATTTTCCACGGGCAAGCCTCCGTCAGAATTTCGACCGTATATACGCGGCATTAGGAGCAAAATCGCTCCTCCGCCCCTGCTGCCCCCATGCTTCGGCATATATGCTCTTTTTTTAAACTGTGGTGGTGAAATCACCTCCTACAGCGTTGGAGTCACGGCTTTATGTATCGTGGGAGCAAACGCTGTTGCTGTCAAGATAAATAGATCCGCGCTGCAACTGAATGGCGTACCTGAAAACAAAAAATTACATACCTGAAAAGCAAGCATAAAACATTGCAGAATAGAATACAGTAAAAAAGAGGAGAGAGGGAGAGAGAGAGAGGGGGGAGAGAGAGAGAGAGGGGGGGGGGAGAGAGAGAGAGAGGGGGGGAGAGAGAGAGCGAGGGGGGGAGAGAGAGAGGGGGGGGAGAGAGAGAGAGGGGGGGGGAGAGAGAGAGAGAGAGAGCGCGAGAGAGAGAGCGCGAGAGAGAGGGAGAGCGCGAGAGAGAGGGAGAGCGCGAGAGAGAGGGAGAGCGCGAGAGAGAGGGAGAGCGCGAGAGAGAGGGAGAGCGCGAGAGAGAGGGAGAGCGCGAGAGAGAGGGAGAGCGGGGAGAGAGGGGGGAGAGAGGGGGGAGAGAGGGGGGAGAGAGGGGGAGGGGGAGAGAGGGGGGAGAGAGGGGGGAGAGAGGGGGGAGAGAGGGGGGAGAGAGGGGGGAGAGAGGGGGGAGAGAGAGAGAATAAAACGACAACTGTTTTTTTTATTTTATATTTTTTTTTGTGTTTTGTTTTACGTTTTTCTTTTTTTTACACTTTTTTTGTAACTTTAACAACTGTAATGGTTCGGGTCTCTCAAAATGTAATGGCATCTTGGGAGACCCTGTGTAAGTGTGTCCTAGTCTGTGAAATGCTGTACCCTACGCTAAAACTTCACTTTTGAGTGGTAGCGATCAAAAAACATTCACCAAGGCAAAGACCAGGTTTGTCAGGACAGAGTGGACAAAAAACACGGGTGTCATGCCTAAATCCGCGCTTGCTACAGACACAACATCTTTTTTGGGGGGTTCGTTGGGTAGGGGTACTCGGGAGGGCATACGGATAATGCCTCTCATGCAGCCGGCTTACTGCATTTGGTAGGGGATGGTGAGGTGCAGAACCGCCTGGATACAGGAGTTCTGTGACTATCTCATTCTGGAATTTTAGAAGAGATAACGTCCCGCCTGAAGCTCTGTATAGCACATGAGCATTCAGCAAAGCCAATTGGAATAAGGATAGAGACACTTTTTTGTACCAGCGTCTCGCCTTACGGTCAATTAGATACGGCGCCATCAACTGGTCGTTGAGGTCCACCCCTCCCATATTTTTGTTATATTCGTGGACACAGAGGGGTTTCTCCACAACACCAGTCGCCGTACGAATTTGGACTGTCGTGTCTGCATGAAGGGAGGTAAGAAGGAAAACATTCTTATTGTCCCTCCACTTCATAGCGAGCAAGTTATTACACTTCACGCAGGCTCTCTCCCCCAGCCTAAGACGGGCATCTACAAGCCGCTGGGGAAAGCCCTGGCGATTAGGTCGCACGGTGCCACATGCTCCAATCTGATGATCAAACAAGTGACTAAACAGTGGCACGCTTGTGTAATAATTGTCCACATACAAGTGGTACCCCTTTCCGAATAAGGGTGACACCAAGTTCCACACTATCTTGCCAGCGCTCCCTATGTAATCCGGGCAGTTGACCGGCTCAACCTGACTATCTTTTCCCTCATAAACCATAAAGCTCCATACATAGCCTGTTGCCCTGTCACAGCACTTAGAGCTTGACCCCGTATCTGGCACGCTTGCTGGGAAGGTACTGCTTGAAAGCCAAGCGGCCAGAAAATTTAATCAGGGACTCATCAACGCAGACAGCTTGATCGGGAATAAACAAGGCTGCAAAACGTTCGTTGAAGTGGTTTATGAGGGGCCGAATTTTATAGAGCCGGTCGTACTCAGGGTCCCCACGTGGACGACAAAGTTCATTGTCGTTGAAGTGCATGAACCGCAAAATCTGCTCGTATCGTGTCCTGGGCATGGAGGCAGAGAACACGGGCATGTGGTCAATTGGGTGCGTGGACCAATAAGCACGCAATGACGGGAATTTATGTGTGCCCATGTTGAGGGAAAGGCCCAGAAAGGTCTTAAATTCGGAAACCGTAATTGGTTTCCAATCTTTGGCAATTTTAGGCAACTGGGGGTTAGCGGCGATGAATTGACCAGCATACAAATTACTCTGGTCCACAATAGATCTATAGAGATCTTCCGTGAAAAACAGCGAATAATAATCGATTGGCATAAAATCAGCTGTTTCCACCTGAATACCGGGTTGGGCAGTGAATGGGGGAAGTACGGGTTCTGCAGAAGTGGTGGGGACCCAATCAGGATAGGCGAATTCTGTAGGAAGGGCACTATGGGCACGACGGACCTGCCTTTGTCTTCTTGGTGGCAGCGGGACACTACTTGTGCTTGCCACCTCGCCAGCTTGAACTGCACTTATGGGACTCGCCACGTCACCACGTGATACTGCAGTGCTGGATGTACGCCCAGGCTGTACTAGGCCGCTGGTGCTTGCCAATTCACCAGAAGGAATAGCGGCACTTGTACTACTCTGCTCCATGATACGAGAGCCCTGCGGTTCTTGCTCCTCAACAACCTCAGAAGATCGGGATCGGGTACGCCTGACCTTAGCAGGGACCTCAACTTCGTCGTCAGAGCTATCTGACGTGGGGCCGCTGATGTCACTGTCGTCTACTGGAAGATATTCTGAGCCTGAATCTGACAGATACGTGACCTCCTCTTCACTATCTGTCATGCTCAGAATCTCGTAGGCCTCTTTACTAGTGTACCTTCGACTTGCCATTTTGGGCTCTAAATTTAGGGGTACACTAGTAAGATTCACAGGTAAAAAAAAGCACCCGACTGTCACCAAATGTATCAAACGCTACCAAAAAAACTGTTAGCGATCGCAGGGATCAGGACTGTCTCTGCGAACGCTGCAGTTATGTGTGTTGTGTTTGGTAAGTGACAGTGATCGATCGATACTGCACTTGGGTGGGCTGGGCGGAGGGGCTAAACGCAGGTACTAGCAGGTATCTGGGCTGATCCCGCCAACACTGCGTTTTTGGAAACCCTAAACCGCTGGGGACGCTAGTATAGATCTGATCAGATACTATACCACTAAGGGAGGTGTATGCTTTGCGCGTGGGTGTTAGCGTTACTGGCACTAACCTAAAGCTGCCTGGGGCGACGCAGACCCTCTCTGGCGCTAAAACCTAATTGATATCACCCGCCGGGCGATCAGGGGGTTAAACCTTTATTGGGTTATATACGGCGGGTGCCCTGATGCTATAAAAAGCAAACTAACCAACCAGCGTCACCTGTAACCTTTATATGGTGATCACTGGTGAAAGGGTTAACTAGGGGCAATCAGGGGGTTAAAACCTTTATTAGGTTAAATATGGGGGTACCCGACGCTATATAAAAACCTGACGGGTTACCTAAATAACGAAATAACTCACTGGGTAACCAGTGTCACCAGTGACGCTTATACGGTGATCACTGGTGAAAGGGTTAACTCTAGGGGCAATCAGGGGGTTAAAATAATATATGGGGGTACCTGACGCTAATAAAAACCTACGGCGAACCTAAAAATAATTAACTGGCTATCTAGGACACCAGCGACAAGAAAAAAGCGATCGGAAAAACGATTGCTTAGTGACGCTGGCGTTACGGGGTGAAAGGGTTACCTGGGGGGCGATCAAGGGGTTAAACCTTTATTAGGGGGGGTTAGGGGGCTACCTTGGACCTAAAGGGGCCTAATCCTAACTGCCCTGCAACTTTTTACAGTCACAAATGACACTGATTGCAGTGATCAGTAAAAAAAATGATCACTGCAAACGGTGCACTGTGACTGGGGGTGATCTGGGGGGTGATCTGTGTGCCTACGTGTACTGGTGTCAGTGGGCTGTTGGTGCACTTACTATGTGATGTCTTCTCTCCTCGCGCCTGTGTTTACTATGTTACTATGACATCACTTCCTCCTGCCTGTGTTTACATTACAGGCAGGGGAAGCTCTCTCATTCGCCGGGAGCGATCGAGAGGGGGTGGCCGGAATCGAACGGCCGTCCCCTCATGCCGGATCGCTCCCGAACACTTAACCACCGCTCACTGTACAGAAGGGGGGTCCGATCGGACCCCCCAACTATACAAAGGCGATCACGTACATATACGTGATTCTGCCTGTCGGTGCCATTCTGCCGACGTATAATTACAGTGGGCGGTCGTTAAAAAAACATCTCCAAGAGACCCATTACATGGATAGGAAGGATCAACATACTAAAAATGATGATCCTACCGAAAATAACATATAAGCTTCAGATGCTTCCAATAGAAATACCCCATTTTTTCTTTAAGCTGATTAGAACGATCATCCTGAACTACATATGGCAAGGTAAAAAGGCCAGAATTAAATATACACTGCTAACCCGGGGGGAAAAAAAAAAAAAAAAAAAAAAAAAAAAAAAAAAGAGGGGGGTGGCCCTACCAGATTTAAAAAGATATCACAAAGCGATCATATTAGCTAGGTTAATGGAATGGGCAAATCCATACACATAAAAAAAAGTGGGCACAAATGGAAGACACTTTAAGTAAGACTCAGTTAAAAAAAAAAAAAAAAAAAAAAAAAAAACACATATGGATACCACCGAAATTTAGAGCACTAGGTGAAAAAACACATAACATAACTAGAAGAGTATGGAAAACATGGGATACACTGTATAGACACGAAAAATGGAAATATTATTCTCCATTGATTCCATTAGCAGACAACGTTTTTTATACCAGGAAACGGTACACGAATGGGAAAACAAATGGGAATTGCACAATTAAAGGATATCACTTCACTAGGAAAAATAATGACAAAACAAGAGTTAAATAAGAAGCACGGGTGGGACCAGCTTAGCGTCTGGGAATATCTTCAAATAAGACATTTCATAAGCACCATCCCACAACCAATAATGAAAAAACGCTAACCCCCATAGAAAAGATATGTAGTATAGAGAAGCCTTTGAGACATGGGATATCGCAGGTATATAAAATACTAACAGAATTAGAAATGGAAGGATCATTACCCTTTTTAGAAAAATGGAGTCAAGATCTAGGTAAAGAAATTGAGGAAAAACAAATAATAGAATCAGTTTATAGTTTTGCATCTGACATAGCAATGATAGAAACAAACTATAAAAACATGGTACACTGGCATTTGACCCCAGAGAAAATGAATAAAGTACATCCTAACAACTCCCCATTGTGTGGAAGGGGATGCGGGCTCTTAGGAACGACAATTCATATGTGGTGGGAATGCCCAAAAGTATTGGACTGAAATCCTGGAGTATATAGAAATAGTAACTGGAGAAAAAAATCTTACAAAGCGCCTGGACATGTCTATTCCATGGCACAAACAAAACAAAAAAGGAATACAGAAAAACGTTAGTCCCATCCCTGCTAAACGCGGCAAAGGGGTTAATTCCAAAAAACTGGTTATCAATAAAAAAGCCAACCATAAAAGAATGGATACAGCAAATTGACTACAGTATATCGCTGAGATGGAATACCTGAGCCGGGGAGAGCAGAAAGTAACAGAGTAAAATGGGAAGAATGGAGTTTTCAAATTGTCAGATAAATATGCAAAAGGAATGATAGAAAAAGATAAATAATAAATCAGAGTAGAAAAAAAGAGAGAAGGGAAAGAGAAGAGAAAAAGTATAGAAAAGGAGGTAGGAAATGACAGATCCGGGAGTGGGGGAGATGAAGGGGAGGGAGGGACATAGGTAATAGGGTAAAAAATGGGAAAACAAGGAAAAATTTATAAATTTGTAATCCTTTTGATATGTTGAAACTGTATTACACCAATGTGGGTGTGTGCTGTATAATATTAACAGATTTTCCAATAAAGAGTAAATAAAAAAAATGAAATGTCATTTTGTGCAGGGACAGTTCGAAACACGGGAAACACGTACCACTTCACAGGCATACTATAGACACCCCCCAGGTACGATATTTAAAGGAATATTTCACTTTTTTTTTCACTTTAAGCATCATTAAAATCACTGCTCCCGAAAAAACTGCAGTTTTTAAAACTTTTTTTTGCATTGATACATGTCCCCTGGGGCAGGACCCGGGTCCCCAAACCCTTTTAAAGGACAATAACTTACATATTAGCCTTCATAATTGGCACTTTTTATTTTGAATGTACGAGTCCCATAGACTTTAATAGGGTTCTAAAGTTCGCGCAAACTTTCGGTCCGTTCGCAGGTTCTGGTGCGAACCTAACCGGGGGGTGTTGGGCTCATCCTTATGTATGGAACTGATACCATTGTTTTTTTGACAATTTACACATTTTTGTTTTGGGAAATATATGCTAAGGATTATATTTGCTATACTATATTATTGGGACCGATCCACGTTGTTTATTTGCTTTTTGATGGTGTTTTCTATATTATATTTAATTTTTTTTGCACAGATTGTATGATTTAGGTAGGGGAAGGGATTATTATAGAGCACTTCACTTGTTTTTCTATGTATATGTATTTTATTAGTGTGGCAATTGCACTTTTTTGTGATAGTTGCTTTTTTTTTAACCACTTGCTTACTGGGCACTTAAACCCCCTTACTGCCCAGACCAATTTTCAGCTTTCAGCGCTGTCACTCATTAGCCTCGTACACACGGTCGGACTTCAAACAAACTTTTCCGTAGATTTTTGTCCGAAGGGAGTTGGCCCGGAACACCCATAGCATACACACGGCAGGACTTTTCTGCAAACTTTCCCAACATCACATGGTTTTTCTGCTCTTTACCACCACCCTTTGTTCAACTTCTGCTATTGTTGGTTGATTTTAACATTGGTTCTGGGCATGCGTGTTTGTACTTCGGACAAAAGTCCGATGGATTTCTGTACAGACGATAGGACTTTGCACCGTAGGATTTTTTTGAAAACTTGATCATTTTGAAGTTTGTTGTCAAAAAGTCCTACCGTGCGTATGGGGCTTTAGAATGATAATTGCACAATCATGCAATGCTGTACCCAAATAAATTTATCATTTTTTTGGTTGTATTTAACCACTGGTGGGTTTTTTATTTTTTGCTAAACACAAAAAAAGACTGAAAACTTTGAAAAAACAAAAAACAAAAACTGTTCAAAAGTTTATTATTAAATTTTGAAAACAGGTAATTTTTCTCCTTCACTGATGTGTGTCTCATAGACTTGGCGATCACAGATCGCCCCACACGCACGTTTTGCAAAGATGGTTGCCCTCCCAGCAATTTTGGACGGCGCTGTAGCCATCTTTCGACTATAGTGTGGGCATGAAGAAGTTAAAAAAAATATATTTTTATAGCGCAGAGTTCTTTTACTTCATATCTTTCATAAATTCATTGACCATTGTAAGCACCTCTGTCAGTGTTAAATGGTTTGTCTCAACCCTCTAACTTCTACTTTTGCTTCACAGCTTGGTTTGCTAAAGGGTAGTAGAAAAATAACAGCAGGATCAACAGGTAAAAATAAACTAAGTGACTGGGGGGTGCTCTGAAAATCAAAGAGTGCTTGGCTAAAGCTAGTGACAGACTGCATCACATATGTAATTTTAGATTTTTCACTTTGTACCACTCTAATGACATTACATTACTCTGGGTGCCCCATGCTGCGTTTAGATTTCTATTGGAATGTGTCAGTTATCAGCATTAGTGTGTGGTTTTAAAATTGGAGTGCAACAGAATGTCATGAATGATGTGGCTTACATCGCCAGAAATTGTGATGGTCGGTGGATGATAACAATGCACATTTTTTTTTTTTTTTTTTTTATGTCTTTCAATTGAAAAACTTTATCAATGTCTCTGTTTCTTTATATTGGACACCTTCTTGAAATGAGTACTAAGGATATGTTTATTCCTCATACTCATTTACCTTGCATGTGGAGATTTCACACCCTTTCCTTTTTTTTTTATAAAGGAGACTTCACATCTTGTATTTTTTTTTGGGGGGGGGGGGTTGGTGCACACTTTCTGCCCCCCCTTCCTGCCCACCTAGGCGCCACGTATTAAGTGTCTTTTTTTGACAATCCTGTTTTATAACAAAAGTGCAATGCAGAGGTCACACATATTGGCAATGGTGTGATAAAACGGAAAATACAGTTTGCAGTAACATAGGTTGTACCTGTAACTATCACAAATGCTTTTGCACCTGTCCGAGATTATTTGGAAAAGAGGGTTAAATTAAAAAAGGGACAGGGAGAAATAAAAAGTGGGAGAGGTAACAAAAGGGGGGTCCCAGCCCCTTAACCTTCAAACCTCAAGAAGCCAGGCATGCTCAGTCATCAGTACCTGAGGGATTTGGATTTAGCAGGGATGAATAAACCTGTAAGTATACAAAGTCGTGCCAGTAGAAACATTAAAAAAAAAAGTTTACTCGTGCTGCTCTCTGTTGTGATCATGTCCTCCAATCTCATTGATTTCCATAATTCTTATCAGCCAAACAGTGATCGAAGGTGCTTGTTGTTTCCAGAGAATTGGGATGCAACTTTTCACTGCGCTCATCAACAATGTTACAATGGACCATCTATAGGTCTTATCAGGGATGTTGTGGTGATGAATAAGAAAGGCTGGTTCCCTAGGCATCTCGTAGTCTGTAAATTTCTGTGTTTTTTGTGCTAGAGATAAGTGTCTATATTATTTGGAGTTTGAACCTTGCAGTTTTATAGCATGTCTTTTGGCTAAATGTCTTTTTCAGAGGACTGTAATATCCCGCTTTGTTACAGCACATGCAATTGCAATGCCTGTCCAAACAATAATATTTTAATTATTAGCATTCTTTCAACTGTGGATCTGTAAGCTTTACTGAATATTTCTGTTTTATGGACATGCTTTGTGAAACTAGGCTTAAAGTGGAATTAAACTCTCACAATCAATATTAACAATTTTTTATTTTATGCTGCTAGCATTAGAAATAGATAGAAAAAAAAAAATAGAAAACGGTAACGTTAGCCCAATTTTTTTTTTTTATATTGTGAAAGATAATGTTATGCCGAATAAATGTATACCCAACATGTCATGCTTCACCCGCTCGTGGAATATCGACAAACATTGACACTTAAAAATCTCCATAGGTAAAGTTTAAAAATTTCTACAGGTTACCAGTTTTGAGTTACAGAGGAGGTCTTTTGCTATAATTATTGCTCTCGCTCCAACGATCCCGGCGATCTCTCACTTGTGTGGTTAGTTTGAACACCGTTTACATATGCGGGCACGACTTACGTATGGGTTAGTTTCTGCGCGCAAGTACGGCGGGATGGGGAGCTTTCAATTATTATTTTTTTATTATTTACTTAATTTTTTATTTTTAATTTTTACACTATCCCTTTAACAACTTCAGGCCCAGACCATTTGGCTGGCCAAAGACCAGAGCACTTTTTTTGCGATTCGGCACTGCATCACTTTAACTGACAATTGTGCGCGACATGGCTCCCAAACAAAATTGAAGTCTTTTTTTTCCCCACCAATATAGCTTTCTTTTGGTGGTATTTGATCACCTCTGCGGTTTTTATTTTTTGCAATATAAACAAAAATAGACAATTTTGAAAAAAAAAGCTTTATTTTTTACTATAATAAATATCCCCCAAAAATATATAAAAAAATGTTTTCCCTCAGTTTAAGCCGATACGTATTCTTCTACATATTTTTGGTAAAAAAAAAAAAAAAAAAAAAAAAAAAAAAAACAAAACAAAAACACAATAAGTGTTTGATTGGTTTGCACAAAAGTTATAGGGTCTACAAAATAGGGGATAGTTTTATGGCATTTTTATTAATATATTTTTTTTACGAGTAATGTCGGCGATCAGCGATTTTTATCGTGACTGCGACATTATAGCGGACACATTGGACACTTTTGGCGCCATTTCGGGACCATTCACATTTATACAGCGATCAGTGCTATAAAAATGCACTTATTACTGTGTAAATGTGACTGGCAGTGAATGGGGTTAACCAGTAGGGGGCGGGGAAGGGGTTAAGTGTGTCCTAGGGATGTGTTCTAACTGTAGGGGGGGATGGGCTATGTGTGACACAACACTGATCACTGCTCCCGATCACAGGGAGCTGTGATCAGTGTCCTGTCACTAGAAAGAACGGGGAAATGCTTGTTTACGTTAGCATTTCCTCATTCTTACTCTCCGTGAGACGATCGCAGGTATCCCCACAGACATCGAATCCGCGGGGACCCGCAGTCGAACTCACACGTGCCCACAAGCCGTGTCTTGAAGGGCAACATACCTGTACGTTGATCTGCCCAGCCGCGCCATCCTGCCGATGTATATCGGCGTATGCCGGTCGGCAAGAAACATTTTTGGATCCTATTATTCCTATTACAAGGAATGTAAAGATCCCTTGTAATAGAAAAAAAAGCAGGACAGGACCTCTTTAATGTGAGATCTAGGGTCAAAAAGCATGTTTTTTTTTGTTCGAATCCAGGTGGCAGAAAAAAAAAGAAAAAAAAATGTAAAGCTCAGGCTGGAGACGCTGTACTAACAATCCAATGTTAGTACACCGATCTCCCCTGCTGTTCTGTTGTGTTTTTATAGGGGGACGGCGACCGGCAAGAATACTCTAGTCAGTGCTCTCAGCCATTGATAGCTGGTTGACAGACCTTTTTTGGTCATGCCTCTTTGCCAGAAGCCAGCCGAATGGCCTGCTTCTGTTGGACTGGCTGCCATTTACACGGGCCAAATGTCGGCCGGTTTCTATTGAACCGGCTGATGATGCCCCGACATTCGGCCCATGTGTTTGGGCCTTTAAGGAGAATGTGCAGAGATTCTACAATCAGGTTGGATAGTGTATGGCCAGCTTTTCAGAGTGAATCCACATGAATCAACATATTACAATAGCCAAGCAACAAAACATAATAATGCACTCACGAACATAGCGAAAGGGATGGTGAGTTTGTCGTGCTCCTTCTAAAATCACCTGTAGCATGCCAGGGTGTTTTTGAAAGTCTTTGATGACATTATTGCCTTGTACCCACAATATATCTACTTTTGCAAAACACAACATGTGGAGGATACCTAGATGGATTCTTCCTGGAACCACACGCAATACCACATCTGTGAGCTTTAAGAATGTGCTAACATGCTAACCGGCTTCCCAAGGTATATGCCAAAGCTTATAAGAAACAGAGAGATAGTAGAAACTGCCATAAGGACCATAATAATGAGACACTGAGGTATAATGACAAACTCAAAACTAGACTGAATCTAAAAAAGTACAAAACAATCTTTATTATTACACAAAAATTAGGTAATCAAATAGTGTAAATACATATACAGAAAGCACCCACCATCACCAGTAAAAATAGACAACATTGTCTCCAAAAATCAGAATCATAAAAAGAAGACTTAGGCCCCTGTCAGTTTTTTAGGCGGACCTGCACCTCTATGGAGCGACGGATGTCAGCGGTGACATGTCCGCTGACCCCCGACCCGCTAAAGTGTGACGATGGAAACCCTATCTTCCATCCGTCTGGCGGATCGGATCATAGAAAAAAGGACTCTACGGTCTGTCTTCATCTGATCCCTCATAGAGGAGAGCGGCGCTCTGACAGGTCGGTCCCTGCACAGAGACCTGTCATCTGCCTGCTCAGCGGAGATCGATCCCTGCTGAGCAAACGTCCGTGTGAAAGGGCTCTTAGTCAATGTCCTTTTGTCATTAAAAACTGACAACAAAGTAGTCAATCTGTCTACATTTCCCTTAAGAAAGACACCTTTGTTTGCGTAATAAAGGATTATCTTTCTCCCCTAAAAACTATATGGAAGAATTTGGGGTGTTTAAGGACATCAATTTGTTCTTGAGTAAGGTACTGTTTCGATACCTACATGAACAGAGAGATAAAAGCCAGGAGATGGAGATGGAGATAAAAGCCAGGAGATGGAGATGGAGATAAAAGCCAGGAGATGGAGATGGAGATAAAAGCCAGGAGATGGAGATGGAGATAAAAGCCAGGAGATGGAGATAAAAGCCAGGAGATGGAGATAAAAGCCAGGAGATGGAGATAAAAGCCAGGAGATGGAGATAAAAGCCAGGAGATGGAGATAAAAGCCAGGAGATGGAGATAAAAGCCAGGAGATGGAGATGGATAGTAGTTTTCATAAACAAATATAACTAACGTATAAATTAGTCTAAATTGTGAGGGATACAGAGATTTAAGTGTCCCTCCAGCAAAAACAAAACAACTCCTCCCCGCCAAAAAAAAAAAAAAAAAAAAAAAAAAAAAAAAATGTAATTTTCCTAAGGGATAAAAATATTTTTACTTTGAGACATTCAATGGTAAAACAATTATTATAGAAAAAAGGAGAGGGAATAAAGGGCGCAACAAACATATATACTATATCATAAAACTATTATCAAGTGTAAATGAGTTAGTGTAGGTATACCAGTTAGACAACTTAGTACAAAAATACACAACCAATGCTCCTAGCACAACAAAAAGTCCATATAGCAAAAATTGTGGTAAATTAGTCTTCTGTATACACTCCAATCACCGTGATTTTCTAAAGTGCAAAGTGCTTCAATTAAAGTGCTTCACCCGAAATGGTAAATCTAAACGCTCACTAGATATCATCGGCCACCAAGTGACCCACAGGCATGTAGTATAGGGCAGGGATATGCAATTAGCGGACCTCCAGCTGTTGCCAAACTACAAGTCCCATGAGGCATAGCGAGATTCTGACAGCAGCAAGCATGACACCCAGAGGCATGATGGGACTTGTAGTTTTGCAACAGCTGGAGGTCCGCTAATTGCATATCCATGGTATAGGGTATCTTTAAGACATCCAATGTGTCCGTCCAGGAATCACACAGCATGCGGCATCCGTTAGTAGATATGCCAAATTTCCAATCCAAACAGTAGTGACATATTTATATATATTGAAATGAAATGGGGGGAGAAAGACAAATGGATGGGACTTTATATGAGAAAAGTGGGGCCGTTCGGTCCCCTCCTCCATCCCGGTTAATAAATGACAAAAAGAGGGAATGAACAAAGAGCGGGACTTTTCATGAAGCACACGGGCACAATATAAGATTTAAATAGGGGATAGTTTTTATTGGTTAGAATAATGGTGTAAGTTACATTATCATTACATATCTGAATGTTATGCTTTTTGCTATAAATCAGATTAAATTTAGTACACAATATAAAAAAACAGCTATCACATAATACAAATATATTCCAACAAGGAATCAGCATACATAATGACAAATAACAAGGGTTGGTTTTGATGTAGTAAAAGACACAGTACAGTTGATGCCCATAATAACATTTTAAATAAGATCTAAAAATGTAACTAGATATGGGGGGGGGGGGGGATAAAAGTTCATAGTAGGAACGTCCATGGCAGCTTTATAAATGAGTAGACTTATCGGAGGTTGTAAGATCTACGCGTTTCGGGGCCTTATAGCCCCTCTTCAGGAGAGGAACCCTAGTCATAGTTTATAAAGAAGAAAAACAATGATATTTTGATAGTCTATGGAAGAATGAGAGTATATGGGTAGGCATAAAACATGATGGCCAAACTGCCAACACACCCATACCCAGCCCGTTAACTTACGTGTGCATAGCAGGTCAACCCAATGGTCACGGTTGGGAGTCAATCTTTAAGGGATGGAAGCACACAGTGTACTTAAATCAATATTATACTTATATTCTGCCTCTGTGCAACATATGTGGCTGTTCCTGCAGTTGATCCCATTTTGGCTTAATCTCCATTAACGTGTTTATTTTAAATTTTTCTTTTTGCGCGTCGAGCCTCGATTTCAATGCATTTCACGCTCAAGTGCACCTAATTTTCCTGATGACGCGCGCTTGAGCGTGAAATGCATTGAAATCGAGGCTCGACCCTTTGAAGTATTTGTGCAACTGTTCTTAAATTTGTTGAATTCGGGCAAGCATGAATTTGCGCATATGCTCCAAGCGCAGTTTCAACACTTTTCCGTAGCTTTAGTAAATTTTAGTAAACAATTTAAGTAAATAATTTAGTAAATACGTCAAGGGGGTGATTAAGGTTCAGGAAGGCAGTTTTTTCCATATGAAACCAAAATCAAGAACACAGTGACATGACATCAAGTTAACTGGAGGAAAGTTCAAAAAAAATATTATAAAGTATTGTTTTACCGAAAGGGAATAAACATCAAGCAGAGGTAGTGAACCAGTCAACAGTAAATGGCCTTAAAAATGCTTGGGATAAAACATAAATCTATACTCAGACAATAAAGTTAATGGGAAAAAAAAAAAAAAAAAAAAAGTGGACAGACTCGATGGACTACTCTGGATTTTTTTTCTATTTTATCAATTTTTTTTGTTCTCTCTGCTTTGATGATTAAACGGTGCACACAGGCTAACATAAAATGGACCTAAAGAAATAACCTAAAACAGCAGCATGCTACAGTTTTCTTTGATATTTCAATTCACTTTAGGCCAGCTCTAAACGTATAACTTATCTGGCACTGCAGAGAGAATCAGTTATTTCCTAATTCTGCGCTTCGTCTCTCTCCAAAGTTTTTACCACTTTTTTGTTACCTGAATATAACTTTTATCTTGCTATGGATTGTTATATAATACATTAGCTTCTAAATAAATACATGTGTATAATTCATATTGGATTCCCATGGCTGAGCCTACTGGGGGCCTGCAGCAAATGTTCTATGTGTCTTAAAAATACTAGATACAGCACAAGGTTGTAGTAACTCATTTGGGATAGACTCTAGGAATGTGTAAGAATTTTAATTGTAGCGTAAGTGAAGTATTTGATTATTGAGAAAAGTATATGATTACCCATGTTTTGTCATCAGAAACTCTTGAAATTTCTTGAAAATAAAAATGATAAAATAGAGTGTTCCAATCTGTGTGATGCAGGTAGACAAAATTAAGCAAAACAGTAAATGTTAAAGTGGTTGTAACGGCTATACATTTTCACCTTAATGCAGGGTAAAAAAATGTACCATCATTTGTATGCCCCCCTTCCCCAAATATAAAGTTCACACTTTATCCAGGGCTGAACCCGTTTGTAGCGCTCTCTCCTCTCTCTCCCTGCAATAACAGGACAAAGGCAGCAGTGGAAGCCATTGGCTCCTACTGCTGTCAATCAAATCCTGCGATGATCGAGCTGGGGACAGGGCCAAACCGTGCCGTGTGTGTCATACAGCCCGGCTCGGAAGTGAGTGGTGGGTGTGCCATCATAGGAAGTGGCTTCCTATGGTGACACACCGAGAAGAGGAGGAACCAAGAGTGCCTCAGAGCAAGTAAGTATAAACCTGTTATTGTAAAAAAAAAAAAAAAAAAAAAAAAAAAAACCACCTTACAATTATTTTAAACAAGGATTATTTTTCAAATAAATCAATGTAGCATTCATTTTTAGAAAATTTGCCATATTATTATTGCAAACATACTACAGTAAAAAATAAAGAATATTTAATGTTATCAGTTCTAGTTAGAAAATACGTATGTGTAGCGGGGTGTTAAATTTAGGGGAAGTGTCTGAGTGGTAATTAGGCTCAGACACACTGATTGTTAGTATTAATGGACCATTTCTGTTCATGGGAGATGGTGTTGGTGTGCAGTTCCCTGTGGCCTACAGGTGGCGCTGTTGCCTTAGGCCAGGGTTGAACCACTGATACAAGGCTGTGCCTTTTTTGTCCCCTCTCGGCAGTAGTGTGGCGGGGAACCTGCTGTGCCTATCGGGAGAGGGTATAAAAGGGGGCGGCCATCTTCCATTGGGGTTCGTTCGCGCCCAGGCACCTTCAGCCTGGGTGGGTGTGTGTTATCTCCGGGTGCCCTAGGCCCGGAGGCCTGGTTCCTGTTCCATCCCAGACACCTTCAGTCTGGGGTGAGGTACTATTTTCAAAGGCCCGGAGCCCAGCAACCTTCGGCTGGGGTCCGCTAAGGATCGAGAGCTCCCAGGGTGCCGCCTTGTGAGGGGACCTGTATCTGAGATGAGGAGGAGGCCAGGGAGGTAACCCTTTCCGAAGACCCAGCACAGAGTCATGGTGACGGTGAGGGCCTCTGGTAACTCTCCGGAGGGATGGTTTTCTCCTTTACATGGGCCAAATACTTCAAGAAGTTAGTTCATTAGGTCAGTGGCAGTGACCCTACTCGCTCCAAGTCAGTGGCAGTGACTTCATAGGGCAAGGCTCTATTCACCAGGTCAGTGACCCTACGTTCCAAGTCAGTGGCAGTGACTTCTATTCACCCGGTCTGTGGCAGAGACCAACCTCACGGTCTGTGGCAGAGATCGTGCGCCAAAACTGTTTGTGAAATCTGAACAGTCTGAGGAAATCATTTGAGTTTGTGCCTGGACCTCCTCCCACCTAAGCTGTCCTGTGTCTTGTTCCAACCTGTCTGCTGTTAAAGAGACTATTTGTTATCCAGTGTGAAATAAATATAGAAGTTGGACTTTCAGTTGGTGTGGACAGTTACATTACTGGGGAGAAATAAAGACTTGCATCTATTCATGGTAGAGGTGAGAATCATCCTCGGGAGGATTCAACTCCAGCCGCAGGCAGGCCCGAAACTAACAGCGCTCAACCTCCTCACACAGGAGGGTACGGGCTTGTGGTGTGGTGTGCCTCTCTGCCTGCGAGGAGCCTAATTAAATGCAGGTAAAGACAGAGGGGTTTGTGCGCTACATATGCATCTATTAAGATAATAATTTCTAACATTTATCAGCCTTAAGCAGTAAATGAGTAGCTTATGTAGAGAGTGGCGTTTTTTGACAATTGTAGTCATAAACATACACAGATGTCAGCAGCTGCAACTACTTACTGAAGACATTTTTAGAGCACAAAGAGCCATATGTTTTTATAGGCTATGAAAGAACATCTGCTTACACAGGTTTCAACTGAAACAGAATGAACTTTGTTCTAATGGTGGAGTTAAAGTATTTGTGAATACACTCAATAAATGCACACTATACTCCTGCAAAAAACTAAAACATTTCTGTCTCTTTTCTTGGTGCTTTTTTTTCCCACACGGTCACATAATTGCACAACCTTTCTTCCTATCACTCTTGCTGATTGTATGCAGGCTTCTCAATTGTGAGTGGGTGGGAAGCCAAATGATGTCACTCAAAATGCATTACTTGTATACAAATTACAATAAAATTGCCCCGATTCCTAACTAGTTACCTGCTTACTACAACTCCATTATTCTATCATGTACCTGGCGCTGGAGGCCAATGGAGAGAGGGATTCCCTTGCGGCTAAGTTCCAGACCCCTCTGAAGGTGAAAAAGGAGGAGACAGGCCCAAAGTGGTATGGGTTGCCTGCTGGAATGCTTGCAGGGGAACTCAGGAGGACAGCTGATGTGCTGGAGTGATGTATGCAGACAGGTGGCGCCCATGAGACATAACAGGCCTTTGGTAGCACAGAGAAAGGAGAAAAGTCTGTTTGAAAGCAAAGGTCAGGTGCCAGGTGGGTTTCAGAGCAAAAGCCGACAGGTGGAGAGCCGGGATCAAACACAGGAGAACAGAGAAGATCCATTAATCAAGCCGAGGTTAGGTCAGGAGACAGGTTCAGGACAGGTCAAGTCTGTAACAGGAAATCACAGGAACAAGGGAATCACAGAAACAATGCCCTGGAGGAGCTGAAAATCAACCAGCAACTGCAGATACTGACTGGCTTCCTTTTAAAGGCTGTTTGGCGCCAAACTAAGAAGGTGCATGCATGCTCCGGCGTGCATCCGTGCGCGCACCTGTTCGCCAGTGCGCATACTTGTTCACTAATGTGTATGCGTGCACCAAAGCGAGCTCTTGCGGCCATGCAAGGTACTGGCAGGGATGCCAGGTCTTTGAGCGGGTGGTGCCCTGACAGTTCTATATGTATAAAAAAGATACCCCTCCAGGCGAACTTACAGCTCACTCACCAACCCCAGTGTACTGAATTCAAGGGAAGAATGCTGCACCTTTATCTATTCAACTTTAAAAAATGTAATTGTCAGGTAAATGCATACACCTCAATTATTTGCTGTGTATGTTCTCAAGTGGGGTGGTGCGCTTGCAGGATGGGAAAAAAAGTCCTGCAAGTAGTATATTTGGGGCTGTTAGGGAGCGGTGTATACACTGCTCCTCCACCGCCCCTGCCATTGAAATCAATGGGCACCGCTGCCGAAGTGCCTACAAAGAGCTTCGGCAGCAGCGCTTTTCGGGCGTTTTTAACTCTTTCCTTGGCCGATAGCAGGGGTTAAAAGCACCCGCTAATGGCCTAAAAGCACCGCCATAACAGCAGTAAAGCACGGCCATAACAGTGATAAAGCACCGCTAAAATTAGTGGCACTTTACCGATAACACCCCCCCCGCCCCAGTGTGAAAGCAGCCTAATGCAAAAAGTAACCAGCTTTTACTCACAATTTAAAGTGGTTCTAACGGCAGATTTTTTTTTTTTATCTTAATGCATTAAGATAAAACACCTTCTGTGTGCAACAGCCCCCCTCAGCCCCCCTAATACTTACCTGAGCCCCATCTCGATCCAGCGATGTTGCACGAGAGACTCAGCTGTCCAGGACTCTCCCTCCTCATTGGCTAAGACAGCAGCCGGGTGCCATTAGCTCCCACCGCTGTCATGCAACGTCAGTGAGCCAAAGAGGAGAGAGTGGGAGCCCCCAGAGCAAGCTGCTTGCTGTGGGGGACACTTGGAAGGAGGGAGGGGCCAAGAGCGGCTGCGTGGGACCCGAGAAGAGGAGGATCTGGGATGCTCTATGCAAAACCATTACACAGGGCAGGTAAGTATGACAGGTTTGTTATTTTTAAATGGAAAAAAAAAAAAAAAAAAAAAAAAAAAAAAGGGGAGGGGCTTTAGTATCACTTTAACATTACTTTAATTTAAAATATTAGTTTACCTACTGGTAACAATGAACAGTTCTAAAAGCAATTTAAATGTTTTAAAAAGTTAGAACACATCATCCATTATGTGTTCTCTATTTCTGTGCATTTAGGATTCACTCACTGTAGAGTAGAAATGACTTATTTGCCTTATTAAAAAAACAGTCCCCTGATATATTTGCTGTAAGAGGAAAAGTGTATATAAAATACAATACTTTATTATTACATGTAGCGGTACCCCACGTAGGAGCTGCTGAAATGTCTGCACCAACACAGAGTCTCTTTCAAGGGTTTTATTTGAATAAACGTTCCAACAGAGGGGATAGAGGAATGGGGAGGACTCAGGTATCTTACTTGTCAATCACGGAGACTTCCTAGGTCCAGAGGAGCGACTGTCTCCACGCTGGACTCAGCCACCACCGGATAGGCCCAATCTCACTGGCCTAGCAGCTGATGCAAAGCTCAATCAATAGAATAGTCTCTGACACAGACTTGGTATTGGAATTTGTTCAATAGAATAGTCTGACACAGACTTGCATAACCCCTCTATGGGTTAGCTCCCTCAGAAAGAACACAGCTCTCAGTGCCCGAATCTTTCAGCTGCTCCGGCAGCACTGAGGTAGATTTTAGGATCCGGATGCATCCTCCAATTGAGTCCTCGATTGCTCGGTCCCTTCCATCAGGCAAGGCGACACAGGATCATCCCTGGATCCGTAGGCCCCAGCAACTCCTGGGCCTACTTCTCAGTTGCGAGGCCTCGGGCCAACGTGGCCCCGAGGCGGGAACTGCCAACACATCCCTGAGGCCAGGAGGGCCCTCAGGTGAGGATCGAAGAAGACGACCCCCCAATTCTCCTGTACCCTAATGGCGTCTGTCACTTAAATACCCTTTCCCAGCATGCACAGCGGGTTCACCATGCCCCCTGGGCTGCTGCTAGGAAACAGGTACCCAATACGTCCAGCCTGTTGCCTTTCCAACCCTGACCAGCGGTGACAGCGACACCCACCGGTGGGGGGGAAAATCATGCAACCAACCGAACTGAAACAGTAGCCACAAATTTAAATAAACAATTTCTCTGGGCTTACTAATGCCCAGACAACTAAATTTCAACATATAGCGCCCACTCATTGGGAGCAGGGCGCTATCATACACAACTCTGAATAACCTAAATGATACTGTTTCTTAGATATATCTGTTGTAAATAGAATGATACATTTAAATGAAGAAACTGACTATCATTGCATGTAACACTATCTGAACAGCTACTGTATACGGCTGCCTGTGAGTGTCTTAAATTTGTATCTTGAGAATGCATGTGTATTCGAAGGCAATATTATTACTGTTTCTTCCCTATCTTTCTATTCTCAGTTGTACTTTCCAAGTTAACATCATCTGACCTTTGGATTTTATTTTAAACCAGTAAGATAGCTAAAGAATGGTAAAGGATGCAGAAATCACTTTCCTTTGTGCCTGCTTGCTCTTGTAGCAAATGTTACAGAACACTTATTGAACAATTAAATATAAACCATTGAGGAAATTAAAAAATGTTTTGCTGGTTCATGTGCCCATTGAGAAAAATTGAATTTTTGTTGATATTTTATTTGTAAATGTTGTGGGTTTTAAGTGACCGAAAAGGTTGCAAACGTTAAATGAAAAGTGCTATTCATAGACCCTCACTCAAGAGGTATGATATCTTCTATATACTCTCAAATCTCCACTAATCCTGGCTTTGACATACCATCTTACGCTCAGAAATGGGAGGAGGAATTGGAAAGAACATTGGATATGGCTGATTGGGCTAAAATCTGGTCTGCAACCAAATCATCCTCACCTAACATCCTGGCGGTAGAAACTAACTATAAGGTCTTAACTAGGGATGAGCCGAACATATGGTTGCCACCTGTCCGGGATTCACCCGGACAGTTTGGGTTTGGAAACATGCGTTCGGGTTTCAGACCACCTGTAACCCGGACACATTATTCAGACCAGACTATGGCTTCCCAGCAGGGTTGCTGGCTGCAGTTATGTAAGCCAAGAGTGTCTGTTACACTCTGACACTGCCCAAAGCCAGCATTAACAATTACCCCACACAGGGGGGAGAGGAAAGCTTGATCTGCTCCTTTTCCTCCCCCCCCCACCATTCTGTGTCTGCCCACACTTCAATCCCTGGCAGAAAGTGGGGGCCAGAAATTTGAAGTCCAACAGCCTCAGCTACATCTGGATGAGAGGTGCTGACTGCCACAGGGCGAGTGAGCTCACCATCCATCCCTGCATGTGACTGAAGTCTCCCCCATTCTCTCTCCTGCCTCTGAGTGAGTACACTAAGGTAAATCATGGTTCTCAGAGCACCCCTTACATCAGAGTTCCCCTTTACACCAGAGGCCATAGTGTTCCCCCTTATATCAGAGTCCTCTCCGTACATCAGAGTTCTATGTGTTCCCCTTAAATCAGGGTTCCCAGAGCATTCCTTATGTCAGAGTCCCCAGAGTTCTCCCTTACATCAAAGTCTGCAGAGATCCCCCCTTACAGTGTAAAGGAACTCTGAGTTCAGATGTAAAAGGAGAACTCTGCGGATTCAGATGTAAAAGGGGAACTCTGTGGACTCTGATGTAAAGGGGGACTCGTGATTAACTTCATTTGATTATAAATGTTATTTAATTGCAAAATATATGTATAGTTTATACTATAAAAAAGATTGCTGTGCGTTGCTAAAGTGTTCGGGTTTGACTTGACAATAAAACGTGGCAACCCTAGCCGAACACACCCCGGTTCGGTTCGCACCAGAACCTGCGAATGGACCGAAAGTTTGCGCGAACTATCGAACCCCGTTAAATTCTATGGGACTCAAACGTTCGGAATCAAAAGTGCTAATTTTAAAGGCTAATATGCAAGTTATTGTCCTAAAAAGGGTTTGGGGACCCGGGTCCTGCCCCAGGGGACATGTATCAATGCAAAAAGAAGTTTTAAAAATGGCAGTTTTTTCGGGAGCAGTGATTTTAATGAAGCATAAAAGTGAAAAAAAAAAAAAAAAAAAAAAAAAGGGAAATATTCCTTTAAATATCGTACCTGGGGGGTCTCTATAGTATGCCTGTGAAGTGGCATGTGCTTCCCGTGTTTAGAACTGTCCCTGCACAAAATTACATTTCTAAAAGGAAAAAAAAAGTAATTTAAAGCTGCTTGTGGCTTTAATGTAATGTCTGGTCCCGGCAATATGGATGAAAATCATTGATAAAAATGGCATGGGTACACCCCCCTGCCCATTACCAGCCCCTTTGGGTCTTGTATGGATATTAAAGGGAATCCCGCACCCAAATAAAAAAAAAAAAGGAAAGGCGTGGGGCCCCAAGCCCTATATACTCTGAACAGCAGTATACAGGCGGTGCAAACAAGACAGGGACTGTAGGTTTGTTGTTACGTAGAATCTGTTTGTAATTTTGAACTGGTACATTTTTAAAGTGTAGCTCCAGCCAAAAAAAAACAGTTTTAAGCTTTTTGGAAAACATAGGGAAGGGTTATCACCCCTGTAACATTTGTTTTGCTGTCTGTGCACCTGTTCAGAACATTTCACCTCACTTTCCGTCCCAATGACAAATGTTTTTTGAACATTTGGGGTTTTTAGTGAAACAAGGATTGGTGATAAAGCATCAGTGGAGAGGAGACACCTTTTTCCCATATTAACTCTTACAGGAGAGAATTTCCCTTCCTAGGGGTAGATTTCCTCTCACTTCCTGTTGTTTCCTTCCGTTTGCAAGTAGGAGTCATTTGTAAGTTGGATGTTTGAAAGTAGGGGTCTGCCGTATAGCCCTTAGGTGTTGGTGTTGCCACAACACTGTAAGCCCTCACAGTTACTCTTGGTGGGCACTGGAACGCCCTGCTGTGAACCATTATATTAAGAATTGTAATTACATGCCATTGTTGAACAGTGGTAGGAAAAATTGGGCCTTTGGTGGTGGTAGTCCTCACAGTTACTCTTGGTGGGCGCAGAAATGGGCCCTGCTGTGAAATATTAGATCAAGAATTGTAATTACATGACATTGCTGAACAGGGGCATAATAATTGGGCCTTAGGCACTTGTGCCACAACACTGCAACCCCTCACAGATACTCTAGTTGGAGCTCAGGAATGAGCCCTGCTGCAAAGTATTGCTTAAAAAATTGTAATTACACGCCCCTGTTAAACAGGGGCTAAAGAATTGGGCCTTAGGCACTGCTGCTGGTGCCACAACACTGCAACCCCTCACAGATACTCTAGTTGGAGCGCAGGAATGAGCCCTGCTGCAAAGTATTGCATCAAAATTTTTAATTACACGCCCCCGTTAAACAGGGGCTGAAAAATTGGGCCTTAGCCACTGGTCGAGTTGGTGGACAGGCGCACCCTGTGAATGGTTACAAAGCCCCCAGCAGCACTGAATGTGCGTTCCGAAAGAACACTGGATGCAGGACAGGCCAGTAGCTCAATTGCATACTGTGCAAGCTCTGGCCAGTGATCCATCCTCAAGACCCAGTAACCCAGAGGATTTTCAGTGGGAAAGGTGTCCAAGTCTGATCTTGTCCCTAGGTATTCCTATACCATGTAAATCAGGCGCTGGTTGCTGGAACCGATCATACCTTGGGGCTGCGGACTAAAAAATTGTCTGAACGCATCGGTCAGACGGCCGCCTTCTCCACCGCTCCTTCTTTGACTGACCGAAGCCTCAGCAACATGTCGTCCAGGACCAGGAATTTGTAGCCTCCCAGTCTCTGGGAACGCGTTGCACAGACCTTTCTGCAAGGCCTGCCGAAGAAGTTTCATCCTCTGCTCCCTCTGCGACGGCAAGATAAGGTCCGCAACCTTACCCTTGTAATGTGGATCAAGGAGGGTTGCCAGCCAGTAATGATCCCTCTCCTTGATAGCACGAATACGAGGATCCTTCCGCAGGCTTTGCAGGATCAGGGAGTCCATGCAGCGTAGGTTTGCTGAGGCATTCGGTCCAGTGTCCTCTGGGTCACTCAGGATGACATGATCCGCAGCCACCTCCTCCCAGCCACGTACAAGTCCATGGGTGTCTGGAGACTGTAATTGATCCCTTGAAGACTGCTGCTGATGCTGAGTGCTAGGCTCCACCTCCATGCTGACACAATCCTCCTCCTCTTCCTATGTGATAGGCGGGCCAGCAGGAACACTGCCTGGATAAAGGGGGCCTTGAGAGGTAAGGAAGTCCTCCTCTTCCTCCCTCTGTTCTGCCTTAAGTGCCCTGTCCATTATTCCACACAGCGTGTGCTCCAACAGGTGGACAAGAGGGACAGTGTCACTGATGCATGCACTGTCACTGCTCACCATCCTCGTGGCCTCCTCAAATGGGGCCAGGACAGTGCATGCATCCCTGATCATGACCCACTGGCGTGGCAAAAAAAAAAAAAAAAAAAAAAAAAAAAAAAACACAAGCTCCCCATATCGGCACAGATACTCATTGATGGCCCTCTGCTGCGTGTGCAGCCGCTGCAGCATGGCCAACATTGAGTTCCACCTGGTGGGCATGTCACAGATTAGGCGGTTCTTGGGCAGGTTAAATTCCTTTTGCAGGTCAGCCAGCCGAGCACTGGCATTATATGATGATTAAGACACGTGTCGATGGCGCAACGCATAGGGGGGAGGAGCTAAGTGACGCTTCCAGCAGCCGAATGAGGAGAACATTCACCTGAGCTGGTTAAAGCCGACTGTGGTGTGGCGTTACTGCGCAATGATCTTTTTTTATATGTGTCCATGGATTACCCACGGAAGCCGGTAGGAGCACAGCAGATCCGTGCACTGTCAGGAGCAAAGTAGACCCACACAGCGATCTTTGGGAGGGGGATCATTGGCTATTACAAATACCGGAATTGTGGACACAGCAATATTTATCTATGTATACCCATCAGGGGCTGAACATCTGAGTGTTGGTAGTGTTATGTGTTTGGGATTGGTCAGCACATTCCACATTGCAGTGCTGGTTGTTTACATGTTGAGCAATTTATATTTCTACACTGAGATTTTAGCACGTAGCACTTTATATTGTCACCTAGCACTTTATATTGTCACGGAGCACTTTATCTCTGGGATTGGAGACCTACTGTGTAAGACAGAAGGTTGGTGCACAGGGCATCATTATATAATTTTTCATTATCACATTTGAGGTCACAGAATTCCCTTGAATGATTGCAGCCATCACTATTTATTCATCTTTTCTTTGTTATTTTTATTTATCTTATCACATTTTAGCACTTTAGTATTTCCAATACACATTATATGACCGGCGGAAATTCCCACAGACTTTCCTGGCCTGCCTCAGGACATCCTGTAAGCCCGGGTACCTGCCCAAGAACCGCTGCACCACCAAGTTAAGGACGTGAGCCAAACAGGGCACATGGGTCAGGTGTCCCTGTCGGAGGGCAGAGAGGAGGTAGTGCCATTGCCGGAAACCACCATTCCTGGCTTAACCTGGCATGGCGTCAACCACACTGTGCAAAGGACACTAAAGCAAAATACTGAAGCTCCCTGCCTGTATCTGTATCAGAACACCGGCAATTGTATTGAGGTAAGCTTTAGGTGCACACTGTGCAAAGGACACAGTACACCAAGTGAAACAATGCAGCTAGCACAATCACCTGCCTGTCAGTATAGAGAATAAACAGGAACGGATCTAGCTAAGCTGAATACAGTGTGTAAATATATTATATATATATATATACATACACACACATACACACACACAAACACCTAGGATGCATATATATCCTCTACACACTGTAACTGCAGCTAACTGACTCACTTGCCTGCTCTAACGCAAATCAAATTACACTGTCTCTCTCTCTGCCTCTTTCCTTTAACCAACGTCGCAACACACTACACAAGGCCGCCAAGCCGGCAGCCTTATATAGTGTGGGGTGTGTACCTACTCCTCTGAACCATGATTGGCCAAAGCCACCCTACTTACAGCGCTGTGATTGGCCAAGCATGCGGGTCATAGTGCATGCTTGGCCAATCATCAGCCAGCAATGCACTGCTATGCCGCAGTGAATTATGGGCCGTGACGCGCCACTCGAATTTGGCGCGAACGGCCCATAATGTTCGAAATTCGGCGAACGGCCGAACAGACGATGTTCGAGTCGAACATGGGTTGGACTCGAACTCAAAGCTCATCCCTAGTCTTAACTCATTGGTACCTTGTACCCTCCAGATTGGCCAAATTTGTGCCAACCCAAGCAGCTCAATGTTTTCTTGACTGTCCAGATCCAGGCACTCATCTGCATATATGGTGGTCCTGTCCGACAGTACAAACGTATTGGAAAAAAATATTTGAAATTGCCTCCAGAATGTTTGAACTAAAATTGCAACCAGATCCAGTCATAGCCTTACTCAACCTAAAACCGGATTATCTCACATAAAACAAATTTAAACTCTTTAGTCAACTTCTCATGGCTGCAAAACAGACGATTGCAAAGGCATTGGAGGTCTCCCAACCCAGGGATATCCGAGACCAAACACAAACTAAATACTTTCATGTCACATAACAAAATGTTGGCAATAGAAAGGGACCAAATCAACATATTTGAGAAAACTTGGAACCCCTGGATTAAGTATCACTTGTCACCAACATTTGACAATTCAATCCTCAAGCCATGGTAGCTGTTAGCCATACACAGATATCTGTAACTTATAAATCTAGAACTTCATAACTATGAGACATTATACCGATCTGTATGTAAACCATAGCGTTCTCAGTAAGCGTGCCCTGTTACCTGGGTCAATCCCGTGGACTCTCTCTCTCTCTCTCTCTTCTACCCCTATCTTTCCTACTATTCTTTTCTTTATTTCTCAAACTCATTTTTTTTACTAAGTATTAAAATTGTAATGAAGTAACAAAACAATATCCCCAAAAGCTCTGATCTGACAAATCTACATTGACATATAATCTCATCCATACCTTTGGTCAGACAGTAATCAAATGTTAAATGGAAGATATTGCACTGATTACCTTTCTGTAGATTAGTAGTATGCCAATGGGTTGTACCATTTTTGTTATAATATTATTTATTGTATCCACTATGTAATAGATATTTTTGTTCAATCATTAAAAATCTTTTGACAAGGAAAAGTGCTATTCATAGCAAATGGTACAGTAGTAGTAAAAATAATTAACCACTTTCTACCTGCCCACAGTAGTTTTACTACAGCAGCTGCAGGCCAGGTGCTGTACCTATACGTCGCCAGTCACATGCGCATTGGCGTGCCCCCTGGGGAGCACGGCGCTCCGCTGTGTCCACTGGATTGTGCCTCCCAGTATGCAATCACATGATCCCAATGAAAAACACAACTGGTATGAATGGATTTCATTCATAACAGCTGTGCTTAGTATTGTGTTGCTGTAATTGGCCCACAGCTATCACATGGTACCTGGGCAAATCACAACACCCTGAACCATATGATTAGCTGTACACAATCACAGATCACTAGTAATCACAGATGTTATGAATGTAACAAAAGAATGCTATTACAGTGAAAATCACTGTAACAGCAACCCAAGTGTGAAACAAAAAATTCCCTGATCAAACTACTCTGATGAAAGTATGTAAAAAAATAAAAATAAAAATAAAAATAAATAAAATAATAATAATAATAATAATAATAGAAAAAAAGTTAAGATGTTTACATTTTTTTTAAATAAAAAAGTATTTATCTATTGTAAACTTTGGGGGTTGTTATAGCTCCACGGGACCAAGTGCATAAACCGTTTGATCTTGAAAAAAAGGGCTTTTATTTGTAAACAAACCAAAATAAATCTTCATTCAGCACACAGGAAAACTATAAAACAAAGTCCGCTTATCTCCAGCATAATGTAAAGTCCTGCTTGTCTTCAGCACAAAACAAATTAAAGAAAAGGCACCTACAGTTTTTGTAGAATGGGTCTTCGCCCCAAAACTTTAAGAGTCCTTTTAAGTCTTTGGCAGCTTCCAGCAGACACAAAGCTCATCACAACAGGTGCAATTTCATACTCCTCCTCTCCACCTCTAGCACCACTTCCTGTCTTATGAGCTGTTTCCTGGAAGCCTTTAACCCCCTGTGTGCTGACTCCCAGTGGTCAGGAGTGGAGGCTCTATCCCACCCGAATATCACTTTAGAGCCTCTGAAATTCCGGGCCCCAAATAACTCTTTATCAAGACAAAGAGGACTGTGAGCCAGTCCTCTCTGGACTACTTCTTTTGCCGGGAATTCCTCACCCATTCTGGGTGACCTCCTGAACACCATCACCACTCCTTAAAGGGACCACAACCCAAATATTGGTGCTATATAGCACCTGTCCAGGACCCAACCTTGGCGTCCTGTACACTATTTATTTTACCATACTGTCACCAGTTAGTATTACTGATCACCACCACACCAGTCATATAATTACGCTGTACTGCACTGGTGACAGTATTTAAAAAAATGACAATAAAAACTATTTTATTTAATTTCTTAATTTTCTAAAAAATTGTGACAAAATAATTGCAACTTCAAAAAACTCACCATGCCTCTTATTAAATACTTCAGACTGTTTATTTAAAAAAAAAGAGGTCATGTGGATTTGGATGGCATTTTCACTGTCCTTGCATTTTAGACTGGGTTCACACTAGTGCGACACGACATCTGTCCTACTTTGGATCCGACTTTGCCCTGCGACATGAAGCCGACATATGTCCGACTTTCAATGAACGGGGATCCGACTTGGATCCCCGCCAATATCAGGCACTGTGTTTGGTATGAATCTTGAGGGGGAACTCCAGGCCAAATTTTAAATAAAAAACCGGCATGGGTTCCCCCTCCAGAGGCATACCAGGCCCTTGGGTCTGGTCTGGATTTGAAGGGGCGCCCCTACGCCGAAAAAACGGCGTGGGGGTCCCCCCAAAATCCAAACCAGACCCTTATCCGAGCACGCAACCTGGCAGGCCGCAGGGGAAGAGGGGGGGACGAGAGAGCGGCCCCCCTCCCTCCTGAACCGTACCAGGCCGCATGCCCTCAACATGGGGGGTTTGGTGCTCTGGGGCAGGGGGGCGACCTGCGGCCCCCCCCACCCCAGAGCACCCTGCCCCCATGTTGATGAGGACAGGGCCTCTTCCCGACAACCCTGGCTGTTGGTTGTCAGGGTCTGCGGGTGGGGGACTTATCGGAATCCGGGAGCCCCCTTTAATAAAGGGGCCCCTGGATCCCGGCCCCCCCACCCTATGTGAATGAGTATGGGGTACATCGTACCCCTACCCATTCACCTGGTGGAAAAAAATTGCAATAAAAAAACCACACAGCTTTTTAAAGTATTTTATTGCACAGCTCCGGGGGTCTTCTTCCGACTTCGGGGGTCTCCGGTGTCGTCGCCGCACTCTCCGGTTCTTTCTTCTGCCGGGCCTCCGCTAACTTCTTTTTAGCTCTTTTGCTAACGGAGGCCCGGTCTTCTCCGTCGTCTCGTCCGGCTCTCCGTTGTCCTTCTGCCAGCCCCTCCACTAACTTCTTTAGCTCTTTTGCTAGTGGAGGAGCCGGTCTTCCCGTCGTCGCTGTCGGCGTCTTCTTCCCTCTTCTCCTCCTCGATGTTGACGCGTCGCTTCCTCCCGCTGTAATACTGGCTCTCCGCTCCGCATTAATATAGGCTTCTCATGACGTCACAGTCACATGTTCCGGGGCACATGGCCCCGGAGCATTTGACTGTGACGTCATGGGAACATGTGACTGTGACATCATGGGAAGCCTATATTAATGCGGAGCGGAGCGGACAGCCAGTATTACAGCGGGAGGAAACGACGCGTCAACATCGAGAAGGAGAAGAGACGACGACGGCGACGACAGGAAGACCGGCCCCTCCACTAGCAAAAGAGCTAAAGAAGTTAGTGGAGGGGCCGGCAGAAGGACGACGGAGAAGACCGGGCCTCCGTTAGCAAAAGAGCTAAAAAGAAGTTAGCGGAGGCCCGGCAGAAGAAAGAACCGGAGAGCGCGGCGACGACACCGGAGACCCCCGAAGTCGGAAGAAGACCCCCGGAGCTGTGCAATAAAATACTTTAAAAAGCTGTGTGGTTTTTTTATTGCAATTTTTTTCCACCAGTTGAATGGGTAGGGGTACGATGTACCCCATACTCATTCACATAGGGTGGGGGGGCCGGGATCCAGGGGCCCCTTTATTAAAGGGGGCTCCCGGATTCCGATAAGCCCCCCACCCGCAGACCCCGACAACCAACGGCCAGGGTTGTCGGGAAGAGGCCCTGTCCTCATCAACATGGGGGCAGGGTGCTCTGGGGTGGGGGGGCCGCAGGTCGTCCCCCTGCCCCAGAGCACCAAACCCCCCATGTTGAGGGCATGCGGCCTGGTACGGTTCAGGAGGGAGGGGGGGCCGCTCTCTCGTCCCCCCCTCTTCCCCTGCGGCCGGCCAGGTTGTGTGCTCGGATAAGGGTCTGGTTTGGATTTTGGGGGGGACCCCCACGCCGTTTTTTCAGCATAGGGGCGCCCCTTCAAATCCAGACCAGACCCAAGGGCTTGGTATGCCTCCGGAGGGGGAACCCATGCCGGTTTTTTATTTAAAATTTGGCGTGGAGTTCCCCCTCAAGAGCAGTACAGCACAAGTCGCATGCCAAAGTCGGATCATGCAAGACTGCGGTCCGACTTTGATCCGACTTCAATGATAGTCAATGGGCTGAAGTCGGATCAAAGTCGGACCGAAGTAGTACAGGGAGCATTTTCAAAGTCGGACCGACATGTGCCGGACCAGTTAAGACGGCTCCCATAGGGAAACGTTGAATTTCACACGTCATGCGACATGAGCTCCCAATGTCGGAGCGTTTGTCCCCCCAGTGTGAACCAGGCCTCAAGGGCCTCGTGAAATAAGCTGTCAGTACATCAGGCTTGACCAATTTTCAAATACAGTATATAAAACCATGGTTTGTAGACTCTACAACCTTCACACAAACCAATAATTATACACTTTAGCAGAATACATTTTGGCCTAAATGTATAAGGAAATTTGAATTTATTGGATACGTTTTATAACAGAAAGTAGAAAATATTGTAAAATAAAAATACTAATGGTGATTAGGGATGAGCAGAATACCCCCTTGTTTGGTTTGCAGCAGAACATGCGAACAGGCCAAAAGTTAGTTCGAACACGCGAACACAGTTAAAGTATATGGGACACGAACGTGAAAAATCAAAAAGGCTAATTTTTAATTTCAAAGGCTAATATGCAAGTTGTTAACATTAAAAAGTCTTTGGGGATCCGGGTCCTGCCCCAGCGGACATGTATCAATGCAAATTTTTTTTTTTTTAAACGATCGTTTTTTCGGGAGCAGTGTTTTTAATAATGCTTCAAGGGGTTGTAAAGGTTTAATACAAAAATAAAAATAACAAACATACCATACTTACCACCACTGTGCAGTTTGTTTTGGTGGTGATGCCACAACACTGTAAGGGTCCTTTCACACGGGGCGGATCAGTCAAGCTCCGATTGCTCAGCGGGGATCGCTCCGTTGATCCCCGCTGAGCCGACAGATGACTGGGCGGTCCCCGCACACTGTGCAGGGACCGCCCTGTCAGAGCGCCGCTCTCCCCTATGGGGAATCGGATGACGACGGACCATAGAGTCCGTTGTCATCCGATCTGCTCCGCCGACGGAAGGAAAAATAGGGTTTTCCTCCGTCACACTTTGGCGGAGCGGATGTCAGCGGACATGTCTCCGCTGACATCCGTGCCTCCATAGGGGTACATGGAGGATCCGTTTCAGGTCATTTTTTTGCTCGTAAACACCTTTTTTTTTGCATTCCTTCATTACTTCCGCCTCCCTATTCGCCTAGGCGATTACGTCACTAGGTGATTCGCAAAGGTTCCTGGGATAGGCATCATGTATCCCAGTAGTCCTTGCGAATCGCCTATTGCTGAAATCTCGCGTTTTTTGCAGATAGGAGATGACGTGAATGGGAGGAGTTAGTGCATCAGCCGGGATGAAGTGTAGTAGAGCTCTCCGCCTACTCAGAATATGTACGATGGCTAGGACTATTCAGGCAGTGCAACAGGCGAGGTTTGCGGTGGGGCTGGAGCCAGGGGGACAGTTGCGTCACTGGGGGTAAGCTTGAGTCACTGTAGCCAAGCCGCATGACAGAGATCTAACAGAGCACCGGAGAGAGCATGGGCGGCAGAGAGAACAGATGACATCTCTCACCGCCTGCCCTCACAGTGCCATGGTAATGTCTCACCGCTCTCACTATGCAGAGCTGCAGGCATGATGTAATCTCTCTGCTGCCTGCCTTCTCTCTGGGGACCCTGAAGCAAACATCTCAAGTCTCCCACATTTGATCTCCCAGCTTGGCCTGTCACTCAGCCACTGCCAGACGGAGCAGCCCAAATGGAGTACAGCCGCTCTGTCTGTGGCTGAGTGACAGGTGGATGTAAGGCTCTGTGAGCTGAGTCAGGGGGGGGGGGGGCAGCCCATACTTCCCAGTTTGATTAAGCTGCTGCACAGTACTTTTTCTTTTTTTTTCAGTAAGGTCCAAAGGCCAACTCAGCAGAGAAGGGAATCTAACAAGTTCCCCTCATTGGCTCTTTTCGTACAGGTCAGTTCTGTCATGCGACTATCTTGTGTCCAGCTCCCTAATGTCTCTCTTCCTCCCTGTCTCCCCAACTATCTTATCATGCTTTCCTTTCATCCTCACACAGACCCATCCATCTCTGCCTGTCACACTGCTCTTCTCCCTGGTGTTAACCCTCGCTGCTCGCTCCTTGCTAATTTTCAGCCTCTTCTCCAGCTATCCAGACATTCTTTTCCTGAGACTTTACAAACAATAGTCCCTCACTCCCCTCCCCCCCTCCTTCTCTGCAGACACTTCACCTTTACACAGGTGTGTGCCCCCCCCCTCATACACAAACACTATAACTGGCTGGAATCCCGAACCCTGCACACCCCCAACACTGAACCTTTCACACTGGGGCGGCGTCAGCGGTAAAGCGCTGCTATTTTTAGTGGCACTTTACCATCAATTTAGCTGCGCTATTCGGCCGCTAGCATGGCGGTTTTACCCCCCCCGCGCTAGGAGCCAAGAAGGGGTTAAAAACCACCACAAAGGTGCTTTGCCGGTGGTACAACCGCGGTGCCCATTGATTTCAATGGGCAGGAGCGGTATACACACCGCTCCAAAGATGCTGCTAGCAGAACTTTTTTTACCGTCCTGCTAGCGCACTGCTCCAGTGGGAAAGCGCTCGGGGCTTTCACATTGGAGAGACAGCAGCCGCTGGGCCCATGCGATTCGATGTGCTGGGGGTGTTGCAATGTGCTGTGGGCCATGCGATTCGATGTGCTGGGGGTGTTGCAATGTGCTGTGGGCCATGCGATTCGATTTGCTGGGGTGATTCGATGTGCTGGCGGTTATGCAATGTTCTGTGGGCCCTGCGATTCGATGTGCTGGGGGTGTTGCAATGTGCTGTGAGTGATGCAATTCGATGTGCTGGGGGTTATGCAATGTTCTGTGGGCCATGCGATTCGATGTGCTGGGGGTGTTGCAATGTGCTGTGGGCCCATGCGATTCGATGTGCTGGGGGTGTTGCAATGTGCTGTGGGCCCATGCGATTCGATGTGCTGGGGTGATGCGATTCGATGTGCTGGGGGTTATGCAATGTTCTGTGGGCCCTGCGATTCGATGTTCTGGGGGTGTTGCAATGTGCTGTGAGTGATGCGATTCGATGTGCTGGGGTGATGCAATGTGCTGTGATTGATACACACACATACCCCTCATCCCTCACCTTCGGCCTTCTCGTCCCTCATCCCTCATCTTCAAATACAGAAATCTGCTGCTAAAGGTAAGAGCTTTAAAAATATCCTAATTGTAAACTAAATCATTTGTTTCTGTGCAGATATATCTACATTATATATATATATATATATATATATATATATATATATATATATATATATATATATATATATATATATAATCTTATGTAGATATATCTGTACAGAAATAAATGATTTAGTTTACAATTAGGATATTTTTAAAGCTCTTACCTTTTAGCAGCAGATTTCTGTATTTCTAGAATATTATTGCTTGCCTTGTACATACTGGAGGGAAGTAGGGGAGGAGATGTTTACATAAATAGGGGCGGCAACTTGCTATGAAACTGGAGAGAAAAGGTAACATGAAACTGAAACCTATTACACTGCTTGTGCGAGATTTGCAAGCCTGATATCCAGGAAGACATGCAGTCTGGCTTCAGATGCCCAGACTTAAAATGGCCACGGCCTATTTCTAGTTTATATATGTAGCGGGGTTCCTTTAAATGCTCTCGAACTACTGTTCCCAGAACCCCACTGGTTCCCAGGATGTTTTGCTTCTGCCCCAGAGACTCATGGGTGGGGATATATAAGGAAGGGGCGAGGCCTGGCTCGGCCTCTTTGGACACGGGACGGCAGAGACTGATACACCTGTGCGGACCTGTGCTGGGTAAGGCCTGAAGCCTGGGGCCTTCCGCAGCCGACCAAAGAGCCTTCCACCCCACTGCGAGCCTGGGTGGCATCCGACATCTCTACTTACAGCCTAGATTGGATCAGGGACCCGATCGCAGCAACCGCTGTGGGCGAGTGAAGTCACAGCCGGTGGAAGTCCCGGACGGAGATCGTGTCCGGCGGGTGAGCGAGCGTAAGCTCATTCCCTAACCTGTTTGCTAGTACTGTGCCTATAAACTGCCGAGGCCTACTACCTCATGTTAAAGACTCTCACTGGAGATCCACAGCAGGACTGATCCAGAGGATCTCCAGTGAAGTGTTGTCAGTTATCAACTTTCCCTTTTCCTGGATTACAATTGTTGTTTATTCTTAAGTGCACCACCTCTACAGATGCCGGTGAAGAATCCATCATTCATACAGGACTGAGTTCTAGAATTAGGAATCAGGCCTGATTCATTAGGGACCTAGTTTAGTTATTGCGCCACAGGGCGCCTAGTTAACAGTCGCCCCACGTGGCGTCTCCTTATTCACCCCCCCCCTTCTCCATGGTGTAGTGTGACTGATATTGTAATATTGCAGGGCTCTGTGAATATTCTAATGGTCAAGTTGTTATCACTGTTCATTCCCTTTGCATAGCTGAAAGTAAAAAATCTGTTATTCCTTTATAACTACTCCGAGTCTGAGTCTCTCATAAAGTATAAGTATTAAATGTGTATACCCCTAGACTAACTGTGCCAGAAAGGGTCGAGTATATTGCCGGGGGTTGGCGGAGCTGTACTCAGGGCCCAGACCAAATCTGCGGCCCTCTTAGTTGAGGGTAACGCTACACGTGGGGGTTCTCGTCCGGGATCCTGATAGAGCAGAAAACCCGCCAAGAGGTACCGGCATGGACCCGAAAGACATCAGAACGTGGTGTGGAGTAGCTAAGACAGATCCAAGCCAGTCAGTGGTCATTAACATGCCCGGTCAGGAATGGTCGACCGAGACGGTGGAAGGATTAATGAAGTCAGTGACCTCAGATGGTACACCGTGGGTGATGGGAACAAAGTTAGACCCAGACACCTCACACCAGTATGCACTAGTGGAGTATTCAGATGGGAAGCCAGAAGTTTGCAAGCGCAAATATACGCAGACGTCGGATAACAGATCTTATAGTCTGGCGCATGCTATTAAGAAGGAGCCACCCCTAATGGGACCACCGCAGACTGCGGCCCGTACCTCACCAGAGAGGAGAGATGGAGCGACACCTCCGGTGACGCCTGCACCTGCCACGGCCATATCACCCGAACTGATAAAGGCGTTAGGGGACCTACTAACAAACTGTCAGAAGGCAAGCACGGTGCACGTAGAGACTAGCTACCGGAGACTAAAGGCATTCTCGGGGAAGCTTCCCGTCCCTGCGAGGGAGGAAGATTTTGACACTTGGGTGGAACAGGCATTACAGGCAGTAGAGGCATGGGAGGTGCCTAAGGCACAGAAGAGACAGCGAGTCTTGGAAAGTCTGAAAGGTGCCGCGGCAGAAGCGGTGAAGAGCTTCCGGTTTGGAAATGAAAACTGTACAGCTCAAGATTGCCTGGCCATGCTGCAGGAAGAGTTTGGTCAGCTGGAGAAGGTGTCAGAGATGATCTATCAATTTGAACACACTCTCCAGCAGCCGAATGAGAAACTGTCAGAATATGTTAGACGGCTGAACAGGCAGTTATGCAAGATTGTACTGAAGAAGGGAATGCTGCCCAAAGATGCAGATGAAGCACGCATGAAGCAGATCATGAGGGGAGCGCGGCGCTCAGACCCGGTCTGGCTGCACCTGAAAACCTCAGGAGGAGGAATGTCACTAACCTACTCTGATCTAATAAAAATTATTAGGGACGAAGAGGCGCTGCAGGAAGATCAGCAGGTGGCCAAGGCGAATGTCACACCTGTACCAGTGTTGGTCCATTCAGTCAAGAGCCCGGAAAGAGATGCGGAGGTTGACACTTTGAAATCGCAAATGGCCCAAGTGTTGGAGATGCTGACCTCTTTGATGGAGAAAGATCAAAGAAGACCAGAGAAACCAAGCCCAAGAAAGGATTTGTTTCCGAACACTTCAGCACCGGCCTCCCTACAGGATCGAGAAGAGGTGATTTGCTATAACTGCGGAGGGAGTGGCCACTTTGCTAACGTATGCTCCAGCCCAAAGAAGAAGAGAACAGATAATTGCAAGCCGGCGGGAAACTCCAAAGGGCCCCGGTGAAGGAGTCAACTGGGTGCCCATCATCTTCAGTGCGCTCCAAACTGAAAAAAAAGGCCAAGAATGGAGAAGACAAAACTCCTAGGAGGAGGTATAGTACCCCCCCACCAAGATGTACCCCAGAGGGAGGGGGCAAGACCCCTCAGTGGAAATACAGCACCCCGAAGAAGGAACATCCACCTAAGAGGAACAATAACATCCCTCAGCGGGTTTGTGCCCCCATTGAGAGGGAGAAGATCAATGCATGCCAGGCTCAGGGAAAATTAAAGTCCAAAAGGAGCAGGGCAAGGAAAAGCCCAAAGAGGAAGGTGACCCCAGTCCGGCCATACCCAGAGGAACTGGTGGGCCCGTCTCTTACTGTGCCCATTCAAGTGGAAGGAGTCTATACTAAAGCTCTTCTGGACACCGGAGCACAGGTGACTTTACTATACCGGGACTTCTATGATAGGCACTTGAGTCATCTGCCTATCCAGAAGATAGAAGAGCTGGAGATATGGGGACTTGGAACCCAGAGTTTCCCTTACGATGGGTACCTGCCCATAAAGATGACTTTCGACCCATCCGTGGCTGGGAAGGCTGAAGTGTTTGACACCCTGGCAGTTGTGTGTCCTCGGCCGCCTGGAGCCAGCAAGATTTCCCTGATCATTGGGACAAACACGGATCTAGTCAGGAGACTCCTGACCCCTCTAGTGAAAGAGAGAAACCATTCAGCCACCAAAATCCATCCCATGCTAAAGACGGCCTACCAACGACTGGTCTTAGAGCAGAAGACCCCGGGAGAGGGGATAGGGAAGGTGTGGAGACTTGGCAGAGAAGGAGTAGTGCTACAGCCCGCAGAAGTAACCTGTCTTAGGGCCACTGTGAAGCTTACGTGGGAACAACCTGGCCCCTTTGTCATGCTGGAATCCGACCCAAGGGAAGAGTCCTCAGGCCTGGAAGTGATACCAGAAGTGATTCCGTTCAAGGCCCTGAAGAAGGCCCATGGCAGAGTTTCGGTGAGTGTTAGGAACACTACGGGAGGGCCCATGGAGATTCCTGCCAGAGTGTTGCTGGGCCAGGTGAGCCCTGCTGCCCCGGTCACTTGGTCCGAAGTCAAGGGGACGGGTGACGGAGGAGACGTTTGGGAGCAGCTGTCTGTGGAAAACCCGAACCTACCCAGGGCTTGGAAAGAAAGAGCCAAGGCCCAGCTGACCAGATGGGAGAAGATCTTTTCCGAAGATGAATTCGATGTGGGGTGTGCAAGAAGTGCCACCCATCGGATCCGCCTCCAAGAAGATAAGCCCTTCCGAGAGAGGGTCAGGCGGGTCCCCCTGGCAGATCTGGAGGATCTGAGGGAACAACTTGCAGAACTAAAGAAGACTGGTGTGATCCGGGAGTCTAGAAGCCCCTATGCCTCCCCAATCGTGGTGGTCAGAAAGAAGAATGGATCGTTGAGGCTTTGTATCGATTACAGGACTCTCAACAGGAGAACCATCCCTGACCAATACACCACGCCAAGGATAGAAGATGCCTTACAAAGTTTGTCTGGAGCCAAATGGTTCAGTGTGATGGACCTCAAGAGTGGGTACTATCAAATCCCTATGCACCCAGAAGACAGGGAGAAGACAGCCTTCATAACCCCGGTGGGATTCTTCGAATTCAATAGGATGCCTCAGGGTCTGTCTGGAGCTCCTGCCACCTTTCAACGCCTTATGGAGAAGACTGTTGGAGACATGAATCTTATAGAAGTCCTTATGTACTTGGACGATGTCATTGTCTTCGGGAGAACCTTGGAAGAACATGAAGCCAGGCTGGAGAAAGTATTGAGAAGACTCAGCGAAGAGGGACTTAAGCTTTCCCCCGAGAAGTGTCGGTTCTACCAGTCTTCTGTGAACTATCTGGGGCACATAGTGTCTGAAGAAGGGGTGGCCACAGATCCTGAGAAGTTGGAAGCAGTCACCTCTTGGCCACGACCCACCACAGTAACAGAGCTCAGATCCTTCCTGGGGTTCTGCTCCTATTATAGGAGGTTTGTGGAGGGGTTTGCTCGGATTGCCCGCCCATTGAATGAATTGCTAAAGGCAGAAGGGGAAGAGGATGACTCAGGGCCCAGGAGGCCTGGTGAGTCAGTTCAAGATCAGTGGAACCCAAGGTGTGAAGAGGCCTTCCAGGCCCTGAAGAGGAGCTTAACCACTGCCCCAGTCCTGGCCTACGCCGACCCTACCAGACCTTATGAATTACATGTGGATGCCAGCCATGAGGGTCTAGGCGGTGGGCTCTACCAAGAACATGAAGGACAACTGCGACCAGTGGCCTATGTGAGCAGGAGCCTGACCCCCTCAGAAAAGAACTACCCCACTCATAAGCTGGAATTCCTGGCCCTCAAATGGGCGGTAGTAGACAAGCTAAAAGACTACCTGTATGGGGCAGAGTTTACTGTGAAGACAGATAACAACCCCCTGACCTACCTCTTCACCACCGCAAAACTAGATGCCACCGGACACAGGTGGTTGGCCGCATTGTCTGGATTCAACTTCAGTCTGAAGTACAGACCAGGAGCTGGAAATAGGGATGCCGATGCCCTGTCCCGGAGGTCTCATGCCACGACAAATGACTGGGAAGATTGGACCCAAGTGGCACCGGACGGGGTGCGGGCCCTTTGTCAAGGGGCTGAATTCCAAGCCAGAGGAGGCTCCAGAGCAGAAGAAATAGGGGTTACCATGGTAGGAGTCCCCAAACACTATTGTGGAGTAACTCAACTGGAGGAAGACAACCTACCGAGACTGTCCAAGAAGGAGTTGAGGTGTGACCAATTGGAAGACCCCATGGGGAGATTGGTCCTCGAAGCCCTGGAGAATCAGGATCCCAACAAACTCCTACATCACCCCTCAAAGGAGGCTCGCCTGTTGAGGAAGGAATTGGACAGGCTGCAGGTACATCAGGGAGTGGTCTACCGAAGGGGCCCCTCTGATGACTCAGAAGATAAGTGGCAGTTATTCCTTCCAGAGAAGCACCGAGAGACTGTACTAATTGCCCTGCATGACCATCATGGTCACCTAGGGGCAGAAAGGACCTTCCAGCTTGTCAGAAATTGGTTCTATTGGCCCTGCATGAGGGCAGAAGTAGAGGAGTATTGCCATTCCTGTGCACGATGCATTCAGAGAAAGACCCTACCCCATCAAGCTGCCCCAATGGGCCACTTACAGAGTCAAGGCCCAATGGATCTGGTATGCATTGACTTTCTCTGCCTCGAACCCGACCTGAGTGGATTGGGGAATGTTCTGGTAATAACCGACCATTTCACCCGCTATGCTCAAGCTTTCCCAACCAAAGATCAGAAGGCATCCACCGTGGCCAAGATACTTATGGAGAAGTATTTTGTCCATTACGGACTACCACAGAGACTCCACTCAGATCAAGGAAGGGACTTTGAGAGTCGGTTGATCCGAAGACTTTTGGATTCATTGGGAATAAAGAAGACCAGAACCACGCCTTACCACCCACAAGGAGATGCTCAGCCGGAGAGATTTAACCGGAACCTGCTCAACATGTTGGGAACCTTAGAAACAGAGAAGAAGCAACACTGGAGTCAACACATATCGGCCCTAGTACATGCCTATAACTGTACCACAAGTGACGCCACTGGCTACTCCCCTTATCGACTTATGTTTGGGAGAGAAGCAAGGCTACCCGTGGACCTGGCCTTTGGCACTTCTGTAGACAATACCTCAGCTACATCCCACAAGGGATACGTTGACAGACTTAGACGTAGCTTGCAGGTGGCCTATGAACAAGCCCAGGCGGCTTCGGATCAAAGGGGAGCCCGCAACAAGAGAAATTTCGATCTGAAGGTTCGAGTGCAAGATCTGCAGCCCGGGGACCGAGTACTGCTACGCAATCTGGGGGTCCCTGGAAAACACAAGCTTGCCGACAGATGGAGATCTGAACCCTATGTCGTCTGTAGGAAGTTGCCCGGTTTGCCTGTCTACAAACTAAAGTCACGTGAGAGACTCCCCTGAACCGGCCTCTATCCTGGATACTCCTAGGCCGAGCACTCGGCCCCAGACCTCTCGAGCTGAAGATGGGGAGGCCTCTCAATTGAGTACAGATGAAGGTGGAGAACTGGACTGGCTGTGGCCTCCCTCGACTCTGGGAACGTCCGCCATAGATCTCCCAAATGGAGGGGATACCCCAGATGCAACGCTGAATCCGGAGGCTACTGAATTCATACCCTTCAGTCCCTCAGCTGATTACTGGGAAGATGTTCCTGACACTTGCACAGAGGAGGACCCTAGAGATTCCATACGTCTGTCGACTTCTGAATCAGAGGTTCCAGAACCAGCAATGTTACCTGAACTTACTTCTGAAGAAGAGCCTGTGGTGCCAGAGTCAGAAGCACCAAGAGAGCAGAGGGCTCGCAGAGTCATCAGGCCTCCCAAGAAACTAACTTACCCCCAAATGGGGACGAGCTCAGAGGACTCTGTTGTAACGGCTAGGAGAAGTGTTGAGCAACCTGATCCCTCCACTGTCCATTTGGTGGAGGGCAACCCCAGCTCACTCTCTGGCACAGTTAGGCAGGCCACTCATGGTAGTGTGACCTGTGGGCAAGAGAGTTCCATCCCAAAGTTTTGGTGGGAATTCCCTATGCCAACATCATACTCGACACTGTCCAAAATGGTAAACAGTAATTGTTGAAGTTTATCTTTGGGGACCAAAGAGTTTAAGTGGGGGGAGTGTGTAGCGGGGTTCCTTTAAATGCTCTCGAACTACTGTTCCCAGAACCCCACTGGTTCCCAGGATGTTTTGCTTCTGCCCCAGAGACTCATGGGTGGGGATATATAAGGAAGGGGCGAGGCCTGGCTCGGCCTCTTTGGACACGGGACGGCAGAGACTGATACACCTGTGCGGACCTGTGCTGGGTAAGGCCTGAAGCCTGGGGCCTTCCGCAGCCGACCAAAGAGCCTTCCACCCCACTGCGAGCCTGGGTGGCATCCGACATCTCTACTTACAGCCTAGATTGGATCAGGGACCCGATCGCAGCAACCGCTGTGAGCGAGTGAAGTCACAGCCGGTGGAAGTCCCGGACGGAGATCGTGTCCGACGGGTGAGCGAGCGTAAGCTCATTCCCTAACCTGTTTGCTAGTACTGTGCCTATAAACTGCCGAGGCCTACTACCTCATGTTAAAGACTCTCACTGGAGATCCACAGCAGGACTGATCCAGAGGATCTCCAGTGAAGTATTGTCAGTTATCAACTTTCCCTTTTCCTGGATTACAATTGTTGTTTATTCTTAAGTGCACCACCTCTACAGATGCCGTGAAGAATCCATCATTCATACAGGACTGAGTTCTAGAATTAGGAATCAGGCCTGATTCATTAGGGACCTAGTTTAGTTATTGCACCACAGGGCGCCTAGTTAACAGTCGCCCCACGTGGCGTCTCCTTATTCGCCCCCCCCCCCCCTTCTCCATGGTGTAGTGTGACTGATATTGTAATATTGCAGGGCTCTGTGAATATTCTAATGGTCAAGTTGTTATCACTGTTCATTCCCTTTGCATAGCTGAAAGTAAAAAATCTGTTATTCCTTTATAACTACTCCGAGTCTGAGTCTCTCATAAAGTATAAGTATTAAATGTGTATACCCCTAGACTAACTGTGCCAGAAAGGGTCGAGTATATTGCCGGGGGTTGGCGGAGCTGTACTCAGGGCCCAGACCAAATCTGCGGCCCTCTTAGTTGAGGGTAACGCTACATATACTATCTAAATGCTGTAATAACCTAACAAAACGGACCTTAGTTTACAGACTAACTTTACTAGAATACATTAAAATTGTGTATTCTAGGGGTATTTTTATTTAAAAAGTGTAATTTTGGCTGGAACTCCCCTTTATGGCACCCAAAAAATAAAAAAAGCGTGTGGGTCCCCTAGGCCCTATATACTCTGAACAGCCATATATATACTATACGGCCTGCCCTATATACTCTGCAGAAAATTGGGCCTTAGGTGTTGGTGGTACCAGAACACTGTAACCCCTCACAGATACTCTTGTTGAGTGCAGGAACGGGCACTGCTGTGAAATATTAGATCAAACATTTTAATTACATGCCCCTGTTAAACAGGGGCAGAAAAATTGGGCCTTTGGTGGTGGTGGTGGTGGCGGTGGTGCCACAACACTGTAAACCCTCACAGTTACTCTTGGTGGGCGCAGGAACGGCCCCTGCTGTGGAATATTAGATGAAAAATTGTAATTACATGCCCCTGTTAAACAGGGGCAGAAAAATTGGGCCTTTGGTGGGGGTGGTGGTGGTGTCACAACACTGTAAACCCTCACAGTTACTCTTAATGGGTGCAGGAATGGGCCCTGCTGTGAAATATTAGATCAAAAATTGTAATTACATGCCCCTGTTAAACAGGGGCAGAAAAATTGGGTCTTAGGCAGTGGTGGTGGTGCGCTAAACCAAAAATATTCTTAGAAGCTAGCATCATCAAGATTGAGGAGGAATAGGATAGACACTCAGCATAATAGGATAGTCACTCAGCATAGGCAGTCTTCAAGGGATCCCACATCCATAGAAATTTAATCGGTTACATCAGCATCAGGTGCTTGATAGCTGCTGATCCAAGACTGATTCATTTTTATGAATGTGAGCCTATCAATGGAGTCTGTGGACAGGCGCACTCTATGATCCGTTACAAATAGGGTTGAGCCAACCCGAACTGTAAAGTTCGGGTTCGTACCCGACTTTTGGGTTTTTGGTACCCGGACCCGAACCCGAACAATGTACTGTATGTTCGGGTTCGGGTTCGGTGTTCGGCAATGTAATGGCGCAATTTAAAACGCTGCAGGGCAGCCAATCATTATTCGTTTAACTTGTGTGCCCTTAGAAGCCTACTAATGGCATGTCTGTGATTGGCCAGTGCAGCATGTGACCCAAACTCTATATAAGCTAGAGGCACATAGCACAGCACGTCACTCTGCTTCAGTTAGGGAAAGGTTGCTGCTGCTGCTGCTTTGAGGGAGAGAATTAGATAGGAGTCCTGATTCAGAAATCAAATTACTCAGCGATCTACCTTGCTTCCTGCCCTGAGCCCAGTGCCAGAGAAAAGATAACTTTTATCCGTCTGTTAGTTAGGTTGGCTTCGGCGGGCATTTTATGCAAGCTTAGTGCACCAGCACTGCATATGTTGTTGTGAGATACACACTTTAGATACTGTTCTCCTATTCTGCTCTTCAAAAAAAGAATAATTTAGGGCAAAAAAATTTTTTTTGGTGCGTTTTCTTTCACAAAAATTAGTTTTGGTGCATTTTCTGCATATCTGTATGTGTGAGATAGACACTTTAGATACTGTTCTCCTATTCTGCTCTTCAAGAAAATAATAATTTAGGGAAAAAAAATAATTTGGTGCGTTTTCTGCCCAAAATATTTTTTTTGGTGCATTTTCTGCATATCTGTACGTGTGAGATACACACTTTAGATACTGTTCTCCTATTCTGCTCTTCAAAAAAATCATAATTTAGGGCAAAATAAAATCATTGGACTTCGTCTAGAGGCGGTCTCTAGACGAAGTCCAATGACGAAACGCGTAAGGCGGAGCTACGCAACACGCACACCACGCTAAGTCTACCCGGAAGTGCAGCTGGAACGCAGTTGGGACGCACGCTGCGCTTACCAGCTTGCACTGATCGCGGATTCCAACGCGATATAGGGACTGTGTTTTTTACTTTATTTTTATTTTGATCTGTTTTGATATATTTTAATAAAGCCTGAAGTTTTTTACCTGCACTATGGGAGCTTTTTTGTGCTTTCACTAATGAGGTAATCGGAAGCCCTTCTTTCCACGGCACTTCAACACTCCTGGGGAATCTGTACTGCTGACATCTCTCCCTGCACATGCGACTCGGATATCTCTTCATGCTGTCTACACCTGTGGGGGTGAAAGGAGCTGGTGAGTGGGGACACATGTGGGGGATGAACTGCATGCCTAATTGAAGATCAGAACGTTACCTGCCAGTTTTATGAAGAGGACTGTTTATCTTATCATCACTCTCAATCTTATTCAGACTTATGCTCTATGGCACAGTCAGGCAATCTGTAGCCACATACTAGTGCCTCATCTTGGAGACATAGAAACTTGCACTGTTACTAATTTGCACTGTTACTATCGGATTTTATTTTTTGAAGCACTTGATGATTTTGGTTATGCAATGCCATGGATGAGATACCTGGTCACCTTAGTCTAATTATACACAATTATTATTTTCTATGATCACTTGTGTTGTGCAATTGGTACCGTTTCTTTTGCTTTAAGGAACATAGAGACACTTGGTCATCTTATCTTATCAGCTTCCATGATCATTTGTGTTGTGCATTGGTATCGTTTAAGGAACACAAGCGGCATTATTACCACTTTAGGGTGGTTAGATCACATTATATATCTTTTTTTTTCACATCACAATACATTGTAGTACTGGCCCTATCAGTATTAGTGAGCAGCGCCATACTCCATTTCTTTAATTTTCTATTCACCGTTAGGACCCTCTTTGAGGGACCTATTAGGGGGGCTGCAGCTCTTATATCTAATTTTTCACTGTGAGTAGTCACATTCTCACACTTATTCCTAAGCGCGGGTACACGACACTACACTTTATAACACTTTAGATACTGTTCTCCTATTCTGCCCTTCAAAAAAATAATAATTAAGGCCAAAAAATAATTTATTGGTGCGTTTTCTGCCCCAAAAAAAAATTTCGGTGCATTTTCTGCATATCTGTACGTGTGAGATACACACTTTAGATACTGTTCTCCTATTCTGCTCTTCAAAAAAATTATAATTTAGGGCAAATAATTTTTTTTGGTGCGTTTTGTGCCCAAAAAATTTTTTTTGCTGCATTTTCTGCATATCTGTATGTGTGAGATACACACTTTTGATACTGTTCTCCTATTCTGCTCTTCAAAAAAAGTAATAATTTAGGGCAAAAACTTTTTTTTTGGTGCGTTTTCTGCCCAAAAATATTTTTTGGTGCATTTTCTGCATATCTGTACATGTGAGATACACACTTTAGATACTGTTCTCCTATTCTGATCTTCAAAAAACTAATAATTTAGGGCAAAAAAAAATTTGGTGCATTTTCTGCATATCTGTACCTGTGAGATACACCCTTTAGATACTGTTGCTCTATTCTGCTATTCAAAAAACACCCATTTAGGGCAAAATCCTAAATATGAGAAATATGAGGAGACCGTCAAATAAGGGACGTGGCCCCGGTTGTGGTGCTGCTGCTGGAGCTCCTGTTGCAGGGAGAGGACGTGGTTGATCTGTGCCAGCTACACGCACAAGTGAAACACCTTCCTCAGGTGCGAGTAGGCGACAGAGCCTGCAGCGGTATTTGGTCAGGCCTCTTGTGGCTCTACGAATGTTGAGGCCAGGCCCAGGACAAGTACAGGCGATAGTAGATTGGGTTGCTGACAGTGCCTCCAGTTCCTTCACATTGTCTCCCTCCCAGTCTACTGCTGAAAGATCAGAGTTGGCACCTGCAGCCGATGTCCATCAGTCTTTCACCTCACCCCCTTGCAAATCAGCCAAGCAGTCTGAGCCCCAAGTCATGCAGCAGTCTCTTCTGCTTTTTGATGACTCTGTTAGCGGGGTTTCCCAGGGCCATCCACCTAGCCCTGCCCCAGAAGTGGAAGAGATTGAGTGCACCGATGCCCAACCACTTATGTTTCAAGATAAGTACATGGGAGTACCATCGCAGCACGTCTTGGATGATGAAGAAACACAGGTGCCAACTGCTGCTGCTTTCGCAATTGTGCAGACCGACAAGGAGGGCAGGGGTGAAGACTGGGTGGAAGATGATGTGGAGGACGATGAGGTCCTCGACCCCACATGGAATCAACGCGATGCAGGTGACCTGTGTAGTTCGGAGGAAGAGGCGGTGGTCGCACAGAGCCACCAGCACAGCAGAAGAGGGAGCAGGGTGCAAAAGCGGAGCGTCCGTCCCCTAGACAGTATGTCTGCTACTGCCCAACGCAGCAAGGGACCGAGCACACCAAAGCCAGGTCCAAGGAGTTCCCTAGCGTGGCAGTTCTTCAGACAATGTGCTGAGGACAAGACACGAGTGGTTTGCATGCTGTGCAATCAGAGCCTGAAGCGAGGCATAAACGTTCTCAACCTGAGCACAACCTGCATGACCAGGCATCTAAGTGCAAAGCACGAGCTGCAGTGGAGTAGACACCTCAAAAACCAAGAAAGGTCTCCGGCTCCTCCTGCTTCTTCTTCTGCTGCAGTCTCGGCCTCTTTATCCACCTCTGTAGTGACAGTGGCACCTGCCACCCTGCAAACAGAGGATCTGCCAGCAACACTACCACCTGGGTCACCAACCATCTCCACAATGTCCCATGGAAGCGTTCAGCTCTCTATCTCCCAAACACTGGAGCGGAAGAGGAAGTACCCCCCTTCCCACCCGCGATCCCTGGCCCTGAATGCCAGCATTGCAAATTTCCTGGCCTTTGAAATGCTGTTATTCCGTCTGGTGGAGACGCAGAGTTTTAAAAGCCTGATAGCATTGGCTTTCCCACAGTACGTCGTGCCCAGCCGCCACTACTTTTCCAGGCGAGCCATCCCTTCCCTGCACAACCAAGTGGGGGACAAAATCAGGTGTGCACTGCGCAACGCCATCTGTGGCAAGGTCCACCTAACTACGGATACGTGGACCAGTAAGCACGGTCAGGGACGTTATATCTCCCTAACAGCACACTGGGTAAATGCAGTAGCGGCTGGGCCTGAGGCAGATAGCAGTTTGGCGCATGTCCTTCCACCACCAAGGATTGCAGGGCGCTTCAGTTTGCCTCCTGTTGCTAACTCCTCCTACTCCACTTCCTCATCCTCTACCGCCTCCTCATCCGGTCAGCGTAACACCTTCACCACCAACTTTAGCACAGCCAGGGGTAAACGACAGCAGGCAGTTTTAAAACTTTCCTGTTTGGGGGAAAAACGCCACACCGCGCAGGAGTTGTGGAGGGACATGGAACAACAGACCGATGAGTGGTTGGTGGCAGTGAGCCTCAAGCCCAGCCTGGGCGAAATCTCGTAGCAGCTCTGGGCCTAGCCGGTTTGACGCACATCCCTTGCCTGGCGCATGTGCTGAATTTGGTAGTGCAGGGGTTCCTTAAAAATTACCCCGATATGCCAGAGCTGCTGCAGAAAGTGCGGGCCGTCTGTGCGCACTTTCGGCGTTCTCACCCTGCTGCTGCTCGGCTGTCAGCGCTGCAGCGTAACTTCGGCCTTCTCACTCACCGCCTCATATGTGACGTGCCCACAAGGTGGAATTCCACCTTGCACATGCTGGCCAGACTGTGCGAGCAGCAGCAGGCGATAGTGGAGTTTCAGCTGCAGCACGCATGCGTGAGTCGCTCTGCGGAACAGCACCACATCACCACCAATAACTGGGCCTCCATGCGAGACCTGTGTGCCTTGTTGCGCTGTTTCGAGTACTGCACCAACATGGCCAGTGTCGATGACGCCGTTCTCAGCGTTACTATCCCAGTTCTATGCCTCCTTGAAAAAACGCTTCGGGCGATGATGGAAGAGGATGTGGCACAGGAGGAGGAGGAGGAAGAGAGATCATTTCCAAAGCTTTCAGGGCAGTCATTCACAAGTGGCTCAGAGGGTGGGTTCCTGCACCAACAAAAACCAGGTGCACAATTGTCCAGCAAGGGCACAGTTCTGGAGGATGACGAGGTGGAGGATGAGGAGGAGGAGATGGAGGAGGAGGAACCATGTTCACAGCAGGGTGGCACCCAGACCAGCTCATGGCCATCACTGGTGTGTGGCTGGGGGGATACAGAGGACACAGACGATACACCTCCCACAGAGGACAGCTTTTCGTGCTGATTACTGGGTGGCCACGATGCTGTATCCCCATTACAAGGACAACGTACCATCCTTAATTCCCTCACTGGAGCGTGATTGTACAAGCGCACGCTGGTAGACGCGCTGCTGGTGGCATTCCCACCTGACAGCGGTGGCACAGTGGAAGCACAAGGCGAAGGCAGAGGAGGAGGAAGAGGTCGCCAACGCAGCCGGGGCACTGCCAGCACCTCAGAAGGCAGGGTTAGCATGGCCGAAATGTGGAAAAGCGTTGTCAGCACGCCACAACAACCAGCACCACCAGCTGATATGGAATGTCTTAGCAGGAGGCAGCATTTCACCAACATGGTGGAGCAGTATACTGTACTGAATGACGGGTCTGCCCCCTTCAAATTCTGGGTCTCCAAATTGGGCACATGGCCTGAGCTTGCCCTTTAGGCCTTGGAGGTGCTGGCCTGCCCTGCAGCCAGTGTATTATCTGAACGTGTATTTAGCACGGCAGGGGGCGTTATCACAGACAAGCGCAGCAGCCTGTCCAGAGCCAATGTGGACAAGCTCACGTTCATTAAAATGAACCAGGCATGGATCCCACAGGACTTGTCCGTACCTTGTGCAGAATAGACATGTATACCGACCTTACCCAGCCATTGTTGTATTTTTCATCTCTCTTACTTTTTTTGGGGTGTACCCTAATTTAAAAAAAAATTATTTAAAAACAAAAACCAGTGTTGGCTACCTCGTCCTCCTCCATCGCCGCTTCCACCTACACCGCCACATCCACCGCCACCTCAACCTCCTACTCCATATGGACCTCGTCCTCCTAGGTCAAGATTATTATTTTTTATTTTTATGTATTTTATGTTATTTTAAGTTATTATTTCCCTATCCACATTTGTTTGCAGAGCACTTGCCATGCTCTTAACAACATTTTTCTGCCATTTGCAGCCCTCTAGCCTTTTCCATGACCTTTTTAGAGCCATTTTAGTCCTCAAAAGTTCGGGTCCCCGTTGACTTCAATGGGGTTCAGGTTCGGGGTCAAGTTCGGGTCAAGTTCGGGTCCCGAACTCGAACTTTTTTCCGAAGTTCGGCCGAACCCGTCGAACTCGAACATCCAGGTGTCCGCTCAACCCTAGTTACAAACCCTCCAGCAGCACTTAATGTGTGTTCAGAAAGAACGCTGGATGCAGGACAGGCCAGTAGCTCAATTGCATATTGAGCAAGCTCTGGCGATGATTGCTTCAACTGATCAGACCTTGGCGCTGAGGACTGAAAAATTGTCTAAAGGCATCGGTCAGCCGGCCACCTTCTCCACCGCTCTTTCTCTGACTGAACGAAGCCACTGCAACACCAGGAAATGTTAACCTCCCAGGGTCTGGCAATGCATTGCACAAACCTTTCTTCAAGGCCTCCTGAAGGCGTTTTATCCTCTGCTCCCTCTGTGAAGACAGGATGAGTTCTGCAACCTTACCCTTGTAACATGGATCAAGAAGGGTTGCCAGCCAGTAATGAGCCCTCTCCTCGATACCACGAATCCTAGGGTCCTTTCGCAGGCTTTGCAGAACCAGGGAGCCCATGCAGCGAAAGTTTGCAGAGGCATTCGATTCTGAGTCCTCTTGGTCACTAAGGATCACATGATCCGCAACTACCCCCTCCCAGCCACGTACAGCTCCTTGGGTTTCTGGGGGCTGAAAACAATCCCTTGAAGACTGCTGCTGAGTGTTATCCTCCATGTCCATGCTGACACAATCCTCCTCCTCTTCTTCCTGTGTGTTTGACGGTCCGCAGGAATACTATCTGGATAAAGGGGGCCTTGAGAGGTAAGGAAGTCCTCCTCTTCCTCCCACTGTTCTGCCTCAAATGTCCTGTCCATTATTCCACGAAGCGTGTGCTCCAACAGGACGACAAGAGGGACAGTATCACTGATGCATGCATTGTCACTGCTCACCATCCTTGTGGCCTGCTCAAATGGTGACAGGACAGTGCATGCATCCTTGATCAGTAGCCACTGCCGTGGCGAAAAAAAAGCCAAGCTCCCCTGAACCTGTCCTGGTGCCATACTCACACAGGTACTCGTTGATGGCCCTCTGCTGCATGTGCAGCTGCTGCAGCATTGCCAACGTTGAGTTCCACCTGGTGGGCATGTCACAAATGAGGCGGTTGGTGGGCAGGTTGCATTCCCTTTGAATGTCAGCCAGCCGAGCACTGGCATTATATGAAATTACACAGAATTTTCTAGCCTGCCTCAGGAGATCCTGTAAGCCTGGGTACTTGCTCAAGAACCGCTGCACCACCAAATTCAAGATGTGAGCCAAACATGGAACATGGGTCAATTGTCCCTGTCAGAGGGCAGAGTTGGTTGGTGCCATTGTCGCATACAACCATTCCTGCCTGAAACTGCCATGACGTCAACCACCTCTGAGCCTGCCCCGCAGAGCTGACAGAATCTCTGCCCCAGTGTGGCTCCTGTCCCCTAAGCAGACCAACTCAAGCACCGCATGGAATGTTTTTGCCTGATTGCTTGCGTAGGCCCTTGAACGCCTATGAAGCACCGCTGGTTCAGAGGACAAATCTGCAGGGGAAGAGGCCATAGAGGAAGAACAAGAGGAGGGGGTGGAGGAGAGAGCTGTTGCAGAATCACCACTAGCATTTTGGAGGCATGGTGGCAGTATAAGCTCCAACAATACTGAACCATGTCCTGCATCCTTCCCAGCTGCCAGCAGAGTTACCCAGTGTGCTGTGAAAGAATGGTAACGTTCCTGTCCATGCCTGCTGGACCATGAGTCAGCGGTAATATGCACCTTACTGCTGACTGCCCTGTCTAACGAGGCCAAAACATTGCCTTCCACATGCATTGCATTATTCCAGGAGTATAAAGTATAATCAGAAGTAAGGATGGACAAGAAGGAAAGAGGAGGACAAAGAAGAAAGAGAAGAAACAAACAAGCAAACAATAAATAATGGGGGGAGATGGGAGCGGGAATACGCTCAGTATAAACTAAACCCCCCCCCATATCTACACCTCCAATGCATAGTCCCTAGCATCCCCACGCGGCGGGGAACAGCTGTGCGCTCCGCATCACGTGATGCCGATGCGCGTGCCTGGCGGCCGCGATGTCCACCAGGTACATGAGATCGGCTTTTACAGAGGCAGGACGTGAATCTCTGTGTGTAAACACAGAGATCCACGTCCTGTCAGGGAGAGAGGAGACCGATGCTGTGTCCCTTGTACATAGGGACACAGATCGGTCACTTCCCCCAGTCAGTCCCCTCCCCCACACAGTAAGAATCACAAATAGGGAACATATTTAACCCCTTGATCGCCCCCTAGTGTTAACCCCTTCCCTGCCAGTCACATTTATACAGTAATCAGTGCATTTTTATAGCACTGTTCGCTTTATAAATGTGAATGGTCCCAAAATAGTGTCAAAAGTGTCCGATATGTTCGTTGCAATATCGTAGGCCTGACAAAAATCGCAGATCACTGCCATTACTAGTAAAAAAAAAATATATAATAAAAATTTCATAATTCTATCCCCTATTTTGTAGGCGCTATAACTTTTGCGCAAACCAATCACTATACGCTTATTGCAATTTTTTTTACCAAAAATAAATAGAAGAATACGTATCGGCCTAAACTGAGAAAAAAAATATTTAAAAAAAAAAAAAAAGTTGGGATATTATTATAACAAAAAGTAAAAAAATATTGTGTTTTTTTTCAAAATTTTCTGTCTGAAAGCTGAAAATTGGTCTGGGTACGAAGGGGGATTAAGCGCCCAGTAAGGAAGTGGTTAAAGGGTTACTAAACCCTTGTTTTTTTTAAATAATAAACATATCATACTTATCTCCTCTGTGCAATTGGTTTTGCACAGAGTGGACCCGATCCTCCTCTTCTGGGTCCCTCAGCAACGCTGGTAGGCTCCTCCTCTTCTCGAGTGCCTCGTCAGAGAAGCGCTCTCCTTCGGGACACCCGTGCAGGTACGCTCCCGAGTCCTGCTGCTGTGTTTATTGACACAGACAGCAGGACTCGGCCCCACCCGGTCATTGAATTTATTTGACAGCCAATGGCTGCACTGCTATCAATCTATCCAATTAGGACACGAGACACCGGCTGGAGCTAGTGTGCTCGTTCCCATTGCGGGATTTACGGGGCTCAGGTAAGTAAAAGGGGGGCTTGGGGTGGGCTGCTGCAACACAGGAGGTTTTTCACCTTAATGCATAGAATGCATTAAGGTGAAAAACCTTGAGGGTTTACAACCCCTTTAAATCACTCACCTACTCCATACTCCTGAAGTGGTTGAATGTTATTTCAACAAAATGTGTAGACTTGCCGCTGCTGTACTTTGAACCAGGATTGGCGATATGCACTTGTTGAATTATTGAATCATACACATATATAGTGGAACCTCGGATTGCGAGTAATGCAGTTAATGAGCATTTCACAATACGAGCACTGTATTTAAAAAAATCCTGACTCAGTTTGCGAGTGTTGTCTTGCAAAACGAGCAGGATTTAAGCCACAGCGGTGTGCAGTACCGCGTTTGGCCTGAGGTGGGGGGTGCGCTGGAGACGAGCGTAGCCGAACGGTGCCGATCGGAGGTCAGCCGAGCTGTCCTCTGGCCTTTCCGTGAGTTTCCGAGGCTCTCCAGCACCCCCTCTGGCCACATGCGGTATTGCATGCCATTGAAGTCAGTGCGGAACAGTACTATGGATTATGAGCATTCTCCTGGAACGGATTATGCTCGTAAGCCGAGGTTCCACTGTACTGTATGTTATATTGTTAACAGGGTGATGTAGAGAATTGAGCCAGGGTTATATTGTTTTAAAAGTGTACATGTATAATGATATACAGGAGCCAGGGACAATGGGCTATGTGGCATTAGGGATGGGCCGAACAACCCCCTGTTCGGTTTGCGGTAGAATGTTTGAACATTGCAATCGTTCGAATAACGAACCCTATTGAAGTCTATGGGATCCAAACTGGAAAAATCAATGTGGGACAACTTCCTGATGATGGCTTTGTGATTAGCCAAAACGTTGAGGTTATACCGCGTCATCGCGATACTTCCGCCCAAACGAATATTACCCCGGAATCGAGCACCAAGACGCCGTTTACAACGGTATTCTATCTAAGGCAGAGATATGCAATTAGCGGACCTCCAGCTGTTGCCAAACTACAAGTCCCATGAGGCATAGCGAGACTCTGACAGCAGCAAGCATGACACCCAGAGGCAGAGGCATGATGGGACTTGTAGTTTTGCAACAGCTGGAGGTCCGCTAATTGCATATCCCTGATCTAAGGGCTGATTACCCATACTAATCTCCTGCTATACACGCTGGGTGCCAGGACTATCAGCCACTTTTAAATGTGAGTGAAACTATTTTTATTGTCTACCAAATAATTTTCAAAACGGCATTGCGCAATGAGGATTCTCCTTTTGTCATTTGTCCTTTTGTCATTCCTATCCATCTCTATGAGGTATATTTCATCATAAAGACGCCATCCTAAAGGACTTCTACCAGGGTATCCCTACATGCTTAAGAGACCATGCTAGCGATAGGTGGTCAACACCCAGGGGTGAGTGTACATCTATGTGGGGATCCCAGTCTGAGCACAATTGCATAGGAGACGTCTACTGAGCACAAGCACTTTATCCTAATGGGATTTCTCTGATCTATATATATTATACATGTATATTTTTCTATCTCAATGGGACTGATTCATGGTTTACAGATTTCTTTGTTTGTCCTGCACATTTACATTTGAATCTGACTAATATCAAACGCAGCAATTTCTTTATTACTGTTTGTTGCTTTTTTTGCTTTTTTCCTATTCAGCAAGTTTTTTTCTGCAGCTGATATTAATTGATCAGTTCCAATATCCACAGATGCTTAGGTTTCATTTATCTACCTGTCAAACAGGTGCATAAAAATAGGTCTTTGGGTGTTGGTGGTTCATTTACACCGCAACCCTATTGATTCTGGCTGGGTTAACACCAGGGATGAGCCGAACACCCCCCTGTTCGGTTCGCACCAGAACCTGCGAACAGACAAAATGTTCGTGTAAACTTTAGAACCCTATTAAATACAATAGACTCGAACGTTCGAAATCTAAAGTGTTAATTATAAAGGCTAATATGCAAGTTATTGTCCTAAAAAGTGTTTGGGGACCTGGGTCCTGCCCCAGGGGACATGTATCAATGCAAAAAGAAGTTTTAAAAACGCCGTTTTTTCGGGAGCAGTGATTTTAATAATGCTTAAAATGAAAAAATAAAAGTGAAATATTCCTTTAAATTTCGTACCTGGGGGGTGTGTATAATATGCATGTGAAGTGGCGCATGTTTCCCGTGCTTAGAACTGTCCCTGCAAAAAATGTCATTTTTGAAAGAAAAAAATGCATTTAAAACTGACTCGCGGCTATTAATGAATTGTCGGCTTTTATCAATACATACAAAAGTCATTGATAAAAAAAAAAAAAAAAAGCGTGGGGGTTCCCCAGAATTCAATTACCAGGCCCTTCAGGTCTGGAATGGATATTAAGGGGAACCCCGCCGCAAATTAAAAAAAGAATTGACGTGGGGTTCCCCCAAATATCCATTCCAGGCCCTTCAGATCTGGCATGGATTTTAAGGGGAACTCCACCCCAAATTTAAAAAAAAAATGGCGTGGAGTCCCCCTAAAAATCCATACCAGACCCCTTATCCGAGCACGCAACCTGGCCGGCCGCAGGGGAAAAGGGGGGGACGAGAGAGCGGCCCCCCCCCCTCCTGAACCGTACCAGGCCACATGCCCTCAACATGGGGAGGATGTCCCCATGTTGATGGGGACAAGGGCCTCATCCCCACAACCCTTGCCCGGTGGTTGTGGGGGTCTGCGGGTGGGGGGCTTATCGGAATCTGGAAGACCCCTTTAACAAAGGGGACCCCCAGATCCCGCCCCCCCTATGTGAATTGGTAAGGGGTACATTGTACCCCTACCATTTCACGAAGAAAGCGTAAAAAAATGTTTAAAAAAAACACACAAACACCTTGAAAAAGTCCTTTATTAAAAAAAACAAAACAAAAAAAAACATTCCAGCGGTGAAATCCAGTGTCCCGCGGCGATCCCGATGTCCAGCGCTGTCCTTCATTGGTTGTGCCTGAGCGGACCTGATGGGGAACTCCCTCTCAGTATTTTAAATGTATAGACCCGCCCCTTCTAAAGTTCCCCATCAGGTCCGCTCAGCGGACCAGATGCGGAACATGAGAAGGGGCGGGTCTATACATGTATTACCAAAGTGAGAGAAGTTCCCCATCAGGTCCGCCCCCTCGGTATGTCGGACCCGCCTACGTCATTGGCCTGAGCGGGAAACTTCCTTCACTATGTAAATTTAAATTACACAGTGAAGGAATTTCCCCGCTCAAGCCAATGACGTAGGCGGGTCCGACATACCGAGGGGGCGGACCTGATGGGGAACTTCTCTCACTGTGGTAATACATGTATAGACCCGCCCCTTCTCATGTTCCGCATCTGGTCCGCTGAGCGGACCTGATGGGGAACTTTAGAAGGGGCGGGTCTATACATTTAAAATACTGAGAGGGAGTTCCCCATCAGGTCCGCTCAGGCACAACCAATGAAGGACAGCGCTGCACATCGGGATCGCCGCGGGACACTGGATTTCACCGCTGGAATGGTTTTTTTTTTTGTTTTTTTTTTAAATAAAGGACTTTTTCATGGTGTTTGTGTGTTTTTTTTAAAAAAAATTACGCTTTCTTTGTGAAATGGTAGGGGTACAATGTACCCCTTACCAATTCACATAGGGGGGGGGGGTGGGATCTGGGGGTCCCCTTTGTTAAAGGGGTCTTCCAGATTCCGATAAGCCCCCCGCCCGCAGCCCCCCTCAACCACCGGGCAAGGGTTGTGGGGATGAGGCCCTTGTCCCCATCAACATGGGGACATCCTCCCCATGTTGAGGGCATGTGGCTTGGTACGGTTCAGGAGGGAGGGGGGGCCGCTCTCTCGTCCCCCCCTTTTCCCCTGCGGCCGGCCAGGTTGCGTGCTCGGATAAGGGGTCTGGTATGGATTTTTAGGGGGACTCCACGCCATTTTTTTTTAAATTTGGGGTGGAGTTCCCCTTAAAATCCATGCCAGATCTGAAGGGCCTGGAATGGATATTTGGGGGAACCCCACGTCAATTTTTTTTTAAATTTGCGGCGGGGTTCCCCTTAATATCCATTCCAGACCTGAAGGGCCTGGTAATTGAATTCTGGGGAACCCCCACGCTTTTTTTTTTTTTTATCAATGACTTTTGTATGTATTGCCGGGAGCCGACAATTCATTAATAGCCGCGAGTCAGTTTTAAATGCATTTTTTTCTTTCAAAAATGACATTTTTTGCAGGGACAGTTCTAAGCACGGGAAACATGTGCCACTTTACATGCATATCATACACACCCCCCAGGTACGAAATTTAAAGGAATATTTCACTTTTATTTTTTCATTTTAAGCATTATTAAAATCACTGCTCCCGAAAAAACGGCCGTTTTTAAAACTTCTTTTTGCATTGATACATGTCCCCTGGGGCAGGACCCAGGTCCCCAAACACTTTTTAGGACAATAACTTGCATATAAGCCTTTATAATTAGCACTTTAGGTTTCTCCCATAGATTTTTCGAATTTGCCGCGAACACCCCAATTTGTTCGCTGTTCGGCGAACGGGCGAACAGGCAATGTTCGAGTCGAACATGAGTTCGACTCGAACTCGAAGCTCATCCCTAGTTAACACTAGTGCGACACGACAGACGTCCTACTTTGGATCCGACTTTGCCCCGCGACATGAAGCCGACATATGTCCGACTTTCAATGAACGGGGATCCGACTTGAATCCCCGCCAATAGCAGGCACTGTGTTTGGTATGAATCTTGAGGGGGAACTCCACGCCAAATTTTAAATAAAAAACCGGCGTGGGTTCCCCCTTCATGAGCATACCAGGCTCTTGGGTCTGGTCTGGATTTTAAGGGGAACCCCCTACGCCGAAAAAACGGCGTGGGGGTCCCCCCAAAATCCAAACCAGACCCTTATCCGAGCACGCAACCTGGCAGGGGAAGAGGGGGGACGAGAGAGCGCCCCCCCTCCTGAACCGTACAAGGCCTCATACCCTCAACATGGGGGGTTTGGTGCTCTGGGGCAAGGGGGCGACCTGCGCCCCCCCACCCCAAAGCACCCTGCCCCCATGTTGATGAGGACAGGGCCTCTTCCCGACAACCCTGGCCGTTGGTTGTTGGGGGGCTTATCGGAATCCGGGAGCCCCCCTTTAATAAGGGGGCCCCCAGATCCCGGCCCCCCACCCTATGTGAATGAGTATGGGGTACATCGTACCCCTACCCATTCACCTGGTGGAAAAAAAAATTCAATAAAAAACACACACAGCTTTTTAAATTAATTTATTGCACAGCTCCGGTGGTCTCCACGCTCTCCGGTTCTTTCTTCTGCCGGGCCTCCGCTATCTTCTTCCAGCTCTTTTGCTAGAGGGGCCCAGTCTTTTCCGTCGCCTTCTTCTTCTCCCGCTCTCCGGTTCTTCTCTCGCTCTCCGGTTCTTTCTTCCGCCGGGCCTCCGCTATCATCTTCCAGCTCTTTTGCTAGCGGAGAGGCCCGGTCTTCCCGTCGTCTCTTCCGGCTCACCGTAGTCCTTCTGCCGGCCCCTCCACTATCTTCTTCCAGCTCTTTTGCTAGTGAAGGGGCCGGTCTTCTCCGTCGCCGTCGCCGTCTTCTTCTCTCTTCTCCTCCTCGATGTTGACTCGTCGCTTCCTCCCGCTGTAATACTGGCTGTTCGCTCCACTCCAAATTAATATAGGCTTCTCATGACGTCACAGTCACATGCTCCGGGTGGCACCGGAGCATGTGACTGTGACGTCATAGGAGCATGTGACTGTGACGTCATGAGAAGCCTATATTAATTCAGAGCGGAGCGAACAGCCAGTATTACAGCGGGAGGAAGCGACGAGTCAACATCGAGGAGGAGAAGAGAGAAGAAGACGGCGACGGCGACAGAGAAGACCGGCCCCTCCACTAGCAAAAGAGCTGGAAGAATATAGTGGAGGGGCCGGCAGAAGGACAACGGAGAGACGGACGAGACGACGGGAAGACCGGGCCTCTCCGCTAGCAAAAGAGCTGGAAGAAGATAGCGGAAGAAAGAACCGGAGAGCGAGAGAAGAACCGGAGAGCGGGAGAAGAAGAAGGCGACGGAGAAGACCGGGCCCCGCTAGCAAAAGAGCTGGAAGAAGATAGCGGAGGCCCGGCAGAAGAAAGAACCAGAGAGAGCGGAAACGACACCGGAGACCCCCGAAGCTGTGCAATAAATTACTTTAAAAATCTGTGTGTGTGTTTTTTATTGACATTTTTTTTCCACCAGGTGAATGGGTAGGGGTGCGATGTACCCTCTACTCATTCACATAGGGTGGGGGGCCGGGATCTGGGGGCCCCCTTATTAAAGGGGGGCTACCGGATTCCGATAAGCCCCCCGCCCGCAGACCCTGACAACCAACGGCCAGGATTGTCGGGAAGAGGCCCTGTCCTCATCAACATGGGGGCAGGGTGCTTTGGGGTGGGGGGCCGCAGGTCGCTCCCCTGCCCCGGAGCACCAAACCCCCCATGTTGAGGGCATGCGGCCTGGTACGATTCAGGAGGGAGGGGGGCCGCTCTGTCGACCCCCCCTCTTCCCCTGCGGCCTGCCAGGTTGCGTGCTTGGATAAGAGTCTGGTTTGGATTTTGGGGGGGACCCCCACGCCGTTTTTTCGGCATAGGGGTCCCCTTCAAATCCAGACCAGACCCAAGGGCCTGATATGCTCCTGAAGGGGGAACCCATGCTGTTTTTTTATTTAAAATTTGGCCTGGAGTTCCCCCTCAAGAGCAGCACAGCACAAGTCGCATGCCAAAGTCGGATCATGCAAGACTGCGGTCCGACTTTGATCCGACTTCAGTGATAGTCAATGGGCTGAAGTCGGATCAAAGTCGGACCGAAGTAGTACAGGGAGCATTTTCAAAGTCGGACCGACATGTGTCGGACCAGTTAAGACGGCTCCCATAGGGAAACATTGATTTTCACACGTCATGCGACATGAGCTCCCTAAAGCAAGAATATGCCTTGCTGTCAAAAATGTTAATTATATGCACCTGTCAAATAGTTGCAGAAAAATGGTCCTTGGGTGGTAATTGTGCTCATGAAACCTACACCAAAAAATTTCTTCCAGATTAATTCAACACCCACAAAGCTAGGGGGTTCCCGGTCATTGGAGGATCTCTGTTGTGAGGGGATGGCTCACATGCAGCTTGTCGGCGGCTGCACGCTGAGACACTGGGACCATCCACCATCAGTCTCCCCGGAATTTCGGTCCAGAACCCTGACCACTGAAGCAGAACTACAGCTTGACCCATATGCTCTTTGACATGCACTGACATGTGAGTGCATAGTGTTATTTTTTTTAATTTTTTTAATATATACTGTAATGCACTAGGAGCTCTGTCTTTTCTTGTATGTTTTTGCAGTTCTCAGTCTCCCGCTGGTATATGGAGCTGCACACCATGGTGCACATCCCATGGTGTTAACCCCTTCCTTTGTCTTTCAGAGACAATTTGTCTCAAAGGATTTGCCCTTCAGTGGGACTTTTGTTGTGTGTTTTACTGGCTCCTCAAAAGATCTCTTGGATATTATCGCTAGTATGTAATGTGTCTTAACCCACAAAGCTAGGCAGCCTAGATAGTCTTTCAGAGATTCCAGATCTAGAAAGCACTTAATCAAAGACATTGGCATCAGGGGCTTGATAGTTGCTGCTAATCCAGAACTGATTCATTTTAATAAATGTCAGCCAGGCCACGGAGTCTGTGGACAGACACACTCTCTTATCTGTCACAAAACCTCCGGCAGCACTGAGTGCCTGTTTGAAAAGCATCCCTGTTAGTGGCGGCTGCTGAGAGGTCATGAGTAGGGATGAGCCAAACACCCCCCGGTTCGGTTTGCAGCAGAACATGCGAACAGGCAAAAAATTTGTTCGAACACGCGAACACCGTTAAAGTCTATGGGACATGAACATGAAAAATCAAAAGGGCTAATTTTTAATTTTAAAGGCTAATATGCAAGTTATTGTCCTAAAAAGACCAGGGGACATGTATCAATGCAAAAAAAAGTTTTAAAAACTGCAGTTTTTCCGGGAGCAGTGATTTTAATAATGCTTAAAGAGAAACGATAAAAGTGAAATATTCCTTTAAATTTCGTACCTGAGGGGTGTCTATAGTATGCCTGTTAAGTAGCGCATTTTCCCCATATTTAAAACAGTCCCTGCACAAAATGACATTTCTAAAGGAAAAAAAGTAATTTAAAACTACTCGCGGCTATAATGAATTGTCAGATAAAAGTAATTGAAAAAAACGTCATGGGTTGCCCCCCAGTCCATTACCAGGCCCTTTGGGTCTGGTATGAATATTAAGGGGAACCCCAAACCAAAATTTAAAAACAAAATTGCGTGAAACCGTGTTGCGTCAGAGGGGGCGGGGTCACCCGTACATATCACTGGGTAGATCCGGCATTTCCCTGTTGCGTCAGAGGGGGGTGGGGTCACCTGCACACGTGACGGATGGCCCCGCCCTCAACTATTTGAGAGCTGTCATGACGGGAGAGCGTCATACGGCGGGTGCCTCCCATGGAGGCAGGATCGTGTCTGTGTTTTTTTTACTCCGTATCCTCCGCTCGAGATTGAATTTACATCGCTGGATTTTTTTTTCTTTTTAATAAAGGACTGTCTACTGTGGTTTTCTAACATTTTTGACACTTTTTTGTGAAATGGTAAGGGTACAATGTACCACGTTACCAATTCACATAGGGGGGCAGGATCTGGGGGTTCTCTTTGTTAAAGGGGGCTTCCAGATTCCGATAAGCCCCCCGCCTCCAGACCCCCACAACCACCGGGCAAGGGTTGTGGGGATGAGGCCCTTGTCCCCATCAACATGGGGACATGCTCCCCATGTTAAGGGCATGTGGCCTTGTACGGTTCAGAAGGGGAGGCGCTCTCTCGTCCCCCCCTCTTTTCCTGTGGCCTGCCAGGTTGCGTGCTCGGATAAGGGTCTGGTATGGATTTTTGGGGGTACACCATGCCATTTTTTTTTATTTTGGCGCGGGGTTCCCCTTAAAATCCATACCAGACCTGAAGGATCTGGTATGGATTTTGAGGGGGACCCCTACGCTATTTTTTTTTAAAATTGCCGCAGGTTTCCCCTTAATATCCATACCAGACCTGAAGGGCCTGGTATGGAATTTGGGGGGACCCCCAGGCATTTTTTTTAAATTTTGCCGTTTTTTTCAATTACTTTTATCTGTATGGCCGGGACCCAAAAATTCATTATAGCCGCAAGTAGTTTTAAATAACTTTTTTTCCTTTAGAAATGTCATTTTGTGCAGGAACTGTTCTAAACACGGGGAAAATGCGCTACTTTACAGGCATACTATAGACACCCCCCAGGTATGAAATTTAAAGGAATATTTCACTTTTAGTGTTTCACTTTAAGCATTATTAAAATCACTGCTCCCGAAAAAATTATAGTTTTTAAAACTTTTTTTTGCATTGATACATATCCCCTGTGGCAGGACCCAGGTCCCCAAACACTTTTTATGACAATAACTTGCATATTAACCTTTAAAATGAGCACTTTTAATTTCTCCCATAGACTTGTAAAGGGTTTTCTGCGGCTTTCGAATTTGTCACGAACACTCCAAATTGTTCGCTATTCGGCGAACAGGCGAACACCCGATGTTCGAGTCGAACTTTATGTTCGACTCGAACATCGGGCTCATCCCTAGTCATGAGGTATAGTGGAAGTAGACCGGAAAGTTGAGGAGTGAGGAGGAGCAGAATTGCATCCCTTTTGCGTGGCTTTCAGGTGCTCTTGCCAATGGGCTGTGTGGTGGGAGGTTAAATGCCTTGTCAAGCATGTGGTACCCAAATGACTGGTGTTTTTGCCATGCTTGATCTGCTTGAGGCAAAGTTTGCAAATTACAACATTGCGATTGGCTGCACATGTGCTAAAAAAGCCCAAACAGATGAGCTGTAGGAAGTGAGCCGGGAGATAACAGCTCCACAATCTGGGGGAATAGGGTGGCTGCCCTCTACTCTTCCATGTTGGCTGCCTCTTTGGGGTTGTTCCTCACCGTTATATTTCTTCTCTGCTCTATCTGGCACCCAAGTTGCGTCAGTGACCTCATCATCACCTCCATCCTCATTGTCACTGGAGACAACTTGGCAATACGCTGCCGCTGGGGGAACATGACTGCCAATTTGTTGTTAACCAGTGTTCTCCCCTCTCTGTAGGCTCATGTTCCTACCTTCCCCAACCTCAGAACCAACATCTGAATCAAGTAATGGCTGTGCATCGTCAAGAAGCAAGTGGCTGACACTGTGTTTAAATGACTCCTCCATGCCTGATGGGGCCAAGGAGGCAGAATAAAACACTCTGGCAACTACAGTGGATTGTGCACTAGTCTCTGCTTGGGTCATGGAGGATGAGGATGGTTCAGTGAGCCAGTCCACCACTTCCTCTACATGCTGTGGCTGGATAGCCCGGGCAACATCACTAAACAAAATGATAAAGAGGAAATGATGCCCTGCCTGAGGACGAACGACGTCCACCTTTGTCTGTGGACACATACGCTGCTGGCCCCCTCACAGTGCCATGGAAATGTTTGCCTCTCCTTGTTGACCTCCCAGACATGATGGGGTACTTATTAACAAAATGTAATAAAAATTTGGAAATATGTACGTGGATGCACTTTAATCAATAGAAAGTGGTGTTTGGTGCACTTTAACTTGAGTACTCACTACACAGACAAACTCCACTGACACACTTCAATTTTTTGCAGTAAAACTGCACTGACGCACCGCGATGTACTGTGGTAAATGCGCACCAACACATTTAAATATACTGCACTGAAATTGACTGCACTGAAATATACTGCATTAAACATGCATCTACACGCTGAAATTTACTGTGTTAAATGTGCACTAACGCACTGCAATATGCTGCAGTAAACATGCACCAATGCACTGAAATATACTGTGTTAAACATGCATTAATGCACTGCAATATACTGCAGTAAACGCACACTAATGCACTGAAATATACTGCGTTAAACGTGCAGTAATGCACTAAAATATACTGCGTTAAACGTGCACTAACGCACTATACTCTACTGCATTAAACATGCACTAATGCACCGAAATATATTGTGTTAAACATGCAGTAATTCACTGAAATGTACTGCGTTAAAGTGCACTAACGCACTGAAATATACAGAGTTAAACATGCAGTAACACACTGAAATAAAGCAATGTCTTGATATACAAGTAGCATCATGTCACAACTGAGTATACAAGAGAAGAGAGGCGCCTCTAAGTGTAGCAATATGGTTACATTTAATGAAGGTACAACATTTAGCAACTCACATGGTTGATGATTAAAACAGGCACATCTAAGTATGCAGGCATCATACGCTGGCTCTCACTGCTGTCAGTCTGCAATTATGACCGGGAAGACTACCCTGCAGTAGAGCGATCTGAAAGCGAGGCTTGAAGCGCTCGTGGAGCGCAGTGTGGAAGGGATGTAAGTATGCAGGCATCAGGGGTAAAGTTGTCCACATAGACCATCCTCCGCACCGCCATCGATGTCATCCCTTCCACACTGCTCTCCACGAGCGCTTCAAGGCTCGCTTTCAGATCGCTCTACTGCAAGCAAGTCTTTCCGGTCATAATTGCAGACTGACAGCAGTGAGAGCCAGCGGTGCGGAGGATAGTCTATGTGGACAGCTTTACCCCGAATGCCTGCATACTTAGATGTGCCTGTTTTAATCATCAACCATGTGAGTTGCTAAATGTTGTACCTTCATTAAATGGAACCATATTGCTAAACTTATGCCCCATACACACAATCGTTTTTCATGCCGTTAAAAATGACATTTTTAAAAATGGGCATTAAAACCGATCGTGTGTATGCTCCAGAGCATTTTTAACGACGTGAAAACGGCCATTAAAAATTTCGAACATGCTCTATTTTTTCACGTCGTTTTTCATGTCGTTTTTTTTAACGATGTGAAAAACGATAGTGTGTATGCTTTTACGAGGTGAAAAAAAACGCGCATGCTCAGAATCAAGTATGAGACGGGAGCGCTCGTTCTGGTAAAACTAGCGTTCGTAATGGAGATAGCACATTCGTCACGCTGTAACGGACTGAAAAGCACGAGGCTGAAAAGCGCGAATAGTCGCTCAACAAACTTTACTAACATGAAGGGTGGCGCCATCCGAACGGAACTTCCCCTTTATTGTGCCGTCGTACGTGTTGTACGTCACTGCGCTTTGCTTGAACGTTTTTTAAAATGATCGTGTGTACGCAAGACAGGCTTGAGAGGAAACATGAAAAAAAAACGACAAGAAAAACGTCGGTTTAAAAAATGGCATGAAAAACGATCGTGTGTACGCCACATAAGAGGCGCCTTACTGCTTTTTTAAACTCTGTAGTTCCTGCTGGATTTTGCTTCTAATCCCCTTGTGGAGGCTGCCATTTGTGGATGGGCATTTTATGGTTACACAATCCATCACATTGCTATAATAATTTTATATGGACTTGTAGTGCCCTCCTCGCTCCCCTCTCTGCATCAGCTTGTTTCTCTTCTTGTCTAGGGGTACCTTGGAGGGGAGGAAGCGGGGACACCACGCCTGGCCTTCACCACAGGTGTCAGTGCGGTATAAGCAAAGTTCTTTCTCTACCTTCGGGTCAGTGTTGTGTACCTAACACCTCCACGTGAGATTACCTTGAACAATGTCCACCAGAAAAGAGCCCCACACCATTAAAGTCCAACACTCCTTTATTCTTCTCGAGTGAACAGCATAATCAGTAGGCTTGTGCAATTCGTTTCGTAACGAATTGAAATTCGTCCGAATTTAGCAACTTTCGGACATTCGGAAGCATTCGAATTTCCGAACAAAGCAATTACGAATAAGACCGAATCCGAAATAAATTATACCGCAAATAGCGAATGCCCGAATGTCTTCGGCATAATTCGTTATGAAAAAGTTACGAATGTACGAATCCATACGAAGCACAATAACACTCACTCTGCTCTGCTCTCTGCTTCTCCCACACCGTGCTGAACTCCCTCTCAAAATGGTGTACAGGGGCGGAGGTTATAGCCGCATGTAAAAAACGAAAGTAAAATACGAGATTTCGAATCCATTCGAAGCACAATAACACTCTGCTCTGCTCTCTGCTTCTCCCTCACCGTGCTGAACCCTCTGAAAATGGTGTACAGGGGCGGAGCCTATAGCCGCATGTTAAAAACGAAAGTAAAATACGAGATTTCGAATCGTTACAAATAACCGCAATGTATTTAGAAAAGTACAAATCCATTCGAAGCACATTAGGCATAATAGGCAGCGTCGTTGTGAGAGAGACACGGAAAATTACGAATCAACGAACCCAAAAAAAGTTACGAAAGTAGGAGTTGTGTCCAGAATCAACGAAAAACAACGTACTCTACCGAAAGTACGAACCCAAAAAAAGTTACGAAAGTAGGAGTTGTGTCCAGAATCAACGAAAAACAACGCACTCTACCGAAAGTACGAATTATAAAGCAACAAAAAATTCAACGAAAAATGTCGCTTGCAAAAATACGAATGAGTCCGAACACGAAAAATCCCGTCTAGCAAAATTACGAATGATTACGAATCAACAGGACCGGAAAGAAACGAACCGAAACGGAACGAATTTTTCCGTTGTGCACAAGTCTAATAATCAGTTAGACTCCCTTGGCTTTACAGAACAGAAAAGGAGGTGTGGATGCGAGTAGGCCCAGACACAATGAACTCTCCACTTTCCTTCCTGAAAGTGGGTTGCGGTCTCCGAGCGAGGGGGGGATTTCCTTCCAGGCGGTCTCCGGTGGGAGGCTCACCTGTCACTGGCAATCTGCTGCACCCAATCTTCAAGTGAGGAGCTCCCCCCGGTCCATTACGCCTTCCGGATTCGGGTACCCACACCTGGGGTTCCCTAGGACCTCCTTCCCTCGCGGAACTCAGTGTTGGGCACTGAGCTCCAGACCTCCATCCGAGTACCTCACCCCAGGCCAAAGGTGCCTGGGATGGAACACGACCTCCGGCTGTCCCCTAGGCCTAGGCCGACTAGAGGACCGACACGAACCGCCGCCCACAGGCTGAAGGTGCCTGGGACTCGACCCCGTGACAAAGATGGCCGGCCCCTTTATACCCTCCCCCAGCAAGCACGGCGGGTTCCCCGCCCCACCATAACACTGCCGAGAGAGGACAAAAAGGAGGCCCGACACACAGCAATGGCTCAACCCCCAGCCCATGGCGACAGCGCCACCTGCTGGGCTGCAGGGAATTACACATCACTGGTGTCTCTGCCAGTTAAATTTACACCCGGGAAAGTACATACCCGCTACACTCTCCCCCTGGTGATTTGACACTGGTCCCCAGTGTCTGGAACAAATCATACCCTCTAGGGCTGGCATGATCCAATCCAGAGACTGACTAACAATTGTACAAAAATATAAAACTTTTAAAAAACCTGATCAACTAAAGCAATTGTGTCTGAACCCTATATAAAGGGGAGGGGAAACAACAACAGTTAACCATAACTTTGAATCTCATATTCACATTATACTTTTCCCACCCATCCTGACTAAGATCCAACCCATTCTCAGTGATCTTGATGGGATGCTCTCCTGCAGAGGGAAAAAAAACGAAATCAACACACACAAACCCTGACACATATATTCGTGTGAGAGAAAAGAAACTTCTCCTTAAAGAAATCCCTTTCCTCCAAGGAGTGAGTGTGTGTAAAGTGTTTAACGTTGCGCAACACTGCCACCTGGTGACAGCATCGCGGTAACTGCACTTGTGGAATTTTTCCTCTTCTCTTTGGCCCTATCTACCCCAGAGTCCATGATCTCTTGCTGGAAAAGTGAAGAACAAACCAGGAACAGTTCTTCATTCCTCTGGGCAACGAAAGCAACAGGCCCCAGAAAGTTCAGCAGCATAACAAGAACGGAGTCTTTTCTCTCCTACAGGTAGAAACGAGGATGCGGCAGAACAAGCGGCTTCAAGTAGTGGTCCATGGTCTCCAGATGATACTCTACATCTTCTCCTTCCTTGTGCCGGATCAGCACCTTGTCTGCATGGATGTGCCGTCCTAACATCCACTCTGCCTTACAGTCCTTAAAACGTTGAGAGGCTTTGGGAGAGCATGCCAGATACCTGCGTGCATGTGGAATCTGAAGGTGAGTCCACACAAAGTCATTGTACCAGCGCTCCTGGCAAACTTCCACCTCATAGAGCAGTTCCTTGGACAAGTATGGATACTCCCATCCGTACTCTGCAGCAACCTTCTGGCCAAATAGGTGTTGTAGTCTGGCCAAAGGAGGCATAGTAGCTCTGTCCCCTTCGCCAGGCAACACTATTGAGTCCGGGTGGCGAGGGACCTTGACCACATCTGGTCGGGGCATTGGTGCCCGCAGTAACAGTCTCTTTTCCCCGGTCTTTGGTACAGATGGTACCGGGGATGTAGAGGCAGGCCAGGGACAGGACCTCTCTTCAGGCGCTGGTGCCTCCACCCGGGGTGTACTTTCCCCTGTAGACATGGGTGGATCCCTGGTTCACCGGGATGAAGCGAGAGGTACTTTGTCCCAGCCCTTTTCTGCGAACAGTTTGTTTATAGCAACGTCGTCTCCCATGTCCGAGAGCGACTCCAGGTCAGAGGTGTCACACTCCTCCGCGGGTAGGTACCCTGTAGTGGAGACTGAGCTTTCACCTCTTCCCACACACCAAATCTCTCCGCCAGGCTTACCTTACCTTGAATCGGGGCGTCCGGAACTCTTGTCGACAGATCCATCCCGGCCCGGGCGTAAGCGGGCGCGACGGTCCACCACAACCGCTGGTCGGGGCTACCATACCGGTCTTTCTCTTCGATGGTGGACACTGCGAGACAGTGGTGACCGAGTCAGCATCCTCGGATTTCTCCCGTTGAGTTTTTACGACCTCCTCCACGGTCGCTGCAGTGTGCGCAGGGATGGCTGTCACAGCAGTGATTCCTCCTCTCTGAGTGGTGTTGCCTGCAGCACGGCCGGGGAAAATGGTCCTCGGTTTCTCCACCGCTGGATCCACTTCAAACAGGAACTCCCCACAGGCCTCACATCGCCCGAATGGCTTCAGTTGGCACACCAGTCCCGAACAGCCGGGACAAATCACACCCAGGGCCTCAACGTCCATGCACGAATACAGGGCGAATCGACCCCTTGGCTTTAGCTGGATCCCTGTATCTGTTACTGGAGCAGCAGCAGTCAATGTCGTGGTGGAAGGGTGAACTGGAATCCACGATGTATGTCCGAACATGGCGACCTGTTGCTGATCCATCGCACACTGCTAAGTTTTTGCGCCAACGTCCCACGTGTAGTCCTTCACACGTATTGGACTCCTCCCCTTTGCTCCAGTTCGCTGGCTTTTCTTCTTTTCTGTTTCTGAGTCACGCCCACGAACTAAGCGATGGGGGTGTGCCTGGTGGTGCAGTGCAAATAGAAGCCCCCACGTGTAGTCCCTCACACGGCTGAGCTTCCCCCTCTCCTCGCTCTTCTGCGCGGGCCTTTCCCTTCAATGGGTCATGTCCACGACTTCGAGCACAGGGATGCACTTCGGCCAATGAAGGCCTGCCTACTCGCGTAACTCCTCCAGCAGACACGTTCAATTCCGTGGTGCACAAACACTATACCGGACCCGAACCCCCACGTGTAGCGCCCTCCTCACTCCCCTCTCTGCATCAGCTCGTTTCTCTTCTTGTCTAGGGGTACCTTGGAGGGGAGGAAGCGGGGACACCACGCCTGGCCTTCACCACAGGTGTCAGTGCGGTATAAGCAAAGTTCTCTACCTTCGGGTCAGTGTTGTGCACCTAAAACCTCCACGTGAGATTACCTTGAACAATGTCCACCAGAAAAGAGCCCCACACCATTAAAGTCCAACACTCCTTTATTCTTCTTGAGTGAACAGCATAATCAGTTAGACTCCCTTGGCTTTACAGAACAGAAAAGGAGGTGTGGATGCGAGTAGGCCCAGACACAATGAACTCTCCACTTTCCTTCCTGAAAGTGGGTTGCGGTCTCCGAGCGAGGGGGGGATTTCCTTCCAGGCGGTCTCCGGTGGGAGGCTCACCTGTCACTGGCAATCTGCTGCACCCGGTCTTCAAGTGAGGAGCTCCCCCCGGTCCATTACGCCTTCCGGATTCGGGTACCCACTCCCGGGGTTCCCTAGGACCCCCTTCCCTCGCGGAACTCAGTGTTGGGCACTGAGCTCCAGACCTCCATCCGAGTACCTCACCCCAGGCCAAAGGTGCCTGGTATGGAACACGACCTCCGGCTGTCCCCTAGGCCTAGGCCGCCTAGAGGACCGACACGAACCACCGCCCACAGGCTGAAGGTGCCTGGGACTCGACCCCGTGACAAAGATGGCCGGCCCCTTTATACCCTCCCCCAGCAAGCACGGCGGGTTCCCCGCCCCACCATAACACTGCTGAGAGAGGACAAAAAGGAGACCCGGCACACAGCAATGGCTCAACCCCCAGCCCATGGCGACAGCGCCACCTGCTGGGCTGCAGGGAATTACACATCACTGGTGTCTCTGCCAGTTAAATTTACACTCGGGAAAGTACATACCCGCTACAGACTATAAACTGAAAGACTTATGAATTAATGGTTGTGGAACTAATCATCTAAGATTCCATTATTTCTTATGGGGAAATTTGCTTTGATATAGGAGTGCTTTGGATTACAAGCATGTTTCCGGAACGAATAATGGTCGCAATCCAAGGTTTTACTGTATTTTGTTCATTTATGCAGCAGTTCATAATGTATATTTTGTTTATCATATATGTTTAAACAGCCACTTGTTGTCTCCAACAGAAGTCCTCAACATATTTATAATGCAAGAGTCCAGGAACAGAGCATAGTCACCCTAAAACGGGAAGTGCCTGAAATCTGTTGTTTTATTAGGTGTTATTTTAATAAAAGACACAGATTTTAAAAATGTAAAAATTTTAAAGCTTCAATGAGATTTTGGTAATTTTGCATAAATATACCTAAACATAAGAGTTAGAAAATGTAAATATGCTGGTTTAATTAAGAAACTGATTTTCACAAGCTCATCCCCTCATTAAAAGGGACGGATGTGTACGTGTGAGAAACATCCACGCAGAAATGGTAGCAAATGCAGTGTCAAAGGAACTGATTTTAAAAACATGCAAGGTACATGCGTACAGTTAAATTATTAGGATCTGCTTGTTGCCATTTGATTCAACTTTTATACATGCACATCTGAATAATTCTAACATTTCTGATATTCATTGTTTTAGTTGCTGATGCCAACATGATTTGCTTGAATGGCTAAATGCCTCATTGCCTGCATGCTAATTATAACAGCAGTTCTGTTGTTAATGCCTAGAACCAGAAGTGCCACACTTCTGCGAGGTACGTTTTAGTTAAACTTCACAGTTTAGCATGGAAATGCATACAAAAGATACAACGTACCATTCTGTTTTTTTTATTTTTTTATTATTCTAGCATTTTTTGATTACCCTAAACCACCATATTGTGTAAAGTCATCTGGTTGCTGTTATGTGTGTATTTTATGAATACCTTAACCCTAGTTTGTGATTGATTCTGCAGCTCTAATAATAGCAGCCTAATAATAAACACAAATATTGCCTTTTTAACGCTGGGAATAATCATTATTTTTTTTCCCCAAAAATGTTTTATTTAGCATATTTAAAATTATACATACAAGACATCGGGTAGGCAGTATAACATGTACAGGTACCAAGGAATTTCACAGTGTTTAAGGCATTAGTGTTACCACCATCAATCTATGAATGCATAGTCCTGAATTCCAAGTGTAACCATGTATGTAGTCCAGCATTTACGCTCTTTTTAAAAAAATAAAATAAAATAGAAAACAAACAATTCAAAAACCCAACATTGCCTTGAAGAAAGAGGCATCATGTCCCTCCCCATCCCAAAAGGGGCTAAGACCCCTCCTTCCCTCAGGTGTCTCAATGTTGAAACTTAGAAGCATGGGTAGTAGGATATGGTGTCAAGAACCCCAGATCCCTTCATCCTCATTGTTATTGTCAGTGCATTGTACTCATACTCTCACCCTCTCGCGAAACCTCAACCGCCGGATCTTGCTCTTAATCGTGGCCACTACTCTGAGCCCCATCTTCCTCCAGTGTATTCTTTGAGTCAACCCATCTAAACCATACCTTCCTAAACTTCCCCTGGCCTGGCCTCATACGTCATCCGGTATAAAAGTACACACCCGCATTCACTACCTTTACCCACATCCCCACTGTCAGCTATTCTCCATAGATCCATCACTGAGCTATATGTTTTTGTACTCCAAAATATAAAATTGTGAGGAACAGCTTAGTATATACATTTACCTCCTCTTGGTCAAATATACCCAGGAGGCAGCTTAAGGGGGAGCATATGTTAGGTAGGTCAAAGTTATCAGATATAAACTCAGTCACCCTAGACCACAGGGGCCATATCCTAGGGCATTCCCATACCATGTGGATAAAAGTTCCTTCAACCCCCATACATTTATGACACACTGCAGAGTCTCTCTTCTTCATTCGATACAGTCTAGCCAGTGTTTAGTACAGCTGGTGGAGGTATCTAAGCTGAATCATCTTATCCGTGGAAGAGATGACAGAGACAAGATAGGTATCCAGAGCTCCCTGCCACAGCTCCTCAGACAACTCCGGTACAACCGCCACCCAGTGAGACCTGGCCCTGCCTTTCAATCCAGGGTTCCCAAGACCCAACTCCCTATAATATCTAGAAATACGTTTGGCTGGATCAAGATCAATCAGGATATTTTGTACCCTAACCTCCCCACCCCCAAACTGTGCCACAGCTGCATGATGCAACTGAGCATATCGGAAACACAAAGTCCTGGGTATTCCAAACTGTTCACTTAATTGCCTTAAACAGGTTGAGCGGCAGATTCTGCCATTTCTGCACTCTCTCCCGAAAGGTCCCTATAATCCGTGACAAATTGAGTTCCAGAAAACCAGAGATAGGGAGCTGCACCACAACCCCTAAATATTTTAACGAATTAGACAAGAGAATGGGACAGTCTGAGGAGACTACTACTGCATCATCAATGGGAAATAGGGATGACTTTTGTCGTGGAAAAATAGGTTGTATGCAGAGCACACAGCCCATTTTTCCTGTGCTAAACAGCACACACTTCATCTTAATGAAATAATGTATCTTAAACTAAAATTCACTCACCTTCCATTCTTCCCTTTCATACAAATCAAGAAACATCACCAGATTGGTCTCATCATCAAGGCCTCCCAGCAAACACTGGTCCCCTCGAGCCTCACTGCTCCTTTAATTAACTCAAAAGCATGTGACCTTCATGGGAGTGGTCATCACAGCATGTGACCTCCTCCATAGGAAGTGAGAACACAGCATCTGACCTCCATGGGAGTGGTCATCACAGGATCTCCTCTTCACACAGCAAATGTCCATATAAGGGCATCCCTCTAACAAGATGTCCCATACAATCCAATACATGAATACAACACAAGAAATATAGCTTAAAGGAATACAATAATACAATAATAATACAATAACCAATGAACACAGTTCCTGATGAGGGGAGCTTATCTGCAGGTGTATGCTCATGCCACCACCTCAATGCTGATCAGGCATACAGAGATGACAAGAGCATATATCCACTAAACCGATAATGCGTTTGCAGAGAGGTCCCACTCCGCAAACACCCTTCTCCAAATCAGGAAGTTTATCTTAACCAGCCTCAGACTGCCCCAGGCAGCTCTTTAGAGCGGGTTGCGGAAGTACTAACACTGGGTGACACTATGACAATACATATTAAATACATCTTCATAAAATTTTCCACAACAGTCCTCCCTTTTTTGTCATATGCTCCCACGTGTATTTCGATGCCTTCTTACAACTGGAAATTAATCAGTCCTTACAGTCCATACGAGTCCATAAAAAGGTAGACTCTGTTCTTCAGGAGCATGACTTATAAGGAGGACACGACATGGTGCGCTGTAGTAATCGACGATCTGTTTGTGATCCTCTGTGTCTTGTACGTGGCTCCGGCTTCGGGGCGTCTCATCAAGGAAGCTCTGGTCACGCGTCCAATCAGGCAACAGGAGCACCTTTTCACGACATAGAAAGAATAGAAATAAAAACGACATCAGTATATACTGTATATTCCCACTTCCTTTAACCATGATCCGCTGTAAAAGAAAAATTAGATCCCCCTGTAAAAGGGCTCCCAACCTTCACTAGCTATAGCTCTGGCTTCAACAGTTACATGAAGAATCCTATCCTTAATGGATGAGAATTGTTCAATCGTATCCTAAGCTCGAGCCCCCCCCCCCACCTTGTACATCCAGGAAACCATGCCCAGACCTGGTCGGGGTTGGTGAACAATTCCCTTCAAGCTGTCCCTGCCATTCTTAATTTCTCGTGCCATCAGATGTTCGCGATCGGCCACGACATAAGATGCTGGGACACCTTCACCATCACGCATGAACCTCTTGCTTTGGGGGAATTATCTTATAAGCTGCAGATCCGCATAAGCACCAAACTAAAGTTCAAACACACTTGTGGACTGCCTAGATACCCAAACCGACAAGAGGCAGAGCTATTAAAACTAACCAATTTTACCCTCTAAAAATGCATTGTTAGATTCCATTGACAAGTGTCTGTTCGGAGTCTTCACCAGTTTGTCAAAACTCCTCATACCCATAATAACATCATAAATGGCATGTACCGCTGTCATCGCTGGGGTACTAAAACTCGGTGGAGACTCAGAACAGACCTAGCAATCGGTCCTGTTCGCTTTCTGAGCTAGTCAGGAAATACACTTTAAATAATAAATTGGGATGCTTTTCATCGTTACCCTTGCTAAAATTTACTAAACAAAAAAATATATAAATAAACGAAGATACTACTCAGTCCTTTGGTGTGGTTGAGTCGCTTCTTGCAGTGGCTGGCATGGTCTCATCCCTCAAGCTTCTTTACAATGACCCAGTCACCTGGTTGGAAAGAATGTAAACTGGTTATTGTGTCAGGGTCCAGGAGTGACTCGTGAACCCTGTGGTGGACATTTTGAAGTTCATGTCACAATGATCGCACCCACCCCATCAGCCGAGAATATAAGTGACAGCTAATGAGGAAAGTACAACTCTGGTTTTGATTGACCTCCAAACAACCCTCATATGACAATAACTCAGACATCGGGACTGTGGTCACTGCATAACCTGTGCATGGCTTACAATACCTGGAACCATTGACAAAAGGTTCTTAGCATCTGGGATGGGAACCTACTTCACCAGACTGCTGCTTGCCGATTCAAATTCTATCAAAGAAAGACAGTCTTGGCACAAACTTGGTCAGAATTACAGAGGTTAACATTATTTGTTTGAAAAAAAAAACTGTCATTCTTACATTTATCACTTCTCCCCCCATTTTCTTCCTCATTAGAAACTGAAGAAAGAAATGAGTGGTGCAGGAAAAAAGAAACAATGAAATAGCTTATGATACTTTTACCTCCTTAGACTCATGTATTTATCCATATGTACAGCTGTCTACATACACCTGCTCTCTGTGTACATACACTTTCAGAAACTCCTTTGGATCTGAAAAATACTTATAAGCAAAATCATTACTCTATCCTTCATATTTAACCTGCAAAGAATGGTAAACAAAAATGACATTACTGTACATTGGTAAATTGTCAATGACATTTTTCAAAACCGATTCAAAGAAAACCCTCTGTAACTCTTACTTTTCCCGTTCCTACAAAAATACAACAGCCGCGACGTATCAGAGGATCGCCGCGATAAGTTCGAACATATTCACGCTACTACATACAAACATTCTGATACAAATGTGGGGGAGATACTTCATAGTTTCCAAAAACAAAATTAAAAAAACAAAAACAGCCAGAATTCTACCTTCACTCTTTCAGCAATAGAAAAAAATACAATGGGAAAAACATGAGAGCAGCTTGAGAACCTTGCATGGACCAGCCATACAAAGTTCAAACAAACGGGCATGACAATTAACCACCGTTCCTCATCTGAGAATCACAAAAGCGTGTACTAAACCTCCATCAACACTCATCATTACAGATTTCTGAAGCCACAGCTGAACTACATCCAAGGTAACTTTATTCTGAGGTCTCATCCTCCAGCAAAAGTACCTTCCTAAGGAGTACACCTTACTGTACCCTCTGACCAGATATGTCATCCTTTAAGGGGTCTCATGTCCGGAGCCCCAAACCCAGACCTCATGTGCGGTGCAGTTGTCTGACTGGTGCACTGCATGGACGGCACATTTGCCCATGACGATTTAAATCGCTTTTTTTGGGAATTCTGCATCCAGAGAACCCTGAGCTTTATTTTCTGTGCGGTTATGGTTTGCGCCTTTATTACCATAATTGACCCCTGCATCCCGATTATTCTACACGGCCTGAGCAGGGCTGTTAGCGTACTACTCCTCACGTTTTATGCTAATACAATCGCGCACAGGAATTCCGATTATTTTACACGCCCCGACCTGTCTCACGATATACAGCCTTCTAAACGTGTTTGTCAGACAAACTACAAAGCATCATGAAAGCCTCCACTATTCAAAACATTATGGCTTCTTTCTACCTGCATCTAGGTGTTACAACAATAATGGTGATGCCCCCCTGTTTGCTCTCTACTAGAGTTGAGCGGACACCTGGATGTTCGGGTTCGACGGGTTCGGCCGAACTTCGGAAAAAAGTTCGGGTACGGGACCGAACTTTAACCCGAACCCGAACCCCATTGAAGTCAATGGGGACCCGGACTTCTAAGGACTAAAAAGGCTCTAAAAAGGTAATGGAAAGGGCTAGAGGGCTGCAAATGGCAGCAAAATGTTGTTAACAGCATGGCAAGTGCTCTGCAAACAAATGTGGATAGGGAAATAACTTAAAATAACATAAAAAAATAATAAAAAAAAAAAATAATCTTGACCTAGGAGGACGAGGTCCATATGGAGTAGGAGGTTGAGGTGGCGGTGGATGTGGCTGTGTAGGTGGAAGCGGCGGTGGAGGAGGATGAGGTAGCCAACACTGGTTCAAAAATACAACAATGGCTGGGTAAGGCCGGTGATGTGTCGAATTCTGCCCCCCGTCAAATAGTGTCCACCCTGTACTGCGCTTGCTCAGTATGTAGGACAAGGGGATTTCGAAAATCTCCCAAGACGAACGGCGCCTGCGTGGTGAGTTCAGGTGAAGGCCACACCATCCGTGGTTCAAGCCGAGCCAAGTGAGGCCGTGCCCGAAGCATGGCGATCGAACCGAGCCCGTGAGGGGCCCTGTTACTATGTGCTACCGTATGTCCACTTGGATGGTGGGGCTTGAACCTGCACTCACAGCGCAGGCGCCGTTCATCTTCGGAGATTTTGTGAATCTCCTTGTCCTCTGTACTGCGCAAGCTCTGCGCCTTCGCAGTATGGGCCGGACACAATCCGATGGCCGGACAGTTTTTGTCACAACACCGGTATACATGTCTATTCTGCACAAGGTACGGACAAGTCCTGTGGGATCCATGCCTGGTTCATTTTAATGAACGTGAGCTTGTCCACATTGGCTCTGGACAGGCGGCTGCGCTTGTCTGTGATAACGTCCCCTGCCGTGCTAAATACACGTTCAGATAATACACTGGCTGCAGGGCAGGCCAGCACCTCCAAGGCATAAAGGGCAAGCTCAGGCCATGTGCCCAATTTGGAGACCCAGAAGTTAAAGGGGGCAGACCCGTCATCCAGTACGTCTAGGCCTGTGGACACATACTGCTCAACCATGTTGGTGAAATGCTGCCTCCTGCTAAGACGTTCCATCTCAGCTGGTGGTGCTGGTTGTTGTGGCGTGCTGACAAAGCTTTTCCACATTTCAGCCATGCTAACCCTGCCTTCTGAGGTGCTGCCGGTGCCCCGGCTGCGTTGGCGACCTCTTCCTCCTCCTCTGCCTTCGCCTTGTGCTTCCACCGTACGCCCGCTGTCAGGTGGGAATGCCACCAGAAGCGCTTCTACCAGCGTGCGCTTGTACTCGCGCATCTTACGATCCCGCTCCAGTGAGGGAATTAAGGACGGTACGTTGTCCTTGTAACGGGGATCCAGCAGGGTGGCCACCCAGTAATCAGCACCAGTTAAAATGTGGGCAACTCGGCGGTCATTGCGGAAACACTGCAGCATGTAATCGCTCATGTGTGCCAGGCTGCCCAGAGGCAAAGAAAGGCTGTCCTCTGTGGGAGGTGTATCGTCTGTGTCCTCTGTATCCCCCCAGCCACGCACCAGTGATGGCCACGAGCTGGTCTGGGTGCCACCCTGCTGTGAAAATGGCTCCTCCTCCTCCTCCTCCTCCATCTCCTCCTCCACCTCCTCCTCCTTCAGAACTGGCGTTTGTTGGTGCAGGAACCCACCCTCGTAGCCACTTGTGAAAGACTGCCCTGAAAGCCTTTGAAATGATCCCGCTTCCTCCTCCTCCTCCTCATCCTGCTGTGCCACATCCTCTTCCATCATCGCCCGAAGCGTTTTTTCAAGGAGGCATAGAACTGGGATAGTAACGCTAAGAACGGCGTCATTGGCACTGGACATGTTGGTGGAGTACTCGAAACAGCGCAACAAGGCACACAGGTCTCGCATGGAGGCCCAGTTATTGGTGGTGAAGTGGTGCTGTTCCGCAGAGCGACTCACGCGTGATTGCTGCAGCTGAAACTCCACTATTGCCTGCTGCTGCTCGCACAGTCTGGCCAGCATGTGCAAGGTGGAGTTCCACCTTGTGGGCACGTCACATATGAGGCGGTGAGCGGGAATGCCGAAGTTACGCTGCAGCGCTGACAGGCGAGCAGCAGCAGGGTGAGAACGCCGAAAGTGCGCACACACAGCCCGCACTTTCTGCAGCAGCTCTGGCATATTGGGGTAATTTTTAAGGAACCTCTGGACCACCAAGTTCAGCACATGCGCCAGGCAAGGGATGTGCGTCAAACCGGCTAGGCCCAGAGCTGCTACGAGATTTCGCCCATTATCGCACACCACCAGGCCGGGCTTGAGGCTCACTGACAGCAACCACTCATTGGTCTGTTGTTCCATGTCCCTCCACAACTCCTGCGCGGTGTGGGTTTTTTCCCCCAAACAGGAAAGTTTTAAAACTGCCTGCTGTCGTTTACCCCTGGCTGTGCTGAAGTTGGTGGTGAAGGTGTTACGCTGATCGGATGAGGAGGCGGTAGAGGATGAGGAAGCGGAGTAGGAGGAGTTAGCAACAGGAGGCAAACTGAAGCGCCCTGCAATCCTCGGTGGTGGAAGGACATGCGCCAAACTGCTATCTGCCTCAGGCCCAGCCGCCACTGCATTTACCCAGTGTGCTGTTAGGGAGATGTAACGTCCCTGACTGTGCTTACTGGTCCACGCATCCGTAGTTAGGTGGACCTTGCCACAGATGGCATTGCGCAGTGCACACCTGATTTTGTCCCCCACTTGGTTGTGCAGGGAAGGGATGGCTCGCCTGGAAAAATAGTGGCGGCTGGGCACGACGTACTGTGGGACAGCCAATGCCATCAGGCTTTTAAAACTCTGCGTCTCCACCATACGGAATGACAGCATTTCAAAGGCCAGGAGTTTTGAAATGCTGGCATTCAGGGCCAGGGATTGCGGGTGGCTAGGGGGGTACTACCTCTTCCGCTCCAATGTTTGGGAGATAGAGAGCTGAACGCTTCCATGGGACATTGTGGAGATGGTCGGTGACCCAGGTGGTAGTGTTGCTGGCAGATCCTCTGTTTGCGGGGTGGCAGGTGCCACTGTCACTACAGAGGTGGATGAAGAGGCCGAGACTGCAGCAGAAGAGGAAGCAGGAGGAGCCAGAGACCTTTCTTGGTTTTTGAGGTGTCTACTCCACTGCAGCTCGTGCTTTGCACTTAGATGCCTGGTCATGCAGGTTGTGCTCAGGTTGAGAACGTTTATGCCTCGCTTCAGCCTCTGATTGCACAGCCTGCAAACCACTCGTGTCTTGTCATCAGCACATTGTGTGAAGAACTGCCACGCTAGGGAACTCCTTGGACCTGGCTTTGGTGTGCTCGGTCCCTTGCTGCGTTGGGCAGTAGCAGACATACTGTCTAGGGGACGGACGCTCCGCTTTTGCACCCTGCTCCCTCTTCTGCTGTGCTGGTGGCTCTGTGCGACCACCGCCTCTTCCTCCAAACTACACTGGTCACCTGCATAACGTTCATTCCATGTGGGGTTGAGGACCTCATCGTCCTCCACATCATCTTCCACCCAGTCTTCACCCCTGCCCTCCTTGTCTGTCTGCACAATTGCGAAAGCAGCAGCAGTTGGCACCTGTGTTTCGTCATCATCCGAGACGTACTGCGATGGTCCTCCCATGTACTCATCATGAAACATAAGTGGTTGGGCATCGGTGCACTCAATCTCTTCCACTTCTGGGGCAGGGCTAGGTGGATGGCCCTGGGAAACCCTGCTAACAGAGTCATCGAAAAGCAGAAGAGACTGCTGCATGATTTGGGGCTCAGACTGCTTGGCTGATTTGCAAGGGGGTGAGGTGAAAGACTGATGGACATGGGTTTCAGGTGCCAACTCTGATCTTTCATCAGAAGAGTGGGTGGGAGACAATGTGAAGGAACCCGAGGCACTGTCAGCAACCCAATCTACTATCGCCTGTACTTGTCCTGGCCTAAACATTCGTACAGCCTCATTAGGCGCGACAAAATACCGCCGCAGGCTCGGTCGCCTACTCGCACCTGAGGAAGGTGTTTCACTTGTGCGTGTATCTGGCACAGATCCACCACGTCCTCTCCCTGCAACAGGAGCTCCACCAGCAGTACCACGACCGGGGCCACCACGTCCCTTTGACCTTCTCCTCATATTTTCCAAATTTAGGATGTTGCCCTAAATGGGTGTTTTTGGAAGAGCAGAACACACCCACAGTACGTAACCGCTGAATCGCACAGCTACAGAACTGCAGAAAATGCTATTCAAAAAAAATGTTGTTTTTTTAGTATGGCACAGTAGAAAAAAACTATTTAGAAATTGTTTATTTCACACACCTCCAAATATGTATAACACACTGCAAACAATTTTTTGTGCCCCTAAACGGCGTTTTTTGGAAGAGCAGAACACACCCACAGTACGTAACCGCTGAATCGCACAGCTACAGAACTGCAGAAAATGCTATTCAAAAAAACATGTTGTTTTTTTAGTATAGCACAGTAGGAGAAAACTATATAGAAATTGTTTATTTCACACACCTCCAAATATGTATAACACACTGCAAACTATTTTTTGTGCCCCTAAACAGCGTTTTTTGGAAGAGCAGAACACACCCACAGTACGTAACCGCTGAATCGCACAGCTACAGAACTGCAGAAAATGCTATTCCAAAAAATTTTTGCTTTTTTAGTATAGCACAGTAGGAGAAAACTATATAGAAATTGTTTATTTCACACACCTCCAAATATGTATAACACACTGCAAACTATTTTTTGTGCCCCTAAACGGCGTTTTTTGGAAGAGCAGAACACACCCACAGTACGTAACCGCTGAATCGCACAGCTACAGAACTGCAGAAAATGCTATTAAAAAAAAATGTTGTTTTTTTAGTATAGCACAGTAGGAGAAAACTATATAGAAATTGTTTATTTCACACACCTCCAAATATGTATAACACACTGCAAACTATTTTTTTTGCCCCTAAATGGCGTTTTTGGGAAGAGCAGAACACACCCACAGTATGTAACCGCTGAATCGCACAGCTACAGAACTGCAGAAAATGCTATTCAAAAAAAATGTTGTTTTTTTAGTATAGCACAGTAGGAGAAAACTATTTAGAAATTGTTTATTTCACACACCTCCACATATGTATAACACACTGCAAACTATTTTTTGTGGCCCTGAATGGCTCTTTTTGCAAGCGTACATTAAAGTGCAAATTTTTTATTTTTTATATTTTTTGCCCTAAACGGGTCTTTTTTTGCCCTATGGGTCTTTTGGAAAAGAGCACAATAAAGTGCCTTTTTTTTCCCCCTAAAAGTTAGATTTTCTCTGACACTGGGCTCATGGCAGTGTAAAAAGACAGCACTGCAACACAAACAGGTAAACCTATGCAGATCGCTGATTTTAATCTCTGAATCTGGACTCCTATATAATATTCTCTCTCCCTGAAAGCACCAACACAGGAACCTGGCCCTACACTACACTATCTCTCTATCTTTTCCCTCAGATTGCAGAATCAGGACTATCTCATGTATTTTTCTATCTCTCCCTAAAAGCAGCAGCAGCAGCAGCAGACTAGATCCTCTCCCTATCTATTCTGAAGCAGAGTGTCATGTGTGCTGTGTGCCTCTAGCTTATATAGAAGCTGGGTCACATGTTGCACTGACCAATCACAGCCATGCCATTAGTAGGCATGGCTATGATGGCCTCTAAGGGCACACCAGCTAATTAAAAGGTGATTGGCTGGCCCCTGAAGCATTTCTAAATGCGTAATTAGATTGCCGAACCCGAACCCGAACCCGGACTTTTGCGCAAAGTCCGGGTTCGGGTTCGGGAAAAAGCTAAAGTTCGGTACGGACCCGAACTTTACAGTTCGGGTTCGCTCAACACTACTCTCTACCCAAAACTCTATTACAGTACAAAACTTCACAAAATTGGAACAAAATATAAAACACTTTTAACCACTTAACGACCGCTCACTGTATATATACGTCGGCAGAATGGCACCGACAGGCACAATCACGTAGAGTGTACGTGATTGCCTTTGTATAGTTGGGGGGTCCAATCGGACCCCCCTTCTGTACAGTGAGCGGTGGCTAAGTGTCCGGGAGCGTTCCGGGATGAGGGGGCAGCCATTTGTTTCTGGCCACCCCCTCGCGATCGCTCCCGGCGAATGGAAATGCCCCCTCTGTCTGTGTCAGACAGAGGGAGCAGGAGGAAGTGATGTCATCTCTGGTGCGGCGCTCACATATACCGAGCGCCGTACAAGAGAAAACATCAGGTCAGTGCACACAACACTACACTGACACCAGGACACATAAGGACATAAATCGCCCCCCCAGGCCCCCCAGACACCCCAGATCACCCCCCAGATCACCCCCCCAGCCCCCAGTCACAGTGTCACTGATTGCAGTGACCATTTATTTAGTGATCACTGCAATCAGTGACATTTGTGACTGTAAAAGTGTCACCAAAGTTTAGTCTTAGGTCCAGTGTAGCCCCCTAACCCTCCCTAATAAAGGTTTAACCCCCTGATCACCCCCCAGATAACCCTTTCACCCCCTATCACCACTGTCGCTTAGCGATCATTTTTCTGATCGCTGTCTTAGCGTCAGTGATGCCGATCGGCAGCCAGTAATTTTTTTTAGGTTCGCCGCAGGTTTTTATAGCGTCAGGTACCCCAATATATTATCTAATAAAGGTTTAACCCCCTTGATCGCCCCCCAGGTAACCCTTTCACCCCCTATCACCACTGTCACTAAGCGATCGTTTTTCTAAACGCTGTCTTAGTGTCTGTGATGCAGATCGGTAGCCGGTAATTTTTTTTAGGTTCGCCGCAGGTTTTTATAGCGTCAGGTACCCCAATATATTATCTAATAAAGGTTTAACCCCCTTGATCGCTCCCCAGGTAACCCTTTCACCCCCCATCACCACTGTCGCTAAGCAATTGTTTTTCTAAACGCTGTCTTAGTGTTGGTGATGCAGATCGTAGCCAGTATTTTTTTTTAGGTTCGCCGCATGTTTTTATAGCGTCAGGTACCCCAAAATATTATCTAATAAAGGTTTAACCCCCTTGATCGCCCCCCAGGTAACTCTTTCACCCCCTATCACCACTGTCACTAAGCAATCGTTTTTCTAAACGCTGTCTTAGTGTCTGTGATGCAGATCGGTAGCCGGTAATTTTTTTTAGGTCCGCCGCAGGTTTTTATAGCGTCAGGTACCCCAATATATTATCTAATAAAGGTTTAACCCCCTTGATCGCCCCCCAGGTAACCCTTTCACCCCCTATCACCACTGTCGCTAAGCAATTGTTTTTCTAAACGCTGTCTTAGTGTCGGTGATGCAGATCGTAGCCAGTAATTTTTTTTAGGTTCGCCGCATGTTTTTATAGCGTCAGGTACCCCAATATATTATCTAATAAAGGTTTAACCCCCTTGATCGCCCCCCAGGTAACACTTTCACCCCCTATCACCACTGTCACTAAGCGATCGTTTTTCTAAACGCTGTCTTAGTGTCTGTGATGCAGATCGGTAGCCGGTAATTTTTTTTAGGTTCGCCGCAGGTTTTTATAGCGTCAGGTACCCCAATATATTATCTAATAAAGGTTTAATCCCCTTGATCGCCCCCCAGGTAACCCTTTCACCCCCTATCACCACTGTCGCTAAGCAATTGTTTTTCTAAACGCTGTCTTAGTGTCGGTGATGCAGATCGTAGCCAGTAATTTTTTTTAGGTTCGCCGCATGTTTTTATAGCGTCAGGTACCCCAATATATTATCTAATAAAGGTTTAACCCCCTTGATCGCCCCCCCAGGTAACCCTTTCACCCCCATCACCACTGTCGCTAAGCAATCGTTTTTCTAAACGCTGTCTTAGTGTCGGTGATGCAGATCGGTAGCTGGTCATTTTTTTTAGGTTCGCCGCAGGTTTTTATAGCGTCAGGTACCCCCATATATTATCTAATAAAGGTTTTAACCCCCTGATTGCCCCTAGTTAACCCTTTCACCAGTGATCACCATATAAGTGTTACGGGTGACGCTGGTTAGTTAGTTTGCTTTTTATAGTGTCAGGGCACCCGCCGTGTATATAACCCAATAAAGGTTTAACCCCCTGATCGCCCGGCGGGTGATATCAATTAGGTTTTAGCGTCAGAGAGGGTCTGAGTCACACCCCAGGCAGCGTCAGGTTAGTGCCAGTAACGCTAACACCCACGCGTGAAGCATACACCCCCCTTAGTGGTATAGTATCTGAACAGATCAATATCTGATCTGATCAGATCTATACTAGCGTCCCCAGCAGTTTAGGGTTCCCAAAAACGCAGTGTTAGCGGGATCAGCCCAGATACCTGCTGGCACCTGCGTTTTGCCCCTCCGTCCAGCCCAGGCCACCCAAGTGCAGTATTGATCGATCACTGTCACTTACAAAACAAAAACACACATAACTGCAGCGTTCGCAGAGACAGGCCTGATCCCTGCGACTCCAGTGCTGTAGGAGGTGATTTCACCACCACAGTTAAAAAAAAAAGCAAATATGCCGAAGCATTGGGGCAGCAGGGGCAGAGGAGCGATTTTGCTCCTAATGCCGCGTACATACGGTCGAAATTCCGACGGAGGCTTGCCCGTGGAAAAGTCCGACCATGTGTGTGCGGCATAACTTTTTTGCGGGAGGATGCCCCCATGCTTCGGCATATATAAATGGTGCGTGTATGCCCATCATTGGAAGTGGGTGGATGAAGGGCGGTATTCTAATGGTGGGCATACCCACCGATCAATCTCTTTTTTCGTTCAGCCAACTGGCTGCATGAAATAAAAAGATTACAATACATGTCCAACAAGGACCAGCAACGTACTGGTATGTTGCTGGACTTTGAATGTTTATACCAGAATGATGCCTGCGGGTTTAGGTATCATCTTGGTATCATTCTTTTCAGCCTGCGGCCGGCTTTCATGTAAAAGCAATCCTAGCGGCTAATTAGCCTCTGGACTGCTTTTACAAGCAGTGGGAGGGAATGCCCCCCCCGGATATAAAAAGCGCCATTGGGAAATTGGGAAAGCATTTTATCACACCGATCTTGGTGTGGTCAGATGCTTTGAGGGCAGAGGAAAAATCTAGGGTCTAGAAGACCCCAGTTTTTTCAAAAAAAGAGTACCTGTCACTACCTATTGCTATCATAGGGGATATTTACATTCCCTGAGATAACAATAAAAATGATAAAAAAATAAAATACTTGGAAGGAACAATTTAAAAATAAAATAAAAAAGCAAAATTAATAATAAAAAAAAAAGCAAAAAAAAAAAACACCCCTGTCCTGCCCTGCTCTTGCCCAATGGCGAACGCAAGCGTCGGTCTGGCGTCATATGTAAACAGCAATTGCACCATGCATGTGAGGTATCACCGCGAAGGTCAGATCGAGGGCAATCATTTTAGCAGTAGACCTCCTCTATAAATCTACTGGGGTAACCTGTAAAGGCTTTTAAAGGCTTTTAAAAATGTATGTAGTTTGTCGCCAATGCGCGTTTGTGCGAAATTTTAAAGCATGTCGTGTTTGGTATCTATGTACTCGGCCTAAGATCATCTTTTTTATTTCATCAAACATTTGGGCAATATAGTGTGTTTTAGTGCATTAAAATTAAAAAAAGTGTATTTTTTAACCCAAAAAATGCGTTTAAAAAATCGCTGCGCAAATACTGTGTAGAAAAAAAAAATGCAACACCCACCATTTTAATCTGTAGGGCCTTTGCTTTAAAAATATATATAATGTTTGGGGGTTCAACATAATTTTCTTGCAAAAAAAAAATGTTTTCATGTAAACAAAAAGTGTCAAAAAGGGCTTTGTCTTCAAGTGGTTAGAAGAGTGGATGTAAGCTTCCTAATGTTGTGTATAAAATGCCAGAACAGTTCAAAACCCCCCCAAATGACCCCATTTTGGAAAGTAGACACCCCAAGCTGAATACTGAGAGGCATGTCGAGTCCATGGAATATTTTATATGTTGACACAAGTTGCGGAAAAAACGACAATTTTTTTTTTTTTTTTTGCACAAAGTTGTCACTAAATGATATATTGCTCAAACATGCCATGGGCATATGTGGAATTACACCCCAAAATACATTCTGTTGCTTCTCCTGAGTACGGGGATACCACATGTGTGAGACTTTTTGGGAGCCTAGCCACGTACGGGACCTCAAAAACCAAGCACCGCCTTCAGGCTTTCTAAGGGTGTAAATTTTTGATTTCACTTCTCACTGCCTATCACAGTTTCGGAGGCCATGGAATGCCCAGATAGCACAAAACCCCCCCAAATGACCCCATTTTGGAAAGTAGACACCCCAAGCTATTTGCTGAGAGGTATTGTGAGTATTTTGCAGATCTCGCTTTTTGTCACAAAGTTTTGAAAATTGAAAAAAAAAAAAAATATATATATATATTTTCTTTCTTAATTTTCAAAAACAAATGAGAGCTGTAAAATACTCGCCATTCCTCTCAGCAAATAGCTTGGGGTGTCTATATTCCAAAATGGGGTCATTTGGGGGGGTTTTGTGCGATTTTGGCATTTTATGGCCTTCGAAACTGTGATAGGTAGTGAGGAGTGAAATCAAAAATTTGTGCCTAGAAATCCTGAAGGCGGTGCTTGGTTTTCGGGGTCCCGTACGCGGCTAGGCTCCTAAAAAGTCCCACACATGTGGTATCCCCGTACTCAGGAGAAGCAGAAAAATTTATTTTGGGGTGTAATTCCACATATAACCATGGCATGTGTGAGCAATATATCATTTAGTGACAACTTTTTGTAATTTTTTTTTTTTGTCATTATTCAATCACTTGGGACAAAAAAAATATATTCAATGGGCTCAACAGGCCTCTCAGCAATTTCCTTGGGGTGTCTACTTTCTAAAATGGGGTCATTTGGGGGGGGTTTGTGCTATTTTGGCATTTTATGGCCTTCGAAACTGTGATAGGTAGTGAGGAGTGAAATCAAAAATTTGCGCCCTTAGAAATCCTGAAGGCGGTGCTTGGTTTCCGGGGGGCCCGTACGCGGATAGGCTCCCAAAAAGTCCCACACATGTGGTATCCCCGTACTCAGGAGAAGCAGCAAAATGTATTTTGGGGTGAAATTCCACATATAACCATGGCATGTGTGAGCAATATATCATTTAGTGACAACTTTTTGTAATTTTTTTTTTTTTTTTTTTGTCATTATTCAATCACTTGGGACAAAAAAATAAAAAATTCAATGGGCTCAACATGCCTCTCAGCAATTTCCTTGGGGTGTCTACTTTCCAAAATGGGGTCATTTGGGGGGGTTTTGTACTGCCCTGTCATTTTAGCACCTCAAGAAATGAGATAGGCAGTCATAAATTTAAAGCTGTGTAAATTTCAGAAAATGTACCCTAGTTTGTAAACTCTATAACTTTTGCGCAAACCAATAAATATACGCTTATTGACATTTTTTTTACTAAAAACATGTGGCTGAATACATTTTGGCCTAAATGTATGACTACAATTGAGTTTATTCGATTTTTCTTATAACAAAAAGTAGAAAATATCTTTTTTTTTCAAAATTTTCGGTCTTTTTCCGTTTATATCGCAAAAAATAAAAATCGCAGAGGCAATCAAATACCATTAAAAGAAAGCTCTATTTGTGGGAAGAAAAGGACGCAAATTTCGTTTGGGTACAACATTGCATGTCCGCACAATTTACAGTTAAAGCAGCGCAGTGCAAAATTCTGAATTCACCTCTGGTCCTTTAGCTACCAAATGGTCCGGGGCTTAAGTGGTTAAACGCCAAAATACTTTCCATTTTCCTTCCAAGCTCAAATCTCACTGCCCAACCTTTCAGAAAACCCCAAACGCCTCCCACCAACTTCCTGCTGATACATAAATGCTGAAAAGAACTTCCTGTGGCATGCTCATCTCTCAAAAAAACAAAACTGGTTTATTTACATATTAACATACAGGAAGAGGGAGGGGAGGGGGGAGCCTAGCCCCATCGCCTTGTCTATCAAGACACCAAAACAAATCCATGGCTAAACATCATATATATTTCAACAATTAAAAAAAAAAAACTTTGTCAAGGAAATGATGGAACAAACCCCCCCTTTCAAATGGGAGGGAATCCCCCCTGACCCACACATCCTCTGGAGGTCAAACCACAATTTTCAAGACCTACAAAAACAATGAATTGCCTTCTGGGAAACTCCCAAATATTTAAACATAATAACACACACCACCGTACAAAAACTCAGTTAAAGTTAGTCTTACAATCTATCAAAATTCAGTGTAAAGTAGAGATTTCACCTAAAACCGAAATTCAATACAAAAACCGCTCATACACTGCAAAGTAAACTAATCCACAATAGCTTATATTCTCATAAATGAAAACAGAGAAATCCCCATCCTAACACCATCTGCATGGAGTTTGCATGTTCTCCCTGTATCTGCGTCGGCTTCCTCCCACACTCCAAAGACATGCTGGTAGGACAACCAGATCCTGTACATAAATGGGCCCCATCATGTGCATGTGTCCGCAAGCATGTCGGGACCCCTCGGAGTAAGACCACGCCATATCAAGATACCACTCTAATCTACTCAACTCAAGAGGTGATGCTTAGAAAAACTATTTAAACTAGCAAATTTAACATTAAACAAAAACAGCCTCTCAGTATGTCACCCCGGTGTCTCACTACTCTGGGACGACCCACAGGCCAAACTGTATAAAGTGAAAAATCCCTCAAAATGTGTGTTCTCCCGGATAAAAACGTTAACAAGAACTGCACCTCTAAATCACCTTTTTAAAACAGGACAGACTGCACTACACACACACAAAGGAATTGGAGCAGCTTCCTCTCTAGAATGACCCACAGGACCAACGACACAAAATCCTTACACTGCCTCTCAAGATGGCCGACAAGCCACATGGACAACAACAAAATGGCGCCATTAACGCATGCAATGCAGTTTTTGATTTCGCCAAAATCAGCACAAACTTCCCTACTAGCCAAAAACTGACAAACATGGGACATCAAATGAACACTTAAATATAAAACACAAGATCACATGGGTTCCCACACACAAAGGAAAACAAAAATGGTCTCCACCAGATTCCAACACAGAAAAGACCACACTACTCAATTCGCACCAAACATCAAAATCTGCCCCAAAGGCTGTGAAATTCCACCAGCAAGATAGCTGACGAATGCCACAGCACGGTCACATGGTATCACACCCAAAGGAAAGGTGGCTGCACGTTCCCCTTATAGGATGACTCACAGGCTAAGGAGAAACTGCGCCTCAAGATGGCAGACAAACCACATGGCCAACATGGCCACCAAATGCAGTTTTCCTGCCAAAACCAGGATCTCTTCCCTAGAATCTTTCTCTACAAAGCCATACACCTGAGACATCACATGAGCACTTACCAACATTAAAACTTTTCTAAATGACCATCAAAATCCACTGAAAAATTTGTGTCTTGAGTCGGCTACACATTCTACAAGGCTCATGCAATCTCCACAAACACTCATAAACATTGAGATTCACACTCAATCATAGACACACACTTTCCACTACTTCAACTCAGACCCTTTGGCCAACTAAACAGCACATTCAATAAATGTTAGTTACATGCACAACATTAAAACACTCTTTTCTCTACCTAAAGTTCATATACACACTGTGGCATCAGCTTCCATAACAAGCCGTCGCACAGACATACAGTGATTCTTGCATGCTTTCTCAGAACATCAGATCATCTCTCCTGCATTGTAAGCAGTGGGCTGCCCTTCCCCCAAGCCACATGGCACACAAACGATCATCCACTTACAAACTGCTCAGTGCAGGCTGCACTAAATAATCCCACAGCTATACCTACATTTCATACACAATATTCAGTTTCCATACATACACAGAGAGTCACCAACTTTCGCCATTGTAGATAGCCATGCTGGCTCCCCTCCCCAACCAAAGCACATGGCTGATGGCTCAATGCAGCGGCCATCTTTAACAATGCAGCAGCCAAGAGCACACAGGTTCAATCTCACTCATGGGGACATGTGTTCTGCATCAAACAAACAAATCACATACAGTCTATATTTCTCATTTGGTTACACTCTTACAGCCCGCAGCTTCCCCACACAAACATCCAGGCACACCTAGGCACATACGATCGGATTCACAGACATACGATTTCTCTCCCAACAAAATCACACACACACACACGATACAAATTCACTATACAGGAATATGAGGTGAGGCAGGCGTTTAAGGCTATAAATGCGAGGAAATCATCAGGTCCAGACAGAATCCCAGGGAGAGTAGTTAAGGCCTGTGCTGATCAATTAGCTGGAGTCTTTGCCAAGTTCTTTAATCGATCACTATCATCTGCTGTTGTTCCGGCATGTTTAAAATCAGCCACTATTATTCCAATTCCAAAGAAGTCAACTGTGGGAAGTTTAGACAATTATAGACCAATAGCACTGACCTCAGTACTAATGAAGTGCTTTGAGAGGTTGGTCTTGAAATATATCAAAACTAGACTACCGGGTAGTTTAGATCCTTATCAGTTTGCGTATAGGGCAAATAGAAGCACAGAAGATGCAATAGCTTTTGCGCTGCATGGGGCACTTGGACATCTGGAGCATTCAGGAAATTACATAAGGATGTTGTTTATAGATTACAGCTCTGCCTTTAATACCATCATTCCAGATCAGTTGTTTGAAAAAATGCAAAAACTGGATCTGCCCCCCTTTATTTGTTTTTGGATAAGGGATTTTTTGGTCCATCGCTCACAGGTGGTCAAATTGGATAAGTTTGTTTCTTCCAAGCGAGAAATAAGTACTGGAGCACCACAGGGTTGTCCCTTTCTCTATGCACTGTACACACATGACTGCACCCCCTATTATGAGACCAATAGTATAGTTAAGTTTACCGATGACACTACCGTAATCGGTTGTGTCACTGGAGACGATGAGGAGCAATACAGGAGAGAGGTTGATAGGATAGTGGAATGGTGTACAGCAAATAACCTGATCCTAAACACAGGGAAAACAAAGGAACTGATTGTAGATTTCAGAAGGAACAGACCCGAACCAGCACCGCTTTTTATTAAAGGCGTGTGCGTGGAGCTGGTCTCTACCTTTAAGTTTTTGGGAACATGTATTTCTGAAAACTTATCGTGGACAATCAACGTTAAAGCCATTATTAAGAAATCGCAACAGCGTTTATATTTTAATGAATTAGACAAGAGAATGGGACAGTCTGAGGAGACTACTACTGCATCATCAATGGGAAATAGGGATGACTTTTGTCGTGGAAAAATAGGTTGTATGCAGAGCACACAGCCCATTTTTCCTGTGCTAAACAGCACACACTTCATCTTAATGAAATAATGCATCTTAAACGAAAATTCACTCACCTTCCATTCTTCCCTTTCATACAAATCAAGAAACATCACCAGACTGGTCTCATCATCAAGGCCTCCCAGCAAACACTGGTCCCCTCGAGCCTCACGGCTCCTTTTATTAACTCAAAAGCATGTGACCTTCATGGGAGTGGTTATCACAGCATGTGACCTCCTCCATAGGAAGTGAGGACACAGCATCTGACCTCCATGGGAGTGGTCATCACAGGATCTCCTCTTCACACAGCAAATGTCCATTTAAGGGCATCCCTCTAACAAGATGTCCCATACAATCCACCACATGAATACAACACAAGAAATATAGCTTAAAGGAATACAATAATAATACAATAACAATACAATAACCAATGAGAACAGTTCCTGATGAGGGGAGCTTATCTGCAGGTATATGCTCATGCCACCACCTCAATGCTGATCAGGCATACAGAGATGACAAGAGCATATATCCGCTAAACCGATAATGCGTTTGCAGAGTGGCCCCACTCCGCAAACACCCTTCTCCAAATCAGGAAGTTTATCTCAACCAGCCTCAGACTGCCCCAGTCAGCTCTATAGAGCGGGTTTGCGGAAGTACTAACACTGGGTGACACTATGACAATACATATTAAATACATCTTCATAAAATTTTCCACAACACTTTGCCCAGTTAATTCGAAATCCAGAATAGTCTCCGAACTCCTGCATCAGCCCGAAGGCCGCCCGAGAGCGAGGGACCTGGATCCTGCAGATACAAGAGCATGTTATCTGCATAAAGGGACACACGTTCCTCAAACTCTCCCATTCGAAGACCAGTCATGCTAGTACTATTCTTTGGCCAGAGCAAAGAGGAGGGGAGACAGTGGGCAGCCCTGCCTAGTCCCACAGGATATAGGTAAGGGCTCTGATATAATACCGTTAACGGTTCCAACGGTTCTGTATACAGTAGCTTCACCCAGGAGATGAAGACAGGCCTGAAGCTGAAGGATTCTAGAAGGCAGAACAAGTATGCCCCCTACACTGAATCAAAAGCCTTCTTAGTATCTAAAGAGGCCACTACCCTTGTCCCAGAGTTGTCATGTTCAGTTTAAAGGTTTACAAAAAGTCTCCTGACATTCATCTGGGCACATCTCCCCTGAATAAATCCCATCTGGTCCGCATCAACCAACTTTAGGATAACTGTTTGTAGTCGCCCTGCAAGAATTTTTGCTAGAATTTTGGTATCCACGTTCATTAATGAGATCGGACGGTATAAGTCACACTCCCGAGGATCCTTTCCTCCTTTAGGGTACAAAACCACCAATGCTTCTCTCATAGAGAGTGGCAATCTACCATCCGATCTAGCCGCTGTAAAAACTCACAGCAGGAGTACACTACTCCCGAAAGTGTGGTACCACTCCGAGAGGAGACCATCAAGATCTGGAGATTTTTGAGGAGCAAAAGAAGGGATCGCCCCCTCCACCTCCGCTACAGTGATAGCCACTTCTAAAGAAGCACTGTCTTTGTTCGTCAACACAGGTAATTTGATATTAGCTAGATAGGTTTCCAATCTTCTCCTCCCGCAGTGGCACACGACACATAAAGCTCCTTATAAAATTGAGCAAAGATTTGCAGAATGTCAGCCGAGTCACACAACTCAGATCTGTGCCTATCACGAGCACTTTTTATATGCCAGAAGTTTGCTATTCTTGTCCCCAAACTCAAAGATGCGCCTCCTCTGTGCAAGTCTAAGTTTTGTGGTCCAGTCAGTCAGAGCAGCACGGTATTCCCAAGTTTTGTCCTGTTGGTTCAGCAGTCTTTCCCTTGTGGGCCCCCTAACATATTCCGCTTCTGCTAGAGACACCTCCGTCTCTGTCACGAAGGGCAACCCAGCTTGCTATATGGCGGCGCTTCAGCATCCACGCACATGCGCGGTAACGGCACTTCGGCACGCGTGGGTGCGCGCCTGCGCAATAGCGGTGCTTCGGCATTCGCGCGTGCGCGCATGCGCGGCAACGGCGCGCAGGAGTGCTCGGGAGCGCGCGGTGACACTGCTTGGCGCCAAACTGGGGGCTATTTAAAGGGGCTGAGGCCTGGGCTCCTTGCTGTCTGGTCTACAGCGTCCTCTAGACCCATCTGTAACCTGCTATCACTCTGCTGACCTGTTCCTGTGACCCGGCTTGTTCCTGACTTCTCCTGCCTGCTGCCTGCCCTCTGACCCCTGGCTTGTCTGACCTTGCTTCTGCCTGTTCCTTGGACTATCCGTTGCCAGCCTGTGTATGACCCGGTCTGAACCACGACTCTGCCTCTGCCTCTGGAATTGTACCCGATCTGCCAGCCTGTGTGTGACTCGGCCTGTTTGGACTTGTCTGTGTCCTGTACTATAGGACACCTTCCCCGCTGCCTTCAGTCCTACTCCACCTGTACCTGTGTGCCCAGCCTGCCTGCCGCTCCAGCCTCCTGCTGCCGCTGACTCCCGCACAGAGTCTCCTGAAGTCCGGCTCCATCCAGCACCAGTGTTCCTGCCAGGCACTTGTGCGACTCTGCACTCCCGAGCTCCCTGTTCCCACCATCAGGGGTTCCGGAGTAGGAGTTGCAAAAGAAGCCGCTCCCTGCATTCCAGGCTCACCATCAGGTACGTGACAGTCTCCTTATTCTGCACCGTAGATGCCAACTGTTTTTTGAACCCGCTCGCTTTAAAAGCCTCCCACTGAAGGAGATTAGACCCAGTATCCCTGTTTTCAACCCAGAAAAGCTTGATAGCTTCAGTACATTTAATCTTCACATATCCCTCTTGTAAAACCAACTAGCTTCCATTTGCCAATGATGGATCCCCGGTTTTGGCCCCAGATTGAGATCCAGCAGCATGGGCGAATGGTCAGAAAGAGCTCTAGGCAAATATGTCACTTTCCTGACCAGCTCCAGGCCTTCCACTTCAGCAAGGACAGTGTCTATTCTGGATAGCGTCTTATGCGTTTCAGAATAGCAGGAATACTCCTTAGCATCTGGATGTGGAAAACGCCAAACATCTCAGAACCCATATGCAGACAACCATCCCGCTAGGGGAGCCAAGGCTCCAGATGGCGCATCCAGTCTATCCATGGCTGAGTCCGCCATGCATTAAAATCTCCCAAAATGAAAATATTCCCTTCTGCTATCTCATATGTGGCCTGTAACATATCATCCAAATGAGACAAAGAGAAGGGAGGAGGTACATATAAATTCACAAATGTCAGGAACCTATTCATCACCTTCACCACCAGAATACCATATCTACCTTTACCATCAGTCTTAACTGCATGTATGGAGATGGGCATAGTTTTAGTGACCAGTGTAGAAACCCCCTGGCATAGGAAGAGAAACTGGCATGGTAAAACTCCAGCAACATGGGCCCTCTTCAGAGAGAGAACCCTGGAACCCTAAAAATGAGTCTTTTGCAATAGGATCAAGTGTGGTTTATATTTTTTAATATATTCAAAGACCAAGGAACGTTTGAATTTGGAATTAAGGCCTCGGACGTTTTAGGCCACAACCCTAAGACTCACCTCCATTGCAAATGATCATCAGACAGACGGTCTCCTGAGCATAGAGAATCCAGTCCATATAGAAAAAGATTTGTCCCAACAGAGAAAACACCCATAATCCCCCCACCTCCCTCCCCGCACCCAGCCCCAACATGCCAGGCACTTTGATCCTATAACTGTTAAGCAAGAAAAGGAAACGGATGTGAGACTTAGTGAAGCCTCACAGGACCCAGCACCGTCCTAGAGTTCAGTCTATGAAAAGTAACTTAGAGAAAAAAATAAAAATCCTTGCAGTACATAGAACAGTCCGCAGGCTCCCAGTATGCAGAAGTATAGCTGAGCAACAAAAGAACTATATAAATTTATAGCATCTCAGTCAGTCTGCTGGACTGCCAGTGAATCAGATCAATGGAACTAAGGAGGAGAAAAAAACAGAACTTCCACACAGACTTCCTCAGATCTGGCAGATTTCTTCCGTGAACCTAGCCAAATTTCAAAAGTTGCTAATTATTCCCACCCCTCTGGGGCGACCCCGGGCATCCAACCATCCTGAAGCCTCAGTAGCAGTTGTAAAGAAATAGACTTTCCCATTATCCACAATGTGCAGTTTACTATGTACTATAGATCAAATTCAAATCTCTAAGGCTTCACTGGCTGAAAAGAGGCCCTCTGTTTCTGAGTGGCAGCTGAAAAATCTGAATAAATGGAAATCCGATAGCCATTAAACTCCAGCTCGGGGCCTGTCCTGACCCCTTTCAGAATATTCTCCCAGTCACGGAAATGCAGGATCTTTGCTATCATAAATCTGGTAATTGCTCCCTTCAGTGGGGCTCGACCTGGAACACGGTGAGCCTGTTCAATAGCAAACATATTAGTAAAAGTACCAGGAGCCATGTGCTCTTTAAGCCAGCCCTCAAGAAATTCCTCAGGGTGTCTCCCCTCCACTCCCTCAGGGAACCCCACCAACCGAATGTTATTCCTTCTCATGCGATCTTCCATGTCGGTCATCTTTAAAGTGTGTTCAGAAAGGGTTTTCTTTGCCACCTGAACAGCAGTGTCCAGAGGCCTTACAATATCTTACAGGGAGGCAATACAATGATCTGTAGCCTGAGCCTTTTCTCTGAGTTTCTGCATATAATGCTTCATGAATAAGAACTCCAGTTTAACTTCCCCAAAATTATCAATAAGCTTGTTCTGACAGCCCTATAAGGGATGGTTCATCCTCCTCCTCCTCTTCCCTGCCAGATCTGCTCATGCGGGTATCCAGCCTGTCCAGAGATCCCCCTCTGCACTTTAAATGAGCCCTCTGAGGTCTGGAACTCTCCCGGTCCAGTGGGGGAGACGCTGATTGAGCAGCCTCCCCAATTCTCAGCAGCACTGGCCATTCTTCTTCCTCCTCCCGGTCACCAGTGCCACCTTGAGAACCCCAAGCAAAGCGGGCCAGCCGTTCACCCCGTGTTTTGGGCCAGGGTGGCCCGTATTTCACCATCCGCGGAGGTACCCGTGAGGTTCCTGCACTCATACCCCAGCAGTCCAGGGGAAAAATCTAGCGTTTTGCTCACAGGATCAATTCAAAATCAAAAGACTGCAGAAGGAGCTCTGTCCATGCGATCCTCACATGCTGCACACTGGCTCCGCCCCTCAATCGTTCAATTTTTACTATGGATACAACAGTGGATCTTCACTGTTGGAGATCTCTTTCCACTCATCATATAGCTGCTATGAGCTGAGCTCTCTGGTTTTAATTTCTGAAGTACATTCTACATTCATTTTTATAGAGGGTTTATTTTTATAAAATAGAAAAGGTTTTCATTTTTATAGAAGACCATTTACTACAGGAAGATGGACCAGGAATGTCAGCTCACAGAACATGCTTGAGGTGACTGTAGCTGTATTGGTACTTACATATTAGCAGTAGGAGTACTGCTTGAACCTTAAAAGAACAGAAGACACCGGGAAAGTTTTTGTCCTAACAATTTGTCCAGTTACACCTGGAAAGTTTGTCCTGAAAGTTTTTCCGGGTACACCTGAAAAGTTTGTCCTGAAAATGATGTTAGTAAAAGTAAATAAAGTATCATGGACAGTACTCAACTGTTTTAACTCAAATAACAGAATGGTTGTTGTAGCAGCTAAGCTTGTTGAGTCAACAGACAACAATAAAGTCTAGGTGTCATGGATATGCAGTAGTGTTTGTCTGTCAGCTTACCTTCCTTCCCATGTGTTCATCTTAGAGGCCTGAGCCCTTTCACCTGGCTTCCTTTATAATCTCCTCCCAGCCAGACTCCACCCCAGGCCCTATCACAGAACACTATATTAACCTGTGCACTGCAAGCCTGCTTTGCTGATCAACGTGTTTGTTAGGCATTGTGTGTTTGGGTTCCTGCCTGCCGTGTGCTACGTCTGTCTCTCTGTTACATATTTGGCTTGTCCCCGACTATCCCTGTCTGCTCGTGACCCTTGACCTTCGGCTCGTTCTTTCGTTATCCTTGTCTGCTTGTGGCCCCTGACCTTCAGCTTGTTATTCGGTTCTCTCATATCTTGTGCTGCTGCTTCCCCTCTTTTCCCCTTATCCTACGGGGCGTGAGCTAGGAAACTCCAGGGGCCGCGACCTGGTCCCAGCCTGCAGCATAACATCCTCACCACTAGAGGCCCTGGAGAAGACCTGCTGGGTCTTAGACTCCGCGCCCTGGGGAATCTTGGCTCTAGCTTCCGTTAGGATCCCGGTTGTGCTCCTCTGGTCCCGCTTTCCACAACCACCCAGTTTCCTAACCACAGCAGTCAGCCATAGGGTTCACTACCTCGCGGTGCACTCCTGTCCCCCTACGGTGTGCATCTGTCACCTGGCCACAGGTGACCTTGACAGTTTGATCAGCCATGAACCCGGCTGACATCCCGTTACCCGTGGATGATCCGTTGCAGGGCATAGTTTGCAGACTTGAAACCCAGGAATCGAATCAGACTCAGGTGATGCGATTCCTCCAGGATCTGGCTTCTCGCTTTGAGCAGCTTCAGGCCTCCTTGGGAACCCTGAATCCGCAACCTCAAATACAACCAGCGGCTGCACCTATTGCACCAGTCGCAGCCACACACTCACTACAACTGCCAGCTCCGTCCCGTTTCTCTGGGGACTCCAAGGCTTGCAGGGGGTTCCTTAGCCAATGCACAATTCATTTTGAGCTCCAGCCCCAAAACTTCCTGTCTGATCGGGCTAAGGTAGCCTATATCATTTCCCTCCTCTCTGGTGAAGCTTTAGCCTGGGCAGTCCCTCTGTGGGAACTGAATGATCCAGTGGTTTCTAGCCTGTCTGGCTTCTTGAAACTTTTTCGGAATATCTTCGAAGAACTGGCTCGTGTCTCTTCAGCGGCCAGCGCCCTTTTACGTCTCCGCCAAGAGTCTGCTTCTGTGGGACAGTATGCCCTTCATTTCCGCATACTGTCGGCTGAGTTGAGCTGGAACAATGAGGCCTTAGTCGCAACCTTTTTGCATGGCCTGTCTGATAGAGTGAAGGATGAATTAGCAGGAAGAACCATCCCCACTGATCTGGCCGGCGTTATCTCCTTGTGTAACCAGATCGATATTCGCTTTCAGGAGAGGACCTTAGAAAAGCAACGCCAGCACTCCTTGGTTCTTAGTCAGCCTGAGCTCCCCTCTCTTCGACCCGTAGAGCATCTCCTACCAGCTGAGGAACCCATGCAGCTGGGTCGGACCAGGCTATCCCCGAGGAACGTGCTAGGCGCAGAACTCTTGGTCTGTGTCTTTACTGTGGGGGCAAAGGTCATTTTCGTGACACTTGCTCTCTTTGTCCAGAAAAACGTTCGGGTCCACTTCATCTGGAAAGTGGAGTATTGGACCCAGAAATATCACCTTCCCCTTCTCGTCTTCTGCTTTCTGTGTTCCTTCATGTTGGTGCTTCTTCTCATTCGGTCTCAGCATATCTGGATTCCGGAGCCGCTGGTAATTTTATGGACTGGGAAATCGCATCGTCCATGAGACTTACACTTTTTCCCCTCACCACACCATTGGTGGTCTTGGCGATTGATGGTACTGTTCTCCCAGGGGGACCTATCCGCTTCCAGACCCTCCCTGTTAAGATGTCGGTAGGGACACTCCACCAGGAGTGGATATCCTTCCTTATCTTACCCAAGGCCTCAACGCCTATAATTTTGGGTCTCCCATGGTTACAGCTCCGTTCTCCTCATGTGGACTGGACTACTGGACAGATCCTGGCTTGGTGGATCCTCCTGTTCCTCGTCCTGCCTACCCAAGGTTGCCCCCTGTGAATCTGAGCCGGTCATTCATTCCAGGTTGCATAACCATTTACATTTCTCTGTCCCTAACCACCCTTGGACGCACAGCCAGGCTAGCTTGTCTACAAGTCCTGCAGTCGCTACGTCTTGCGATGCGATTCAGGTAGTCGCTACACCTGACTCAGCTATTCACTCTGCCTCTGTATTAGTTATGCCAGTCCAGCCCATGCCCAGTGAGCCTCCTACTTTTTCTTGTTCGGGACATTCTGCTTGTCCTTCAGCTATTCAGTTTGACTCCGGCGACATGTCACCTTCTAACCAACCTGACTTCAGGGTTCCACTGACATCTGCCCAGTCTGATGGTCCTGTGCAAGATGACCAGTTCCCCTTTAAGGGTCTAGGGGACCCTCCTCAGATTCCTGTTGATCCTCTCATGCCCTTGCTTATTCCTAGAGAGCCTTTGGTCCTCAATAGATCTTCTTGTCATCTCCCTACCTCGTTTTCGGTCTCTGAGGATAATCTTAAGTACGAGGTTAGACAAGTTCTGGATTCTCTGCTCTGCAGAGGCATTCTTCAGTACCTTGTGCATTGGAGAGGTTTTGGTCCTGAGGAGGCGTCTTGGATCGCTGCATCTGATGTCGCTGCACCTCATCTGTTGAGAAGGTTTCATCAGAGATTTCCCTTTAAGCCTGGGCCCAGGCGGGGGAGGGCCCATAAGAGGGAGGGTACTGTCATGGATATGCAGTAGTGTTTGTCTGTCAGCTTACCTTCCTTCCCATGTGTTCATCTTAGAGGCCTGAGCCCTTTCACCTGGCTTCCTTTATAATCTCCTCCCAGCCAGACTCCACCCCAGGCCCTATCACAGAACACTATATTAACCTGTACACTGCAAGCCTGCTTTGCTGATCAACGTGTTTGTTAGGCATTGTGTGTTTGGGTTCCTGCCTGCCGTGTGCTACGTCTGTCTCTCTGTTACATATTTGGCTTGTCCCCGACTATCCCTGTCTGCTCGTGACCCTTGACCTTCGGCTCGTTCTTTCGTTATCCTTGTCTGCTTGTGGCCCCTGACCTTCAGCTTGTTATTCGGTTCTCTCATATCTTGTGCTGCTGCTTCCCCTCTTTTCCCCTTATCCTACGGGGCGTGAGCTAGGAAACTCCAGGGGCCGCGACCTGGTCCCAGCCTGCAGCATAACATCCTCACCACTAGAGGCCCTGGAGAAGACCTGCTGGGTCTTAGACTCCGCGCCCTGGGGAATCTTGGCTCTAGCTTCCGTTAGGATCCCGGTTGTGCTCCTCTGGTCCCGCTTTCCACAACCACCCAGTTTCCTATCCGCAGCAGTCAGCCATAGGGTTCACTACCTCGCGGTGCACTCCTGTCCCCCTACGGTGTGCATCTGTCACCTGGCCACAGGTGACCTTGACACTAGGCATATCTTTCCTGTGCTTAAAATAAAAAGGTTTTGGTTGAATTCACATTTAATATGCCTTTCTGTCCTAAGTGATTCTAATTGTTTTCCATGTTTCACAATTCTCTGTATACCTTTTAATTGACAGTGCATGTAATGATTGTTTTCGAAATAATCGTATTATTCAGAACACCATGTCGCTGCCTGTTGTGGCAAAATGAAATGCCAGAAAGCTTTGGATATCTGTCATAAACACATTTCACAAAACAAACAAGCGAGCGGGAAGAAGACTGGAGAGTATCCATGACTTTATGTGATGCAGCTGTACAAAACTGTATTGCATTGTATAATTATAAGAAAAATAATCTACATTTTAATCAGTGTTGGACAAATGTACCCAAGTTCATTGCTTTATTTTTTATTCGGATGATGTCATGTCCCTGTCAATCCATTATGCTGCTGTTGTAACTCTGACCAGAAATGTCTGGCTTGTACTCAGGCAATACACTGCCACAATTTTAACTCAGTTCTTGTAATTCCAGGCAAACTTAATTACTTCTTAAGCAAACACGAGGTTAAGGTATGAAAGCAGTTGGAAAGGTCAGAGATTCATTATAACTGTGAAAAGCATAAAGGCATTTATGTTTGGTAAACAAATAGCTCTGATAGTAATAATAATTCTAACTATTAAACAGCGAGAAGATACAAAATCAACCTTTCTTTAGCTGAAATTCAACTTTAAAATTATACCACTGTTTATTGATATAATCTTTAAAAGCAATCTAAACCCTATGGATGACATTTAGTTTTTATAATTCATTGTTTATTATAAACAACTGACATTTATTTGTTATAAATAATGTCGTTTTCACTTTTTTTCATCTTTTTGCATCTCATTGCTAATACTCTCCACTGGGTCTTTCAGCCACTTCCTGCACTTACTCCAGTATTGGTTTCATGTCATTGCTCTAGATCAGCTTCTTAAAGCGGTTGTATACTCTGTATTTGAACTTTTACCAACAGGTAAGCCTATAATAAGGCTTACCTGTAGGTAAAAAGAATATCTCCTAAACCTGTATGGTTTAGGAGATATTCCCCTCGCAATGAGCCGCTGACTGCAGCGGCACATGCGCAGCGGGGATTCTCGGCTAAAGCCCGGCAGCCGCCGGACCTTGCTGGCGCGCGGGAGTGACGACATCGCCACTCCAGCCACTCACAGCGCTGGAGCGGCGACACGCTGAGGCAAGATGACATCTCCCTCGGCGTGGACCAGGTAAGTTACCGACGCCTCGTTCTAAGGTAAGTATTTCATAATGAGCTAGTATGCGGTGCATACTAGCTCATTATGCCTTTTGCCTTTTAGGTATGTTAAAAAAAAAAAAGCAGCAGCAGCAGGTATACAACCGCTTTAATAGTATCAAAAGTGGACCATGTCTACGTAATATGTGTCAGTATGGCCACGTTTAAACTCAAGCAGTGGCACATGTGACAGTTGGACAACACAGGAACTCAGTTGTCAAGGAAGTTGTCATAGCATAACAAGAAAGGCCTGTCAGGGTAACTAGGCATTATTTTAATGTACCTACATATTTAAAACAATTGAAATTTTTTTTTTTTCAAATTACATTAGATTTATGTATATCCAACAGTTTATTTGTGCTTTTTTTTTTAGTTTTGGACTCACATAGGTGTGAGAGGATAATTTCCCATTGCATCTCCAGATCAGGTATTGAAGGGAAATCTCCTCAATGGCACACAAACAGCCGAGAAAAAACTGATAGGTGTTTTAACACTTACCTACTATGGGGTTTATTTACTAAAAGAAAATTTGAAAGGAACATTTCTCCCAACCAGAACACGTTTCAGAGACAAGTCACGCCTTCTTCCTCAGCCAATGGGGAACACAAGACAAAGAGAAGTATTTATGGCTGCTGACAATTAACCCTCACAGGAGTGCTTGGCTGAAGTAGCGATGGAGCCGAAGGAGAAATACTGCTCCTGTGTGTGTGTACTGAATATATTATAAAATTGTTAAAAAATTAAGGATATATGAATAAATGTGTGGTTATATATCGGTGTATGGATTCCTTCTATGTTTAGAGATGGAAAATTATACATTTACTGTATAAATCAAATTTTAATTGAAAATAGGATATAACCAGAAGCAAAAAAAGGGGGATGGGGTGTATCCTGAAAGAAACATATGTTGTTTTATATTTACTCATTAAACTGTTTTACGCTATTGGCCGCCTGGCGCCTCTCTCCACCTCCCCTCTTTTGTTTCAATGTAGGTCCCATAACCTCAGAGCAGGTTTCCAATGGATACTACAGACATTTCTCATAGTTTTTTTGTCTCTCATTATCAACCAGACGTAGTATATAAGAGACATGTTTCATATATAGGTGCATATAGGTGCATAACTATTTTCATTTCCACAATTCTGGACATTTCATTCACCATCTTTTGGACCTTTTATTAGACAAGCTAGGGCAGCGATGGAAATTTCTGTTTGAGAGGTTACACAGGAGCCTGCAAAAGTATTGATCCACTAATCGTGAGTGTAATGTCAAGCTCCTGCAGACACTTCCTACAGCTTTGTGCCTGTCCCTCTATGGGCTTTCAGTTTAGGAGCTGCAAGAAGTGTCAATAAACTAAGAGTGTGCAGCGGCAGGCGGGACTTGTAGCTTATCCATTTACAAATCTCTTTAAACGAAAAACCATGCTGTTGTGGGGGTGGATGTGGTCTTTTAACTAATAATGCTGGCAAAAAAATCATCAATGCTTGCAGCTAATTATTGACACCCTATAGCATGATTTACCACCTATGCTTTTCTTCTTCTCTTTCTCCTCCCTCTAAAAGCGCATTGTAGAGGTTTTATTTAGTTAAATCTGCCAAATGTACCCTATCAGCTCAATTTCCCTATTATTATCCTGCATAGTTGCATTCCAGAATCTCTAACACAGCAGACCCCATACTTGTCTTGTCTGGGTGAATGTTTCATTAGCTACTTTGTCTCCTTGTAAATGGACATGCTAACCTCCACTACAAACCCTGGATGTGAAGGCTCCTTTGAAAATGGCAAAAGGAATGCATGTCTGACCAGCCACTAATAACTACTAGTGACACATATTTCAACGGTTGAAGTCAGATACCCACACTGCCCACAGATACACAATTTTTCACAATTTCACAGAGTACTAGCAGTTCCTGAAAGCCTGCATATGTACCCTACCAAAATCCACAGAAATGCCTAACCCAGTTTCTGCCACCACTGACTACACTAGCATGGCAACTCGAACTAACACTTTATCGGTTAAAGAGGATGAGCCAGCACTGAAAATGATACACTTACTATCATTTAACCATACAGGGAAGAAGTTGAAGAGCTTAGGAAACTGTACTCACTATACTTCTAAAAGATACCCTCTTGATTAACCTTTGATCTTTATATCATCCACTAGGCTTAACTAGTGCTGGATACCTCTCTCTGAGATGCTTCCTACTGGGGATCAGAATAGGTCAATGCTTAGGATCCACTGTAGTCTCAGGTACCATATCATGGCTCTTTGCCTTTTTTACCCTTTGGCACTGGCTAATGATATGGCCTTACTGCACCCACTCCTAAGCTGTACTCTGGTCCCAAAAACTAGTACAACTAAAGAAAAAAAAATTTTTTTACGTTTTGGACTGAGTGTAGAGGTATCGGAACAATTGTTAGTTTTATTTGTTGTTCCCAGTTCAGGATTTTCACCCTCTATTTTTTTATGTTTACCATTATCTTTGAAAATGATAGTGATAGAAAAACCCCAAAATTTGGGTTCTCCCCAAAACAGTAATAGAAGAGATCTTTCATTGGAGACACTAGTTCTGGCGACCCAGATGACAACCAGGGATTCCCTCACTTTGATAGGATTACTCTCACTTCCTCTTTGGCTATGTGACAGGAGTTACAGGGAAATCTCCCCAATGGGACACAGATGTAAAAAAGGACCTGCCAGGGGATTTAACCCTCCTTTACTCTAGTCAAAATGAAAAAAGTTTTTCCTTTAGTTCTGCTTTAAGAGTTTAGGTGATCTAACCTCTTAGCATACCTAGGATCCAGAAAAGAACCCCCTATTAAAGAAAACAGCTGTGGCTAAAACAATTTTGGCCATTGATTCTGGCTGCTGCCCTAATTTAGTCGTATGTGCTTTCTACATTGCTCATAGGGACATGTTAATTTACAGGTTGTTATCCTTAGGCACACAAGTACACCGTTTTCCTCTGTAGCTGCACATTCTTAGTTGACCAGCAAAAGTACCGTATATACTCGAGTATAAGCCGACTCGAGTATAAGCCGAGGTACCTAATGTTGCCCAAAAAAACTGGGAAACCTTACTGACTCGAGTATAAGCCGATGCCCCACTGTTCCCTAGCTCGCTGTTCCCTGTAAATAGAAATTTTTACATTGTAAATATTACCTGTAAAGAAGTTGCGGCTGCGGCGTCCATCATTCGAATTCCGCGGCGTCCATCGTTCAAAATTCCGCGGTCTCTTCCTGTTCCTTACTTGATAGGCGAGTCTCAGCAGACACTCTCCGCCTATCACGATCATTCTCTCATCCTTAGTTTTCCCAGCAGACACTGTGTTGGGTGTTCCGCCAATCACAGACGTCTGCTGGAAAACTAAGGATGAGAGAATGATCGTGATAGGCGGAGAGTGTCTGCTGAGACTCGCCTATCAAGCAAGGAACAGGAAGAGACCGCGGAATTTTGAACGATGGACGCCGCGGAATTTGAACGATGGACGCCGCAGCCGCAACTTCTTTACAGGTAATATTTACAATGTAAAAATTTCTATGACTCGAGTATAAGCCGAGGGGGGACTTTCAGCCCCAAAAAAAGGGCTGAAAATCTCGGCTTATACTCGAGTATATACAGTAACCTTCTAAGACCTTCCACCTTTTCCTCCTAATATCTGACCCTCATAAATGAATCAAGGGAGTCTGTGTCTTTACATGTGTAGGGATCTGCTGCAATCTACTGTCTGTATTTGTAATTAGCTTTTGCTTATTTGTTACCACTGTGTTAGTTGGTTACTGTGACAGGGGTCACTTTGGGCACAGGGTGAGCAAGAAAATAATGGACATTAAGAATATATCTTGGACTACCTAAAATGGGATAGTAATATTAATCCACAATATTTACTGTTTGTTGATCCTGAACTCAACAGGTTAATTGAAAGGGCTGATGTGTTCAACTTCAATCACCCACCTGCCTGTTGTGATGTAAATTAATCTAGGATGGCTTCTGAAGATCCTTTCATTGTGAATAGTGATAATTAACTCTGTACTTGTGTGTATTGTAAAGTAGCAGACAGACAGTCTGGGGAACATAAAGGGTATGCATAGTCATTTAAGATGTAAAGGGATTAGCTAATGAACTCACCTGTTGTCTAAGAGATGTCAGAGTATGTGTATTGGGAGCTCGCTATGTAACCATTGTGTTATGTTGTGGGTGGAGTTGGACCATTGTTCATTTAGATTAATGCAGTATTATTTTGGTGTATAAAAAGAGCCTGCTCTCATTAAAGATTGTCAGACCAGTTGGAAACCTCATACAGAGTGGTTGTCTCGTCTGTGGAGGGAGAAGTATTTGTATGGGGTCTTATTCGGCTGGTTGGGGTGTCTGGTGGCTGTCGTGTGGTCGGAAAGGGAATATCCTAACGGCGTGAACCCCTTTCATACTTGGGGTGCCGTTACAGTTACAGACAGGTACTTTCTGTCCCTGCTAACTGGATCAGAAACCATGATTTGAAGAGTGTGATTATATTCAGTATAAAGGGGGGTCCCCAGGAAGTAGACACATAAAATTGAGCCACATGACCATATATACACACACACACTTCGGTATATCACCCAGACCAGAGGGTGAGACTACTAGGCAAGTATTCCTATGTTCTACTAGTTTAACTGCAGTTGTCCATAGCTTCTTGAGCGTGTGTAATCCTTTTGACAGACTTATCTCTGTGCTATTGTCATTATCTCACATGCACCATGCCAGATAGCTAGGTCTGTGCTATTGTATGTGTGTAGTGATCACCTTCCAGTATATTAATAGGTGAACATGTTTATTGCAATAGAGTTTATTTTCAGCTCCTAATTTTTTAGTTAACCTTGTCCCTTCTGGTCTGGGATTCTATAGCTAGTTTTAGCCCAGGGCTCTATAACCAGCATAGAGTAGAGAAAGGTTAGGCATCCAATGGTCACTTCTGGTAGTTGGAGTTCCAGTTTCATGGCAGATTAGAAATTACTAGGGGCTAAGATGCAGAGCAGATAGGATGATCCTGAGTTCCAGTGCCACGCGACTATTTATGCTAGTGATAATCTGCATTCCAATCTGTTAGGACAATGATTGTCCTACCAGATTGGATCCCCATGCCTGCTGATCTTATCTTTAAGTCTCAGACCTAAGGACAGATGCCACATTGTGATCATTCTCAGGGTGTACAAGTTGGAGAGACTTGTAGGAACCTAGCTGGTAAAAGGAGCCATGACAGATAAGCATGTTTGGGTGTGGAAGGAAAGTGGACACATAATTAATGTCCATGACATTCAAAATGTAAGTTAATCTTTATATTAACAACTGTTTTCATCTTATCCTCAACTTTTTTTCATAAACTCTCATTTTAGACATTTGTAACTGAAACAAGCGTTGCCCTTGCAAAATTTCTCCTCTCTTCTTGTTCTGGTGATAACTCAAAAGTTTGTATTTACCCTCACTTTTGGTCTTTGTGACAATAGTCACCAGGACAAGCAAAGAGAAAGAGCCTCCCCAGAGAGCAATACAAACCTGATAGTAGTTCTAATACGTTCTCACTTCGTCTTTAGATGAACTTTAACATAGCACTGGAAGGGTCTGTGGCTAGCTAATACTATAAAGTGGGAAAGGGTTTAAATTTACTGTGAGTGCCATCAACAATGTCTAATTTATTCCCAGCATTGATCTCTTTTTTTTTTTTTCTAATAATGGCTTGCATGCAAAGACCTATCAATACAACTTTTAAACTCCTTTGAAAGAGTTTACTTTATTCACTTTACTTCTAATTTGTCTGTTCTACTCAGCATACCAGAGAGCTGAGCTAGTGGACAACATTTATTACAATGGTTGTTTATCCCAAATTTAATTTGAGTTCTTTCCCTTGTGCCTAATTAACATTAAAATCAGTAGGCAGTAGTACATATAATAAGATATTTTAATACATCTCCTCTGAGCGTTGCTACAGATACTAATATTTATTGAATCCCACTTCATGCTTTCAAATGCTGCCTTCAGCTCCATGACAACAGAGTGAAAGTTTTACTCAGCTGTAATCCCTGTTGAGTGGAATAATGAATAAATTATTGCTCTAAGCAGAAATGAAAATAGAGATCTAAATATAACCATCATCTCTGCTTTGTTGATAGTATTCATATTCAAATTTTCTGTAACCCCAACTTGTGTACCAATGCAGCTGATACATCAAATTCAGATTTCAATAAAGATGAAAGGCAGCATTTTATAATGCAATATAACAGACAACCTAGAAAATGAACCGTTGAAATTTTTGCTTTTTATTTAATACATGTTCCCTAAAATTGTTTTCGCTACATTGTACAGTACATGACCCGGAAAACCTTTTATACGCGTAATTTAATGTTTTGCACGGTGCTTGAAATTCACAAATGTATGAAATGCATTTCAGTATAGACCTCTGGGAAACAAAAGTGGTTTTCAGAAAATTTATATTATTAAGGATCCACAAGAGTATTCCTGAAGTTTCACTTGCAGCTTTGGGAAATGGATTGTCAGAAAAATGGCTTAACTAGATGACAGGCAATCATTCTTTGAAAAATGTAGACTAATTAGACAGTCATCCTTTGTCATACTTAGCCGCTGTTTTTACCAAGAATAATTCTTATACTAGTATATTGTCATTTTATGGTCTGCCTACAGATATGATCTCTGAAAATAAGTGAAGTTCCTCAGCACTGATAAAATAAATGGAAGCATGGCTATATCAGTAGCAAAATCTCTGCAACAATTTTGTGAAACATTGGAAGAGAGGATTTATCAAAATAAAAAGATTATGATAGATTATATACTCATCATAGTATTGGTTTTGGTGCTGATATATCATGAATCAGCATATGAAGAATGTAACAGTTTATGTGATCACCCTTTGTCATGATTTCAATTATTTAATGTAATGTAATAATGACCTTAATCAACAAAGTGTACAAGAAACAAATAAATAATTCCTAAGTGCATGATATTAGGATTTAAGTAGTTCTAAAGGCAAAAAAGTTTTCTAACCTAATGATTATTTTTTATTAAGGTAAAAAAAACTTTTAGTAGCAGCAGCCCCAGCACCCTCCCCCCAAACACTTACAGTGCCTTGAAAATGTATTCATACCTCTTGAAATTTTCCCCATTTTGTCATGTTACAACCAAAAATATAAATGTATTTTTTTGGGCTTTTATGTGATAGACCAACACAAAGTGGCACATAATAGTGAAATGGAAGGAAAATGATAAATAGTTTTCAAATATTTTTACAAATACATATGTGAAAAGTGTGGCGTGCATTTTTATTCAGCCCCCTTTACTCTGATACCCCTAACTAAAATCTAGTGGAACCAATTGCCTTCAGAAGTCACCTAATTAGTAAATGGAGTCCACCTGTGTGTAATTTAATCTCAGTATAAATACAGCTGTTCTGTGAAGCCCTCAGAGCTTTGTTAGAAAACTTTAGTGAACAAACCGCATCATGAAGGCCAAGGAACACACCAGACATGTCAGGGATAAAGTTGTGGAAAAGTTTAAAGCAGGGTTAGGGTATGAAAAAATATCCCAAGCTTTGAACATCTCATGGAGCACTGTTCAATCCATCATCCGAAAATGGAAAGAGTATGGCACAACTGCAAACCTACCAAGACACGGCCGTCCACCTAAACTGACAGGTCGGGCAAGGAGAAAATTAATCAGAGAAGCAGCCAAGAGTTACTCTGGAGGAATTTGGAAAGTTCTCTGGAATAAAAATAAATTGGGAAAAATCGGTTCTTCTACCGATTGACCCATTGATGGGAGAGATAGTACAAGTGAAGGTGGTGTCCCAAATAAGATACCTAGGAATTAATATAACAAAGGACCCGAGGCAATATATAACTAGAAACTTAGTTCCCTTATTAGCAAAGCTTAGACAAAAATGCCGGGTGTGGAATAAGCTCCCACTTTCAGTAGCTGGTAGGTCCAATTTGATAAAAATGGTCTGGATGCCACAAGTTTTATATATCCTCCATAATTCTCCAGTATGGATCCCCAAACAGTGGTTTAATAAAATAGACAGCGTATTCAGGGAATTGATTTGGAGGAACGGAGCAGCAAGGATATGTCTCCGCGCCCTACAACAACCAAAAGAGAAGGGGGGACTGGACATCCCGAACCCTAGATATTACTTTTTAGCTGCTCAGATGCAGCACATGTGTGGCAGTAACCGAAGGGTAGAAAGTGAAATAAAGGGGTTAATTTTGAATGACACATGCCATGATACAGTAGTTGAGGCAGTGGAGGCGGACTCCTTCTGCTCTAAAGGCCCTACGGCCCAATTAATGGTAAAGAGCTGGAAAGAGGTCAAGAAGATCATGGGATATAAGGGATTTTCAGAATACTCACCTATATGGGATAACAGCAATCTGCAAGAACTTAGGGTCATGGGTAGGGCTTAGGATTGGGATAGAGTGGGAATACACTTGCTGGCGCAACTCTATAAGGAAGAAAGAATAAAATCATTTCAAGAAATAAAGGAGGAGTATGCAGTCCCAAATAGATCCTTTTATAAATACTTGCAAATCAGACACGCGCTGCACGCACAATTTGCATAGAGTTCACCAGAATGGAACGACATGCCCATCTTACGTAATTTAGTAGACACAGAGACCTCTAGAGGGGTAATCTCTGACATATACGGATCCCTAGTAAGGGCCGATCAGGGAGAGATTCTGGTTAACAAAATAAGGTTAAATGGGAGAGAGATGTGGGCCCACTTTCGCAGAAACAATGGGAGCAAATAGTAGCGACAGGACCCAAAGTATCACTTTCACCCTCTCAAACAATATCCCAACTCTACCTGTTATATAGAGTATACTATACTCCCCAAAGGTTGTTCCAGTTTGGTAGGAGACCGGATCCGCGTTGTCAGAGATGTGGGGACAATAGGGGAGATTTAATACACATGGTCTGGAGCTGTCCCAAGTTATACCAATATTGGAAGCAAATAGTAGAAAGGATAAACCTGGTGTTTGAGACATCTCTTCGCCCAGAAGCCAGACTATGCGTATTGGGTCTCCTGGAAGAAGAGGGACTGCCAGTAGATGAACGGATAGCAATAACAAGATGTCTGTTCCAGGGCAGGAAAATAATTGCTCAGAAATGGCAAGCCGAAAGTCCCCCTACAATAAGCGAGTGGAGGATAGTGATGGAGGATACAGTAGCAAAAGAAGAATTTATATACAAAAAGAAAGGAAACAAACATAAATTTAAGAAAATGTGGAAAAAGTGGATAGAGAGGTGATCACGCTAAGAATGGGTGTGGTAAAGGTATGGATGGGTGAGAGGTAATACAGTTGTGTAGAGGGCACAAGAAGGGTCTATATCGTATAATTTTATACATGCTCAATGTGCGGTATTGTAATAGTGTATGCATGATTTGTTATGTAGAAAAAAGGAAAATAAAGAATATTTAAAGTAAAAAAAAGACACGGCCGTCCACTTAAACTGACAGGTCGGGCAAGGAGAAAATTAATCAGAGAAGCAGCCAAGAGTTACTCTGGAGGAGCTTCAGAGATCCACAGCTCAGGTGGGAGAAGCTATCCACAGGACAACTATTAGTCATGCACTCCACAAATCTGGCCTTTATGGAGGAGCAAGAAGAAAGTCATTGTTAAAAGAAAGCCATAAAAAGTCCAGTTTGCAGTTTGTGAAAATCCATGTGGGGGACACAGCAAACATGTGGAAGAAGGTGCTCTGGTCAGATGAGACCAAAATTGAACTTTTTGGCCTAAAAGCAAAACGGTATGTGTAGCGGAAAACTAACACTGCACATCACCCTGAACGCACCATTCCCACAGTGAAACATGGTGGTGGCAGCATCATGTTGTGGGAATGCTTTTCTTCAGCAGGGACAGGGAAGCTGATCAGAGTTGATGGGAAGATGGATGGAGCCAAATTCAGGGCAATCTAATGCTGCGTACACACGATCGGATTTTCCGTCGGAAAAACCTTGGATGGTTTTTCAGACGAAATTCCGCTCAAGCTTGGCTTGCATACACGGTCACACAAAAGTTCTCTGAACTTTCGACCGTCAAGAACGCGGTGACGTACAACACTACGACGAGTTGAGAAAATGAAGTTCAATGCTTCCAAGCATTCGCCAAATTGTTTCCGAGCATGCGTCGGAATTTTGCACGTCGGAAAAATTGAGAACCAGCTCTCAAATTTTTGCTGGCGGAAATTCCAACAGGAAAAGTCCGATGGAGCCTACACACGGTCAGAATTTCCGACCAAAAGCTCACTGCGGACTTTTCTTGTCGGAAAATCTGACCGTGTGTACGTGGCATTAGAAGAAAACCTGTTAGAGTCTACAAAAGACTTGAGACTGGGACAGAGGTTCACCTTGCAGCAGGTCAACGACCCTAAACATTCAGCCAGAGCTACAATGGAATGGTTTGGATCAAAGCATATTCATGTTTTAGAATGGCCCAGTCAAAGTCCAGACCTATAGCCGATGGAAAATCTGTGGCAAGACTTGAAAATTGCTGTTCACAGACGCTCTCCATCCAATCTGACAAAGCTTGAGCTGTTTTGCAAAGAAGAATGGGCAAAAATATCACTCTCTAGATGTGCAAAGCTGGTAGAGACATCCCCAAAAAGACTTGCAGCTGTAATTGTAGCGAAAGTATTGACTCAGGGGGGCGGAATACAAATGCACGCCACACTTTTCACATATTTAATTGTAAAAAATTTGAAAAAAACATATATCATTTTCCTTCCACTTCACAATTCACACTTCACAATTATGTGGCACTTTGTGTTGGTCTATCACATAAAATACGTTTACGTTTTTGGTTGTAACATGACAAAATGTGGAAAATGTCAAGGTCTATGAATACTTTTTCAAGGCCCTGTAGCTGAGTCCATTCTCGATCTAGCGCTGTCCCGTCTGCAGCAGTTCTTCCCCTCTCTTCCTGATCTTACAAGCTTTGCTAATAGCAGCGGGAGCCATTAAGCAGTTCTAAAGGCAAAACGTTTTCTAACTTAATGCATTTTTTAAATTAAAATGATTGTAAAGTCTCATTTTTTTTCTATAAAAATAATAAACATGTTATACTTACCTGCTCTATTGCAGTGGATTTGTACAGGGCAGCCTGGATCCTTCTTTTTTCTGGTCCCTCTTCTGTGCTCCTAGCCCCTCCCTCCTCTTGAGTATCCCCACAGCAAGCAGCTTGCTAGGGGGGCACCCAAGCTGAGCTGCAGCTCTGTGTCCATTCAGACATGGAGCTGCGGTTCGACACCACCCCCTCCCTCTCCTGATTGGCTAACTGACTTCAAGGAGGGAGAGTGCCGGACCCCTGAGACACTCGTGGATATCTCTGTACAGAGATGGGGCTTAGGTAAGTACTAGGGGTTGCTGGGGTGGCTGCTGCACACAGGAGGCTCTTTATCTTAATGCATATGTATTAAAGCGGAGCTCCACCCTAAAGTAAAACTTCCGCTCATTGGAACCCTCCCCCCCTCCGGTGTCATATCTGGCACCTTTCGGGGGGAGAAGGGTGCAGATACCTGTCTAAGACAGGTATTTGCACCCACGCCCGGGAGTCCTCTCTGCGGGTATTCTGCGGGTAGTACGTCACTTCCCGCAGAATACCCATTGTGTTCTGGTAGACACTCGGCTCCCAGAACACAACAAGGACCAGTGAGAACGACGCAGCGTGACTCGGGCATGCGCTGTAGGGAACCGGGCCGTGAAGCCGCAAGGCTTCACTTCCTGGTTCCCTCACAGCGGATGGCGGTGGGGGCAGCAGAGTGATGAGCGATTGCTCGTCTTCTGCTGCTGACATCGCTGGACTCCAAGACAGGTAAGTGTCCTAATATTAAAAGTCAGCAGCTGCAGAATTGTAATTGATTGCCTCTGGTCCAATACCAGAATACTATTCGCTATTCTGCGGCTGGTCCAAATTTATGGTGTGAATATGCATGCATGCCTACAGGAACATATCACGCTGGAATACTGTGATCAGTGTGAATTCTTCATCACAACAGAGAGTTTATTCTGGGTCTAGCCCCTTATATAAACTAAGTGATATAAGCAATCATCATCACATATTTGTACATATGATTGGCTGATTATATGGTCATTTTCCTCTCGAGTCTGTTCTGTCAAACCACATGCTGTTCATTCTTCAGCTTGGCAGCCATATTAGTTTAGAGTCGATGGGAGGGGTTGGAAAAAGGAGTGCACAGGACATCTGTTCCTCATTTATCTGTTCTGTCATTTTAAGGGAAATCACTGCTGGCTGCTTATAAGATTACTATAACACATACACACATGATAATACTCTTGGTTATATTCTTAGCTAGCATACATAAACTTTCTGGTTCCCAATATGAACATCAATAAGCTTGGAGCATACCTCTTCCCTCTTCTTCCTTTATTGGATCTCTAATATCACCTAAATTCAAAAAAGTAGGGCTTACCTCTTCAGCTGCCTTTCCTAACAGCTTTTTCATACAGGGCAGAATACAGCAAACCACTATCGCAGCTAATGTAAGCAGCATCAAAATTGCTATGCCTATTTGAGTACAAATGCGTTGCCACCCACTCATCCACCCAAAATACTGATCCCAGGGATCGGTCAGTCCCGAATTTCTTTTTAACTCTTTTGAGAGATCCTCTAATTTCTTAATGGCCAAGGTTACCTTACCATTTGGGCCTGTATTGTCCAGAATGTACGTACAACATGTACTTGTCCCATGCAACATTTTACACACACCCCCCTTCTCAGCTAAAATCATGTATAAGGCCATACGATTTTGGGAACTCATTTGTGAAGTGGCCTCTAATTGTTCAGCTAAACCCAGGAGTGCATCCCTGGTATAGATAACGAAACTCTGTTGGTTATAGTAGATATAATTAATCCAATCTACATTCTTGTTTATAGTGATTATAGGAATCAGGGACTCAAAACCTGCAGCTACTTGGTCTCTTGCTTTGAATTCATCTGGGACCTCCCTTGGGACTTATCTGGCATCTATATATACATGGGGGTCAAAACTACTAGCTGGGGCACTTCTACGCTTCCTGCTGGATTCAGATGAGTGCTCCCCTTTTGCTACTAGGGCACCTCCTGGAAAGATGTGCAGGGGCATTATGACGTTGGCAAGTGCACATTCCCCTGTCCATCGGTCTGTTAACTTAGTCCTAATCTTCATGTCCCCACAGATCCAATGCACGTCTCCCAAAGACTGAGTTTGATTCTGCAACAGATCCGTGGATACACAACTGTAGGAGGCACAGTATTCCATAGAGAAGTTCCCTAAGAACTTCCCTGTTCCCTGGTAGTTCCCATAACATGTGTAATTACCGGGATATATAGTAATACCCTCCCCGGGCTTGGATATCTTAGTTACTATGGGATATTCTCTTTTCCATGTTTCGCACTGGGAGTAATCAGTGGAAGTATTGGTGAACAGGCTCAGAAAGCACTCCTCTTGAGTGGGAGGTATGTTTAATGGTACTGTTCCCAAATGGGGTCTAGCTCCACCACACACATAACAGTTGGACCTGTTATGTTTCCCTGCACTATACCTCATCCATTCGAGCCACAGGTTGACATCCGAGAAACCAGTCTCTGCTGCCATCGTGTCTTCAAATGTGGGATCAGCTATGGCCACCATATCTTCTAGGGTGCGCATATGTACATATGGTTTAAGGGGATCACTTGCTGTTTGAAGGGCCTCCCATTCAGATGAATTATACATGTCTTTAGGTTGGAACTGTCCACTTGGTCCCCTATTCTCCCCATCATACCGTACCCCCATAACATATGTGCCTGCATCCGTAGGACTGGGATTCCTTATAGTTAGGGTGAGTTTCGTGCTATATCCCTTCTTCCCATAATAACCTGACCATATGCCTGTTTTTAATAAGGTCAGTCTGCTGAGTAATGACTCTCCATATTTGTCGTCACTGTTCAGGGCACTCTTCACAGTAGGGATGAGCCGAACACCCCCCTGTTCGGTCCGCACCAGAACCTGCGAACAGCCAGAATGTTCATGCAAACTTTAGAACCCTATTAAATACAATGGATTAGAACATTCGAAATCAAAAGTACTAATTATAAAGGCTAATATGCAAGTTATTGTCCTAAAAAGTGTTTGGGGACCGAGTCTTGCCCCAGGGGACATGTATCAATGCAAAAACAAGTTTTAATAACTGCCGTTTTTTCGGGAGCAGTGATTTTATTAATGCTTAAAGTGAAACAATAAAAGTGAAATATTCCTTTAAATTTCATACCGGGGGGGGTGTATAGTATGCCTGTAATGCAGCGCTTGTTTCCCATGCTTAGAACTGTCCCTGCACAAAGTGTAATTTCTGAAGGAAAAAAAGTCATTTAAAACTCACTCGCGGCTATAATGAATTGTCGGCTCCCGGCAATACATAGAAAAGCCATTGGTAAAAAAAAATTAAATGCGTGGGGGTCCCCCCAAATTCAATTACCAGGCCCTTCAGGTCTGGTATGGATATTAAGGGGAACCCTGCCGCAAATTAAAAAAAAAATGCGTGGGGTTCCCCCAAATATCCATACCCGGCCCTTCAGGTCTGGTATGGATTTTAAGGGGAACTCCACCCCAAATTAAAAAAAAAATGGCATGGAGTTCCCCAAAAATCCATACCAGACCCTTTATCTGAGCACGCAACCTGACAGGCCACAGGAAAAGAGGGGGGGATGAGAGAGCGCCCTTGTCCGGTGGTTGTGGGGGTCTGCGGGCAGGGGGCTTATTGGAATCTGGAAGACCCCTTTAACAAAGGGGACCCCCAGATCCCAGCCCCCCTATGTGAATTGGTAAGGGGTACATTGTACCCCTACCATTTCACAAAGAAAGTGTAAAAAAAAAAAAAAAAACACACAGACACCTTGGAAAAGTCTTTTATTAAAAATAAAAAAATAATAAAACCCATTCCAGCGATGTAATCCAGTGTCCCGCGGCGATCCGATGTCCATCGCTGTCCACAGGAAACGTCATTGGCTGAGCCTGAGCGGACCTGATGGGGAACTTCCTCCGCAGTGTTTTAAATGAATAGACCCGCCCCTTCTAAATTTCCTCATCAGGACCAGATGCGGAACGTGAGAAGGGGCGGGTCTATTCATTTATTACACTGTGGAGGAAGTTCCCCATCAGGTCCACCCCCTCGTATGTCAGACCCCGCCTACGTCATTGGCTGAGGAGACCTGATGGGGAACTGCCTCCGCAGTGTAATAAATGAATAGACCCGCCCCTTCTCACGTTCTGCATCTGGTCCGCTGAATATAGAATATTTCACTTTTATTGTTTCATTTTAAGCATTATTAAAATCACTGCTCCCGAAAAAACGGCAGTTTTTAAAACTTTTTTTTGCATTGATACATGTCCCCTGGGGCAGGACCCAGGTCCCCAAACACTTTTTATGACAATAACTTGCATATAAGCCTTTAAAATTAGCACTTTAGATTTCTCCCATAGACTTTTCGAATTTGCCGCGAACACCCCAAATTGTTCGCTGTTCGGCGAACGGGCGAACAGGCAATATTCGAGTCGAACATGAGTTTGACTCGAACTCGAAGCTCATCCTTAATCCCCAGTCATCCCCTGTATTCCAACCCACGGATTCCCAGTGGTCACAGTCTGCTCTGTCACATATATATATATTTCCAGGGGTAATCTGCGTCCGGAACAAGTTACACTGCCAGTTAAATGGAGGGGGAAATTATAGTACAGAAATCAAATATGAAGGTAGCTACATGTGTGTCTGATGAATTATACCAAAATTGTGTTACACCATCTATTTGTTTGATAGCCACCTCCTGTGTGTGTACAGTTGCTATAAGAAAAAAGATATATAGTTTCATTCTGATGCAGGTGGTGCATGGTCCTCAAGAACTGGAGCCTTTTTGCATATCTTGGCTCCAGGGAATGCTTTTGGAGGAACTTCTTAATCATCACCCAATCACCAGGAAGTATACTGTAAGTACCGGTATCTAGATCAGGATCTGTAATGGAAGAAAATACTCGCACATGGATGTTAGTTAATTATTTTGCAAGAGCGGTCACATAATCTATCAAAGTATCAGACTGCAATTGCAACTGTTGTGGGTAATAACAACCTAACAGGGTGATAAGGTGTGTGAAATGCTAATGTGGTACCTAGGGCCAACCATATTTCTTTTGTGACTGTAGCAGTGAACGCAGGCCCTTGATCACTCTCTATCACCTCAGGTACCCCATATCTGCAAACCACCTCCAAACCGGAGGTGGCGGGCAGAGCCGTGGTCCTCGCTGTCTGATTTGCGACTGGAAGAGCCTTGTGCCATCCTGAGAACATGTCTACCACCACCAGGGCATACTCAAATCTACCACTCTTTGGCATTTGTATGTGATTAATCTGTATCCTCTGGAAAGGGTAGAGTGGTCTAGCTGAGTGTTTCGGGGATGTTTTCTCTAGCCTTCTGGGGTGGCATGCTAAGCCATTGTGGCAGGACTTGCAGTATTGATTAGTTAAAGTAGTTATTCCTGGAGCTACATAATGTTTGTTTATAAGTGAGTTCATCAAAGTCTTTGATAGATGGGTTGCTCCATCGGCCCATTGCACCACAGCTGGGTACAAAGCTCTGGGGAGACATGGGCGGGTTCCTACAGTCCAAAGATCATCCACCCGTACTGCATCTAGGGTAGGAGCAGGTAGGTCTGCGTTCTCTTCTTCCTGTTCGTCCAGAGACATGTCATGATACCCCCCTTGGACAATAGGAAGGAGAGTAGCAGGGTTGAGTAGTTGGCAGTGCATGAGTAAATTGCATTACAACCGGAGGTGGCGGGCAGAGGATTAAAGCTTGGGTTGCACCTGATTCAGAATGGTGGAGATATCGTGAGGGGCTAGCAGCATAAGGGGATGGGCCAGCACAATATCTGAAGTTTTGTTCAACAGGGCCTGGGCAGGAAAAACAGCTCGGAGATATGATGGGCCACCTCTGGCAACTGGGTCCAGGTGGGTTGAATAGTAACCGATAGGGCGGTACGGAGTCCATGACTTTATGTCAACACCCCTGAGGCGTGGCCCTGTGTCTCAGATATGAACAGGCAAAAGGGCTTTCCATAATCAGGGAGACTGAGAGCAGGAGTAGCGTTGATCGCCTTTTTCAAAAGGTAAAAGTTAATGAGCGCTTCTTCGGACAGCGCAAAGGGGTCACACGGCAGGTTGTCATACAGGGGTTGCATGAGAAGGGAAGCCGCAGGTATCCAGGCTGTGCAGTAAGAGATCAGTCCCAAAAATGTATGTAGGGCCTCATCACTACCGGGGGGGCGGAATGGCCTGTATGGCTTCAGCACACGCTAAACCTATGACAGTGAAAAACTTTGCAGACAGGGGCACCCCTGACAGAAGAGTGTGTGGAAGGATGTCCTCGTTCACTGCTATAAGGTCCTGTACTACTCTGGTTGGACCACAATCAGCCCTTTCCGTATTGGTTCTCTCAAACCCGCTACGAAAGCACTTGATAGCATGCGATAATGCTCTTTTGTTATGTAACCTGGTATTGAAGGCATCACTGGGGCAATGACTGGTGGACAGTAAAAGCTGCCATCTGCATTCAATACTGGGCACAGGGGATATAGGGTTAGGGATGGCTTGGATGAGGGTGGAGGAAGGCCTGTTTGCAAGGGGAGGGACTGACGTAGGAGGTCCTCCAACTTACAACAGCATTAGGGGCAGAGCCCGGGGCGGTCAGGGTGTGGGGGACCAGACCTCCCACATTCCACACACGCCCAGTTATGGCTACCAAGATAGAGTGGAGGCAGGCTTTGTCCTCGTTCAGATAATATGTACATACATTTCTATGCAATCCCTATGGCACAAGACATATGCACAGTTCAATACTTAAATGATACTAGAACATTTAAAACTTGGTAACCCTTGTGAAACGTCTTTCCGTTACTCCACGAAAGGTAAGTACTCTTTATTAATTTGACACAATGTTTTCTTTCTCAAGACAAACAGATCTCTTCACCCTCTTAAAATGCATAAACAGAAACGTTACATTATGCACACAGTCTGATAATTCAAACAACACTTATGTTAAATTTGGAATAAATCAATGGTTCAACATATCCTATAATCAATCCAATTCCAAGATTCAAAGTCAATGTCAGGAGATATGACAAAAGATATCTCACCCTTGCTTTAGAAGAGAATCAATACATACTGCAGTTAGCATTAATGTCACTCCTAAGCATATCTAGATTGGATCAGTCAAGCATATGGTCAACCATACTTCAATTACCTAAATGGTTAAAACGAAAAGACTAGTAGTGAAGAGGTCTGTCAACCCTTATTTCTGTTCAGTCTATGCTATGGGGAAGAATCCACCCTCCCCACCACACAACGTGAACCTGTGAAGAGTTTTAAATAGCTACGTAGCAAAGGCTCAACCTAAAAATAAACAGCAAATCTAAAAACTCCAGACCTCATAATTAAAGGTACACTTTAAAATCAGCCATAGGCTAGAAGGGACGTGAAACAGTTAAACGACTGGACAAAATAAAACAACAGCAAGTTTAAAAAACCATTCCTCTTTTTTATTTTCTTTCTTCCGTCCCTCACAGAAGAAGCAGCAACCCCCCCTTAACAAAAGTGGGAGGAGATTGATTTGTCTTTTCAGGCAGACAAGCTAACAAGCAAGACTTAGGAAGTCGTTCATTTAGCATACACAGGGTTAATCTGCCATCCTTAAGTTAGAAGCACACCAGCCCCCACGAGGAGAGAAAAAGGAGGGCGGGAAATTTGACCCCCTCTACACAGTGTAACCCAAGAGATATAGCCTAGAAGCAAGGCTTAGGAATGCCTTTTAGCCTAAAACAAAAAGGGAGGGGGGTTTGGAGGGATTACCCAGCAGCGTCTGTGCTTCTCTCCCAAAATGAACTGTAAAAGACAGACTAAACTGCACGTGCACTGGGAACACTGTAATATCTGCCAAGCTAGTTCAACTGGCGTCTTAAGGCCCAAAATACCTCCCGGATATCAAATACCTGGATCAGCTTAACTGAAACCCCAACCACCTGCACGCACAAACATGAATCCACATACACAGGTAGGACATAAACAAACAATAAACTACATACCGTATATACTCGAGTATAAGCCGACCCGAATATAAGCCAAGGCACCTAATTTTACCACAAAAAAATGGGAAAACGTATTGACTCGAGTATAAGCCTAGGGTGTCCATCTGCATGCCTCACTGTGCCTCACTTTGCCTCACTGTGTCCATGTGCATGCCTCACTGTGTCCATGCCTCACTGTGCCCATGCCTCACTGTGCCCATGCTCCACTGTGTCCATGACTAGACTGACATTTAACATGGGAGTCTATAGAAGGGGTGCCTGGATTTGAAAAATCGGTGCTCCCCGGCCATAGGTCCCCCAGACAACAAACTTTGCACGCTTGTAGAGGAAGAGTGAGGATACATGTGTGCCAAGTTTGGGGTCCGGCCGGTACCGGGTCCCCAAAGTCACCAGAGAAATGACCGTTTAACATGAGAGTCTATGCAAGGGGTGCCTGGATTTGAAAAATTGGTGCTCCCCGGCCATAGGTCCCCCGGACAACAAACTTTGCAAACTTGTAGAGGAAGAGTGAGGCTACATGTGTGCCAAGTTTGGGGTCTGGCCGGTACTGGGTCCCCGAATTCCGAGAGATCAGGCACAAAAAGGTGACTCGAGTATAAGCCGAGGGGGGCATTTTCAGCACAAAAAAATGTGCTGAAAAACTCGGCTTATACTCGAGTATATACGGCACACAGGATTAGAATATGACACGCTATTTCAGCCCTGCTTTCTGTATGGAGGTAAAATTCAACCCCAAACCTATCTGGTTCGTAGTATATATATATATATAAATGTAAGTAGCCAGTCTCTGTTCAACTTTTATTCCAGAAAATTACGGACACTTAGCAAGGAATCCAGTGGCCCCATACATAGATATATATGTAAACTGGCAAGGAATTATCGTGTAACTCCCCTCTCTGTAAACCAAAGCCTGCTCTGGTAAGGAATTATTGTGTACACCCCTCTCTGTAAACCAGAATACTCCCGACACCTCTCTATTAATCCAAGTATTTCTAAATAAACGCTCAAGGAAATACTGTGTCTAAACCTATATCCTGACACCCCTCTCTGCAAATCAAGGCTCGGCTAAACACCCCTCTCTGTAAACCAAGGCCCGCCCTGGCAAGGAATTATTGTGTCAATACCTCCGGAGCCCTGACAAGGAATTAATGTCTCCCCTTCTCATACAGACATTCCGCTGAAATAGCCACATTCAAGTCAACACAGAACAAAACATAACATAAATAACAGCCGGCAGAATAGGTCGACGGGTTCTTATTAAATCGGTTCTGGACAAGAAATTACCCGTCTTTGCCGATCTCGGAATAGCCGACTGAAAGTGAGTGGAAGGGAGGGTGGCTGAACCAGAATAACACAGGTAAGGAATAGAACAGTATTCACTTACCGTGTAACGAAGATGATCAGGCCTCGTCCCGGCAGACACACCTCGATTCGCTGACATCCATAGCTAGGTCGGCTAGACCTGAGAACGGAGCCCAGAAACTCATGTTGGGAGCCAAATTGTAATAGATTGCCTCTGGTCCAATACCAGAATACTATTCGCTATTCTGTGGCTGGTCCAAATTTATGGTGTGAATATGCATGCATGCCTGCAGGAACAAATCACGCTGGAATACTGTGATCAGCGTGAATTCTTCATCACAACAGAGAGTTTATTCTGGGTCTCAGCCCCTTATATAAACTAAGTGACATAAGCAATCGTCATCACATATGTGTACATAGGATTGGCTGATTCCTTATATGGTCATCTTCCTCTCGAGTCTGTTCTTCCACGTGTCAAGCCACATGCTCTTCATTCTTCAGCTCGGCAGCCATATTAGTTTAGAGTTGATGGGATGGGCTGGAAAAAGGAGTGCACAGGACATCTGTTCCTCATTTATCTGTTCTGTCATTTTAAGGGAAATCACTGCTGGCTGGTTATAAGGTTACTATAACACATACACACATGATAATACTTTTGATTATATTCTTAGCTAGCATACATAAACTTTCTGGTTCCCAATATGAACATCAATAAGCTTTTTATTGTATATATATATATCTTAGTGTGTGTGTGGCTATTGCTCCCTTGCAGACACATTTCTCAGAAGGGGGGCTATTTACTCTAAAATTCCTAAGGATGGGGCTGTGAACCATGTGTGCAGCTGAAACAAAAGTCACCAAACTTGCACCAAATTTCTAAACCAATATACCAAAGCATAATGAAAGAAATAAATAATAAAAATTATAAAGAATAAAAGAAAATACCAATATTTGAGTGGATAATAGAGAGATTAATCTTAGACATAAAATAATCATTTTATCAACTCCATCACAGTATTTGTAGCTGCTGGCTTTTAATATTTTTTTTTCCAGGGGAGCTCCGCTTTAAGATAAAAATCCTTCTGACTTTAAAACCCCTTAAAGGTCAAAAAACCTTAAAATAGCAACAGTTCCAGGACCTTCCCCCCCAATCACTTACCTGAGTCCATTCTCGATCCAGCTCTGTCCCGTCTGTATGTGTCAATACATAGCCTGGCTCAGGATCGAGCCACCCCTAGAGCACACAGCATGCTAAGGCAGCAGACGCAGAAGAGGAAGAGCAGAGAGCGCTGGCAAATGACCCCAGAAGAGGAGTTTCAGGGCTGCTCTGTGCAAAACCATTGCACAGTGCAGGACAGTATAACAGGTTTTTAATTTTAGGAAAAAGAAAAATTAGGTTTAGAACTGCTTTAAACTTGTAGTGATCTGACTTCTAGAAAGTGCATTCTGATTGGTAAATATGGGTTAATAAAAATTCCTGGAAGCTTGTACCTTGCATACTGTATTATGTATTATTTTTAACTACAAGAGGAATGGGGGGGGGGGCATTTTAAAGGAGGCTATTAAGGCTCATATTCATCTCATTTCTGGTGAGTGTCCAGGCTGGTGGAGGCTCATGAGTGCTGATTTATTCTATTACATTATTACACCGGATGGAATATACTTGTTGGCAATGCTGTTCTTCCGGTCTGGTGAGTGCATAACTGCGCACTGATCATCTACTTATATACACAGTGGAGATCCATCTGATGTTCAGTACTGTCGCTTTACCTAAAGATTGGAACTTACATTTCACTTTGAAGTTGCAGTTCACACCATCATGTTTATACCTTCATGTGTAGCACTGCACTTTTTTAGTTTTGCTGGTTGTTTATGAGGTGTACGGTCACTCTTTTTGTGCTAGCAACTTTTTTCTATTTATATATTATTTTCTGATTAGCGTGTACTTACTTACTTTTTTGACAAGTATAAATATAAATGGAGACAAGTATAAGTATAAATGGAGACTAGTGGTGGCGTGATTCCTGTGCCCCTGATGACGTCGCGTATGAGCAAATGTACTGGGCGGAGCTGGAAAACCCACATTACTGCACATGCGCAAACTAGCCATGGCCATCTTGGTTTCGGGCAAATAGACCATCCATGTGATATGAATAATTTGTACAACATCTACCTGTATAAGTGTATTTATCCCTATTAAATATAGCTGAATCCCACTGGTTTACATTATGGAGACTGTTTTTTCCTCTTTCATTACATAATTTCTGCATGCAGCTTTACTGCACATTGATCTGTGGCATACATTGAGGTGTAATTGTCTGGCAAGACCCCTGAAGGAGGTTGAAGGTTCTGTGGAATATAAAAACAAGCGCTACTTGACCTCTCCTCAGTAAGGATCATTTGATTCTGGTAAGCCCCCACCTTTTTTACACTGTTGTGGTTTGCGTGGTGGTCCCATTGCTGAAAGGCTTTGAGGCTATTGGGATGCACATTCTATTTTTTCTATTTTTTCTTCTGCCACACCTTGAGGAGATTGCTTAAATCACTTCTGGACTTTCACAAAAATCCAAGCCACAAGTAAAAGAGTGGGTCATAGTTGGTTGACGTTTAGAGGTACATTCAGATGTGGGGTCAAAAGTTGTGATTACTGCCGCTTTGTTAAAAGAGGAGATCAGGTGAAATCATATACAAATGGAAGAAATTTTGACATCACACAGTTTATAAACTGTAACACAAAATACGTTGTATATGTGATATCCTGTGAAGCGTGCAATGTACAGTATGTTGGGCGTACCATCCGCAGATTAAGAGACCGTTTACGGGATCATTTATATGATATAGAAACAAACAAAAAAACGAATGTGGCCCAACACTGGAACATTGCACATGATAAAGACACCTCCCAGCTGTCAATACAGGGCATTGAAAATGTGAAGGTTCCGATCAGAGGTGGGGACAGGTTCAGGATACTGTCCAGGCGCGAGGTTTTTTGGATCTTTTCTCTGCATACGAGAATACCCCTGGGCCTCAATTTTGAGTGGGATGTATCCCACTATTATGACTGATTTGGGGATGGATTCAACATCCTTTTGATCTATATACTTCGGTCATTTACAATCCATATACAAGTTATCTATATGCTTATACACACGGCCCCAGCTCCGCGCTCTGCCTGCATTCTGAGCCTGTTTCATCACATATTCCTACCTTCGACATGTCCATGGTTTGAGTTTCATCTGATTTTCCAGTTGTCCTTCTATTTTACTCCAATCCCTTGGCTTGTAACATATTTTTCCACACATAATGGAAATATACACGCCCCATAAGGTCTCATCATTTCTTATGGGTCAATGGATCCACGGACCGGAGTCTGGTCATTAGTAATTGGATGGGATCGCGCGTACACAGATGAGTATTAGTTACAATTTACGTAATGCTCATATCCCATACATACTTCTAGAGGACAGTGCATCCATTCCTCATTTTTACTTTTTTCCTCTTTCAATCTTACTTTTCCTTTTCCTTACTTCTTCATCCTTGAGAGTCATTGAAGGGTATACACATATTGTCTTTCTATTCATTACAATCTTCTTTATATGCAGTAAGAGTTATACATAGTTTATGCAATCTTATATCCCCATTCCTTTTAGTCGATTATATACATAGAAAATTATTTTATAAAAATCGTTCCTTCGACAGGAATTGGTGATATAACAGCTGCACATCCCAGCACCTCCATAGACATCTTAGAGGTAGTGTAAAGTAATAGGGGAAGTGAACAGTATGATTTTATTACATTTTTTATTATGGTGTTTTTGCCTTCTTTTTTCGTTCCCCTTTTTTGGGGTTTAATATGCGTTCTGGGGTTTGGTGTAATCATATACATCATTCCACCATAATACATGGGCCAAGTGATTTGTTTGATCAACATATTTCACTGAGCCTAAATGTTCTCACTGTCTACCGGCATCTATAAATCCCCACACGCATACATACATAGTTCGCTTTCTGTTTGTATAAGCTTACTGTGTTTTTTTAGAAAAAAGTATTTTAGTTGGTTTAGCTGTTTTTCCAAGATATATAAATATTAATATGTCCTGCCATTTCTTAGGCATATATTTAATAAGAGACTAATGAATATAACACAGCTTTATAACTATACGCAAATAGCCTGTTTATGCATGTCACAACGAACCATGCTCATAAGACACCTAATAGTTGCTTAATACCTCCAAACATGTAATAATAAACTAATTTGAGTTAGATAAAAATATTTGAATGAATTTAATAAGCGAAAACACGAACATGGTGATCAGAACATAAAAATATAGAGATATATATATGTACTTTCTATACTTATCATGGTTTCTGTATCAATTAGATTGATATCTTCATTCATTTATTCTCATTTCTCATTATGTTGTCATTCACTGTTCTTTTTCTTTCCCTCCCCAATTTTATTTATTTATATTTTTATCTTCCACTTTATAGTTTTTACTCTACCACTTCATCACTTTTTACTTTTTACCTCTCTTTAATTACACACACAGTGTTATAGAAAAATGAAAAATAATAATAACTTTTCATATATTCACAACATATAATAATATTCTTGTGCTTTATTCATTTATTATATCTTCACGCATCACAAAATTTATATATACACATATACACATCTTCTCACAAAATAAATAGCAAAGCACCTTCACATGAGATGTCGGTATATATATATTTGTGTTTATTTTGAAGAAAAAGTTTCTGTTTCTTTACCCTAGCACATATGTTTCACACACTTATCACTTATGTATAACACAGGTGTTCAATATGAGATTGTCTATTTGAACACAGCCTTGTTGGAGTCATACACATAGGGAACACCCATTAGTTGTTCCAATCATTTAATTAGATAATTAACTAACCTGATTTCCAATTAACTTTCCAATGATTATGTGATTGTGAGTATAAATTTGATGTGCATTTGTCATGTAAACTAGCTATGAGTAAGCACTGAAACTACAGTGTGAAACGCGTCAGCTTGTCTGCTCTTATTATTATTTTTTGCTGTGGCTTGGATTTTTGTGATTTTCCAATAAAGGAACTGTTTTTGGAGTGCGGCTGTCCAAAAGTTTCTTTCCATTTTTCCGCATTATTATATGCATCGCCTGCACCCGTGGCTTGGGATAGAAGTGAAAAGATCAATCGAGTACATCTGAGCGGTAACTTTCCTTTCTCTTCTGGACTTTCATTGAGACTTTTTTTGGCTCATGGTTTTTTGCACCTATATGCCTTTAATTGTTGTTTAATCTATGGTTATGTTTTTTTTTTTTATGCACATTGTAATCACCTGTAAGGAGTATTATGTGTTTTTAATAGCGCTGAACTGCTGTTTTTGATCTATACCTAATAACCTTTTGAAATGTTGCCTGATCCCCATTGGTATTCACTAGGTGAACAGAGGTCTCCCTGGAATGATACCTGTGATCTTTTTGAGCGTGGCCTTCATCTTAGAAAGTGGAGAGGCTTGCAGTGCGCTTTGCATTTGATGAAACGGTACAATAAGTGGTTCTTTCCTCTATTACTGACTTCAGGCATAAGGCACATGGCATATAGCTCAGTTGCTTAGTTATGTCTGGCTCTAACACTTTTGGACCGCTGGCCAAAAAAATAAGCATGCAGTTAGCAAAGTGAAATCATGTCAGAACTGGGATTAACATACTTATTTTGGTCTGTAACTGAGAAAGTACCTAATTATTGGATGAGCATATAGAATTTTGTGTATCCTTTAAAACTCATTGGGTTAAGATAGCTTGGTGATAAGATCATCTGATATTTTTCGATGAGGAAGACAGCAATACCAGCTTCCATGTTTTTTAAGCACAGGCATCTTTGAAGGTTCCCACTTTTGAAATTTCCAGGCTTTGCAGCACATATGGGATGGTATCCACATGGTAGGAATCGTGTGCCCTCACAGTAATTTTGTTGGAGGATACCAGCTGAAAGCTTGGTGTAGGGCACGGAATGCCTCGGCTGCCTATGACTGGTGGCATGCAGTGACAGCTTACTGGTGGATATCTCAGGTGGGTTTAGACTAGGATCTTAACACGGCTGAGCTCATGCCTCATGGTGTATTGGGCTGATATGTCTGTGGTAAATGTGGCCTATGCCTGTTGATATAAATATTGCTTTAATGTAGGTGCTAAAAACTTTATTAAGATCAAAGTTTTATTTTTTGCAAACATGATACATATATACATTTATAATAACACTAAATTAAGTACTAAATTGATAAGTATTTTCTAAATCATAGTGGCTTAGGTGTAAGTCTAACAACTGTATCTAAAATTCACACTTGTCTAACTAAGTATACTGTACCTTTAAAATTACCAGCAAAAGGCATATAATCAATATTTTCAAATAGGCTTACAGAGTAGGAACGAGCCTTGAAAGCCCGGTTTTAATATTCAGCTGGTATGTGACAGTAGATTTCAGGTTATTTATGCTGTCTAAACTAAAACAAGGATTTTTTGACCTTGACCTTTGAAGAAATGTACAAATAAATTAAAGGGTATTTGTATTGCCTGAAGTTATTATTCAATTTTGGACTACTGATAATAGATATGATGGCTCAGTGAACCTGCTCTAAACTAAAGCCCATTTCTGCTACTAAAAGAGTTATACAACTCAGAGATTTTAGCTAGATTTATTGAACAACAATCACTTCATCATTATTATAAGTTCACTTTACAGCCAATTAAGAAGTCAGTGGGAGATACAATAGATAATTAGACTTTAAAATAAGTTAATTGAAATGCAAAGCACTATCATAAAATAGAGGTTGTTGGAAGTGAGTTTGCTTTTTTCTGGAATTGTGACCTATTTCCTGTATTAACAGAAACCCTATCATCAATACAGATGAAAACAAATCATAATTCAACCACATGTCACTCAACAATCTTTTATCTTTTTTAAAGTATTCACTTAGTCCATTTTATTTTACCACACAGCACTTAATGCTAGTTTCTCTATGCACCCCTACTGGGGAGTTTTATTGGCTTTCTCATATATATCAATCTATGTGTTATCAATTTGAGTGAAACTGTTTCATAACACACAACACTTAATTAATCGAAGCTGCTGATATATAACATCTAGTGATTAGGGATATTATCTAAAATACCAAATCTAAGGCCTCGTACACTTGACCGATTTTCTCGTCGTAAAAAACACGTAGTTTTTTTCGACGAGATTCTTGTTAAGCTTGTCGATTTTCTCGTCAAGCTTTCTATGCGTACACACTGTCATTTTCCAATTTCCTCGTGGTTCAATGCGCTCACGTCCAGCACGTACGACGGCACTATAAAGGGGAAGATCTTTTTTCTTGGCGTCACCCCTTGGGCTGCTTTTGCTGATCTCGTGTTACCGCGTGTGAAGTAAAAGTTTGGGAAGAGACGATTCGCGCTTTTCAGTCTTCGTGCTTTCAGTTCGTTTTAGCGTGACGAATGTGCTATTTCCATTACGAAGGCTTGTTTTACCAGAAGATGCGCTCCCGTCTCATACTTGATTCTGAGCATGCGCGCTTTTTGAAGAGTCGTAAAAGCATACACACAAACCATTTTCTCGTCACAAAACAGGCCGACGAGAAACACGACGAGGAAATCTGGAATCCTGACGAGAAAATAGAGAGCAGGTTCTCTATTTTCTCGTCGAGATTCTCGTCAAGTTTCTCGTCGTAAAACCATACACACGAACGTTTTTCTAAACAAAAAAACTCTCGCGGCACTTTTCTTGACTGTTTTGGACGAGAAAATCGGTCGTGTGTACGAGGCCTGACACTTTGCAAAAAAATCTTTCTTTCCATTTGCAACATCTCTCCTTTTACTGTTGCAGTGTGAAATAACATTTAGGTAGTATTTTTGTACAGTGCATATTCTACCAGCTTTGAAATAAGTTTTGCTTACCGTAATTTGAGTTAAACAGTCCAAACAAATGGTTTTTAACCACTTCCATACAGGGCACTTATACAGCTTCCTGCTCAGACCAATTTTCAGCTTTCGCCGCTGTTGCACTTTGAATGACAATTGCGCGGTTGTGCTACACTGTACCCAAATGACATTTTTATCATTTTGTTCCCACACATAGAGCTTTCTTTTGGTGGTATTTGATCACCTCTGCGATTTTTATTTTCTGCTAAAATAATTTAAAAAAGACCGAAAATTTTGAAAAAAAAACATATTTTTTTTCTTTCAGTTACAAAACTTTGTAAATAAGTAAGTTTTCTCCTTCACTGATGGGGCTGCACTGACGGGCACTGATAAGGCGGCACGGATGGGCACCGATGAAGCGGCGCGGATGGGCACTGATGAGGCGGCGCGGATGGGCACTGAAAGGCAGCGCGGATGGGCACCGATAGGCAGCACGGATGGGCACAGATAGGCGGCACGGATGGGCACAGATAGGCGGCACGGATGGGCATAGATAGGCAGCACGGATGGGCACAGATAGGCGGCACGGATGGGCACAGATGGGCACAGATAAGCGGCACGGATGGGCACAGATAGGCGGCACGGATGGGCACCGATAGGCGACAGGATGGGCACTGATAGATGGCATGGATGGGCACTGATAGGTGGCATGGATGGGCATGGATGGGCACTGATAGGTGGCATGGATGGGCACTGATAGGTGGCACTGTAATGTGTTAATGGATGCCAATCAGTGCCAAACAATAATGCCTGGCAATCAGTGATGCCCATTGTGGGCACTGATTGGCATCCATTAGGGCCACTGATTGGCATCCATTAGAGGGCACTGATTGGCATCCCTGGTGGTCTAGGGAGGCATACCTGGTAATGGACATCCCTCCATTCAGTGGCATCCCTGGTGGTCCAGTGGCATCCCTAGTGGTCCAGTGTGGGCATCCTCGGGGGGGCTGTGCTGATAATTGATCAGCACAAACCCCCCCTGTCAGAGGAGCAGCCGATCGGCTCTCCTCTACTCGCATCTGACAGACGCGAGTGAGGAAAAGCCGATTACCGTCTTTTCCTGTTTACATGTGATCAGCCGTGATTGGACACGGCTGATCACGTGGTAAAGAGTCTCCGTCGGAGACTCTTTACCTATATCGGTGTTGCGGGGTGTCAGACTGACACCCTGCAACAACGATCGCCGCGATGCGCGCCCCCGGGGGCGCGCAGCGGCTTAAAATCCTGAGGACGTCATATGACATCCAGTCAGGATTTTAAAACCACTTTGCCGCCGTCAATCCGCTATAGGGCGGGCGGCAAGTGGTTAAGCACTGAAGCCTCGTACACACGGGCGGGAATCCCGTCAAAAAAAACCTTGATTTTCTCGACGGGATTCCTGGCAAGCTTGTCTTGCCAAGCCCTGTGTACACACGCGCCATTCAAAAGAACCGCCGTTCTTTTGAATGGCAAGAACATGGTGACATCATCGACTACGACGAGCCGCTGCTCATCACATTCGATGCCGTCGCCGCCATCTTGCTACACCCTATACTACCCTTGTATGCTACTGCGCATGCGTCGAAGTGTCATCGCGCATGCGCGGGTTTTCCTGGACAGGTAAGTATACAGACGACCGGGTTTCTCGCCAGGAAACACTCTGCAGAGAATCCCGATGAGAAAAATAGAGAGCAGGTTCTCTATTTTTCTCGTCAAGATTCCCGGCAGTTTTCCTGCCGAGAAAACATACACACAAACGTTTTTCTCGGAAAAAAGTTCTCCCAGCAGTTTTCTTTCCGAGAAAACCGGTCGTGTGTACGAGGCTTGATGCTTATACAGATGGATTTTAGCAGGGGAACAGTAAGATTTTGTATAATCACAAAGGAAAAGAGAAAATGCCATTCTAGACGCTACCCAGTGTGTTTCAGTTCCAGCCCAAAGCCATTGTGTAATCTGATGTCATTAACTGGATAATATACCCAAACACATCATCTACCTTGGGCACTTTTGATTTTCATCATGTTTAGAAGATGAGCACCAGGAATAGCATGTCAATGTGCTATTGTTTTCTATGGGAGATGAGACAGGTGGCATATTGTATGCTCCCTCTCATGGGGTTGAGGATAAAAACAATAAGATCAAAGAAGCCAGCAGTCAGCTTTTAGTGCTGTGGAAACATAAAATAAACCAAGAACATGTCAAATGATAAAATATAAAGGTACGAGAGAGGAAAATTATTATTCACTATATTTGACAGAGATTTGAAAATAGATTTATGTTTTAGTAAAGTTTTAAAAAATAATTCTAGGGGCTGGTTAGGTGACAAAATGTATGCTTTCCTAGTTTGAAAGGAATGGTAGTTTAGCTTGTGCTGGTAGCTTGAATGGGAAGTGAAACATAGATGGTTCTATCCAAAATATTCAGTGTATAAATTTGATTGAAATTGCATCAGCCTATTTAAAATTAATGCAAAAGCCTCTTTAAAATATAATTGCAAGGCAATATTACAGAAGTACGGAAATTAAATTAGAAAAGCAACATATATTACTCATATTACTATTATTACTATATAATTTCTAACTTAATTGCTTTTTTTTTTTTTAAAACAAGTCACCTGGGATATAGGACATATAAAGATCATTGCTCAGTAGGGAAGCAGAAAAAGCTTTACTTATGAGTAATTTGCTAAGAATAACATAAATTTTCAGACTTTTTCAGTAGAGTTTTTATCCTTAACCTGTTGCCCACCGCCCACCGTCAAATGACGGCGGGCAGAAGACACTCTCATTCTGACAGGACGTCATATGATGTCCTGCCTTTAAAAAGAGCTAGGGGGCGCGCGCGCGCCGCGTTGCTGGGGACCCGATGTGCGTGCCCGTCGGCCGCGATGGCCGTCAGGCACCCGCGATTGCCCAGTAACCGAGCAGGAAAGTGGATCTGTGTGTGTAAACACACAGATCCACGTCCTGTCAGGGAGAGGGGACCGATGGTGTGTCCCTTGTACATAGGGACAACCATCGGTCACCTCCCCCAGTCAGTCCCCTCCCCCCACAGTTAAAACACATTGAGGAAAGACATTTAACCCCTTACTCGCCCCCTAGTGTTAACCCCTTCCCTGCCAGTCACATTTATACAGTAATCAATGCATTTTTATAGCAGGGATCGCTGTATAATTGTGAATGGTCCCAAAAATGTGTCAAAAGTGTCCGATGTGTCCGCCGCAATATCGCAGTCACAATAAAAATCGCAGATCGCCGCCATTACTAGTAAAAAAAAAAACAATGCTATAAATCTATCCCCTATTTTGTAGACGCTATAACTTTTGTGCAAATACACGCTTATTGTGATTTTTTTACCAAAAATATGTAGAAGAATACGTATCGGCCTAAACTGAGGAAAATTTTAATTGAAAAAAAAATGGATATTTATTATAGCAAAATGTAAAAAAAACATTTTCAAACTGGACGCTCTTCTTTTGTTTATAGCGCAAAAAATAAAAACCGCAGAGGTGATCAAATACCACCAAAAGAAAGCTCTATTTGTGGGGAAAAAAAGGACGCAGATTTCGTTTGGGAGCCATGTCGCACGACCGCAAAATTGTCATTCAAAATGTGACAGCGCTGAAAGCTGAAGGGGGTTTTCGTGCCTGGTTGGGAAGTGGTTAAGTAACCCATAGTATCCAATCAGAAATCACTGTATTTGAAGTCAGGCCCCCAAAAGATGGTTGCTATGGCTTACTGTACTTACACATTCTTAAAGTGGTTGTTAACCCACAAAACCCCCCCCAAAAAACCTACAAGACAAAGGCATAATGCATAGCATACGAGCTCATTATGAAATACTCACATTAGATGGAAGCCCCTGGATCGGTCCCGGACACACTGCTCCGGCTGGCGACATCGCTCCCGGAGTTACTTCTGGGTATCGTGGGCCCTGGCACTGTGATTGGCCGGAGCCGCGATGACGTCATTCCGGTGCATGTGCACGGGAGCCGCCGGTAATGGCACACTAGCTGAAGCAACGGCATGAACGAGCCATTGCTTCAGTGCGCATGTGCCAATGACATCAGCACATGCTGATACAGGAGATATCTCCTAAATTGTGCAGGTTTAGGAGATATCCGGGGTAACTACAGATAAGCCCTATTATAGAAAAGGATAAAAAACTGCGCTAGCAAACAATTAAAAATACTAATTAAACCTTAGGCAGCAGAAATAGTGTGACAACACCTCAAACAATAGAAAATAAAAAAACTGCGCCACTATTAGGAATTTAGACCAGAGCCTAATACGAATTTTATGCTTGTTTAAATGCACATAACAAACTAGCAGGCTTTGCACCAAAGAGTCCAATGGTATTTAACAGATGATCTGAAATAGTCCATAAATCCTTATGGCAGGGGAACCACAGATTTCACACCACAGTGACTACTCAAGGCAAACCGTGAGGTATCCACCACCAACAGAAGGGGAAGCAGCTAACCAGAGGGCAAGCGGTTTGGGACATTCGACTGTAACCCAGCTGCGGCCTTTAGTGTTGCAGTCCTCCCTTCCTATACGTCCCGTTCGGATGATCCGTAAATCACAGTATCCAGATCATACGCCCCAACATGGAATAGAGAGGGCAGACCAATAGTGTAATTCCGTATGGTATTAATTTATTAAAAGAACGTAAGTTATACTTACAAAAGTAGCAGTAAAGTCAGCATATAACAATAAAATGCCGGCCGGCATATCAGGAGCCTCACTCCTCGAGCGTGGTGACGTCACTGAGCGTCCTCCTAGATGCGTTTCGTCATCACGTAGACGTTTTCAATAGGAGTGCTTCCCCTTCTGTTGGTGGTGGATACCTCACGGTTTGCCTTGAGTAGTCACTGTGGTGTGAAATCTGTGGTTCCCCTGCCATAAGGATTTATGGACTATTTCAGATCATCTGTTAAATACCATTGGACTATTTGGTGCAAAGCCTGCTAGTTTGTTATGTGCATTTAAACAAGCATAAAATTTGTATTAGGCTCTGGTCTAAATTCCTAATAGTGGCGCAGTTTTTTTCTTTTCCAAGCCCTATTATAGGCTTACCTGTAGTAAAAAGTGGATTGTCAGGGTTTACAACCACTTTAAGTCCAAATATTTTATTTACTATAGCTTACTTATTTTGCATTAATGTATATATCATACTCCCAGTGGTGACAAAAGGTTAAATAGGTGACCTACAAGGTGACCTACAGTCAGTAGATCTCAGCATCGGAGATGTAGACATACTGTATGTCACACATTGGTGTAAGCATTTTCACACCACATTCCACCCAATGTTGAATTTTCAATATAAAAATATAAACATGTTTCATTTTTATTTATTACCAATCGATCTTTATGATCCTATTATCTTCTACTGAATTTTAATGAAAACATTAAAACACTTTTTATTCAAAATGAAATGCAAGAATCTTTAACAAGCCCATTAAAAATATGTATATACCTATTATTATGAATATTTTACATGCATGAGATAGTTTCTTGTAAGTGTAACCGATACTTATTTCCTAAGCACACTATATGTTTTCGGTTGTCTCTTTGTTAATTATCCCCACTTGAATCACTAAATCATCTGTATTCAAATGCAATGTGCAAGGCCTTACTTGATTTATATGTAGATATAGCCCATTTATTAAGCTGAGAAATTAATAGCTAGAGTCCTTTAGAATGCATTATAGCAAGCGACACACCTTGAGCTTGTGTTTCAGAAACAGCAAACACAAGATAGAACAATAAATCCATCACAGTGTTTCCTGTAAGCTTCCAGTATCATGCAGCAGCACATATCCCATGGCTATTGTTAATGGATATAGTTGTCAAAGCATGACATAAAATGACTGGCCACTTTTGAAGTGTAAAGCAATTATTTTACTGAGTGAAGCATTTTGATATATGCCTTTTCACTTTGAAGCATCTCATTACTGAGATATCAGTTGTTGTGGTCCACCTGAATTATTGCCTAACTCTGAATGTCTAAAGCTTCATATATGCTACATAAATTTGGAATCGGGCACCGCCTCCCACTCAACATCATTTGATTGAAAAATCAGAGACCTAACAGCAGCTGCATCCAATCAGATGCTGTTGGTATTCAAGTATTCTGACAGATATTGGCTGCGGCTGTCAAAATACAATAGCCACAGTGGGAGATTCTTCTATCTGCACTGTATAGCGTTGGATTATTTTTATGCAGCTCACAGCTAGGATGAAATCTTTAGAGCCAGGTATATTGACTGGCTCCAAGTAAACATACTAAAAAATTATCTTATAAAAACATTGCCTACCAGTAAACAAAATTAAATTTAATAAAGGCTTTCCTTTATCTATATATGTGATAATGTGAGAGCATTTTTGTTTTAGCATTTCTTGGGCTTGCCAAACATTGTAGTATATATTTTTCTTGCTTTGGTCCTTTGTCATTTAGGAGTACAGAAAGTACCCAAATTGTGATCACTTCGTCAAATGATTGGGTCACCTATGACCACCTTAACTTATACTTTTACAATGATATTGTGTTTTAAATATTTGTTGCTGCTTGAGCATTTGCATTTGACCTTTATCCGCTTGTGGACTAAAGACACGCCAGTGAAGCCTCGTACACACGGCCGAGAATCTCGTCGCAAAAAAAACATAGTTTTTCTCGACGGGTTTCTTGTCAAGCTTGACGAAATTCTTGTCAAGCTTTCCTTGCATACACACTGTCAATCCAAAATCTCATCATTGTAAAGCGCGGTCACGTACAACACGTACGACGGCAGTATAAAGGGGAAGTTCTATTCCAATGGCGCCACCCCTTGGGCTGCTTTTGATGATCTTGTGTTACTGCGTGCTAGTAAAAGTTTGGGGAGAGACGATTCACGCTTTTTAGTCTTCCTGCTTTCAGTATGTTACAGTAGTGTGACGAATGTGCTATCTCCATTACGAACGCTAGTTTTACAAGAAGGTGCGCTCCCGTCTCATACACACGAAAGGTTTTCTCGTCCAAATACAGTCTGACGAGAATCACGATGAGAAAACTGAGACTGCCGATGAGAAAAAAGAAAGCAGGTCTTCTTTTTTTTCTCGTCGAGATTCTGGGCAGTTTTGTTGACGAGAAACCTGAAAGCCTCGTACACATGCACGGTTTTCTCGGCAAGAAAGCTCTCCCAACAGTTTTCTTGTCGTTTCTTGCCGAGAAAACCGGTCGTGTGTACGAGGCTTCAGTCCGGCAGAACTTCCATTAAATATACCATGAAAGCATTTTTGTAAATCTGTTTGACAAGTGGTCTCCTTGACTGCCTTCTTGGATGCCTTGGATTGCATGGCCTCTAGACTCTGGTAGGTAGATTCAGGCTTTGCATTTGATATAATTCTCCGTCATCCCCACTGGCCTCTGTGCTTCCTGGTCCGGTTACCTTCCTGTCTCCCTATCTGTGATGTGAGCATTTTTTTATATATAATATGATTTATTAATTATGTATCTTCTCTTATAGACCTTTCTATGCTACACTGCTCTAACCTATTACCCCTGAAGAAGCCAATGACTTGTGGAACATGTTGGGTTATCCTATTGGTTATATGTAATCAGTGTATGCTTTGTATTGCTTTTTTTTTGTGCATATGATAATTATTGTTGTAATAATAAAATATATATGTTTTACTTATTATCTACCCTAATTTTTGCTTGGCACCGCTATAATCCCAGTCCCCTTTCTGTTTGGAAACAATACCTGTTTCACATATCAGCTGATAACTTTCTGTTCTCTCTGCCTGAGCTGCAGTGCTATCAATAATATTGTTCTGAGGACTACCCCCCCCCAGTTAAGGACAAAAGGAGAAGGGGAGTTCTAGTAGTCCTGTCCCGTTTCTGTTGTTGTGATAATGTAGGGAGAGTGAGTGTCATCCTAAGACTTGATGTAGGCTATTAAGGAAAAAAAAGGCTTGCAAAATAAGAAAACGAATGCAGCCACCACATCTAAGGACTGGTAAGCTGCAATATAATTAAATTTTTTGTTTTGCGGTTTAGATGCTCTTTAAGTTTCAGGGATGTACTCAGTGAGGTTGATTTACTAAAGGCAAATAGGCAGTTTTTTTTATTTGCAAGGTAATTATGATTTAGCACAATTAATGAGGTGCATCCCTGATGACTTCCATTATCTAATCATGCACAAGCAAAAATACATTTTTATTTTTATTTCTTTGCATGTGTTTGTTTTTTGTTTATTTGCAAAGTGAATTTTCTTCACATTCACTAAGCTAACGGAACATTCCCTTGCAAAGAGAGCAACCTATTCACCTTTAGTAAATCAGCCCTAGTATTTCTTACAATGTCCCTGTTTTTCACACTTCTGAACATGTCCCTTGTTGGAACTGCTGTCAATTTGACAGCCATGGTTCAGATTTGTGTTCAAGCATCACTAACAGACGCTGCTTGTTCAGTGATCAATGTAACAACTTGCCACAGTACAGTGATAACAATATGAATGATTTGTCACAATGCAGTTGATTTCACCTATTGTGAGAACACGACAGGCATGTCTTTTCATCTTCTGGCTATTTTAACTAAATAACCCTAAAAAAAAGGTATTTTAAAATCCTTTCCTAAATAACTCCTGATTATAACAAAAAGAAGGTTGGGAAACCCCACCTAAAAGTAATTACTGCGGACTAAGAAGCTTGAAAGAGGATCTTTGTTACAAAATAGATAATGATACAAAAAAAACTGGATATATGAATTCCACCAAGGATACCTAAGCAGAAAAAATTAAAACAGACAACATTGTCTATAATAAAAAGCAGCTACTGCATTCATATTGCTCATTCACACATCAATTACATATGGACCCGTTATCTTGTATAGTGGCCTATCAGATAATGTTGTAATCATTAAATGCAGGGTTTAATGGCACAAAAAGGGGGGGGGGGGTTATTGAAAAAAATGGCCAGGTTGCATGAAGATATGAATTCCTGTGTGTGTGAGGACTCCAAAAGTCAAATGCGAAAGGGGGGGGGGGATACTCCAAAAGACACCGTTATTGACAGATTGGAGAACCAAAGTGATTATTATTGAATCCACGGTTTGGATTTCCACTGAATGGAAGATATATGGTGTAACCAGCACTGTGTGTCAGCGTTAAATGATAGCCCTTCAGATGTTGAAAACTTAGGGGTCAGTGTTACTCAGCTAAACCAATTGTTCCAATAGCTGAGCTATGACTGCTTTGCATCTAAATTGATCATGACTGCACAATTCAAAAAGCCAGATGTAAAGTCAAAAAGTGCTATAAGTCTGCTCACCCAGCCTTGATGTGATGACTTTCCTCTTCCACTGCAGCCCTGAGTAGCCGGTATGATCACGCTAACAGGGCGCATGGGGTCAGTGCGTAACTGGAGTCAGCATGGGGAGCTTTACAGAGAGTAAGATAGTTCACCACTTGTTCAGCTCAAGTCTCATGGAGCAGTGGCTGAATGTGCCTGATCAAAGATGGATGTCCAGGTGTTTGAAGAGTCCATAGAGCATGTGCAGGTGGGCAAGCTGCATTGGATGTGACATCAGAACGTCACTTACAAGGTGTCGTGTTTTCCGACATGTTTTGCCCAGTCAACTTGAGCTTCATCTAAATAACGTTCGTTTTTTGTCTGACCCCAGGTTTCAGGCAGAGTGGAGGCTTTTAATTTCAAACTTTATTTTATTAGAGTAGAAAGTTCAGTTAACTCATTTAACTTTATTTCACCTTAACCTCTTCAGCTCCGGAAGATTTGGCTGCTCAATGACCAGGCTATTTTCTCAGTTTTGGCCGATATGTAATCTTCTACATATTTTTGGTAAAAAAAATTGCAATAAGTGTATATTGATTGGTTTGCGCAAAAGTTATAGCATTTACAAAATATCGGATAGATTTATGGCATTTTTATTATTATTTTTTTTTACTAGTAATGGCGGCGATCTGCGATTTTTATCAGACACTTTTGACACATTTTTGGGACCCTTGACAATTATACAGCGATTAGTGCTATAAAAATGCGCTGATTACTGTATAAATGTCACTGGCAGGGAAGGGGTTAACACTAGGGGGCGATCAAGGGGTTAACTGTGTTCGCTCACTGTGTTCTTACTGTTGGGGGGATGGGACTAACTAGGGGAAGAGAGAGATCGGTGTTCATACACTGTATGAACACACAATCAGTCTCCTCTCCCCTGAAACAACTGGGATCTGTGGGATCTGCATGGGTGCCTGGCGGTCATCGCGCCTGCAGGACACTCGCATTGGCTCCGGCGGCGAGTCGCGGGTGCGCGCGCCTGCCTCCGGCGACGAGCCGCTTGCGCGCGTGTGCCCCTAGTGGAGTGAAAAAAAAAAGGTGAAGCGACGCTTTGCCCAGCCTTGCCATTCTGTTGCAGTGCATTTACTATTTTTCCCCCAGGATCCTGCAAAGCATTGCACCCGCAATCAGTAAATTGCGGTTGCAATGTCAGACTCCTGCACACTTTTCCTCCTAGCTTTCTTGCCTATACTTCTGTATAGACTTTCTGTTAGAAAGCTGGAGAAGTTATCCATGAACTATGAAAGTGCTCATCGGTGCCCTCACAGTCCATTGAGAACTACAATCTGTCTGCTGCGGTGGTAGACAGGACTTGTAGTTCATTCATTCACAGATTGTCAGGTTGCTGAACACTCCTTTGTACAGATTTTCTGTTAGAAATCTGGAGGAAGTGTCAATGAACAACGGGGCTGCTCATCAGTGCCCTCACAGTCCATTAACAACTTCAAGTCATCTGCTGCGGTGGAAGATTTGGGACTTGTAGTTTATTTATCCACAGACTGCTGTGAATAAATGATGCAGTTGTGTGAGTGGAGCCGTGCACAGCAGCACATATTTTGAAATGTGACAGCGGGTGTGAAGGAAGGGATTGGGGCGTGTTGGGTAGGTGCAGGAGCATATTACATGTTACACCCTTAGCCTTTAAAGCGATAGTAAAGGTTAAAAAAATAAAATAAAAAATGTTCCCTAGAATATCTCCTAAACGGTGCACCTTTAGGAGATCTTCATTTAACCCACAGGTAAGGTTTTTTATTAGCATACCTGTAGGTTAAAATCAAAATATAGACTTTACTACCACTTTAAGATGAGCTCAACTGTGAGCATGTGCATCTGTAACTGACATTACATGAACACTGAAGCTCTGAGTAGGATATACTCATGGTTAATATGTTAGTGTTATATAAACTGTAAATGGATGATAATTATAACGACTAATATGCATGTTATTGTCCTAAAAAGGGTTTGGGGACCCAGGTTCTGTCCCAGGGGACATGAATCAATGCAAAACGAAGTTTTAAAAATGGCAGTTTTTCGGGAGCAGTCATTTTAATGATGCATAAAGTGAAAAAAAAAAGTGAAATATTCCTTTAAATATCGTACCTGGGGGGTGTCTAAAGTATGCCTGTGAAGTGGCATGTGTTTCCTGTGTTTAGAACTGTCCCTGCACAAAATGACATTTGTAAAGGAAAAAAAGCCATTTAAAACTGCTTGCGGCTTTAATGTAAGGTCTGGTCCCTGTAATATGGATGAAAATCTTTGAGAAAAATGGCATGGCTACCCCATCGCCCCCCCCCCCCCTACCCCAGCCCATAACCAGCCCCTTTGGGTCTTGTATGGATATTAAGGGGAACCCCGCACCCAAAATAAAAAAAGGCCCTATATACTCTGAACAGCAGTATACAGGCGGTGCAAACAAGACAGGGACTGTAGGTTTGTTCTTAAGTAGAATCTGTTTGTAATTTTGAACAGGTACATTGTTTAAGTGTAGCTCTAGCCAAAAAATCTATTTTTAAGCTTTTTGGAAAACATAGGGAAGGGTTATCACCCCTGTAACATTTGTTTTGCTGTCTGTGCACCTGTTCAGAACATTTCACCTCACTTTCCGTCCCAATGACAAATGTTTTTGAAAAGTGGGTTTTTTATTGAAACAAGGATTGGTGATAAAGCATCAGTAGAGAGGAGACACCTTTTTCCCATATTAACTCTTACAGGAGAGAATTTCCCTTCCTAGGGTTAGAATTCCTCTCACTTCCTGTTGTCTACTTCCGTTTGCAAGTTGGATGTTTGAAAGTAGGGGCCTGCCGTATATACTCTGCTGAAATTTTCCCCTTAGATGTTGGTGTTGCCACAACACTGTGAGCCCTCACAGTTACTCTTGGTGGGCGCTGGAACGCCCTGCTGTGAACTATTATATCAGTAATTGTAATTACATGCCATTGTTGAACAGTGGTAGGAAAAATTGGGCCTTTGGTGGTGGTGCTGGTGCTACAACACTGTCAGCCCTCACAGTTACTCTTGGTGGGCACATGAATGGGCCCTACTGTAAATGATTAGATCAAGAATTGTAATTGCATGCCCCTGTTGAAGAGGGACAGAAAAATTGGGCCTTTGGTGGTGGTGGTGGTGTTGCCACAACACTGTAAGCCCTCACAGTTACTCTTGGTGGGCGCAGGAATGGGCCCTGCTGTGAATTATTAGATCAAGAATTGTAATTACATGCCCCTGTTGAACAGGGGCAGAAAAATTGGGCCTTAGGCACTGGTGCCACAACACTGCAAACCCTCACAGATACTGTACTTGGACCACAGCAATGAGCCCTGTTGCAAAGTATTGCATCAAGAATTGTAATTACATGCCCCTGTTAAACAGGGGCTGAAAAATTGGGCCTTAGGCACTGGTGCTGGTGCCACGACACTGCAACCTCTCCCAGATGCTCTAGTTGGAGTGCAGGAATGAGCCCTGCTGCAAAGCATTGCATAAAAATTGTAATTACATGCCCCTGTTAAACAGGGGCTGAAAAATTGGGCCTTAGGCACTGGTGCTGGTGCCACGACACTGCAACCTCTCCCAGATACTCTAGTTGGAGTGCAGGAATGAGCCCTGTTGCAAAGTATTGCATCAAAAATTGTAATTACATGCCCCTGTTAAACAGGGGCTGAAAAATTGGGCTTAGGCACTGGTGCCACAACACTGCAACCCCTCACAGATACTGTACTTGGAGCACAGCAATGAGCCCTGTTGCAAAGTATTGCATCAAAAATTTTAATTACACGCCCCTGTTAAACAGGGGCTGAAAAATTAGGCCTTAGGCACTGGTACTGGTGCCACGACACTGCAACCTCTCCCAGATGCTCTAGTTGGAGTGCAGGAATGAGCCCTGCTGCAAAGCATTGCATCAAAAATTGTAATTACATGCCCCTGTTAAACAGGGGCTGAAAAATTGGGCCTTAGCCACTGGTGGCAGCACCCAGAAACAAAAAAGTTCTTCCAATCTATCATCAAGAATTGGATCATTGAGGAGGAGGGGGATAGTCAGTCAACATAACAGGACAGTCACTCAGCATCAGCATCAGTCTTGAAGGGATGTGACATTTGAAAATAAATTATTCTGTTATATCAGCTTCAGGTGCTTGGTAGCTGGTGGTGATCCAAGACTGGTTCATCTTTATGAAGGTCAGTCGATCAACCGAGTCGGTGGACAGGCGCACCCTGTGATCCATGACAAAGCCTCCAGCAGCACTGAACGTGCGTTCCGAAAGAACGCTGGATGCAGGACATGCCAGTAGCTCAATTGCATACTGTGCAAGCTCTGGCCAGTGATCCATCCTCAAGACCCAGTAAGCCAGAGGATTTTCGGTGGGAAAGGTGTCCAAGTCTGACCTTGCCCCTAGGTATTCCTGCACCATGTATAGCAGACACTGGCGATGGTTGCTGGAACCGATCATACCTTGGGGCTGCGGACTAAAAAATTGTCTGAACACATCGGTCAGACGGCCACCTTCTCCACCGCTCCTTCCGCTACTGACCGAAGCCTCAGAAACTTGTTGTCCAGGACCAGGAGTTTGTAACCTCCCAGTCTCTGGGAACGCGTTGCACAGACATTTCTGCAAGGCCTCCCGGAGTTGTCTCATTCTCTGCTCCCTCTGCGACTGCAAGATAAGGTCCACAACCTTACCCTTGTACCGTGGATCAAGGAGAGTGGCCAGCCAGTAATGGTCCCTCTCCTTGATCCGAAGAATACGAGGATCCTTCCGCAGACTTTGCAGGATCAGGGAGGCCATGCAGCGTAGGTTAGCTGAGGTCCGGAGTCCTCTTGGTCACTAAGAATGACATGATCCGCAGCCACTTCCTCCCAGCCACGTACATGTCCCCGGGTTTGTTGGGACTGTAAATCATCCCTAAAAGACTGCTGCTGTTGATGCTGAGTGCCATGCTCCACCTCCATGCTGACACAATCCTCCTCCTCCTCCTCCTCCTCCTCGTCCTCTTCCTGTGTAATGGGTGGGACACAAGGAACACTGTCTGGGTAAAGGGGGCCTTAAGAGGCAAGGAAGTCCTCCTCTTCCTGCCTCTGTTCTGCCTCAAGTGCCCTGTCCATTATTCCACGCAGTGTATGCTCCAACAGGTGGAAAAGAGGTACAGGGTCACTGATGCATGCACTGTCACTGCTCACCATCCTCGTGGCCTCCTCAAATGGTGCCAGGACAGTGCATGCATCCCTGATCATGCCCCACTGGCGTGGTGAAAAAAAACAGAGCTCCCCTGACCCTGTCCTGGTGCCGTAGTCACACAGGTACTCATTGATGGCCCTCTGCTGCGTGTGCAGCCGCTGCAGCATGGCCAACGTTGAGTTCCACCTGGTGGGCATGTCACATATAAGGCGGTTCTTGGGCAGGTTCAACTCTGTTTTCAGCTCAGCCAGCCGAGCACTGGCATATGATCTGCGGAAATGCACACAGACTTTCCTGGCTTGCCTCAGGACATCCTGTAAGCCCGGGTACCTGCCCAAGTACCGCTGCACCACCAGGTTAAGGACGTGAGCCACACAGGGCACATGGGTCAGTTGTCCCTGTCGGAGGGCGGAGAGGAGGTTGGTGCCATTGTCGCAAGCCACCATTCCTGGCTTAAGCTGGCGTGGCGTCAACCACCTCTCGGCCTGCCCCTGCAAAGCTGACAGAACCTCTGCCCCAGTGTGGCTCCTGTCCCCCAAACACTCCAGCGCAAGCACGGCATGGCATCTTTTTGCCTGCGTACTTGCGTAGCCCCTTGAACGCCTACGGAGCACCGCTGGTTCCGAGGACAAAGCACAGGAAGAGGCCATGGAGGAAGAAGAAGAGGAGGGGGTGGAGGAGAGATGTGTGTCACAACCAGTAGTAGCATTTTGGAGGCGTGGCGGCGGAACAACCTCCAACACTACTGCACCTTGTCCTGCATCCTTCCCAGCTGCCAAAAGAGTGACCCAATGGGCCGTGAAAGAAAGGTAACGTCCCTGTCCATGCCTGCTGGACCATGAGTCAGTGGTAATATGCACCTTACCGCTGACCGACCTGTCCAGCGAGGCATGGACATTGCCTTCCACATGCCGGTAGAGAGCCGGAATCGCCATCCATGAGAAAAAGTGGCGTTTGGGAACCTGCCACTGAGGAACCGCACATTGCATGAACTCACGGAAGGGGGCCGAGTCTACCAACTGAAAAGGCAGCAGTTGAATTGCTAGCAATTTAGCCAAGCTAGCATTCAACCGCTGGGCATGTGGATGGCTGGGAGTGAACTTCTTCTGACGGTCCAGCAGCTGGGGCAGGGAAATTTGCCTGCTACAATCGGACGTTGGTGTACTGTTAGCAGAGTGCCCGCAAGTACTTGGCTTTGACACACCTAATTCTACACCTTCATTCCTCTCAGTGCAGGTTTCAGAGAGGACTGAAGGTATAGTGGGGTTAGAGATCCCGGCTGATGAGGAGCAAGGAGAGGTCCGCTTTGTTCTTTGGTGTGGGTCTTTAAGGTACGCTTGCCAACGAGCTGCATGGCAGGTCAACATATGTCTAGTCAAGCAAGTGGTGCCCAAGCGGCTGATGTTTTGGCCACGCGAGATACGCTTGAGACATATGTTGCAAATAGCAGTGGTGCGATCTGATGCACTCGACTCAAAAAAGGCCCACACCAAAGAATTTTTGGAATAACGGGCAGAGGCAGCGCCCTGCACAGGCGTAGCTCTGCGGTGTGATTTAGTCGGTGTGCTGCCCTTACGCTGGCCCCCGGAGGGCATCCTGCCTCGTTGGAGATGTGCCTCCTCCTCATCCTCCTCCTCCTCCTCTCTCCTATCAGGCACCCATGTGGAGTCAGCGACCTCATCATCCCCTCCCTCCTCATCACTGGAGCCACTCTGGCAGTATGCTGCAGCTGCTGGAACATGACTGCCAGATTGGTGTCCTTCTTGAGCATCCCCTCTCTCTGCGCTCATGCTACTGCCTTTCTCTAGCTGGGTATCATCATCAGACCCTTCGAAATGCTGGGCATCCTCCTGGAGCATGTACCCAACACTGTGCTCAAACAGTTCGGGGGACTCCTCAGGAGGACATGGTGGGTCTAGGTAAGGAGTGACTGATGATGACATTGATACATGGGAAGAGGACGCTTTGGCAGCTGCTTTGCCAGTACCCTGAGCCTGGGTGAGAGAGGATGAGGAGGATGAGGAGGGCTTGGTCATCCACTCTACCAAGTCTTCAGCATGATGCGGCTCAACACGTCCAGCTGCCGAAAATAAGGACAAGTGTGTCCCATGGCCACGTGCTGATGACAATGCACCGCGTCCACGACCAGCACTGTTTTCTCTAGACACAGAGCCTGCTTGCCCTCTTTTATTGGCTCGTGACTGTCTGTCTCTCTTTGTTGGCCATCCAGACATAGTAATGGCCTGCAGGGAGATGAAAAAAACAGCAATTGGGTAGTGTATTTTGTGCTGGAGGCACACAACACCCACTAACTCCAGCAGATGCCTTTATTAGAGAACAGCAATGACGGGTATATACAGGTGTATACTGTACTAGGGCACACAACACCCACTAACTCCAGCAGATGCCTTTATTAGAGAACATCAATGATGGGTATATACAGGTGTAAACTGTACTAGGGCACACAACATCCACTAACTCCTGCAGATGCCTGTATTAGAGAACAGCAATGATGGTTATATACAGGTGTATACTGTGACACTAACTCCTGCAGATGCCTGTATTAGAGAACAGCAATGACGGGTATATACAGGTGTATTCTGTGCCACTAACTCCTGCAGATGCCTGTATTAGAGAACAGCAATGACGGGTATATACAGGTGTATACTGTGCCACTAACTCCTGCAGATGCCTGTATTAGAGAACAGCAATGACGGGTATATACAGATGTACACTGTGCCACTAACTCCTGCAGATGCCTGTATTAGAGAACAGCAATGACGGGTATATACAGGTGTACACTGTGCCACTAACTACTGCAGATGCCTGTATTAGAGAACAGAAATGACGGGTATCTACAGGTGTACACTGTGCCACTAACTCCTGCAGATGCCTGTATTAGAGAACAGCAATGACGGGTATATACAGGTGTATACTGTGCCACTAACTCCTGCAGATGCCTGTATTAGAGAACAGCAATGACCGGTATATACAGGTGTATACTGTGCCACTAACTCCTGCAGATGCCTGTATTAGAGAACAGCAATGACGGGTATATATAGGTGTATACTGTGCCACTAACTCCTGCAGATGCCTGTATTAGAGAACAGTAATCACGGGTATATACAAGTGTATACTGTGCCACTAACTCCTGCAGATGCCTGTATTAGAGAACAGCAATGACGGGTATATACAGATGTACACTGTGCCACTAACTCCTGCAGATGCCTGTATTAGAGAACAGCAATGACGGGTATATACAGGTGTACACTGTGCCACTAACTCCTGCAGATGCCTGTATTAGAGAACAGCAATGACGGTATATACAGGTGTACACTGTGCCACTAACTCCTGCAGATGCTTGTATTAGAGAACAGCAATGACGGGTATATACAGGTGTACACTGTGCCACTAACTCCTGCAGATGCCTGTATTAGAGAACAGCAATGACGGGTATATACAGGTGTACACTGTGCCACTAACTCCTGCAGATGCCTGTATTAGAGAACAGCAATGACGGGTATATACAGGTGTACACTGTGCCACTAACTCCTGCAGATGCCTGTATTAGAGAACAGCAATGATGGGTATATACAGGTGTACACTGTGACACTAACTCCTGCAGATGCTTGTATTAGAGAACAGAAATGACGGGTATATACAGGTGTACACTGTGCCACTAACTCCTGCAGATGCCTGTATTAGAGAACAGTAATGACGGGTATATACAGGTGTACACTGTGCCACTAACTCCTGCAGATGCCTGTATTAGAGAACAGCAATGACGGGTATATACAGGTGTACACTGTGCCACTAACTCCTGCAGATGCCTGTATTAGAGAACAGCAATGACGGGTATATACAGGTGTATACTGTGCTGGGGCACACAACACCCACTAACTGCTGCAGATGCCTGAGAAAAGAACACACTGTCCCTGCCTGCCTATCTAGCTTAGAGAACAGCAATAAAGTGTAGATCCAGGTGTATACTGTGCTGGAGGCACACAACACCCACTAACTCCTGCAGATGCCTGAGAAAAAAATAGAACACAGAACACACTGTCCCTGCCTATGTATCTCTTTCCCTTTACGCCGGAACACACTGCACAAGGCCGCCGGGCTGGCAGCCTTTTAGGCCTCATGCCCACTGGCGTTTTTACAGCTGCGTTTTTTGCAGCTTAAAAACGCCTGTCCATGTTATTGTAAATATTTTTATTTAAAAAAAACCAAAAAAACGTCGGAGCTAAAAACGCGATCGCGCGTTAGTGCGCGTTTTTTGCGCGTTAGTGCGCGTTTTTGCGCGTTTTTTGACGCTCGCGGTTTTTTCTGCCTAATTCTGACGCTGAGGAACGCACTGGTCCTGGGTTTTTTTTACAGCTTACAAACGCCTATGCTCTTTACAGCTCAAAAACGCCTAGGTGGGCATGAAGCTATAGACTAACATGGACAGGCGTTTTTAAGCTGTAAAAAACGCTCAAAAATGCGGCTGAAAAAACGCCCGTGGGCATGAGGCCTTATAGTGTGGGGCGTGTACTAAACCCCCCTGAGCTATGATTGGCCACAGGCATCCTGCCTGTGGCCAATTATGGCTCTCCTCACTGCCGGCGCTGTGATTGGCCAAGCATGCTTGGCCAATCACAGCGCCGGGATTGAACTGCGATGGCGCAGTGTATTGTGGGCCGTTCGCGTCACTCGAATTTGGCGCGAACGGCCCATAACGTTCGGCGAACGATCGAACAGCCGATGTTCGAGTCCAACGTATGTTCGACTCGAACACGAAGCTCATCCCTAATTGTAATGATGAGCTTTAAGCACGTGTTGTAGATGTATGCATACAGATCTAATGTGACTGTAAAATATTAGATACTTTTATGCAAACACTCTTGCTTTTTTTTGTTTTTTAGGGTTTAGCAGGTTTTATTGTGCTAGTTGAAAGTGTTGCAAGTATTAACTATTTATTCTCTTAGAAATTATTTAGTATTTTTTAACACGCTGCTTAATAAAAAATGTGGTTTGCTGCAGTGTTTTGTTTAGGACACAATTAATCATTTCAAGTTCATCATTGTTACCTGTACATTTCTCAGACAAGTGATTTGTAATCCTCAGCAGAAATACTCATTTGAGACACTGTTTCATCAGTCTACATCTCTTCATCCTAGATCTTTTCCTAGACCCTCTTGTGTAAACCACGCAAGACTATAATTAAGCCTTAGTCAATTTTAGCTACGATATCAAATAATTACAGCAGCACGAGGTACTGTTTTGGTATATTTAATTTGCAAAGAGCATGCTGTTAGTTGCCAGAGGTGTTCTGCTGATCCAACACTTGTTTTGTAAATTGAAAATACTTTTTTAAAGTGAGTGCCTTTTGCTTACTTATTTTATTAATTGCTGTCAGACTTAATAAAAAAAATTAATTTGTGAATTCCGTTTAAACTAATAATTAATGGTAAATGTTAACTAAGGGCCAATTTTACATACTCAAAAATAGTAAAAAGTACCCTGTGACAGAAGCAGTTATGATGTCATGAATATTAAAGAGGAGGTCCACACAAAAATGGAACCTCCACTTTTCGGAACCCTCCCCCCCTCCGGTGTCACAGTTGGCACCTTTCAGGGGGGAGGGGGATGCAGATACTTGTATAATACAGGTATTTGCACCCACTTCCGGGCATAGACCCCCGCAGAATCTGCGGGGGTCTACGTCACTTCTGCCCCCCCCAGCTGTCTTCTGGGAAACACACAGATCCCAGAAGATAGCGGGGACCAGTTAGGACACACTGCGCATCTCGCGCATGCGCAGTAGGGAACCAGGAAGTGAAGCCGCAACGCTTAATTTCCTGATTCCCTCACCGAGGATTGCGGCGTGGGCAGCCGAGAGCCGAGCGATTGCTCGGCTTCAGCTGCCGACATTGCGGGCACCCTGGACAGGTAAGTGTCCATTTATTAAAAGTTAGCAGCTGCAGTATTTGTAGCTGCTGGCTTTTAATATTTTTTTCTTAGGCGGGCCTCCGCTTTAATCATCTTCCCGGTAATCAATTTTGTGTTCAGTTAACCTATATAATATAAAAATCTACATAGAAAATCCCACAAACCTGTTTAGGAAACACCTCATCTACTAACCACTGTGTTTGCAGTTATTTTTATGTGGCTTTACTATTTTACATCACCTAAGCTATTTCAGGTAAAAATAAACAAATCTATTGGTCCCAATTTTATTCCAGTCCATTCCATTCCATTTTGATTTCATTCAACGTTTTAACATTTAAAACTGAGAGCATTAATTGCTGGCCCTGATGAGAATTTCTGTGCCCACATCTGAATAATTTCATGTCTATTGTTTTCAAGAACTGTAAACTAGGGCCACTAAGTGCTGCAGTTGAATGCAGGCATACCCCACTTTTAAGTACACAATGGGACCAGAGCAGGTATGTAAAACAAAAATATACTTAAAGTGAAGTAATACCCTTTTTCACTTCTTAATGCATGTACTGCATTGCAATAGTAATTTACAGGCATAACTGATTACCTAGGATAGCTGGCTGACCCCGGATATGTTATAGTCCTGGTCCTCTCTTGGTGCTCCCCAAGTTTGGTGTCCCTGTCACTTACGGTTCGGGAGCAGGGCCATGTCAAGCTGACCAAGATTTCCCATAGACACCAATGTTAAATGTTAAAAACTGGGAGCAGTGCGATGTCAAGTTGACCAAGATTTTCTTGCGAGGCACTTTACATACACTCCGTACTCACGAGTGTATGTAAAGTGAGGGTACGTAAAGCGGGGTATGCCTGTGTACTGTATAGAATATGTTGAACCAGATATTTTTCGGTTCAATTATTTTTATAAATGTTGCACAATACTGTACAAAAATATGTTGGACGTTGCTACATTACTTTTAAAAATAAAACAAATTAAAATGATCCTGCACCCCCTACCTACCCCCCCATACCTCCCCCCCCAAAAACAGCTGCTTTATTCAGATATCTCGCTAATACCTTCATATAGATATATATAGGACCATATATATATATATATATATATATATATATATATATATATATATATATATATATGCCATCTCCCCACATGCACAGTTATACTACCATTACACTCTACATTAATCAAAGTCTCCAAAGGCGGCCATATTAGTAAAAACCTTCCTTCAGAGCACAACATTGTAATGTGCATATGAATATATGCAAAGTAAATAATAAATTAGCAACCGTGTAAGTGGCAACCAACGTGCCAAAAATGGTGTAGGTATAAACTAACACACAAAAAATATATATATATATCAAAATAATAATACAAAAAAATTATACAAAAAGGTGTTCCCTACTAAATAAATATGTAAAACACACCAAAAAAGTCCATAGGCTTAAACTGCCTGACTCTCACAGCAGTAGGAGAAGCAGTAAACTCATAAACAAACAAAAAAGGGAATAGTCCATGGGTGATGCAGAGCCAGCCAGCATGTATCAAAATGATGACAGATCTTCAAAAGTGCTTCAATCAAGATGTATAAACAGGAGGCTTACCAGACCAGGTGGGTCCCTATTACGGGGACCGAAAGGGCTCAGCAACTACACCGGATAGATGTCAGCGATGCAGTCCTCTGTGTCCTCACTCCACTCGTCGAAACTCCGACTCCTGGTTTGCCTCGAGACTGCAGGCACGCTCGTACGATGTAGTGGATACCAATTTAGAAGAAGAAATAAGAAGACTTCATGGTGCAGCATGTATGTAAAAAACGAAGTACCCTTTATTCTTTGAAACGGGTAAAACTGACCATCCATATAGAGAGAACAAAAATTTTCAAACAAGCACTAAAACCCCGCTGTGGCGGCAGCCAGTCAGCTGGGGGCGTGGTGACGTCAGGGTCCTGAGCTCCACCCTACGCGGCGTTTCCCCGTAAGAGGCGTCGTCTGGGAAAGGAGGCTTAGACCAGGACGTCACTCACCACACTTTTATTGCGAAGAGCAGGAGAGTGACACCGGAAGTCCCGATGTAATTCATCGGTTCCACGGCGCACAAGACTTACTACATGACAGGCACACAGAGAATATCAAATCCATACTGTGTCCCAACCATGTAAATCTTGTCTACCTTACATATACACATATGCAAAGATCATTTTATGTTGTCCTAAAGAATTAATAAACATAAAAATATAAAAAATGTATATATACTGTGACAGCAGGAAGGTAAAGTCACCTGGTTGCATCCAGGGGGGTAGATATATTTCGCCCAGATTCAGGCTTTACGCCGACTTATACAACTAGGTGGAGAGTTGTATAAGGCTAGTGGGCTCATGGATGACTCATACCTCTAGGGAGAGTGTGGGGCGTCGTGCAGACAGGGAGTTGATGAGACCAGCTGAAGCTTGTCAGCTCATTTAGGCCTCTATAAGAACTCCCAGCTTCATTAGATGTTAGCTCATGCCTGGACCCAGACCTGTGTGGACTGTCTAGGGAGAGTGAACCCCTGTGCGGTGAGACAAAGCCTGTGTGGCTATTTGCTTGGACATTTAAAACCAGGGACTTAGGGACTAGGACAGCACTAGGCTGATCCCAGTTGTTAGTTAGGAAACCTGTATGTTTAGTCAGAGGTCAACTTGACCAGGATTTATTTTGGTTATGTTTCTTTTGCTTTGCTGTGTTTTGTCACTGTAAATAGAAAATAAACCGCACCTTTTTGATTTTGAAAACCACAACCTCCGTTTGCTGGGCCTGTTTTGTGTGGGGAGCCCATCCCGGGGGTCACACACACCCGCTGCCGAGCTAACCCCCTCACAGTTGGTGGAGAACCAGTGGCAGTTTTTTTTTAAGCGAGCATGGAGGAGATACTGAAGCAGCTGGCTCTAGCAAATGCCAATCAACAGCAGACAAATGCAGGTTTGCGAAAGAGCCTTGCAGCTCATCAACAGAGCCTTGCAGCTCAACAACAGAACTTCGCAGCCCAGCAGCAAGCTCATCAACAGAGCCTTGCAGCCCAGCAGCAGACAAACGCAACTTTGCAACAGAGTCTGGAGGCTCAGCAACGAGCCCAGCAGCAATCTGAGGCCCGCTTCATAGACCTGTTGCAGAAGCAAGAGCAGAGACTACAACAACAGATGGAAGCAGTAATGCAGCAACGTCCGCAGACCAGTGAGGAAAGCCGTCCCACTAATACCGCGTCCTTTGGGGTGAGTCGTTTATTGACAAAAATGACTGGAGAGGATGATCCAGAGGTATTTTTGACCACATTTGAAAGGACCGCTGAAAGAGAAAAGTGGCCTGAGGAGCAGTGGGCTGGACTGGTGGCTCCTCTGTTAACTGGTGAATCGCAGAAAGCTTACTATGACCTAGAGCCTAACCAAGCAAAAGACTATGTGATGCTAAAAGCTGAAATATTGGCAAGGCTGGGTGTCACCCAGGCTGTCCGGGCTCAGCGTGTGCATAACTGGACTTTCCAGATTGGAAAACCCCCCAGGTCTCAAATGTATGATCTCATTCACCTGAGCAGAAAGTGGCTACAGCCAGAGACTTTGTCCGCACCAAAGATTGTGGAACGTGTTGTAATGGATCGGTTTTTGAGAGCTCTTCCTACTGCCATCCAAAAGTGGGTAAGCCATGGAGACCCAGAGACGGCCGATGGTCTTGTGGATCGTGTGGAGAAATACTTGGCTACAGAGAACCTGACGGCCTCTTCCAGAGACACTCGGACTTTCCACCCTAAGACCAGACCATCCCCAGGGGCGGATAAGAGGATTCCAAGGGGTGAGGGTGGAGAGAGTGAGAGGGTGGGAGCTCTACCCCAAGTTTGGCGAGAACAGCCTGGGAAATCAGTGGCTCAAGAGGCGGCAAGAAGGATCGTTTGCTACCGCTGCCGGCAAGCGGGACATATTGCAGCCAATTGCCCGGTTGTGGAGGAACCCATGCAGTGTGACTTTCTGACGGGCAGACGTCAGTCGCTGTGTGCGACAGTCGCATGCACTGCCATTCGAGGAACTGAGAAACATTTATGCAAAATGTGTGTTAATGGTAGAAATGTTGTGGTATTGCTGGATTCAGGTAGCCTTGTGACCCTGATAAAGGCTGAGTTAGTTAAAACAGAGGTCTCTGGGAATAGCAAGGTAGCTGTTATTTGTGTGCATGGGGACACCCGAGAGTATCCAGTGACTACAGTGTGTTTCGAGACCCCCAAAGGTACCCTCTCTCATCCAGTGGGCTTAGTATCTCAGTTACCGCATGACGCCATTGTGGGAAGGGATTTTCCGAAGTTCTGGGAACTGTGGGATGATCCTGAGCCCCTCACTGGTGCCCCTATGTACCAGGAATGTGATAGCCAGAACTCCCCTGAGAGTGGTGAGGACTCTCCGGAATTTCCCTTATCAGTATTGGCAGGGGAGACTCAAGAAACTGGAGAGGAGCCCACCTCCTCAGACGAAAACCTACCGTCTGTGGAGTTTTCTGATCTTGAGGTTCACAGGGAAAACTTTGCCACAGAACAGTTGAAAGACCCCGCCCTAATAAAGGCACGGGAAAACGTAGTGAAAATAGATGGCGAGTTAGTGAACCCAGATAATACCTGCACTTACCCATACTTCAGCGTAGAGAAGGACCTACTGTATCGGGTGGCAAAAAGGGCAGAAGAAACCGTTGAGCAGCTTGTGGTGCCCAAACCTTACAGGAAGTTGGTGTTGGAGTTGGCCCATGGGCACATTCTTGGAGGTCATCTGGGGACAGAGAAAACCCGAGAGAGGGTATTACAGAGATTCTATTGGCCGGGGGTGATGAAGGACGTAGAAAATTATTGTTCCTCCTGCCCTGTGTGTCAGAGGTTGGCCCCGATGCCACATTTCCGTAGCCCGCTGGTCCCTCTACCCATCATTGAGGTCCCGTTTGAGAGGATCGCCATGGATTTGGTAGGTCCTATAATCAAGTCCGCTAGGGGGCACCAGTACATATTAGTTATAATGGACTATGCCACCCGTTATCCAGAAGCGATCCCTCTCCGAAATACCTCGGCCAAAACCATAGCCAAAGAGCTATCTCTTGTTTTTAGCCGGGTGGGTATTTGTAAAGAACTGCTTACGGACCAAGGTACACCCTTTATGTCCCGGGTTATGAAAGAGCTGTGTAAATTGTTCAAAGTGACGCAATTGCGTACGTCTGTGTATCACCCCCAAACCGATGGGCTGGTTGAAAGATTCAACAAAACCCTAAAACAAATGTTGAAGAAAGTGGTGGATAGAGATGGAAAGGATTGGGACTGTTTACTTCCTTATTTGATGTTTGCTATTAGGGAGGTGCCCCAATCCTCTACGGGATTCTCCCCCTTTGAGTTACTGTATGGGAGACACCCAAGAGGGCTGTTGGATATTGCCAAGGAAACTTGGGAAAGTGAGAGTTCTCCCCACAGGAGTGTGATTGAGCATGTCGCCCTGATGCAAGACCGAATTGCACAGGTAATGCCCATCGTGAAGGAACATTTGGCCCAAGCGCAGTTAGCACAGCAGAGAGTGTACAACCGTGGAGCCAAGACCCGTACCTTTTCCCCGGGGGATAGGATATTGGTACTTGTCCCTACGGTTGAAAGTAAATTCCTTGCCAAATGGCAAGGCCCCTACGAGATAATGGAAAAAGTGAGCGAAGTGAATTACAAGGTCAGACAACCAGGAAGGCGAAAGCCCGAACAGATCTATCACGTTAATCTGTTGAAAGCCTGGAGGGATAGAGAGTCCCTAGTCGCAGACACTTGGTCACCAGCTCAAACTGGTTGCGTGATTCCTGAGGTTGGAATAGCAGCCACCTTGTCACAACCCCAACAACAGGAGGTTAAGGAGTTTGTGCTTCGCAACAAGGAGGTATTCTCTGAGCTGCCGGGACAAACATCTGGGGTAGAGCATGACATCATTACCCCGCCCGGTGAAAGGGTGAAGTTAAAACCCTATCGGATCCCAGAGGCTCGACGGGAGGCAATACGGGAGGAAGTACAGAAAATGCTGAACTTAGGGGTGATAGAGGAGTCCCAAAGTGATTGGTCTAGTCCCATCGTGTTGGTGCCTAAACCGGATGGGAGCTGGCGATTTTGTAACGATTTTCGTCAGTTGAACAAAGTTACAAAATTTGACACCTACCCCATGCCACGTATAGATGAGTTGATCGACCGGCTGGGAACAGCCCGATACATGACGACTCTTGACCTCACAAAAGGGTATTGGCAAATCCCCCTGGCCAAGTCGGCCAAAGAGAAAACCGCATTTGTAACCCCAGACGGGGCGTTCCAATATAAAAGAATGCCGTTCGGGTTACAGAATGCGCCGGCCACATTCCAGCGGAAAATGGACCAGATGCTGAGGCCCCATCGGAAGTATGCTGCGGCTTACCTGGATGACGTAATTGTCCATAGCACAGATTGGGCCTCACATCTGCCAAAAGTGCAAGCAGTCCTGGACTCTGTTCGGGAAGCGGGGTTTACGGCTAACCCCAAGAAGTGTACCATTGGGCAGGAGGAGGCCAAATATCTTGGGTACACCATTGGGAGGGGAGTAATAAAACCCCAACTCAACAAAGTCGAGGCCATCCAGAGTTGGCCACGTCCCAACAGCAAGAAGCAGGTACGAGCCTTTCTGGGAATCGCTGGGTATTATCGGCGATTCATTCCCCACTTTGCTTCTAAGGCTGTGCCCCTAACCAACCTGACGAAGGGGAAAGGGTCGGTCATGATTAAATGGACCCCCGAGGCTGAGGCAGCATTCCAATTCTTGAAACAAGCCTTATGTAGCCAGCCAGTGTTGTACTCACCCGACTTCTCTAAAGACTTTGTCGTACAAAGTGATGCGTCAGATGTGGGGTTAGGAGCAGTATTGTCCCAGGTCTGGAACGGGGAAGAGCACCCAGTCATTTACCTCAGCAGGAAGTTGAAGTCCCATGAGGTAAATTACGCCACCGTTGAAAAGGAGTGTTTAGCGGTGAAGTGGGCTCTAGATTCCCTTCGGTACTACCTGCTAGGTAGGCACTTTGACATGGTTACGGATCACGCTCCGTTAAAGTGGATGGCTCAAAACAAGGAAACAAATAGAAGAGTGAATAGGTGGTTCCTGGCCCTCCAGGAATTCAACTTCACAGTAAAGCATCGCCCTGGCGTTCAAATGGGGAATGTGGATGCTTTGTCTCGAGTACATGAATGCCTGATTGCTGGTGTTCCAACCCCGAGGTTAAAACAAGAGGGGGGGGTATGTGACAGCAGGAAGGTAAAGTCACCTGGTTGCATCCAGGGGGGTAGATATATTTCGCCCAGATTCAGGCTTTACGCCGACTTATACAACTAGGTGGAGAGTTGTATAAGGCTAGTGGGCTCATGGATGACTCATACCTCTAGGGAGAGTGTGGGGCGTCGTGCAGACAGGGAGTTGATGAGACCAGCTGAAGCTTGTCAGCTCATTTAGGCCTCTATAAGAACTCCCAGCTTCATTAGATGTTAGCTCATGCCTGGACCCAGACCTGTGTGGACTGTCTAGGGAGAGTGAACCCCTGTGCGGTGAGACAAAGCCTGTGTGGCTATTTGCTTGGACATTTAAAACCAGGGACTTAGGGACTAGGACAGCACTAGGCTGATCCCAGTTGTTAGTTAGGAAACCTGTATGTTTAGTCAGAGGTCAACTTGACCAGGATTTATTTTGGTTATGTTTCTTTTGCTTTGCTGTGTTTTGTCACTGTAAATAGAAAATAAACCGCACCTTTTTGATTTTGAAAACCACAACCTCCGTTTGCTGGGCCTGTTTTGTGTGGGGAGCCCATCCCGGGGGTCACACACACCCGCTGCCGAGCTAACCCCCTCACAATACATAATGAAAGAAGGTTTTAAAAAACACATATACTAGTAGAGCAGCGGTGGCAACTGGACACCTTATGCCACTTAACATTGCTTGCGACCCTGCTCAAAAATGTCTATACACGTATCATTAATAGGTACACTAAAACGAAATAGTACTTTCCCACTCACCCACAAAATGTCCGTAATACAAAACGGGCACTGAGAGGGTTAAACAAAAAATATATATACATATACACCAAAGTAATACTTCACATAAAAATCAAAAATTGATACATACACATATCCCCATATGTCAAACTTTTTTTTACTAAAAATAAGAATAAGAGATTAAAAAACTAAATTAATGAATTTACTTTCTTTTCATATTTTGTTTTTCTATGTTAAAAAAGGCCCCCAGGCCGTGTTCCCTGTCTCCTACATATTTCCTTGTAAATGAAAAATCAAAACAAAAACCCCTATCACAAGTCCAGTGCATATCTGAGTGCACCAAAAAAAAGGGGGAAAGGAAAAAAGGGGTGACAATATAGGGAGGAACTATGGAATTGCGAGGAAAGGCTATAAGAGAGGGAGGAACAAATGTAAATATACATATATATATATATATATGCACACAGAAATGTATGTGGGCACATATATACACACGTAGATGCACATAAAGAGTCATTGGAATATAATGAAAAATGGGACACTATAAGTGAGACGTATGATTATAATGAGACCCGTCAGCTGTTATTAATATAACAATTGATGTCCCATTCGATGTTAAGGCCCCAAGGGCTATAACACCGCATATCAAAAATCCACCTAGTCTCTCTACGTGAAATCTGACGTTTCAGGTTGTCACCTCTCCAGTGTGGCACGTACTTCTCAATGCCCACTACTTCCAGTACTGAGGGATCTCTGTTGTGGTACTGACGAAAATGCCATGACACACTGTGTTTTCTGAAACCCCTACGTATATTGGACAGGTGTTCCCCTATCCTTACTTTTAGGGCACGGGTGGTCCTTCCAATGTATTGAAAACCACACGGACATCGTAAGAGGTAAATAACCCCTGTAGTGCCGCAGGTTATGAAGTCAGATATATTGTATTCTTGGGAGGTAGTATGTGAGGTGAAGGTGGAGGTTTTCAGAGTTTTAGATGTTCTGCACACCTTGCATCTCTTACACGGAAAGAAACCCTTTAAATGACCAAACATAGGAACTCTAGGAGGAGGATCAACCACACTGGGTGCCACAAGGTCTTTTAAATTTTGATTTCTTCTGTACAAGATCTTTGGACAGTCAGGGAGCGTGGGTCCCAGAATCCTATCACTTTTCAAAACTGGCCAGTGATTCTTACCGTATTTATCGGCGTATAACACGCGCCAGCGTATAACACGCACCCCAAGTTTAGCAGGGAATTTTAGGGAAAAAAACTTTTAGGAGGGAAGTTTAAGAAAAAAAAAATTTACATTTAAATACAGCCTTACCAGTGTCATTTGCAGCCTTGCCCAGTGTCCAGTGCAGCCTTGCCCAGTGTCCAGTGCAGCCTTGCCCAGTGTCCAGTGCAGCCTTGCCCAGTGTCCAGTGCAGCCTTGCCCAGGGTCCAGTGCAGCCTTGCCCAGGGTCCAGTGCAGCCTTGCCCAGCGTCCAGTGCAGCCTTGCCCAGCGTCCAGTGCAGCCTTGCCCAGCATCCAGTGCAGCCTTGCCCAGCGTCTAGTGCAGCCCTGAATTTAAATTTGGTGCCGCCGAGATCGCCGCTGATACAGGGCGGAGCGCGGCGAACGCCGCTGAGAACGCAGGGATGGGCGGAGCGATCGCCGCCGAGATACACATAGCCGAGTGTATTCGGCTATACTCGGCTTTTCTCGGCTTCGCTCACAGTCACGCCGAGTCCCGCCCTATGATGGACATATCACAGGTCCAATGACGGGACTGGGCGTGACTGTGAGCGGAGCCGAGAAAAGCCGAGTATAGCCGAATACACTCGGCTATGTGTATCTCGGCGGCGATCGCTCCGCTCCGCTCACAGTCAGCGGAGATCGCCGGGGATAGGTGAGTATCGGCGTATAACACGCACCCACGATTTTCCCCTGATTTTAAGGGGAAAAAAGTGCGTGTTATACGCCGATAAATACGGTAATTATTTTGTTGACCCACCAAAAATGGGAAGAAAAGGTGGTCAAAAAGGACCATTGTAAATCATTAGGCATAGAATTATTTTCTTTTGTTTTAGGAATCAGGAGGGCTTGTCTGTCCATAGACATAACCTCTCGGAGATCTTTATCCAATAAGGACGGCTGATACCCTTTTTCCAAGAATTGATCCTTGAGTATTGTAGCCTGTGATTCAAAGTCCTTGAGACGTGAACAGTTTCGCCTGATTCGTTGGAACTGTCCCCTTGGAATGGCCTTGAGCCAGTTAGGGTGATGTCCACTATCTGTTGGGATATACCCATTGCGATCAGTACCCTTAAAGAAGGTTTTGGTCAACAGAGCACCATTTTCTTTAAATATCACCAGGTCCAAGAAATTGACAGAAGTGGAACTGTATGAATATATGCACATTACAATGAAAATGTAATCAATATAAATTATTATGAGCAAACTGCCTAACAAATATGTCCAAATATTTTCTAACAATGCAGTTATTTTAATGTACTAACATAGGGTATATACTACCTATGGAGGACTTAAAGACATATTGCACTAATTATACTCCTCTCAAAAACGTTGTCTGTAGCAGCAACAGAGACTTAGGCCCCATACACACTATTATGCCTAGTACACACGATCGGATTTCCGATGGAATAAAATCCGATGGAATTTTCCGTCGGAATTCCGATGAAGCTGACTTCCATCAGTCTTGCATACACACTGTCAGACTAAATTTCCGACCGTCCTAAACGCGGTGACGTAAAACACTCCGACGAGCCGAGAAAAAAAATGAAGTTCAATGCTTCCGAGCATGCGTCGACTTGATTCTGAGCATGCGTGGATTTTTCTCCAATGGAATTCCACACAGACGATCGGAATTTCCCATCGGAAAAATTTAAAACATGTTCTATTTTTTTACTCCAATGGAAAAAAGTCAGATGGGGCCCACACACGATCGGAATTTCCGATGAAACAAGTCCATCGGATTTTATTCCATCGGAAATCCGATTGTGTGTAAGGCATTAGACTTTCTGCAGATTTTTGTCTTCAGATTTACCAAAACTATGTAGTACAAGGGCCTGCCTGATTGCATAAAAATTGAAACTCTTAAGGTTTGACCTCATATAATATGGTTTTGGTAAATCTGAAGACAAAAATCTGCAGAAAATAGTGTGTATGGGGTATTAGTCTTTATATTATTCAAAATGGACTAATATACTGTATAAGGCTACTCTTAAAAATATCAATTTTTTCCCTGACTTAAAACCCATTCCACCAAGATGGGGTAAGTAGACTTAATATATTTAATTTTTTTCTTTTAAAGTCCTCTAATTGTGTTGAATACAGGCTTTGATTTCCTACAACATAAGAAGGAGCATCCAGACTGTTGGAAAAGGTCTATTCCTTTAATATAGTTTATTAGTGGCTAATAAAAATGTACTTATCCTAAAAATTTGAAATATAGCAGTTAAGGTCAATATCTATATTTAAAACCCCTGAATGTAAAGTGCCTAGGTCAAAGATCATTTTTTTTCCATCTTTTGAAACCTCCTTAAAGAGGAAGTAAACTCAATCCCATAATCCACATTTTTCATTGAAGCAATACTTGCAAACATTACAAAGCACACATGCATGTTGATTCTCTTATTCATGTCAGTTTTTAGGTAAATATTGCTTACTTTCATTATCTGTCTAACCACAGCAGGCTGCGCCATGTCAGCTCCTGGTATCCTGTTTCAGAGCGGAGTATATTTTTCCGCCCTTCGTGCCGAAATCCCGCGCATGTGCTGCACTTCCCATGTTGCTGCCCAGACCCGATGATTACATGGGCTACAACTGCCTGAGCTATTGCGGGATTAAAATGAATGCCGCCGAGTGCTGATGACGTCGGCACGGCATCTTTGTGGAGGGTTTGACAGCCCACTGAGTGTGCCTTAAATCGGAGCAGAAGGGTGCATGCGCAATTTTCACCACTGCAGGGGAAAGAGGTCGTTTTCTCACGAACGGTGCAGCTGTGGGGAAAATAAAACCTACCTATATGTAAGTTATTGCAGTATGCTTTAAATGAGGAGGGTTTACAACCACTTTAACCACTTCAATACAGAGTATTTTCACCCCCTTACTGCCCAGGCCAATTTTCAGCTTTCAGCACGGTAACAATTTGAATAACAACTGCGCGGTCATGCAACACTGTACCCATATGACATTTTGATAATTCCCCCCCCCCACAAATAGAGCTTTCTTTTGGTGGTATTTGATCACCTCTGCGGTTTGAATTTTTGGCGCTATAAACAAAAAAAGAGCAACACTTTTGAAAAAAACACAATATTTTTTTGTTTACACACACAGATCCACGTTCCTGTTCTCTGACTAGCAATCGCGGGTGCCCGGCAGACATCGTGGCCGCCAGGCAAGTGTATTGGCTCCCGAATGATGTGGCGGGGGCGTGCACGTGCCCCCCTAGACCGCCGGAAAGCTGAGGACATCATATGATGGCTGTCCGGGATGGCAGAGCCACCCTGCGGCCGTCATATTACTATACACGGGATGAGAAGTGGTTAATAAGGTCTGAATTACAATCATGAAAATCCCGAAACTTGATACACAGTGTATTTTAAAAGCCCTTGTTTTTTTTATGTTATTAACATGTTCTCCAATGCATACATGTAATGTTCTATTAGTTCTACTCACATAGTGGGGTCCACAAGGGTATTCTAGCATGTACTGTAATCTGTCACAAAGGCAAATTCTTGAGAATTTTTATTGTTTTTCCTTGCTGGATTCTTTGTCATGAGAGATTCTCTGTTTAATCCTTTTATCCCTCTTTTTATGGCCTCTAAGTCTGCTCTGTGATATCATTTATAATTGAATCTTTCAATGAGTACATTAGTTAGTTCTTCAAGTCTTGTTCCAGATCACTAGTGATGAGCCGAACACCCCCGGGTTCGGTTCGCACCAGAACCCGCGAACGGACCGAAAGTTCGTACGAACATTAGAACCCTATTAAATACAATGGATGCGGACGTTCGAATTCTAAAGTGCTAATTATAACAACTATTATGCATGTTATTGTCCTAAAAAGGGTTTGGGAACCCGGGTTGTGCACCAGGGGACATGTATCAATGCAAAAAGAAGTTTTAAAAACGGTCGTTTTTCGGGAGCAGTCATTTTAATGATGCATAAAGTGAAAAAAAAAAGTAAAATATTCCTTTAAATATCGTACCTGGGGGGTGTCTAAAGTATGCCTGTGAAGTGCCACGTGTTTCCCGTGTTTAGAACTGTCCCTGCACAAAATGACACTTCTAAAGGAAAAAAAAGCCATTTAAAACTGCTTGCGGCTTTAATGTAATGTCTGGTCCCGGTAATATGGATGAAAATCTTTAAGAAAAATGGCATAGCTACCCCATGACCCCCCCCCTACCCCAGCCCATTACCAGCCCCTTTGGGTCTTGTATGGATATTAAGGGGAACCCCGCACATAAAATAAAAAAGGCCCTATATACTCTGAACAGCCGTATACAGGCGGTGCATACAAGACAGGGACTGTAGGTTTGTTCTTATGTAGAATCTGTTTGTAATTTTGAACAGGTACATTGTTTAAGTGTAACTCCAGCCCAAAAATCTATTTTTAAACTTTTTGGAAAACATAGGTAAGGGTTATCACCCCTGTAACATTTGTTTTGCTGTCTGTGCCCCTGTTCAGAACATTTCACCTCACTTTCCGTCCCAATGACAACTGTTTTTGAAATGTGGTGTTTTTCTTGAAACAAGGATTGCTGATAAAGCATCAGTACAGAGGAGACACCTTTCTCCCATATTAATTCTTACAGGAGAGAATTTTCCTTCCAAGGGGTAGATTTCCTCTCACTTCCTGTTGTCTTCTTGCGTTTGCAAGTAGGAGTCGTTTGTAAGTTGGATGTTTGAAAGTAGGGACCTGCCGTATATACTCTGCAGAAATAGGCCCCTTAGTTGTTGGTGTTGGCACAACACTGTAAGCACTCACAGTTACTCTTGGTTGGTGCTGGAACGCCCTGCTGTCAACTATTATATCAGGAATTTTAATTACATATAATTGTTGAACAGTGGTAGTAAAAATTGGGCCTTTGATGGTGGTGCTGGTGCCACAACACTGTAAGCCCTGACAGTTACTCTTGGTGGGTGCAGCAATGGGCCCTGCTGTGAATTATTAGATCAAGAATTGTAATTGCATGCCCCTGTTGAACAGGGGCTGAAAAATTGGGCCTTTCGTGGTGGTGGTGGTGGTGGCGTTGCCACAACACTGTAAGCCCTCAGAGTTACTCTTGGTGGGTGCAGGAATGGGCCCTGCTGTGAATTATTAGATCAAGAATTGTAATTACATGCCCCTTTTGAACAGGGGCTGAAAAATTGGGCCTTTCGTGGTGGTGGTGGTGGTGGCGTTGCCACAACACTGTAAGCCCTCAGAGTTACTCTTGGTGGGTGCAGGAATGGGCCCTGCTGTGAATTATTAGATCAAGAATTGTAATTACATGCCCCTTTTGAACAGGGGCTGAAAAATTGGGCCTTTCCTTACTGGTGGTGGTGGTGGCGTTGCCACAACACTGTAAGCCCTCAGAGTTACTCTTGGTGGGTGCAGGAATGGGCCCTGCTGTGAATTATTAGATCAAGAATTGTAATTACATGCCCCTGTTGAACAGGGGCTGAAAAATTGGGCCTTAGGCACTGGTGGCACAACACTACAACCCCTCAAGGATACTGTACTTGGAGCACAGCAATGAGCCCTGTTGCAAAGTATTGCTTCAAAAATTGTAATGACACGCCCCTGTTAAACAGGGGCTGAAAAATTGGGCCTTAGGCACTGGTGCCACAACACTCCAACCCCTCACAGATACTGTACTTGGAGCACAGCAATGAGCCCTATGGCAAATTATTGCTAAAAAAATTGTAATTACACGCCCCTGTAAAACAGGGGCTGAAAAATTGGGCCTTAGCCACTGGTGGCGGCACCCATAAACAAAAATGATCTTCCAAGCTATCATCATCAATCGTATCATTGAGGACTCAGAGGAGGAGGATAGCCAGTCAACATAACAGCACAGGCACTCAGCATCAGCATCAGTCTTGAAGGGATGTGACATGTTAAAATCAATTAGTCTGTTATATCAGCATCAGGTGTGCGGTAGCTGGTGGTGATCCAAGACTGGTTCATCTTGATGAAAGTCAGTCGATCAACCGAGTCGGTGGACAGGCGCACCCTGTGATCCGTGACAAATCCTCCAGCAGCACTGAATGTGCGTTCCGAAAGAACGCTGGATGCAGGACAGGCCAGTAGCTCAATTGCATACTGTGCAAGCTCTGGCCAGTGATCCATCCTCAAGACCCAGTAAGCCAGAGGATTTTCGGTGGGGAAGGTGTCCAAGTCTGACCTTGCCCCTTGATATTCCTGCACCATGTTTATCAGACGCTGGCGATGGTTGCTGGAACCGATCATACTTTGGGGCTGCGGACTAAAGAATTGTCTGAACGCATCGGTCAGACGGCCACCTTCCCCACCGCTCCTTCTTTGACTGGCCGAAGCCTCAGCAACTCGTTGTCCAGGACCAGGAGTTTGTAACCTCCCAGTCTCTGGGAACGCGTTGCACAGACCTTTCTGCAAGGCCTCCCGGAGTTGTCTCATCCTCTGCTCCCTCTGCGACGGTAACATAAGGTCCGCAACCTTTCCCTTGTACCGTGGATCAAGGAGAGTGGCCAGCCAGTAATGGTCCCTCTCCTTGATCCGAAGAATACGAGGATCCTTCCGCAGACTTTGCAGGATCAGGGAGGCCATGCAGCGTAGGTTTGCTGAGGCATTCGCTCCGGAGTCCTCTGGGTCACTAAGGACGACATGATCCGCAGCCACCTCCTCCCAGCCACGTACAAGTCCACTGGTTTCTTGGGACTGTAAATCATCCCTAAAAGACTGCTGCTGATGATGCTGAGTGCCAGCCTCCACCTCCATGCTGACACAATCCTCCTCCTCCTCCTCTTCCTGTGCGATGGGTGGGACAGAAGGAACACTGTCTGGGTAAAGGGGGCCTTGAGAGGCAAGGAAGTCCTCCTCTTCCTGCCTCTGTTCTGCCTCAAGTGCCCTGTCCATTATTCCATGCAGCGTGTGCTCCAAGAGGTGGACAAGAGGTACAGTGTCACTGATGCATGCACTGTCACTGCTCACCATCCTCGTGGCCTCCTCAAATGGTGCCAGGACAGTGCATGCATCCCTGATCATGCCCCACTGGCGTGGAGAAAAAAAACCAAGCTCCCCTGACCCTGTCCTGGTGCCGTAGTCGCACAGGTACTCATTGATGGCCCTCTGCTGCGTGTGCAGCCGCTGCAGCATGGCCAACGTTGAGTTCCACCTGGTGGGCATGTCACATATAAGGCGGTTCTTGGGCAGGTTCAACTCCTTTTGCAGCTCAGCCAGGCGAGCACTGGCATTATAAGATCTGCGGAAATGCACACAGACTTTCCTGGCCTGCCTCAGGACATCCTGTAAGCCCGGGTACCTGCCCAAGAACCGCTGCACCACCAGGTTAAGGACGTGAGCCACACAGGGCACATGGGTCAGTTGTCCCTGTCGGAGGGCGGAGAGGAGGTTGGTGCCATTGTCGCAAACCACCATTCCTGGCTTAAGCTGGCGTGGCGTCAACCACCTCTCAGCCTGGCCCTGCAGAGCAGACAGGACCTCTGCCCCAGTGTGGCTTCTGTCCCCCAAACACACCAGCGCAAGCACGGCATGGCATCTTTTTGCCTGCGTACTTGCGTAGCCCCTTGAACGCCTACGGAGCACCGCTGGTTCCGAGGACAAACCACAGGAAGAGGCCATGGAGGAAGAAGAAGAGGAGGGGGTGGAGGAGAGAGGTGTGTCACAACCAGTAGTAGCATTTTGGAGGCGTGGCGGTGGAACAACCTCCAACACTACTGCACCTTGTCCTGCATCCTTCCCAGCTGCCAAAAGAGTGACCCAATGGGCCGTGAAAGAAAGGTAACGTCCCTGTCCATGCCTGCTGGACCATGAGTCAGCGGTAATATGCACCTTACCGCTGACCGCCCTGTCCAGCGAGGCCAAGACATTGCCTTCCACATGCCGGTAGAGAGCCGGAATAGCCTTCCGTGAGAAAAAGTGGCGTTTGGGAACCTGCCACTGAGGAACCGCACATTGCACAAACTCACGGAAGGGGGCCGAGTCTACCAACTGAAAAGGCAGCAGTTGAAGCGCTAGCAATTTAGCCAAGCTAGCATTCAACCGCTGGGCATGTGGATGGCTGGGAGTGAACTTCTTTTGACGGTCCAGCAGCTGGGGCAGGGAAATTTGCCTGCTAGAATCGGACGTCGGTGTACTGCTAGCAGAGTGGCCGCAAGTACTTGGCTGTGACACACCTAATTCTACACCTTCATTCCTTTCAGTGCATGTTTCAGAGAGGACTGAAGTTATAGTGGGGTTGGAGATCCCAGCTGATGCGGTGCAAGGAGAGGTCCGCTTTGTTCTTTGGTGTGGGTCTTTGAGGTAGGCTTGCCAACGAGCTGCATGGCAGGTCAACATATGTCTGGTCAGGCATGTGGTACCCAAGCGGCTGATGTTTTGGCCACGCGATATACGCTTGAGACATATGTTGCAAACAGCAGCTGTGCGATCTGATGCACTAGCCTCAAAAAAGGCCCACACCAAAGAACTTTTTGAATGACGGGCAGAGGCAGCGCCCTGCACAGGCGGAGCTCTGCGGTGTGATTCCGTCGGTGTACTGCCCTTACGCTGGCCACCAAAGGGCATCCTGCCTCGTTGGAGATGTGCCTCCTCCTCATCCTCCTCCTCCTCCTCTCTCCTATTAGGCACCCACGTGGAGTCAGTGACCTCATCATCCCCTCCCTCCTCATCACTGGAGCCAATCTGGCAGTATGCTGCAGCTGCTGGAACATGACTGCCAGATTGGTGTCCTTCTTGAGCATCCCCTCTGTCTGCTCTCACGCTACTGCCTTCCTGTAGCTGGGTTCCATCATCAGACCCTTCGAAACGCTGGGCATCCTCCTGGAGCATGTACCCAACACTGTGCTCAAACAGTTCGGGGGACTCCTCAGGAGGAGGACATGGTGGGTCTAGGGAAGGAGTGACTGATGATGAGTCTGACATTGATACCAGGGAAGAGGGCGCTTTGGCAGCTGCTTTGCCAGTACCCTGAGCCTGGGTGAGAGAGGATGAGGAGGAGGAGGAGGGCTTGGTCATCCACTCTACCAAGTCTTCGGCATGATGTGGCTCAACATGTCCAGCTGCCGAAAAGAAGGACAAGCGTGTCCCATGGCCATGTGCTGATGACAATGCACCGCGTCCACGACCAGCACTGTTGCCCCCAGACACAAAGCCTGCTTGCCCTCTTTTATTGCCTCCTGACTGTCTGCCTCTCCTTGTTTGCCTTCCAGACATTCTAATAGATGGCCTGCAGGGAGATGGGAAAAAAGCAATAAGGGCTACCTTCAGGTGTCCTTCTCTGTCCCTTTACTTAAGGATTTCTAAATATGGTTGAGGATGATTGCTTTTGCACAGAATAGCACAACGACAATTTCCCTGACTGTCCAAAAAACAAGGATTTCAAAGATGGTTGATGAGGAATGCTTTAGCACACTATAGCACAAGGAGAATTTCCCTCACTGTCCTTCCCTGTCCCTAGAAACAAGGATTATCACAGTGAAAGAAACTGACACTCTTCCTACCTATAGTTTTCTGTCCCTAGAAAAAATGTTTTTTTAAAGCACACTATAGCACAAGGAGAATTTCCCTCACTGTCCTTCCCTGTCCCTAGAAACAAGGATTATCACAGTGAAAGAAACTGACACTCTTCCTACCTATAGTTTTCTGTCCCTAGAAAAAATGTTTTTTTAAAGCACACTATAGCACAAGGAGAATTTCCCTCACTGTCCTTCCCTGTCCCTAGAAACAAGGATTATCACAGTGAAAGAAACTGACACTCTTCCTACCTATAGTTTTCTGTCCCTAGAAAAAATGTTTTTTTAAAGCACACTATAGCACAAGGAGAATTTCCCTCACTGTCCTTCCCTGTCCCTAGAAACAAGGATTATCACAGTGAAAGAAACTGACACTCTTCCTACCTATAGTTTTCTGTCCCTAGAAAAAATGTTTTTTTAAAGCACACTATAGCACAAGGAGAATTTCCCTCACTGTCCTTCCCTGTCCCTAGAAACAAGGATTATCACAGTGAAAGAAACTGACACTCTTCCTACCTATAGTTTTCTGTCCCTAGAAAAAATGTTTTTTTAAAGCACACTATAGCACAAGGAGAATTTCCCTCACTGTCCTTCCCTGTCCCTAGAAACAAGGATTATCACAGTGAAAGAAACTGACACTCTTCCTACCTATAGTTTTCTGTCCCTAGAAAAAATGTTTTTTTAAAGCACACTATAGCACAAGGAGAATTTCCCTCACTGTCCTTCCCTGTCCCTAGAAACAAGGATTATCACAGTGAAAGAAACTGACACTCTTCCTACCTATAGTTTTCTGTCCCTAGAAAAAAATTTTTTTAAAGCACACTATAGCACAAGGAGAATTTCCCTCACTGTCCTTCCCTGTCCCTAGAAACAAGGATTATCACAGTGAAAGAAACTGACACTCTTCCTACCTATAGTTTTCTGTCCCTAGAAAAAATGTTTTTTTAAAGCACACTATAGCACAAGGAGAATTTCCCTCACTGTCCTTCCCTGTCCCTAGAAACAAGGATTATCACAGTGAAAGAAACTGACACTCTTCCTACCTATAGTTTTCTGTCCCTAGAAAAAATGTTTTTTTAAAGCACACTATAGCACAAGGAGAATTTCCCTCACTGTCCTTCCCTGTCCCTAGAAACAAGGATTATCACAGTGAAAGAAACTGACACTCTTCCTACCTATAGTTTTCTGTCCCTAGAAAAAAATGTTTTTTTAAAGCACACTATAGCACAAGGAGAATTTCCCTCACTGTCCTTCCCTGTCCCTAGAAACAAGGATTATCACAGTGAAAGAAACTGACACTCTTCCTACCTATAGTTTTCTGTCCCTAGAAAAAATGTTTTTTTAAAGCACACTATAGCACAAGGAGAATTTCCCTCACTGTCCTTCCCTGTCCCTAGAAACAAGGATTATCACAGTGAAAGAAACTGACACTCTTCCTACCTATAGTTTTCTGTCCCTAGAAAAAAAGTTTTTTTAAAGCACACTATAGCACAAGGAGAATTTCCCTCACTGTCCTTCCCTGTCCCTAGAAACAAGGATTATCACAGTGAAAGAAACTGACACTCTTCCTACCTATAGTTTTCTGTCCCTAGAAAAAATGTTTTTTTAAAGCACACTATAGCACAAGGAGAATTTCCCTCACTGTCCTTCCCTGTCCCTAGAAACAAGGATTATCACAGTGAAAGAAACTGACACTCTTCCTACCTATAGTTTTCTGTCCCTAGAAAAAATGTTTTTTTAAAGCACACTATAGCACAAGGAGAATTTCCCTCACTGTCCTTCCCTGTCCCTAGAAACAAGGATTATCACAGTGAAAGAAACTGACACTCTTCCTACCTATAGTTTTCTGTCCCTAGAAAAAATGTTTTTTTAAAGCACACTATAGCACAAGGAGAATTTCCCTCACTGTCCTTCCCTGTCCCTAGAAACAAGGATTATCACAGTGAAAGAAACTGACACTCTTCCTACCTATAGTTTTCTGTCCCTAGAAAAAATGTTTTTTTAAAGCACACTATAGCACAAGGAGAATTTCCCTCACTGTCCTTCCCTGTCCCTAGAAACAAGGATTATCACAGTGAAAGAAACTGACACTCTTCCTACCTATAGTTTTCTGTCCCTAGAAAAAATGTTTTTTTAAAGCACACTATAGCACAAGGAGAATTTCCCTCACTGTCCTTCCCTGTCCCTAGAAACAAGGATTATCACAGTGAAAGAAACTGACACTCTTCCTACCTATAGTTTTCTGTCCCTAGAAAAAATGTTTTTTTAAAGCACACTATAGCACAAGGAGAATTTCCCTCACTGTCCTTCCCTGTCCCTAGAAACAAGGATTATCACAGTGAAAGAAACTGACACTCTTCCTACCTATAGTTTTCTGTCCCTAGAAAAAATGTTTTTTTAAAGCACACTATAGCACAAGGAGAATTTCCCTCACTGTCCTTCCCTGTCCCTAGAAACAAGGATTCGCACAGTAAAACACACTGACACTCTCCCTACCTATAGTTTTCTGTCCCTAGAAAAAATGTTTTTTTAAAGCACACTATAGCACAAGGAGAATTTCCCTCACTGTCCTTCCCTGTCCCTAGAAACAAGGATTCGCACAGTAAAACACACTGACACTCTCCCTACCTATAGTTTTCTGTCCCTAGAAAAAATGTTTTTTTAACGCACACTATAGCACAAGGAGAATTTCCCTCACTGTCCTTCCCTGTCCCTAGAAACAAGGATTCGCACAGTAAAACACACTGACACTCTCCCTACCTATAGTTTTCTGTCCCTAGAAAAAATGTTTTTTTAAAGCACACTATAGCACAAGGAGAATTTCCCTCACTGTCCTTCCCTGTCCCTAGAAACAAGGATTCGCACAGTAAAACACACTGACACTCTCCCTACCTATAGTTTTCTGTCCCTAGAAAAAATTTTTTTTAAAGCACACTATAGCACAAGGAGAATTTCCCTCACTGTCCTTCCCTGTCCCTAGAAACAAGGATTCGCACAGTAAAACACACTGACACTCTCCCTACCTATAGTTTTCTGTCCCTAGAAAAAATGTTTTTTTAAAGCACACTATAGCACAAGGAGAATTTCCCTCACTGTCCTTCCCTGTCCCTAGAAACAAGGATTCGCACAGTAAAACACACTGACACTCTCCCTACCTATCCTTCTCTTTCCCTAAACTAAAGGAATCCAGGTTAAGCAAGAAAAAATAAATGTCACTGTCCCTGCCTATGCTTCTCTTTCCCTGCTCCGGAACACACTACACTAGGCCGCCGTGCTGGCGGCCTTTTATAGTGTGGGGCGTGTACTAAACACCCTCAGAAATAATTGGCCACAGGCATCCTGCCTGTGGCCAATCATTGCTCTCCTCGCTGCCGGCGCTGTGATTGGCCAAGCATGCGGGGTCACAGTGCATGCTTGGCCAATCACAGCGCCTGGATGACACTGCGATGGCGTAGTGCATTGTGGGCCGTTCGCGTCACTAGAATTAGGCGCGAATGGCCCAAATCGTTCGATCTTCGTCGAACGATCGAACAGCCGATGTTCGAGTCGAACGTATGTTCGACTCGAACACCGAGCTCATCCCTACAGATCACAATTTCTTTTTATTCTGAGCTTTCGCAATACTAGCCATCCATTTTGGATTGTGGCAGCTAGTGTTTGGAATAAAACTGTTTCGATAAAGAATATTTTGTACAGATTATTTTTTCAATTTTACCAATAATTTTTCCAATTAAATCCTTTCCCAGACAATAATAATATCGTCTATGTAATCTAAGCTCTGGACTTGGTGATCCATACATTTCTTTCACTTAATCATGAACAAATTGGCTACATTAGGGGAATATCTACTCCTTTTTCTTACATCAAAAACTCACCACCATGTTTAAATCTTTTTCAGTTGGGTTAGATCCTATTTTGTCCGAAGTGTTTTTTTAATATTATGTTTTTTTGTGAATATCAATGTACCGTATATACTCGAGTATAAGCCGACCCGAGTATAAGCCGAGGTACCTAATGTTACCACAAAAACCTGGGAAAACTTACTGACTCGAGTATAAGCCGAGGGTCAACAATGCCCACCCATTGCAACTTCACTAAGCCCATTGCCACCTTACTGTTCCCATCCTCACTGTTCCCATCCTCACAAGTTCCTATCCTCACCTGTGCCCATCCTCACTTGTGCCCATCCTCACCTGTGCCCACCCTCACTGTGCCCACCCTCACTGTTTCCCTAGAATTGTAATTGAACATTGTAAAATTGTACCTGAAGGCTGCGGCGTCCATTGTTTAAAACTCGCGCTCTCTTCCTGGTCTCTTCCGTGATAGGCGGAACTGCCTGCTGAGAATCGCCTATCACGAACGTTCTCTCATCTTCACCCATCCCAGCAGACACTGTGTTCATTTTCTGCCAATCACGGACGTCTGCTGGGAAACTGAGGATGAGAGAACGTTCGTGATAAGCGATTCTCGGCAGACACAGTTCCGCCTATCACGGAAGGGACCAGGAAGAGCCCGCGGGTTTTAAACGATGGACGCCGCAGCCTTCAGGTACATTTTACAATATTCAATTTCGCTGACTTGAGTATAAGCCGAGGGGGGGACTTTCAGCCCAAAAAAAAGGGCTGAAAATCTCGGCTTATACTCGAGTATATACGGTAGGTGTTAAATGCATTGATATTTTTGTTAGGTGCATATTTTTAAATTTAAAACGTTAAGTTCCTAATCTGTAAATGTAATCTTACTAGGAATAAGGATAAGGATAAAAATCCCTTTTTCTTTTTATTCTTCTACCTCCCTTACAACCTGTCTTCTCCTCTCAATGGTCTTCCTTGTCCCTCATAGAAATACCAGTTATTTTTTTTTCCATTCTTCCTATCCTTTTTCTGTTGAAAGTATTTGTATATTCCCATACTCTTTTTGCATAGGGTCTCTCCAAAAAAATCCTGGAATTCCCTCCCAAAAAAAGTCAGACCACTTATAGTGATTTTGTCTTGGGGACATAACTTGGGACCTACTATTTTGTCTTCTAAAATGAGGTGTATTAAATGGTTCCCTGTGATTCATATAATGATCTCTCCTTCCATACTCTACCTCATTTTCCCTTTTCCCATTTATCTCGGGGGTATCCTATTCTCCTCTGTCCCATATTCATTTGTTATTTCTTTCTTTTAAGGTGAGGACTACTTTGAGTCTGCCACAATCTCTACTGTATCTATTGACTCCTGTTGCCATTTGTAGACTTTCATATTCTTGTACTCTATCCTGTTCCTATGACACTTTTTGATTTCTTATTTATAGTATCAAATTCAATTATAGAATGAGTAGGAAATCAGAGTCTGTATTCAATACAATTAGGGCCCTTTAAAAATATTTTTTTGGGGTATATTAAGTCAACTCACCCCATCTTGGTGGAATGGGTGGTAGGCTGTGGAAATAGTAGATATTTTTTAAGTAGACTTGTATATTAGCCCAGTCTGGATAATATAAAGACTAAAGCCCCGTACACACGATCGGTTTGACTGATGAAAACCGTCCGATGGATGGTTTTCATCAGACCAACCGATCGTGTATGGTACCCATCGGTCTTTTTTCCATCGGTTGTAAAAAATAGAACTTGTTTTAAAATTTTCCGATGGATAAAAAACCGATGGGAATTTCCGATCGTCTATGGGCAAGTCCATCGGTTAAAAAACCCACGCATGCTCAGAATCAAGTCGACGCATGCTCAGAAGCATTAAACTTCATTTTTCTTGGCTCATCGGAGTATTTTACGTCACCGCGTTTGGAACGGTCAGTTTTTTGACTGATGGTGTGTGGCCAAGACTGATGAAAAACAGTTTCATCGGATTTCCAATGGACAAATCCATCGGACGAAAATCCATAGGTTATCCGATCGTGTGTACGGGGCTTAAGGGGTTTATTTACTAAAGGCAAATCCACTTTGCACTGCAAGTGCACTTGGAAATGCATTTGGAAGTGCAGTTGCTGTAGATCTGAGGGGGACATGCTAGGAAAATAAAAAACAGCATTTTTGCTTGTACATGATTGGATGATAAAAGGCTGAAAGATATACCTGGGAACTACAGACCAGTCAGTCTAACATTGATAGTATGTAAACTATGGGAGGGAATTATAAGGGACTATATCCAAGAATTTGCTGATGAAAACAGTATCATTAGTAGTAATCAGCATGGGTTTATGAAAGATCGTTCTTGCCAAATCAATATTTTAACATTCTATGGTTTATCAGCCTAGATAAGGGAAGACCAGTGGATGTGGATTTTGCAAAAGTATTCGATAAAGTCCCCCATAGATGCTTAATTCACAAACTGAGGTCTGTAGGCATGGACCATAGGATTTGTACATGGATAGAAAACTGGTTACAGGGGTGTGTCCAAAAGGTGGTGATAAATAGTGAATACTCAGGTATGGAGTGTTAAGCGGGGTACCCCAGGACTCTGTCCTGGGACCAATTCTGTTAAATTTTTTGCATAAATGATATAGAGGTTGGTATAAATAGCTCAATATCAGTGTTTGCTGATGACACAAAGTAGGGAAATAACTTCACAGTAAGATATAGAAACTACAAACGGACCTCAATAAAATAATGGGGTGGTCAAGTACATGGCAAATGAGGTTTAATGTTGAAAAATATAAGTAATATACTTGGGGGCTAAAAATGTGAATGCCAGATACTCACTAGGGGGAGAACCTCCGTGGGAATCCAGGATGGAAAAAGATCTGGGGTCCTAGTAGATGACAGACTCATCAATGAAATGCAATGCCAAGCTGCAGCAAGCAAAGCTAGCAGAATATTAGCATGCATAAAAAAGAGAATTTTCTCCAGAGATAAGATGATAATCATGCCACATTATAAAACTCTGGTTTAGCCAAAACTGTAGTATTCCGTCCAATGCTGGTCATCAATCCCCAGGAGGGAGGTGAGGAAACTAGAGAGCCCAGAGAAGGGCAACAAAGTTAATAAGGGGGCTGGAGGACCTATGGAGAAGAGACACTTGAGAGGAGATATGATAGCAATATACAAATACATCAATGATGATTCTGCCATAGGGAATAAACTATTTAGTCTCAGGAAGTGTAAGAAGACACAGCCACTCAATGAAACTGGAGGAGATGTGGTTTAACCTTAAACCACTTAGGTTCTTTTTCACTGTTAGGGCGGTAAGGATGTGGAATTCACTTCTACAATAGGTGATGTCACAGGAAGTATTGATAGTTTAAAAAAACTCTTGAATGTGTATCCTAGCAAGCACAGTATACAGGGATTCGGGAAATGATTATGAACAGGCACACCTACACAGGTTGAACTGGATAGACTGGTGTCTTTATTCAACCTTACCAACTATGTAACTATGTCTTAGGCGGTTCTAGGGTATGTTGGAAGTTCAGGGATAGATGATGTGTGAAGGTTTTGCCATGGCTAGCCCTTTGTTAGTTTCCTCTTGGAAATGAACATCAGTGTGAATAGCCAGAGACTAGATTATACAGTTTGGAAAGTATTTCTAGGCCTGCCTCTTAATGCATTCTACTAGGTCTTGTCAAAAGATAAGCCATTAAGGGGCTTCATTGTTCCTCAGCAGTTTCTTCAGCTAGGGTGCCTTGATGGATTTAAATATTTCACTGCGGAGAAGGATGGAGTAGGCTCATTGAAGACTTGCTGAAAAGCACTAGGAATGTTTCTACACTATTTGTAACAGGAACCAATTTCTCCTAAAGTGGTCAAACAATTACCCGAGAGCAGGGATACAATATAAGCCACCTTAGCATGGTCATTTGGGTAATGCTCTGGCTGCAGTTCAATGTGGATATTACACTGGTTATTAAATCCAAGACTTGCCATAGGGTCTCCTAAAAAACGGGAAGGTGGTAGCAGGTAAAGAGAAGATGCCACCAAAGGCACTGCTTGGCAGGGAAGTGGTGGTGGCAAAGGCAGAACTAGCTGTTCTGGTACTCCAGCAAGGGAGGCCTGAAATATATCTAGGTAATTGGTAATGGAGTGAATGTTGCAAACTATCTGGACTTGGGTAGCCTCATAGGCAGAGCATCTTTGGAAGAGATGGTTGGTTGCTATAGAGATTGAGACATGGTGGTTTAAGCAAACTGTAACATCACGGTGGGGGGGGGGATTCCGTTCCCACCAGGGGGAAGGCTGCTTGTCCTGGAATTAGTTATAGCAGCTGGTGACCACACAGGAGACATAGAAAACTGTCAGGAGTCTTGGAGATGCAAGATCTCTATAGGCACCAGGTGGGCAAGCCCAGCATATATACAGTAAAGGTGAGAGCCCCTGAAGGTGGAGATTGACTTTTCTGCAGGGGACTTCCAGATTGTGGTCCTTTAATTCACCTCAACAGGCAGCTACTGGGAACGGAAAGCAGATATTCAAGAAAGAGTCCCTCGCACAGGAAAGCTGCTAGGAGCACAGGTTAGTAGGTAACAGAGTCCAAGGTGGTAGGTGCACAGACACACAAAGGCATTGGGAGTTGGCAGAAGACAACAGGGTCACTGGAGGCAGGCTACAGGCTGAAGTACATGGGGTCCTTGGTGACTTTTAAAAATATATACATAACCTGATAGATTAAATTGCAATCATTGAACATAATGAATATTTCTAGTATCTAAGGATTACCCCAAAAAGTGGTATATCTACTTTACCCTAACTGGTAAATGAAACATTATGCATTTTATTAGAGGCTTGCTGAAAACAATCGTTTTTATTGAATCCACTGCTTAAGTAGTCATTCTAAATTGACTTCTACTACTTACATGCTCTATTCAAGATACTCAGACAAATTAATTCAAGGGGAAATAGACTGATTGGAAGTGCTTTATTGACCTGATGTGAGGTAAAGTGAAGTTAAGTTTGTTTTACACATTCAGATCTGTAAAGGAATCCCTATTTTTTTAAATTCCGCTGCATACAGTGGCAAGAAAAAGTATGTGAACCCACTTAACTAGTTTGCTCTAGTAATTTGCGATAAAATGTGATCTGATCCTAATCTAAGTCACAATAAACACAATGTGCTTAAGAGGATTACACACAAACAATTCTAATTTCTCATGTCTTTATTGAACACACCCATTAAACATTCACAGTGCTGGAGGAAAAAGTAAGTGAACCTTCAGTGTTAATAGCTGGTCAAACCTCCTTTGGCAGCAATGACTTTAAGCAAGCGCTTTCAATAGCTTTGGATCAGACCTTTACAACGTTCAGGAGGAATTTTTGACCATTCCTCTTTTCATACTACTTCAGCTCGGACACATTTGTAGGGTGTCTGGTGTAAAGGGTTCTTCTGAGGTCATTCCACAGCCTCTCTATGGGGTTGAGGTCTGGGCTCTGACTGTGCAGCTCAAAAAGGCGCATTTTCTTTTTCTGAAGCCAGTCTGTTGTGGATTTACTTCAATGCTTAGGGTCATTGTTCTCCTGCATCACCCAACATTTACTAAGCTCATTATGATATTTTTATTTTGTTTATTGGGTATACTTTATTGACTTTTTTTTTTATTATTAAAACAGTTGTAAACTTTACTGCATACATGCAAATTATAGAAGACTAATCTTCCAATTTGCCCTCCTCCAGTTATGTAAGATCATCGCTTCATCGCTGCTATCTTCTCCTGGTCTTGCCATATTCAGCATCTTCCTTCGTTAGCCATTGGTGTACCACTGATGATATTATTCCCACAGGAGTAATGCCTTGGCACGTAGCTTGTATATTGCACTGTGCATTCACAGCAGTCTGTGTATGACACAAGAGACATACAAACTACCTGCTAGTAATTTTTTTAATATACGTTTCCCTCCCCTTATACAGTAGTCACTGATGACATTTAAGGTTTTTGGACTCAAAAAGCAGCAGTGAAAACACTGTCCAGCAGGAACACATGAAGTTATGTACTACTGCATCAAAAAAACACCAGGCCAATTTATCATGTTTACAGGTAATATGAGGGCAAGCACTTTTTTATAGCTTTGTTTTCCGATTTTTGTGTTCTGATATCCCGTCATGTTTATTTTCCACTGCCTATAGATGTCATCATTTTTCACAGCTTCCTGGTGATTTGTTGAAGTGGAAAAGTACATTTCTGTGGAATTGATATAATGTACAGTACAGTAGATTAGATACTTTGGTAGAAAGTGAACAATAAAGTAATATACAGACAAATGCTCAAACCAAACACTACAAGTAGAATCAGAATGTGAAACACATAAAATGCTTGTATCCTAAAATAATAAACAATACCCATACAAATACAGATTAGTATAGTACTAAAATTACATGTGCAACCTATACAGTAGGTATAAGTTAAAAAGTACTGGAATGTAGAAAATCAGTCAATAAAACTGTAGCAGAATACTGTATTTATTGGCGTATAACACTTACTTTTTCACCCTGAAAATAGAGGGTAAACTGTGCCTGCGTGTTATACGCAGGGGGCTGTGTAAAGTTTTTTTCCTGAAACTTCCCTCTTAAAGTTAGGGTGCGTGTCATACGCATGTGCGTGTTATACGCCGATAAATACGGTATTTATTACAATAACCTTACATACATGCACTTTTCTATTTTTTTTAAAATGTAATTCTTTATTTATAACACAGCTCAGTTTGAGTAACAAATATCTGTGCATATCACCAGTCAATGGAAACATAGAGCAACAGATTACATAGGTAAGTAACAACCAATAGGAAAATTCCTGTTACATAATATAACATTTTCATGTAAACATTTACAATAATGCAATTTCCCTTTTAGTTATGTGCAGGGCTTTTTTTCTCAGAAAATAGGTGCAGGAACCCACCCTGCCCAGTCAACTCTGCACATCCACCCCTCCCCCCTTCCTCCCCTCTTCCCTTCGCAGCTCTCACATCTCTTCAAAGTTTACAGCTCAGTTTATCTTCACAGGATTAGAATAGTGCAGTCGGCTCCATTCTATAAGGTAGAACAGGCTTTTCCCTCAGCCTATTGTGCAGTCTCCTACTGTATGTACAGCGTCGCCTGTCAGATCATCAGCATACACAGAGCCGAGAAGTTTTCACAGCGCTTCACTCGGCTCCATGCTACACTGATCTGATAGGCAGCAGAAGTGGATAGAAGATGCCTCTGGAAGCCCCAGATTAAAAAACTCCTTACAGTTGCAGCATCTGGATCCGGAGCACCTATTATCAGGTGTGGGGAAGGTGCCCTGGAAGCCGGTGTCTTATCGACCTAGTTCCCCTATCGATATGGTTCAGAGCGCGTCTGCGCATGCGCACTCGGAACACATGGAAATCTACGAACATCTACAGCTGTTCGTTAGCTGTAGACGCGCTCGCTCCCGAGCATACAAGCCGCACAGCAAGGGGCAGGGGTGGAGACTGGGACACACGCCGCTGTTCTGCCGAGCTGGTTCTGCCTATCAGTATGGTAGGCGCAATCCGAGGCGACGGAATTCTCCGAGCGAAGCAGCTGTAGACATGCTCGCTCCCGATGCTAGGGAACCAGCTCGACAAGAAAGCGGCGGGGGTGGAGACTAGCAAGTTGATGGGACACGACACGCCGCTGTATTTTTTTAAATGTTCATGAGCGGCCGCAAGGGGTGGGGGCGGAGACTGGGACACGCCGCTCTATAGGGCAGCATATAGCAATTATATGTACAACACTCGCCCTATAGAGCGGCATGTCACAGTCTCGGCCCCCGCCCCTTGCGGGCGCTCATCAACATTGACAAAAATACAGAGCGGCGTGTCAGCCGCCCATCAACAACTTTAATGCCGCCTTATGGAGCGGTGTCTTATCGACCTAGTTCCCCTATCGATATGGTTCCGAGCGCGTCTGCGCATGCGCACTCGGAACACACGGAAATCTACGAACATCTACAGGTGTTCGTCAGCTGTAGACGCGCTCGCTCCCGAGCATACACGCCGCACAGCAAGGGGCGGGGGCAGAGACTGGGACACACGCCGCTCCATAGGGCGGCATTTAAGTTGTTGATGGCCGGCTGACACGCCGCTCTGTATTTTTGTCAATGTTGATGAGCGCCCGCAAGGGGCGGGGGCCGAGACTGTGACACGCCACTCTATAGGGCGAGTGTTGTACATATAATTGTTATATGCTGCCCTATAGAGCGGCGTGTCCCAGTCTCCGCCCCCACCCCTTTGCGGCCGCTCATGAACATTTAAAAAAATACAGCGGCGTGTCGTGTCCCATCAACTTGCTAGTCTCCACCCCCGCCGCTTTCTTGTCGAGCTGGTTCCCTAGCATCGGGAGCGAGCGCGTCTACAGCTGCTTCGCTCTGAGAATTCCGTTGCCTCGGATTGCGCCTGCGCAGTCGAGCTCGGAACCATACCGATAGGCGGAACCAGCTCGGCAGAACACCGGCTAAAAAAAAGCCCTGGTTATGTGCATAAAACATAAACTCTCAATTTGTTTGCAATTAAAAAGGTGTGACATGTACCCCAGTCTCCAGCATTAGCCCTACTACACATCACGATCAGAAATATCCCACATCCACTCAGAATGGTTACAAACCACATCCTCCTAGCAGCAGAACTAAACATAACCAAGCTGTGGAAATATAACATAGCCCCTACTGTCAAAAATACACTAGAACTAGTGAACGTGCATTCCACTTACGAAATTCTGATGGCCTCCAGTAGAGGTACTTACACGAAGACATTAACCCTTTGGCAACTGTGGTTGAACTGGCTCAAGGCAATAAACCTAACATAATCCCCAAGCATTTATGGATACAATTTTTGCAATTAAAAGTCATGATTTCCATAAGCACACCACGTTTACTGGATACGCTCACAGGGAATACCATAATAAAAACAAGTATGCTCGCCTGTACAATGCTTCAAACCTCCTATTGTAAACTACCAAAATGAGGAAGGGGTGTGCAGGTCTCCCCCTAAGGCACAGTTTTCTCCCACACAGGGTGCCTGGAGGGAAGACACTGCTCGTCACCTAGATGCCGAATTCTAAGACTAATTCATAGTGTTATGTTGTAATTTGAATGGCACGACGAAAAACTTACGTTGTTTATCTGTATGTCTGTAGGTGTGACATACATTCAAGTTGTCCGATGTCTTCTTTAAAGTGGAGTTCCACCCAAAAATGGAACTTCCACTTTTTGGAATCCTCCCCCCCTCCGGCGTCACATTTGGCACCTTTCAGGGGGGAGGAGGGAGTAGATACCTGTGTAATACAGGTATTTGCTCCCACTTCCTGGCATAGATCACTGCGGTGATCGCAGTGACCTACGCCACTTCCTGCGCCTACACTGTCCTCCCCCATTGTCTTCTGGGAGACATATAGGTCCCAGAAGACAGCAGGGACCAGTAAGGACGCGCATCGCGACTCGCTCATGCGCAGTAGGGAACCAGGCTGTGAAGCCACTAATTCCCTCACCGAGGATGGGTGCGGGGGCAGCCGAGAGCCGAGCGACTGAACGGCTTCGGCTGCCAACATTGCGGGCACCCTGGACAGGTAAGTGTCCATTTATTAAAAGTCAGCAGCTGCAGTATTTTTAGCTGCTGGCTTTTAATATATTTTTTTTAGGCAGACCTTCCCTTTAAGTGAACTCTCAGAATGACTGGTGGTTAGTGTAAAGAGGTATAGAAAAGTTGAGTGACCAGCGCAGGTAAACAGACATCGTGATCACTTAGTGCCCCTTTTCCTCATTCCAGCACCCGGGTGTTGGCTTAGAACCACACTATCTGTTAAACTGCAAGTACCTGTTTGCTTTGTTCAGTTTGCATCTGCCCAGACTCTATAGCATTGTGTTTAAGTCCTGGGGGCAACCAAGTACCGGTAGGCCTGCTTGCCTTAAGGGAAAGGGGGCTGCTATAGATGAAGCGCATAGTAGGCAGCTATAGTGTCTGACCACCTGCGTTGGGGTAGACGTGACATTATCACAAGCCAATAGCAAAATTTTCTGTCAAGATGGACTCTGCACAGGCTCGCTTATTTGCTGAGGAACTTTGCAAACTGACACGCCAAGTCCAGGAACTGTCTGTACGTGTAAACGCACCTCCAGCAGCAACGCAGAAGCCAGAGTCCAAAGCTAACTCGCCTGATCATTTTTCTGGTGACCCCCATATGTTTTCTAACTTTAAAAACAGTTGTATGCTATACTTTAAGCTTAAGACACACTCCTCTGGTTCTGAAGCACAGCGGGTCAGCCCAATTATTACATGGTTGCAGGGGGATCCCCAGTCTTGGGCGTTTAGTCTCCCCACAGATGACCCAGTCAGAGAGTCAGTTGAAGCCTTTTTCAAAGCCTTATGCCGCGTACACACGATCGTTTTTCACGTCGTTAAAAATGCAATTTTTTAACTTGGGCATTAAAAACGATCGTGTGTAGTCTCTAGAGCATTTTTAACGACGTGACAAACAGCCTAAACATTTTTAGAACCTGCTGAATTTTTTCACGTAGTTTTTCATGTCGTTTTTTTTCCCGTTGTGAAAAATGGTAGTGTGTATGCTTTTACGAGGGGAAAAAAAACGCGCATGCTCAGAATCAAGTATGAGACGGGAGCGCTCGTTCTGGTAAAACTAGCGTTCGTAATGGAGATAGCACATTTGTCACGCTGTAACGGACTGAAAAGCACGAGACTGAAAAGCGCGATTCTTCGCACAACAAACTTTACTAACATGAAGGGTGGCGCCATTCGAACGGAACTTCCCCTTTATAGTGCCGTCGTACGTGTTGTACGTCACTGCACTTTGCTCAAGCGGGTTTTTTCATGATCGTGTGTACGCAAGACAGGGTTGAGAGGAAACAAAAAAAAAACGACGAGAAAAACGTTGGTTTTAAAAATTACATTAAAAACTGACGTGTGTACGCGGCATTAGGTTTACTATATGATGATCCTGACCGTGCCCATTCAGCTGAAGCTAACCTTAGGTCATTATGTCAGGATAAACGAACCACTGAACAATACTGTTCTGATTTCCGCCGCTGGGCACCTGACTCAGGGTGGAATGATAAAGCTCTAAGAAGCCAGTTCAGGTTAGGCTTATCAGACGCCATCAAAGACTCCTTAGTTCACTACCCTGAACCAAAGCCATGGAAGTAGCCATCCGCATTGACAGGCGTTTACGGGAAAGGCGTACAGAGAGGTTTGTTTCTTTGCCCGCCAGTACATTGCCCACCCTTTCTTCATTTCCTGAGCCCTCTCAACCTCTCCAGGAGGATGAGCCCATGCAAATTGGTGCTACCCATTTATCCCCTGGGAAAAAGGCTAGAAGGAGATTTCAGGGACTCTGCCTATACTGTGGCAACCTCAGCCATTTTGTTGCTAGCTGTCCTAATAAGCTGAGTAACACCAAAAGTCTAGTGCGGTGGGGTCTGCTTCTCTAGATCATACTGTGTCTGTTTCCCTCAAAGATGGCTTATTTGTTCCTGCACAACTTAGTTATGATAAGTTTTCTCACCACCTCTCTGCTTTCATTGATTCTGGTGCTGCTGTAAATTTCATCGATAGGGACCTAGCACACCGTCTACAGATTCCGGTGACTAAGGTGCACAGACCTTTCTCAGTTTTAGCCATTGATAACTCTCCCTTGTCCATGGGCCTGGTGACCTTGTGCATGGTACCCATTACCCTGACCATTAGGGAATCGCATAAGGAGACAATCAGCTTCTACGCGATCTCCTCTCCTGCTTATCCCCTTATCTCAGGGTATCCCTGGCTTAAACTGCACAACCCGCACATAGACTGGGCTGCGGAGGAGATTGGATCCTGGTCCCAGACCTGCATCCAGAATTGCATTCAAATCGCTGACCAGTTGCCTATGTATAACTTTTGTGTGGCCAGTACCAGTCATGCACCTTTTTTCCAGTCCTATTCAGAGCCTGCTCATGCCATCATTTCCAAATGTGACTACAGTTTACATAACCATGTACCTTCATATGACTCTGTTATAGCAAAAGACACTGACAAGTCTATTGAATTCTCTACAGGTCACCTCTCCAGCCAATTGCCACAGCCTGAACCCTCTCCTCCTAAAAACCTGGCTTGTCCGTTGTATCGTAGCCTTGAGCCCTGTTTGAAAACTTCCTCTAAATCCTCAGAAGTCAAGCTGCCTGGATTACCCATACCTTTGCCTGTCGCTAAGCTCCCTTGGACGCACAGCCAGGCTAACTTGTCCGCAAGTTCCACTGTCGATATGCCTGGTAATGCCATTCAGACAGTTGCTGCGTCTGGTGATGCGATTCAGACAGTCGCTACACCTGGTGATGCGATTAAGACTGTCGCTGCACCTGGTGTTGCAATTCAGACAGTTGCTATGCCTAGCAATGCGATTCAGACGGTCGCTATGCCTGGTGATGCAATTCAGACAGTCGCTATACCTGGCGATGCGATTCAGACAGTCGCTATGCCTGGTGATGCGTTTCAGACAGTCGCTATGCCTGGCGACGCGATTCAGACAGTCGCTATGCCTGGCAATGCGATTCTGACTGTCGCTACGCCTGGCAATGCGGCTCATTCGGCCACTGCATCAGTTATGCCAGTCCAGCCCGTGCCCGATGACCTTACTGCTTCCTCCTATTCTGGACTTTCTGGTAATGCGATTCAGACAGTCGCTACATCTGGCTATGCGGCCCAGTCAGCCACTGTATCATTTATGCCAGTCCAGACCATGCCCGTTGAGCTTCCTGCTTATTCCTATTCTGGATTTTCTACTGATGCGATTCAGACAGTCGCTTCACCTGGCGATGCGGCCCAGTCGGCCACTGCATCAAATATGCCAGTCCATCCAATGCCCATTGAACTTTCTGCTTTTTCTTATTCAGGACTTTCTATAACCTGGCCTCACTCTACTTGTCTAACCGGTCTAAGAGGTTCAATACACCCTTTGGATAAACTGCCTCATTCGACCAGGTGGGGCTTTCAATCCTTTTTTCAGGGTTCTCTGCACCCGCTCGTGTTTTTTTTTTTTTAAATATACGTTTTTTTTTTTTTTTTAAAACAGACAAAAAACAATTTACATTTACAAAAACAGTAGACAAACAGGGACACAAAAAACACCCAAAAAAAGCCCCATATACATACATTGGTCTTACATGGTATTTATGCAATTTGTTCAAAAGACATTACATCAGAGTATAGCGTAAAGCATAGGATAATACTCCTATTATCTCGAATTTCAAATTTAAGAATGATGCAGTCCTATAATACATACGCCAATACAAAATATTTGAATAATCATGGATATTTGTCAATTAACTGGCGCAAAACTGGGCTAATGCTGCGTACACACGGCCGTTTTTCCCGTCGAGAAAAACTAAATGTTTTCCTTTCGACGAGAAAAATGATCGTCTGTGGGCTTTTTCCCGTTTTTTTCGACGAGAAAAACGGCATTAAAAACGACGAGAAAAATTAGAACATGTTCTAATTTTTCTCGTCGTTTTTTTCGACATGTTTTCCGCGGCAGTGTTTCCCATAGGGAAACACCGCCGCGGAGCCCACAGACGGTCGTTTTTCTCGACAAGAGAAAAAACGACGTGAAAAACAACCGTGTGTGGGGAACAAGCCGTTCCCTCGTTTTTAATGTCATTATTCACGGCGTTTTTTTAACCGCCGTGAATAATGATCGTGTGTACGCGGCATAAGAGTCATATTCCTCTCCCCGCTCGTGTTTTAGCTGTCCGGCTTAACACCCGTAAAACGTCCCCTGCTAACCAGCCTGACCTTGTGAATCCACAGACCTCTGCCCTGTCTGATAGTCCTGTGCTGGATGTCCAACTGGTCTTTGAGGGTCCGGGTGGCCCCTGCTCAGATGGGGGGGGTAATGTCATGATCACTTAGTGCCCCTGTTCCTCATTCCAGCATTCGGGTGTTGGCTGTTGCTTTTCCTCCCTGTTTGTGTTCACCTGTTGACTGATTGATCTGGTCAGTCACCTGATATAAGCAAACTGAACACTCTATCCCTCGCTTGTGATAGAGACAGAGCAGACCACCTGCATTGTTCTGATCAAGCCTTCCGTTTGCCTGCACTACTTTGCTGTGAGATTTCCCTGTGTATGATATCGGACCACCCCAGAACTCTGCCTGTCTCATTACCTGGATGGTCTTAGAACCACGCTATCTGTTAAACTGCAAGTACCTGTTTGCTTTGTTCAGTTCACATCTGCCCTGGAGTGATAGCCAGAATCTATAGCATTGTGTTTAAGTCTTGGGGGCAACCAAGTACTGGTACGCCTGCTTGCCTTACAGGAAAGGGGACTGCTATAGGTGAAGCGCACAGTAGCCTGCTACAGTGTCTGACCACCTGTGTTGGGGTAGACATGACATTCGTGACACAGACAAGCTAGGGGGAGATGGGAGAAGAATAAGGGAAGGGAAAGATGAAGCGGGAAGGGAAAGATGAAGCAGGAAGGGAAAGACGAAAGGGTGCCCTCAGGGTGTGGGCCTCAAAAAGTAGAGTGGACTGTCAGATTTGTGAAATAGGAGGCGCAAGGCTTCAGCTAGGTAGGTAGGTGTATGGTAACCAGGGGCGTACCTAGAGAATTTGGCATCCGGGGCACAGATCCTATATCTGCCCCCCCCATCTTTCTGTACAAGGGATCTCTCTGTGATTTGGATTTGTCTCTTTATATAGTAGATCTCTCCCAATCTCTCTCTGTATATGGGATCTCTTTGTACAGTAGATCTCTCTTTCCTTCTTCCTCTCTCCTCTCTCTCTCCCCCCTCTCTCTCTCTCTTTCCCTCTCTCTCCTTCTATCTCTCTCCCTCACTCTCTCTCTCTCCTTCTATTTCTCGCTCTCTCTTTCCTTCCATTTCTCTACTTCTATCTCTCTGCTTCTATTTCTCTCCTTCACTCTCTCTCTCTATATATATATCTCCTTCTCTCTCTCTCTCATTCTCTCATTCTATCTCTCCCTCCTCCCTCTGTCTGGGATCTGTATCTCTCTCTGTAGTAGATCTCCCTGTTTAGTAAATATCTATCTGCATATAATAAATTCTTGACCATGGACAAACCACAAAAATTAGCACCACATCCCTAATTTAAATGGCTATCGAAGTACTAGTGGGATTTTTAAGGTGCATATACTAATACATTGATCCAAGGAAGTATATTAAAAAGTATACATTTTATTGAACAAAGATTAAGAAAATTTGTCTAAAATCAATTCCACAGCAAGTACAAAGGGTACAATCCTTATGGGTACAGCACATTTGATGGAGTTCCCAACATGTTTTTCCCTCAATCTGGGCTTCCTCAGGGGATGCTGTCCACTTGGAGCACAAGCCTTCCCATTGAGCTGATGTCCTGCACTAACGAACTGGAACCACAGGGACACGTTCGTTATTGCAGGACATCAGCTTCATATGCGAGTGTCCTGCCTTAAAAACGTTATGTCCCTGAATGTTCTGCGTTTTCACAAGAACATTTTTTCTGGTCCCTAAATGCCTCCTATGGTCACCTGAAGTCCTTGGTGCGTTGTGGCGCTTGTAAACTCTTTAAATCATCATTGATTGTAGTGCACACAATTGTTTGCGAAACATGTTGAGGACGAAACATGTTGGGAACTCCATCAAATGTGCTGTACCCATAAGGATTGTACCCTTTGTACTTGCTGTGGAATTGTTTTTAGAGAAATTTTCTTAATCTTTGTTCAATAAAATGTATACTTTTTAATATACCTCCTTGGAAGACTTTTTTAGTATATGCACCTTAAAAATCCCACTAGTACTCCTATATCCATCTGTCTGTATATGGTATGGGATCTCTGTGTATAGTAGATCTCTCTCTCTCTCTCTCTGAACATGGGATATCTTTCTGTATAGTAGATCTCTCTCTCTATATATATAGATTTCTCCCTCTGTGCACAGTAGAGTTCTCACTTTCTCTCTGTATAGCAGATCTCTCAGTATATGGGATATTTCTGTGCAGTAGATCTCTCTTCCCCAGTACCTCTCAGCACTCTCCCTGCTCTCTCTATATACAGTCTCTCCATCTCTCTACAGTACTTCTTTTCTTATCTCTATATAGTATCTCTCTCTCTCCTTCTCTCTATGTATTGTAGATCTATCTCTCTCACTCTCGGGACCCCCGGGGGCTCTCTCTGTACCTCTGTAATGCAGTTCTGGCTCTCTGTTGGTCAGGTGTAGTTCTGCAGCTAATGGTCAGTCATGGTGTGGCCCCTGAATCCCCCCCCCCGAGTGTCAGTCTGGGCCCTGCCCCTCCCTGCTCCTCCCTTCCCCTCCCTGCTCCTCCCTTCCCTTCCTCTTTATTGTAGAGGGAGGTTGTAAAATCCTCCACCTTTATAATGTCATTGATTTTAGAAAATGATATATATTAAAGTTATTTTCTCTGTGTGTCTACTACTCTAGGTACATCACCTTATTCTATTGTTAGTTAAAATTACACCTACAACTTACTGATCATGCTAATGTTCCTGGGGGCTGTACATATAATTATTTTGAGCTGTGGTTCCCCAAGACCTAAACATTATTTCAAGGGTTCCTTTCTGGAAAAAAAAGTTTGTGAAAGCCTGCTGTATACCTCCCTATTGGATACAATTCAGATATTTTTATGTTAATAACTCAATAAAATGTTTGAAAATATTCAAACCCTTACATTGTTTGTTCATTTTTAATACCTCTTACAATAAATAGTATTGTCGAAAATTTTGTGTATTGTGTGTGCTATTATCAAATTCACTATGTGATGTACAACAATGTTATCATTTTTTAGATTCCTGGTATTAAAAAGATAAATATTTAAAGACAAAATCAATAGCCAAATATTCTTTGATGAATTTAATTATTTGTAGATACATCCAGCTCTGACATTATGAATCTCACAATAAGCTTTTCTCTTGACTGTACTTAAATTAAGCCTTGAATAATTAGGATGCTGTTTGGTGTATGTATATACAGTTCTTTGTTACAATATATATTTAATTAACTCCAAAGATCCTTTATTTTTTTTAACAAACTCTTCCTGGGAGCTTATCACTAGGCCGGATATTTCCTTATTAATAACACTGGCAACATAGTGTACACAGGTTTTAAACCAGTTAGTATACATTATGGAAGTGGCAATTACTGACTAAATTTTAACCCCTTCATTATGAGGGTAAAACAAATCCTAATGCCTGAACACAGTTTTGCAACTTGGACATTGGTTAGGGTTGGTTCACACCAGATTATTATTATTATACAGGGTTTATTTTATTATTATTATAACAGTTTGCGCAGAGCACCAGAGCCATTCCAGTGCATGTTTATTCTGCATCAAAAATGCGTTAACAGTGTTTATTCCAATTGCTCTAGTTCACACCAGTACAGTGCGTTCCACTTCAGTCAACAAAAGTAGAACGTGCTGCATTTTGTCTGTATGAAATGCATCTAGAGTACTGCAAAATGCATCAAACATGCACATGTCCTCAACTGTCCTCAATTGAGATGAAGAAAAAAAAAAGAGGAAAAAATGCACTGGAATGCATCAAAAATGCATCAAAAATGCATTGGAATGCATAAAAATTAGCATGTAGCATCCCCAAACTGTTCCCACAAAGTTGGGAGCATGAAATTGTCCAAAATGTCTTGGTATGTTGATGCCTTAACAGTTCTCTTCACTGGAACTAAGGGGCCAAGCCCAACCCCTGAAAAAACAACCCCACATCATAATCCCTCGTCCACCAAATGATTTGGACCAGTGCACAAAGCAAAGTCCATAAAGACATGGATGAGCGAGTTTGGGGTGGAAGAACTTGACTGGTCTGCACCTCAACCCGATAGAACATCTTTGGTATGAATTTGAGCGGAGACTGGGGGCAAGGACTTCTCATCCACTATTATGCCGCGTACACATGACCATTTTTCTCGTCAGGAAAAATTTCATTTTTTCTCTTTGATGAGAAAAACGCCCGTGTGTGGGCTTTCAGCATTTTTCCCGATGAGAAAAATGGCAAGAATCACGACGAGAAAAATTAGAACATGCTCTAATTTTTCTCGTCGTGATTCACTGCATTTTTTTCCGCGGCAGTTTTCCCATAGGGAAACACTGCCAGGGAGCCAACACACGGTCGTTTTTCTCGACCAAAAGAAAAAATGTCATGAAAACCGGCCGTGTGTAGGGGACCAAGCCAGTCCTCGTTTTTCATGTCGATTTTCTCGGCGGTGTTTTCACCGTCGAGAAAATCGATCGTGTGTACACAGCATAAGTCCCTGGCCTCAGAAATGCGCTTCTGGAAAAATGGTCAAACATTCCCATAGACACACTCCTAAACCTTGTGGACAGCCTTTCAAGAAGAGTTGAAGCTGTTATAGCTATAAAGGGTGGGCCAACTCAATATTGAACCCTACTGACTAATAATGGGATGCCATTAAAGTTCATGTGCGTTTTATAGCAGATGTCCCAATGCTATTGGTAATATAATGTATATGGAATTTACCATCACAAGCATCATTTCAATGATAAATCCACTGAAATAGGAGAGTATAATGGTCAACACATCATGTTTCCATTTCACTTTGGTCTGCTTTTTTGGCTGTGAAGTATAGCTTCAAAAACTCCTACTGTGTCTATGGTGATACTGTGGCAGAAGTCTACAGAATGTAGTCATCATTTATTTTGTGCAGTACATTTTTTTATATTGTGTCTTGCCATGCTAAGCATTTACGTATAATGCCGTGTACACACGACCGTTTTTAATGTCATTGAAAAAAAAGGCATTTTTCTCGACGTGATTTTTAGTGTTTCCTCTCAAGCCTGCCTTGCCTACACACTATCGTGTAAAAAAATGTTTGAGTAAAGCGCAGTGACGTACAACACGTACGACGGCACTATAAAGGGGAAGTTCCATTCGGATGGCGCCACCCTTCATGTTAGTAAAGTTTGTTGCGCGACGATTCACGCTTTTCAGCCTCGTGCTTTTCAGTCCGTTACAGCGTGACGAATGTGCTATCTCCATTACGAGCGCTAGTTTTACCAGAACGAGCGCTCCCCTCTCATACTTTATTCTGAGAATGCAAATTTTTTTCACGTCGTTAAAGCCCACACACGGCCATTTTTCATGACGAGAAAAACGACGATGTAAAAAACGACGTGAAAAATTAGAGCATGTTCCAATTTTTTCATGGCCGTTTTTCACGTCGTGAAAAATGCTCTGAAGCCCACACACAATCATTTTTAATGACCATTTTAAAAAAGAAAAAATTTCTCGTCATTAAAAACGGTCGTGTGTACACGGCATGAGTATATATAAGTTGCACGAGTAGTATCACCACTGAGTTTATTCAAAGGCAATATAGGATTACACTAATCTGTAGGAACCAGTTAGAATCTATTTTTCACTTATGTAACCATAATACTATTACTAATTACTATAATACTAATGATCGTTTGTTGTGGTGCAACAACCACATAGCACCTATAGGAACAGCTGGGGGCAGGAGAGCGACACTCCTGGAAATATTGTTTTTCTAAGAAAGTTTAGGGAAAGATTACACTACATGAGAAAATTGTTCAGCTGCACATACAGCAGCAACGTATTTACGTTCAGAAAACTGCACATGCTGTTGACTACAGTAATTCTTATATCATGGAAAATCTTTCAGTAAGGCCTGGTTCACACCTATGCCTTTTTTGTGCTTTTTGCAAATTTGCACTGCAGAACGTGTTCCATAAGAAATCATGTTAAATGGACTGTAGTGTGTTTCTGCATAACGAAAAATGCACTAAAAAATGCATAGGTGTGAACCAGGCCTTAAGCCTTGTACACATGATCGGATATCCTATGGATTCTAATCCGATGGTTTTTTCCATCGGAAATCCGATAAAGCTGACTTCCATCAGTCTTGCCTACACACCATCAGTCAAAAAAACGACCGTTCCAAACGCGGTGACGTAAAACACACCGATGAGCCGAGAAAAATGAAGTTTAATGCTTCTGAGCATGCGTCAACTTGATTCTGAGCATGTGTGGGTTTTTTATCCGATGGACTTGCCCATAGACGATCGGAATTTGCTATCGGTTTTTGATCCATCGGAAAAATTTAAAACATGTTCTATTTTTTAAAACCGATGGAAAAAAGACTGATGGGTCCCATACACGATCGGTTTGTCCGATGAAAAAAGTCCATCGGACTGTTTTTATCGGTAAAACCGATCGTGTGTACAGGGCTTTAATGTTTCCTTTCAGTGACACCTTACACTGACCGATCGATATGAAAAGTATTGCAAAGCTTATACGAATAGTCCCGCTTTTCAGGATTTTGCCTGAGGACAGCATTGCTTGTAAATGTGTTTTTATTTTAAATTGACAGTTTTTGACTGTATGGTATCATTTAAAATGACAGCTTCATAAACTGTATGCAAGTTGGCCTATATAAGCTAAACATATATATATAAACATTTTAAAAGTTGAGGGATGTTTAATGCACTATGGCAAAACATGCATAAAAAGTTCTATTAATCTTCTTATTGAAGTAAACGTAATACATTTGATAGCTAACACGTAGACAAGTATAATGAAAAGGCAATTATCCTGAAATATATGTCAAAGCACATCCCTAGAACTTGATGCAAAGATGGTTAAATTGTATAGATTATGAAAATCTATCACAAAGGAATATATTGTTGGAAAATGTTGTATGCATGAATTATGGCACACTAAAATATTATTGCTTGAGACAATGAAACATAAATATCTGGAATTAGCTGCTTTGGTTTTATGTTAGAGACATCTTTCCATTGTTTTTTAACATTTCTTTCATAGTTAACTTTAATTATTGCTATAGGGTAGATGCCTGAGCTAATATTTTTGAGTGAGACAGGTAGTATTTATCCTTTCACTACTGGCAGAGCTCCCCTAGTAAAACTGTATTCTGTTTGTTTAACAATATTCTAATCTTCACAGTTATAAAAAAAAAAAAAGAAAAAAAAAAAGGGAATTATGAGCAGCAACTTTCATACTAAATTTAATCATAGGAAGGGTTGACATTTAAAATGCATTGTACATTTGTCTTTTAGTATATGCTAAGTAGAATATATACAGTGGAACCTCGGATTGTGAGTAACGCTGTTAACGAGTGTTTCGCAATACGAGCACTGTGTTTTAAAAAATCGTGACTCGGTTTGCGAGTGTTGCCTCGCAAAATGAGCACGATTTAGGCCAAAGCGGTGTGCAGTACCGCTTTTGGCCTGAGGTGGGGGGGGCGCCGGAGCCGAGCAGAGCCAAACGTCGCCGATCCCAGCTGATTGGCGCCGTTCGGAAATGCACGGAAAGGCCTGAGGACAGCACCGCTGACCTTGGCAAATCTTGGGTAGGAAGTCTTTCCGAGGTTTGCCGAGGTCAGCCGAAGTGTCCTCGGGCCTTTTCGGCCGTTTCCGAGGCTCTCCGGCGCCCCCTGCCTCTGGCCGCATGCGGTATTGCATCCAATTGAAGTCAATGCAGAACAAATTATTTTCGTTTCCATTGACTTCAATGTGGAAACTCGCTTTGATATGCGAATTACTTTGGATTACAAGCATTCTCCTGGAACGGATTATGCTCGTAATCCGAGCCTCCACTGTACTTACTTGAACATGTACATACAGTTATATGGAATTGTGCTGTTTTTTTTTTCTTTTTTCATTTTGTTGTAGTTTATAGTTCTTTATATATTTCTTTATGTTCAGTGATGAAAAAAATAACCATTCAAATATACTGTATAATATTATGATTGAAAATCTATTGCTTTAAACTCAACTCCAGACAGATATAAAAGCACAGATTAAGACAGCCTATTTATTCATTAATATATCAATACAAGTATTTTTTTTAATGCAAACAGTGTAAATACTGTACCTGCATGCCTCTTAAAGTCCCCTGTACAACATAGGCCAGACTTGGGGAGGAGGAAGCAGAGGACTCTATTGTTGCCACATCTTTTGCACAAAGCGCTTGTTTGTCCCCTCTCTAATATCCTCCTCCATTGCCCATATGATATTGTCCCAAGGTCTTCTTCCCATTTTCCCCTACTTTTAAGTAGTTCTGGACCCTCAATACTTCCTCTGCATATATTATATGGGTATATTTCTGATATAAATTCCCCTTGACTATCTATTCTTTGGTAAATAGGGGTATTACTCCAGACCAGGCCTTGTTTCTCAAACTGAGCATTTAATGCATGTCTGATTTGTAGGTATTTATAAAAGGAGTGTTTGGGTATGCCATATTCCTCTCTCAGAGTTGTAAATGTTTTTAAAGTATTTCCCTCATACAGCTGGACCAGCCTGTCTATCCCCTTTAATTCCCATTCTTTGATCTTTCCTATTGTCTCCAGCTCCCAAAGGTTCCTATTATTCCAGAGGGGGGTATATTCTGTAATACCGCCTTGTCCCTTTAATGACTTTACTGCTTTCCATACCTTTATGGCCAGCCCTACTGTGGGGGTTCTGTTGACAAAAGAGTTTGCCTCCAATACCTCCACTACTGTCTTATGGGACGCCCCTATTATCATTAATCCCCGATTTATACCTCCTCCTGAATCTTTACTAACTCCTAAGTGTTGCAGTTGGGCTGCCAAAAAGTAGCTCCGAGGATGTGGCACTGCCATACCCCCCTCCTTTGTTGATAACTGTAAAGTTTGTAAGCTTATCCTAGACTGGCCTCCTTTCCATATTAGTTCTCTAAACAATGTATAATTTTTTTTTAAACCATTTCTTATGTATCCAAATTGGGGAGTTATGCAATAAGTATAGTAATTGTGGCATCCACAGAATTTTAATCAAGTTGCATCTCCCTGCTACCGATAATGGGAGCCGCCGCCAGATTTTGATTTTACTTTTAAATTTAACCAGAAGGGGAATTATATTATTGTTTATATACTTATTTGGGTCTCTTGTTATCTGTACACCTAGGTATTTCATTGTCTCAACTACTTCCAATTGGGGTATTTCTGACAGTATTTGGTTCCCAATGGGATTTCTCCCAGTTTATGACCAGTCCCAAGAGTCTTCCAAATTCTCTAAAGATGCTCATCGCCTGCCTGAGGAATTGCTCTGTATCCCCCAGAAAGAGGAGGACAGCATCCGCATATAATGCAATTCTCTCCTCACTTGTTGCTCTCAAGAACCCTTTCATATTTTTATTTGATCGTATTGCAATAGTCAGTGGCTCCATTGCAAGCGCAAAGAGCAGGGGTGACAATGGACACCCCTGTCTTGTCCGCCTTTCCAATTGAACCTTACCTGAATAATTATTGTTAACTGTAATTCTAGCACTAGGTCCATTACCACATCTAAAGACATGACCCCCTTGTACATATGTTCTCTGTTGGTGACTGCAAATTAAGAAATACCCTCCTGATATTCATGCTGGTTGATCTGCTAGGGATAAACCCTGTTTGATCTGGATGTATGAATTTAAAGATAATTTTATTCAACCTGGCTGCAATTACTTTAGCCAATATTTTAGCATCCAAGCAAAGGAGGGAGATTGGTCTGTAGGACGTGGTCTCTAGCGGGTCTTTCCCCTCTTTATGCAGCACTATTATTGTTGCCTCTGTCAATTTCCCTTCCACCTTCGCCCAATTCAACACTTTAAGAAGCTTCGGGAGCAGTACTTTCCCATAGTATTTATAGGTCTCTGCTGGGAGACCGTCTGGCTCAGGGGATTTTTGATTAGCCATCTCTGCAACTGCTAGCTGTATTTCCTCCAGAGATATCTGGGCCTTTATTTCCTCAAGCTAAAGTCTGCTCACAGCTGGGCAGCAAGAAACTGAATCAGGGAGCAGGATACAGAGTCCAAAACACATGCCGAGGTCACAATGAGTAGACAGTAATCCAAAATCAGGTCAAACGCAAGCTATGTCATACACAGAAAGGCAAACATAGCAGGTTAGGGTTCAGGTAAATAAGGGACTAGATGATCATTCAACAATCTCTTTATGTCACATTCCAATTTAAATAGGCTATTTGACACCAATACCATTGTTGAGCACGCATGAACACCCACTGCTTAGTGTGCATTCTAATACATTTATGCATGCATGCTAATACATGTCTTCCAGTGAGTTTATGCTCAGAAACATTCTCATACTAGCATGCACTGGTGCTTGGCTAAACAGAGACTCTTTGCAAATCCAAACATAGAAAAAAAGACAGTGCTTCAACTGACCTCAAAGATGAATATAGTAGAAAACACCTGTAGTAATTCCCAGAGGTAGCGAGCGGACGGTGCACTGGCTTGTAGTGTCCTCCTAGCACTCAAGCAAACATGTAGATAAAGGAAAGCTCAATCTGGCAGCTCAATCTTCCACAATGAATACATTTATTATTCCAGGTGTGGTACAAAATAAAACAGGGCCTACGCGTTTCGGCATGTAGCCTTAGTCATAGTCATAAAATCTTCAGAAGAACAATCATATTTATATATATATACATATGCAGATACAAACCCTGTCCCTACCAACACAGGCTATGATAATTGAACGAGACAATTAAGTTTAGCCCAATAAGGCAGCCTGGCTGGTGGGGGGGAAGAAAAAAAAGAAAAAAAGAGGAAAAAGAAACAATAAAAATAGGAAAATATTTATACAATATATATATATATATATATATATATATATATGTAAATAAGAATAAAATAAAAACTGTCATCAATTACACAGGAGAAAACTGATGGAAAAAGGAAGAAGGTAAGGGGTCACATAAAAACATAATTTACTAAGGCTACACGCCGAAGCGCGTATGCCCTGCATGAGTTTGTACCACACCTGGATTAATAAATTGATTAATTGTGGAAGATTGATCTTCCGGCTTTCCTTTATCTTCATGTGACTTCAGGGATGACTGGGAGTCCCATATCCATGGAAACATTAACATTTCAAGGGTATTTTTTCGAGGTGACAAGCAGAGATAATTTTTTATGTTTAGAATAAAAACAGATAATAAAAAATGCTTAGTCAAAAAAATGCTAGAATTAATGTGATATAGAAACCATCCACAGTGTAAGAACACTAGAAGAAGGGTTGCCCCTGGGATATTATGGACTGGTGCAATAATGTGAACCGACCAATAGGAGTATGTAAAATTAGAAAAAGTTTTATTACATGTAGATAATCACAAAAGTGAACAATAAAGACAGTTCAATGTATTAAATATCATAAAAACATGAATTACTGTATTTATTGGCGTATAACACTCACTTTTTTACCCTGAAAATAGAGGGTAAACTGTACCTGCGTGTTAGACGCAGGGGCTTTTGAACGTTTTTTTCCTGAAACTTCCTTTTTAAAGTTGGGGTGCGTGTTATACGCCTGTGCGTGTTATACGCTGATAAATACGGTATATACTAACATACACGCCAATATACTAAATATTCACATCCATGATATTGGACAATTAAAGTCAGTGCAGAGGGAAGCGAATGGATACCAACATGTTTCGGATACAGATGGCAATTCAAGGCCACTATGTATATATTCCTTCTTCAGGGTTAGTATGTGGGCGAGTCAGTATATTAGATTTGTTCTGTAGTTTAGAAAAAAGAAAAAGAAAAAAGATATATATAATGTATATAAGTAAATTGTTAATGTTGTATATTTTGCTGTATTTCTGTCTGACATTGCATTTAAGAACACGCACTGCATGATAATGTGCATCATCCAATACATATCCAAGAAAGAATATATATATATTTACTTACATCTCACAGGAGATTTGTAGAACATGGAGATTTGTAGAACATGGAGATGTAAGATGGAATTCGTCAATTGGGTGAGCTCCCAGGAACTTATAGAATCCAATCCAGGAGATGGAAAACACCAAAAGTAATTATATAGTAACTCTGGGCTTAGAATTGAATTAGCAGCTTAGCCCTTTAAAAGGGGGCAGCATGTCAATGTTCAGGAAGATGTTGGAAAATGGAAGCTTTTCCAGTAGGGATGAGTTGATTGGCCAATCTAGTAACAGCTGACCTACTTAAATGTCAACTGTGCTCACTGAAATCTCGCTGCACAGCTGAGATACACACATATGGCGTTTAAACACAAGCTAAGGTAAGAGGAATCTTTTCCCAAATGGTTATTGCTAAACCATATTGCTACTTTTCGATACCTGATTGAGAGTGTTTGTTTTTTTCAGAACAAACACTGTCCCAGTTTTTTCCATCCTTGTGATTTTTTGACATGCCGTATGAACATGTTGGGATAGAGATACCATAATCATATCCAACTCGTCCCTACTGGAAAAGCTTCCATTTTCCAACATCTTCCTGAACATTGACACGCTGCCCCCTTTTAAAGGGCTAAGCTGCTAATTAAATTCTAAGCCCAGAGTTACTATATAATTACTTTTGGTGTTTTCCATCTCCTGGATTGGATTCTATAAGTTCCTGGGAGCTCACCCAATTGACGAATCCCATCTTACATCTCTATGTTCTACAAATCTCCTGTGAGATTTAAGTAAATATATATATATATATATTCTTTCTTGGATATGTATTGGATGATGCACATTATCATGCAGTGCGTGTTCTTAAATGCAATGTCAGACAGAAATACAGCAAAATATACAACATTAACAATTTACTTACCGGTATATACATTATATATATCTTTTTTCTTTTTCTTTTTTCCAAACTACAGAACAAATCTAATATACTGACTCGCCCACATACTAGCCCTGAAGAAGGAATATATACATAGTGGCCTTGAATTGCCATCTGTATCCGAAACATGTTGGTATCCATTCGCTTCCCTCTGCACCGACTTTAATTGTCCAATATCATGGATGTGAATATTTAGTATATTGGCGTGTATGTTAGTATATAATTCATGTTTTTATGATATTTAATACATTGAACTGTCTTTATTGTTCACTTTTGTGATTATCTACATGTAATAAAACTTTTTCTAATTTTACATACTCCTATTGGTCGGTTCACATTATTGCACCAGTCCATAATATCCCAGGGGCAACCCTTCTTCTATTTTTCCATTAACCAATTGGGATGTGACCGGATGCTCTGAACCGACTTCATTATACTGATCAGCTTCATCTTATTCCTTCTATATACAGTGTAAGAACACAGACTGTAATGCCTTTTAAGCACATTGAAGCGTGCAGAGTGCAGTGGTCAGAAGTATGCAGAAGTATGCCTCTTACTTTGCTAGTCGGCAAGTGCAAAAATCTATTCTAAACCGGTATCAGTAGGTATAAAAATAAACCATAGTTGCCAACATTTGAAAAGCAATATCTTGAAGGGACTGGGAAGAACAATTTGGTGTGCTATGTGAGCTACGTGCCTTGAAGGGATTAAGAAGAGAAATGTGGCACATTAGCGTACCACCCATTGTGCACTTGTGAGCATGGTCAATAAAGTGTGTGTTACTTCAAGGTTGGCTTGTGGTGTGCCTTCTTTCCCATTTTTCTTTGCTATGGTATAGATCAGGGATATGCAATTAGCGGACCTCCAACTGTTGCAAAACTACAAGTCCCGTCATGCCTCTGCCACTGGGTATCATGCTTGTCGCTGTCAGAGTCATGCTATGCCTCATGGGACTAGTAGTTCTGCAACAGCTGGAGGTCCACTAATTGCATATCCCTGGTATAGATCTATTTGGGCCTGGGGGACTCTAAAAACATTGTGTGAGTAAAATAAGCACCATTGTTGTGCCAGTGTCAGCAATCGCCAACAGAAAGAGAGCCTAGGGTGGAAGAGAAACAGCAGAGAGAGGGGAGAAGAAAAAGGGGGAGGGAGAGAATTGAGGGAGAATTGAGGGAGTGGAAGTGAACAGGGAGAGAGCAAGAGGGAAAATGGAGAGACTGGTAGGGAGGAAATAGCTAGAGAGATCCAGGGGAGGAGCCAGGGTCACCCTCAATGAAAAGCAGGGAATGGGAGCAGGAATTTGAAGATGAGCCCACACATAACCACCGATGTTATGATTTCAGAGTTGAGGACAACTAGTGTAGCGGGGTGTCATATTTAGAGGGAGCATCTGAGTGGTAACTAGGCTCAGATGCACTAATTGTTAGGTTTCATGGACCATTTCTATCCCTGGGAGATAGTACTGGTGTGCAGTTCCCTGGGGCCTAGGGGTGGCGCTGTTGCCATGGACCCGGGTTGAACTGCAGTACAAGGTTGTGACTCTTTTTGTCCCCTCTTGGTAGCAGCTGCTGTGCCTGTCGGGAGAGGATATAAAAGGGGGCGGCCATCTTCCAGTGGGGGTCGACGCCCAGGCACCTTAGGCCTGGGTGTGTGTGTATCGCCTTCGGGTGCCCTAGGCCCGGAGGCCTGGTCGGTTCTGTGCTCAGGCCCCTTAGGCCTGAGTGCGTATGGGTTGTCTTTGGGTGCCCTAGGCCCGGAGACGGAGCTGCTGTTCCATCCCAGACACCTTCAGTCTGGGTTGAGGTACTTTGGTGTGGGCCCGGAACCCAGCAACCTTCGGCTGGGGTCCGCTAAGGATCGAGGCTCCCAGGGATCTGCCTTGTGAGGGGACCCATATCCAGGGCGAGGAGGCCAGGGAGGTGACCCTTTCTGAAGACCCAGCGCAGAGTCGTGGTGACAGAGGGGGCCTCTGGTAACTCTCCGGAGGGATGTTCTTATCCTAAAAAGGGCTAAGTTACTCAAGGAAGGAAGTGCGGGTTCTTTATGTCACAGTGGCAGTGACTCTACGCACACCAGGTCAGTGGCAGTGACTTGCAACTATTCACCCGGTCAGTGGCAGTGACCAACCCCATGGTCCGTGGCAGGGACTGTGCGCCAAGCCTGTTCGTGCAAATCAGAATAGGAGAAATCTTAAATTGAGTTTGTGTCTGGACCTCCTCCCACCTTATCTGACCCGTGTTTGTCTCAACCTGTCTGCTCTCAAAGAGACTATTTATTGCCCTTAAGAATAAATAAGAAGTTGGACTTTTCAGTTGGTGTGGACAGTTGCTTACTGGGGAGAATTAAGGGCTTGTTTCTGGCTACCCCAGAAACAAGGTCAGCTCTGGAGGTTTTAAACACTGGCTGCAAGCAGGCCCGAGAAAACTAACACCGCTCAACCTCCCGATTCCAGGAGGGTACAGGCTTGTGGTGCGGTGTGCCTCAGTCTTTCCTGCGAGGGAGCCAACATATAAGAAAAGCAGGTAAAGGCTGGGGTGGGTGCGCTACACGTGGGGGCTCGAGTCCGGGATGTGTTTGTGGCCACAAAGTGAAAAAAAAACCCCAGAAGTTGAACTTTTATTCCCCAGTGAAGTTCCGTGGAGGTCGGCCATGTTTGGAATTGCGCCACGAGGAGAACTCTGACTGCGTAGTTCGTGGGCGTGCCTACTCAGAAAGCCCACGAACGATGCAGGAGATGGGAGGAGTCTAATCATGTATTTTGGCGCGAAAAGGTCAGTGCGCGATGGAGCAGCAGATGGTCAGCATGGCGTTGCATGCCTCATGGGTTCCAGCTACTACAACCGTGAAAATGACTTCATTCGCTGCTTCGCTAATGGATACAGGGATTCGGCTCAAGCCCATGGGAAGATTTGCCCTCTACGTGTGCAAAGACGTGGAGGCCCTCGGTGTGATTTGTCCCGGCTGCTCGGGACTGGTGGTTCATCTAAAGCCATTCGGGCGAGGCGAGAGCTGTAAGGAATTTCTTTTCAAGGTGGAACAACCTACAGAGAGGCCTCGGGCCTTCCACCTTAACTGCCTTACGGGCGCCACCACTCTGGAAGGAGGAATCAAAGCTTGCACAGCCACCCCTGCGCGCACTGACGAGACTTCGGAGGAAGTCACATAGGAGATCGCTTCAGCGAGTGAGAAACCGGAGGATGCTGTTTCGGTTACAACAGAGTCTTTTCTCCCACCGCCCAAGAGGAAGATGGGTCTTGTGAAAGCTCCCCGCGGCCGTGGTGGAGCAACGCCCCAGCGCTTACCCGGAATGGATGCATCCAAAGGGAAAAGTCCCGGACGTCTGAGTTCTTCTGCAAGCCGAGGTAAGCCAGGGGGAGAGACTTTGTTAAAGGCCCCTAGCCCTGGGAATTCACATGTTAGTGAGTTAGCCAGAGGTGGTGAATCATCCTTCACCAGGAACTACTTCCCTGCGGAGGAGTACGATACCTCTGACCTAGAGTCCATCTCTGATGCGGGTGATGACGCCGCAATTGATGAACTGTTTCAGAAGAAGGGATGGAACAAGATGCCCCTGTCCTTGTTCCGTAAGCCTAGGGACCCACCCATGTCTACGGGGGAAAGTACACCCCGGGTGGTGGGTTCCGAGCCTGAGGAAGGATCTGTCCCCTTGCCTGCCCTTCCACCGTCGGAGGCACCTGCTTCCACTACTGCTACGAGACGGGTGTCACTGCGGGCCCCTGCCACTGGCCCAGAGGCAGTTAAAGTGCCTCGGCACCCAGATGCCATTGTCTTGCCTGGCGCAGGAGACCGCGCTACCATGACCCTGCTGTCCCGCTTGCAAAGACTGTTTAACCAAAGGGTTGCCAGTGAGTATGGGTGGGAAATTTTTTATTATTTTAACTGCAACCATAATGAAAAATAAACAATTATTTTACATAGAGACTAAACAAAGAAACAATTTGTACATTACAACAACGAAAACACTTCCCCTTCTATATTTAACACTGGCTCACCATACTAGCTCCATACAGGCAGGACCACTAATTAAAGCAGACCCAACCCGGAGTCAACTGGATCAACGCCTACAGATCTTCATCTACTTCCCCCTCTGATGACAGTAACCCATCTAACAAAACATCCCAAAAGCCTGAGCCCCCACCATTCTTTTTGGGTTCTGGCAAAGGACCAGACTCAGGAACTTTCTTCTTCTTCTTTTTCCTCCCTGGCTTCCTCCTAACATCCACCCAACTAGGGTCCTCCTCCTCATCATCAGATAACTCCTTTGGGCGTTTGGAAGTCCCTTTAACTGTCACCTCCATTTCTTCCTCTCCAGACTGCCCTTCACTAGCAGAGGCATCAGAACTCAAAAAAACAGGGGGTAAGGAACCAAGAAGAACAGAACGACAAGGAGAGGAAAGCCCCTCCAGGGGAAGGGAGTGGGAGTCCCGAGAAGGACCCTCCGAGGGAAGAGGAGAACGGGGCAGTTTTGAAATTCTCCTGCTCTTAGGAGAGCCTGAACCAGTATTCCCTGGAGCCGGAGCCCGAGCCCGAGCCTCCTGCTGGTCAGACTCTGCACCCCTTGGAGCCTCAAAATGTCTCCTCCTCACCCGCCTTTGCTCCCGAGGAGGTGCCTGTTGGTCAGACTCTGCCCCCCTGGGCCCTCAGACCGTCTCCTCCTCGCCGGCCTCTGTTCCCGAGGAGGTATCTCACCCCCCCAGGCACAGGTGCCCCACCCCCCTCAGGCACATCACCCGGAGGAGCCCCCTCTCTGTAAACCCTGGGGCACCTGCTAAATGGGTGCCCCATCTTGCCACAAAGATTGCAGCAAATAAGATTACACTACTCACTCGAGTGCCCAGGCTTGTTACACTTGGTGCAGCGCACCACTGTGCAATCCGCACTAAAGTGAGTCGGACAACCGCATCTAAAACAACGACGGGGCTGACCGGGATAGAACACCAGGATCCTATCTCTTCCAATGAAGGCGCTGCCTGGAACAGGGGCCACAGAGTTGCCCTGCCTTCTCAATCTGATCCTAGTGTTCCACGCACCAGTCCACACCCCGCGCTCATCAAGACATTTCTTTAATGGACACTGCACCTGACCATATCTTCCCAACAATGTCCCAATATCTTCTGGGGGCAGGCTCTCATTCCTCACGAGGATGGTGATGTTCTTCACATCCTCCTGCCTACTAAGAGGAATGAGACGGAAACCCTTCCAGGGATCCCTCCCCCTGATCAGCCCAAAGGCTGTGATAAAAAGCTCCATGATTACAGGACTCATGAAGCTAATATCAAAATCAGGGGACCCCGTGGGGTGGATCACAGCAAAAATCTCAGCGACCTTTATGCCTAAGGACAGGATCAAATCCACCACTTGTCCCCTATTGGGACACTGACCAGTTCCCTCCCATTTCAACTGTACGACGTTCCTACGCCTGCGCTCTGGGCCACCCGCACCACGAGACCAGGGGTTCACCCCAGAAAACTGCTCCCCGGGGGAACCCGAAAATTGCCTGCCCCAAACTGGTCATACAGGCCACCCAGAGCGACATTCACACCAGCAACATTAGCATAGGAACGCCCCTCCCTCAAAGCCGTCAAGAGGTTTACCTACGGCGTACCCCTTAGAACCTGCTTAGGCAATTCCGGGGCACCCAAGGAAGAAACCGGAGGAACAACCGGAGAAGGGAGCCCCCGAACCCGAGAGACCTCCCCCTGCACCCCCCCACTATTCCCTGATGGTGGCTGACCCTCCTGAGGATCCTCCACCTCAGAATCCCCCGAAGATGGCTCCACCAAAAGGGCTTCCCAATCATCCGGACACCCATCCTCTTGCACTTCACGAGCCCCACAGGAGTCCGTAGTGACATGGTCTGCCTCCCGCTGGGACCCCTTCATGCAGCGGATAAAAGCCACTGTTACATCCTCCTCCCCCACCGGACTCATTGGGCAATCTCCCCTAATTGAACCCTGCCCCGGGAGTACCTCACCAGATGTCTCCATACTCTCCTCCATTAAAACTACACCCTGGGGACCCGCGATACCGGAAGTGACAGATGCCGCCGACCGGAAGTGACCCGGCTGGTCAGACACTACCTCCGGTTCAACCCCGTCCATCACGATCGCGGGACCTCCTCCCGCAATCGCGTCATCCTGAAAAGCCGACTTCCCATTGGACGCACACGATGCAGGAACACCCCCCCCCTGCAGGAGGACGGCACACCGCCCTCAGTGTCAGCAATGACCATCTCCACCAACAGCAACTGCATCGCTCTTACCAACTAACTCCCCATTGGTTCCCTGCAACGTAGAACCTCCCCCCTCACGGGAAGACGGCGTTATACCCTGTTTGTCCGCCATTATGGGTGTCTTCTCTACCCTACCCACCCTCACTGTGGTGACCACACTGGTTTGGCCATCTCCACCCACCTCCCCCTTAGACACTATCCCCTTACCCTGGGCCAGATTTACAGCAGCGGTGGCCAACACTATGACTGACGGCTCACTCTGCCAAACAGGCTCCAGGGATCATTGAGGATTTGGCTGCAGACTGCACCGGTAAGTCTCTTTGTGATTTTTTCTTAGAGTCCTGTAGCCTGGAGAGTTCGACTACCGGGGTCTTCCCTTTCTTTGGGGTATCTTGCACTTGGTTACTTGCTATATCACTGGAACCCACCTGGTTAACCTTGACACCTGCCTCTCTCACAGGCTGGGTCTTGGCTGGCTTACCGGGAACCTCCACAGCATTTTCACCAGAGCCTACAACCCCTTCACCACTTTCCCCTTCAGTCTCTCTCCTTATCTCAGTCCTTGTGCCAGTCCTTGGAACTGTCGCCTCCTTGACAAAATCTTTCACACCATCCTCCTCTGCAGCCACCGCTACTTCGGCACCTGCTTCCGGAGCTGCCACCTCCATGGCCTGGTCCGCTCTCGCAGATTGATTAAGGCACTGGTTGCGACGTCTCACCGCCTGGGAACCTTCCTTGTTTGCCAGACGAAGTGTCTTCCCAATTCCCTTTACAAAGCTTCCTTCTTCCGTACTGGAACCAATGAGGCCCGCCATGATCCTTCCAATCCAGTTACACTGCTTCTTTAAGGCATCAATAGCAGCTTTAAACTCCGGCCTCTTTAAGCTGCTAACCTTGTCTCTCCTGTTCCTTAATTCTGTAAGGACCTTCATCTTTTCACAATATACCTTAGTGGCTTTCACCATTAGGTTCTTAGCCTTTTTCTTCCTTTCCAGGGATTTTGCTGGATCTTCTCCTGGCTGTACCAGAGACCAATCAGCAAGCTCAAGCTGGGTCTCCAGAAACTGTCTCTCTTCTAGGGGCGCCCTGAGGCTCCTCAGGCCGAAGAGCAGGCCCAGGGCCTGGGCTAGAAAAGGCCATAGCCTCCCCTCCTCCCAAAACAGCACCGGAGGTCAGGAGCTCAGCAAACACACCTCCAAGGCGAGTATGGGTGGGAATACCCGTTCCTGCCGAAGGAAATGTTGTTTGAGGTTAAGGCCTGCAGACATCGGTGGTACGAAGAGTTCGTGTGGACACACATCAAAGTACCCGAGGCCAGAAGGTACTTTTCTTGTTCTCCCGGAGCCACTCAGCGGTTCAAGGACTGCAAAGCTGCTTGGATGTTGGGTCGGCACATATATGCGGACAAGGTACTTATTTGTAGAAAAGACAAGGACAATGTGGAGTACCATATAGACACATTGGATAGAAATTGGAAGCCGCTGGTGTTGCCTGACCCACATTACTACTTGTAAGAGACCAGACTCTTGTGTTTTTTTGTTTGAACGTTTTTTCTTCAAGCCCAGGAACTTTGCCCTAATTTTAAGGGGTACTCTACTCTTTGGAGGAGTGGGAGCTGTTGCTGTTTGTTGTTCTCCCTTTCTCTTCCCACCACAAAGATAACAAGGACTTTGGGGTAGTAAACAGTTTAGGGCCACAGATCAAGGAGAAGAAAAAGTTTTGGTTGAAATGAGTGTTCTGACGTTGGCACTACCACTAGGTGGCGGTGTTACGTAACTATTGCAGAGACAATAAGGTATAATGCGGTTATTTGTTGGAAGGAAGGGATTCTTCTTTAGGGGAGAGCCTCTTCATTCCAACTAATGTTATTTTGGGTGTGTTTCTCTCCCTTGCAGGTGAACGGCAAGCAAGACTGCTGAGTATGGGGTGAGTCTTAGTTAGTGCTGCGGGAGGGAAATGTAAATTTTATTGTAAAGTTATATGAAAAAAAAAAAATGTTTGGTACACTTATATATTCCCTTTCCCATCTGTTTCCTTTTCTTTCCCATTCTAGGTTCAGGCACAAACACGCAATTTTTAAATTGTAATTTTTTTGTAGTTTGTCTCTGGATCGGGCTTATGCTGACTGATTGAGAGGCATAGGTGGGTTCCAGACACTGGGGACCAGTGTCCATCAAGTGAGGGGGATGTGTAGCGGGGTGTCATATTTAGGGGGAGCATCTGAGTGGTAACTAGGCTCAGATGCACTAATTGTTAGGTTTCATGGACCATTTCTATCCCTGGGAGATAGTACTGGTGTGCAGTTCCCTGGGGCCTATGGGTGGCGCTGTTGCCATGGGCCTGAACCGCAGTACAAGGTTGTGCCTCTTTTTGTCCCCTCTCGGCAGCAGTACGGCGGGGCGGGGAACCTGCTGTGCCTGTCGGGAGAGGATATAAAAGGGGTCGGCCATCTTCCAGTGGGGGTCGACGCCCAGGCACCTTAGGCCTGGGTGTGTGTGTGTCGCCTTCGGGTGCCCTAGGCACGGAGGCCTGGTCAGTTCCACGCTCAGGCACCTTAGGCCTGAGTGCGTGTGGGTTGTCTTTGGGTGCCCTAGGCCGGAGACGGAGCTGCTGTTCCATCCCAGACACCTTCAGTCTGGGGTGAGGTACTTTGGTGTGGGCCCGGAACCTAGCAAACTTTGGCTGGGGTCCGCTAAGGATCGAGGCTCCCAGGAATCTGCCTTGCAAGGGGACCCGTTTCCAGGACGAGGAGGCCAGGAAGGTGACCCTTTCTGAAGACCCAGCGCAGAGTCGTGGTGACAGAGGGGGCCTCTGGTAAATCTCCGGAGGGATGTTCTTATCCTAAAAAGGGCTAAGTTACTCAAGGAAGGAAGTGCGGGTTCTTTATGCCACAGTGGCAGTGACTCTACGCACACCAGGTCAGTGGCAGTGACTTGCAACTATTCACCCGGTCAGTGGCAGTGACCAACCCCATGGTCCGTGGCAGGGACAGTGCGCCAAGCCTGTTCATGCAAATCAGAATAGGAGAAACCTTAAATTGAGTTTGTGCCTGGACCTCCTCCCACCTTATCTGACCCGTGTTTGTCTCAACCTGTCTGCTCTCAAAGAGACTATTTATTGCCCTTAAGAATAAATAAGAAGTTGGACTTTTCAGTTGGTGTGGACAGTTGCTTACTGGGGAGAATTAAGGGCTTGTTTCTGGCTACCCAAGAAACGAGGTCAGCTCTGGAGGTTTTAAACACTGGCTGCAAGCAGGCCTGAGAAAACTAACACGCCTCAGTCTTTCCTGCGAAGGAGCCAACATATAAGAAAAGCAGGTAAAGCCTGGGGTGGGGGAGCTACACTAGTAAAAGAAGAAAACCCTGTGCTCAAGCCAGGTGCAATTAGTAGGGAGGAGGCAAGGAACATGACACCCAAAACATTTCATACTGTATCTGAACTTTGCAGTAACATTTTGCAGCCAGCTCTAGTGGAGTGTGCGCACTTTCTGCCACAAGTCGATCAGCCCTGGCTTCACACGGGAAATAAAAAAACAAAAGATCTTTTTGCCTGTTTATTTATACAGGATGCAATTACATAGAAAGCTTCCATACATAGTAAATAAAGTTCTCATTTACAATATTAAACATTAGGTGCAAATATATCCCAAAATATAGGTAAGTGTCTTCAATTAAAACTGAAATTATATCAGAAAAAAAAGGTGAGATGATTTTTCTTGCTGAGCATCAATCAAATCTATCAAGTAGATGGTGCAAAAACTGGACCGCCTTTACACCAAACATAATTGATAGGTAACAATTTGCACTTGAGGTGACTGGATATATAAGTGTCGGGAGAAGGCCCTCTAGCACAAAAAGTGGAAAAGCCAAAGTGTGCCCCCCCACCCCCAGCTTATGGAATCTCATTCACCAACTGGTGCTTGAAAATGTATATGCAGTACAATGCCTCATTAGCATATGGTTCTTTTAAAAGGCTTTTAAAAGGTTACATTTTTTTTAACAGTGCCCTTTAAATATAGCCGTGTGCACTTGATGTGTTAATATTTATTTCAACAGTCTATATAAATATGCTAACAGTACTTGGAGATAATCAGATTTCAGACATGCCTCGGCTTTGCTGGTGTATGTTTGGACACTCCACTGCATATTCTATAACAAACCACCCTTTTAACAATTTAGCAAATAAATGCTGTAGCCTGTGTGTCACAATTTGTGCTTGCTATGGATGACTGGTTCATTCCAACATAAATTTAGCTTATTTGCGTGGCATTAATGCTGAGTCCTGCATGCATATACAGTGCCCTGAAAAAGTATTCATACCCCTTGAAATTTTCCACATTTTGTCATGTTACAACCAAAAATGTAAATGTAACTTATTGGGAATTTATCTGGTGGACCAACACAAAGTGGCCCATAATTGTGAAGTGGAAGGAAAATTATAAATGTTTTTAAAAAATGTCCTCAAATAAATATCTGAAAAGTGTGGCATGCATTTGTATTCAGCCCCCTTTACTCTGATAAGCCTAAAAAAACTTTTAGTACCAGCGGCCCCAGCACCCTTCCTCCAAACACTTACAGTGCCTTGAAAATGTATTCATACCCCTTGAAATTTTCCACATTTTGTCATGTTACAACCAAAAATAAAAATGTATTTTATTGGGATTTTATGTGATAGACCAACACAAAGTGGCACATAATTGTGAAATGGAAGGAAAATGATAAATAGTTTTCAAATATTTTTACAAATACATATATGAAAAGTGTGGCGTGCATTTTCTATTCAGCCCCCTTTACTCTGATACCCCTAACTAAAATCTAGTGGAACCAATTGTCTTCAGAAGTCACCTAATTAGTAAACAGAGTCCACCTATGTGTAATTTAATCTCAGTATAAATACAGCTGTTCTGTGAAGCCCTCAGAGGTTTGTTAGAGAACCTTAGTGAACAAGCAGCATCATGAAGGCCAAGGAACACATCAGACAGGTCAGGGATAAAGTTGTGGAGAAGTTTAAAGCAGGGTTAAGTTATAAAAAAAATATCCTAAGCTTTGAACATCTCAAGGAGCACTGTCCAATCCATCATCCAAAAATGGAAAGAGTATTGCACAACTGCAAACCTACCAAGACATGGCCTTCAACCTAAACTGACAGGCCAGGGGAGGTGGGAGAATCTGTCCACAGGACAACTATTAGTCATGCACTCCACAAATCTGGCCTTTATGGAAGAGTGGAAATAAGAAATCCATTGTTGAAAGAAAGCCATAAGAAGTCTTATTTGCAGTTTGAGAGAAGCCATGTTGGGACACAGCAAACATGTGGAAGAAAGTGCTCTGGTCAGATGAGACCACAATTTAACTTTTTGGCCTAAAAGCAAAACACTATGTGTGGCGGAAAACTAACACTGCACATCACCCTGAACACACCATCCCTACTGTGAAACATGGTGGTGGCAGCATCATGATGTAGAGATACTTTTTTTCATCAGGGACAGGGAAGATGATGGGAAGATGAATGGAGTAAAAAACAGGGCAATCTTAGAAGAAAACCTGTTAGAGTCTGCAAAATACTTGAGTCTGGGGTGGAGGTTTACCTTCCAGAAGTACAATGACCCTAAACATACAGCCAGAGCTACAAAGGAATGGTTTAGATCGAAGCATATTCATGTGGTAGAATGGCCCAGTCAAAGTCCAGACCTAAATCCAATTGAGCATCTGTGGCAAGACTTTAAAATTGCTGTTCATAGACGCTCTCCATCCAATTTTACATTTTTGCAAAGAAGAATGTGCAAAGCTGGTAGAGACATGCCCAAAAAGATTTGAAGCTGTAATTGCAGGGAAAGGTGGTTCTACAAAGTATTGACTCAGGGGGGCTCAATACAAATGCACACCACACTTTTCAGATATTTATTTGTAAAGAAATTTGAAAAACATTTCTCATTTACCTTCCACTTTACAATTATGGGCCACTTTGTGTTGGTCTATCACATAAAATCCCAATAAAATCTGATTACCTTTATAGTTGTAACATGACAAAATGTGGAAAACTTCAAAGGGTATGAATACTTATTCAAGGCACTGTATGGTAGCAAATTAGGCCCATTGCTTAGTGATGCCCTTGAAGGTAGGAAAAGTATTTTATATTTTTTTACAAAGAAAAAGGCTAATGTGTCATATGCAGTGCCAGCCTGCATTTAGCTGTCTGACTCCAGATTGTAATGCACATTATTATTAGGTAAGAAATAGTCAATAAACTTATCTCATCATTTACTCTAAAGCAAGGAAGAAAAGCAAAACCATGGGGAAGATTCTGTGGCTAGCTGAGCAGAGAGAGAAAGAAGGATGGAGCACATTTGTCATCATGAATTATTTTTCTAAGCAGAAAACATCTTTTGCAGGTTTTCTGTGACATGGAGAAATTATTATTTGACCGGGGTCTTCTGTGTTTTCCTATCCCACAGGAGAGCTCAGCTTACTTTTTTTTGTTTGCTTTTTACAATTCAGTGTCAAGCCTCGTACACATGACCGGTTTTCTCGGCAAGAAATTACAAGAAAACTGCTGGCAGCTTTTTTTGCAGAGAAAACCGTTCGTGTGTATGGTTTCTCGTCGAGAAAACTGCCGGGAATCTAAACGAGAAAAATAGAGAACCTGCTCTCTATTTTCTCATCAGGATTCTCATTTTTCTCGTCGGGATTCTCGTCAGCCTGTTTCCCGACAAGAAAACCGGTCGTGTGTATGCTTTTCTGAGTCTTAAAAAAACGTGCATGCTCAGAATCAAGTATGAGACGGGAGCGCTCCTTCTGGTAAAACTAGCGTTCGTAATGGAGATAGCACATTCGTCACGCTGTAACGAACTGAAAGCACGAAGACTGAAAAGCGTGAATCGTCTATCACCAAACTTTTACTAACACGCAGTAAAACGAGATCAGCAAAAGCAGCCCAAGTGGTGGCGCAATTGGAATCGAACTTCCCCTTTATACTGCCATCATACGTGTTGTACGTCACCGCGCTTTACAACAACGAGATTTTTGATTGACAGTGTGTATGCAAGGAAAGCTTGACAAGAATCCCGTCAAGCTTGACAAGAATCTCGTTGAGAAAACCGACATTTTTTTTGCGAGGGGATTCTCGGCCGTGTGTACGAGGCTTAACTGTTCTCTTCCTCCTTATGATCTGCTTCAGTACCCAGTCTGCTGCCATTATCTGTAGAGGTACTCAGTCATCCCCTGAACTCATCTCCAACCTTTGCTGGCCTTTCAACTCCCTGGGAATCTTGGGACAAGGATGTTGGAAAATTCTTCCCCTGTGATCAATCAAACTTCAAGTGTTCCAGAAGTAAGGTAATTTATTTCAAATGTACCGGTACAAATGGATGAGCCTTTCATGCTGAGAAGAAAGCAGAAGTCACATACTGACACAAGGTGTGTGACCTTTTTATAGAGCCAACAGGAAGGATATTATTGGTTAAAAGTTCACTGGTGGCTCATGACGCAAAATAGCTTTATTACCAATCACAGTGTCTTTTTACAATTCGTAGCAAAGCTTATGAATTTAGGAAGTAAGTTGAAACAATTGAACAATACAGGTTAGAAGCAACGTGTCTTTAGAAGCCATTTTAAAAATCGGAATCCATTTTAAATTCCTACAAATAGTCACACAGTAGACATAAAAAACTTTTCCAACATTCCCACCTCTTGTGTGGCTATTTTATCTCAACACATTTCGATGATAGTCCCTGTGTTTTATGCACTTTCGGACTGTATGTCATTAAGTTGAGCTTCAATGTCAACACAGGTCTCCTCAGAGGTAGGAAGTGCTTGATACATTGTTCTTGAGATTGCAGTTTCGATCAGTTTTTGTGAAAGCCCTTGAATACAGGGAATGCAGCAGCATCCGCAAGTGACCAGAATGGCCAAGACCACAGCAATTGAGATCAAACATGATGTGATAAATCCAGTCCATTTACCAAACCATCCTTCAAGCCAGTTTGTGAATGGATCATTAATACCTGAATTCTCTGCTAATTCATTCGATAGAGCAGTTAGTCCTTCCAGGGCTCTGGTCACAGTCCCTCCAGGAGCTGTATTGTTAGGGATAAAGGTACAACACATGCTACCAAACATTTTGCATACCCTTCCTCTTTCAGCCAGGACCATATCTAAGGCCATTCGGTTCTGCCATGCCATTAGAGAGGTGGGGCCCAGCTATTCTGCTAGACCTTTTGCAGCGTCCCTGGTATAGTTTAAAAATCGTTGGTGGTTGTAGTATATATAGTTAATCCAGTCAACATTTTTTATCTATAGTCATCCACCAGAGAAGAGACTCAAACCCAGCTGTTAACCGATTCCTGGCCTTAAACTCATTCGGCACCCCACGAGGAACTCAATCTCATCTATATAGATCTGGAAGTCAAATGACCCTTTGGGAGAGGTGTCCCTTCGATACAGTTGGTGACTCTTAGTCCACGGGTGTTCTGACAGGATTCTCAGGGGCATAACCAGCTGGACCATCGCACAATCCCCTTGGGCATTGGCCGGAATCCTAGCTCACAGTTTCTTATCCCCGCACATCCACCAGACATCAGCTCTCTGAGTGTCATGTTCAACCCAATCACCATTTTCCTTGCTAATCCTCTCCGCACAGCAGTCATCAGATAGTGACCCAAGATCCACCGCGCTACTGTTCCCTGGGAGTGCAAAACAAGTAAAATTGCCCAGATACGTAGCAACCCCTGGAGGTATCTGAGGTCTCTGCACTGGGGGAAACAACAAACTCAATGTGTGACAGGTAGAATTTGCTTCTGGTTTATAGCTCTTATTATACAACCGCAGGATACATTTTAAACCTTCTGGATCTGTATTGTAATCTAGAGGAAAAGGGACCGTTGCTAAATGTGGTCTAGCTCCAGCACAAATTAAACAGTTTTCCTTTTTTAGAGTTTTAACCGTGTACCTCAACCATTCTAACCACTCATTTTTTTCTTGGTAACCTTGTCTCCAAAGCTATGACATCTTCTACTGTTAGGTTAGTAAATCTTATAGTGTTACTCAGAACTTCTATTTTAGTATGGCTTTCTTCTTTCCCTTCTGTGTCTACCTTTTCCTGTTTGGTTTTATTGAGTGGTAATACCTCGAGGAAAAATGTACCTAAAGGATCTGTTCCCGACACCCATGCTCCCATAGAATATAACTGTTGATCCTCTTTTTGAGGTTCTTTTAATGTTATCAGCAATTGGTTGCAATCTCTGCTATGTGTACAGGGGGAATTGGCCGCCTTTGTTATAGTGAGTCTTTCTTTTAAACCATTTATGCCAAGAATGTTGTACCCCCAATCTTGGTGTGCTGTGGTCCACAGGGCCTGGTTCCATACTGAACAATCAGTTCCACTTGGAAGATAACAAACATATTTATCTGCCCATTGGAGCCTTCTTGCTTCAGTTATCTCCCTACAGTCCACCTTTTGGCAAAAATCAACTAAAATGGTACTAGTTACTCCTTCTATGAAGGTTAAGTTCAAAGCCTTCCCTGTACTTGCCCATTCTAGAGGTTCCTTCTCTTTCCAGTTTCTGCCTCCCCGTATAGACGTCTCACCTAGAGTCACCAGTAGACCCAAGATAATCACTGTCCCTTTCATCCTGACCAGCTACAGAGCTCCAGGGGGTAAGGGAAGGGAGTCTTCACTGGTTTGAGATAAGCCCCACTTGGGCGGGACCTCCCTTTATAGCCGGACTTATTAGAGCTCTGTCGCCAACTGACCCTGCTCTGCCTGTAAAACCTTTTTGCAATGGGACTGGTGAGTCCAGGTAGACCTCTCCACAATCCTTATTGCTGTGGGAGTGGTGAGAAGAACCTGATATGGCCCCTCCCACTTAGGCAAGTGCCAATGTTTCCTTTTTATTACTTTTATCAGGACCCAGTCTCCGATATGGATTTTCTCTTCTCCTTGGATTGGACCTTCTGGAATAGAACAGACCTCATTAATTTGTTTCTGTTTCAACAAGTTAGACATATATTCTGCTAAGGTACATTCAGATTCCTCAACTGGTGTTTCATTTAGTAGTAAGGGTATTCTATATGGCCTTCCATGTATCATTTCAAATGGACTCAAACCTTCCTGTGTGGGTGTAATATACATGCTAGTCACAGCTAATGGTAGGCAGTACATCCAATTTTTACCTGTTTCTTCCATAGTTTTCTCAGTTTATTTTTCAGAATTCCATTGTGTCTTTCCACCAATCCAGCTGATTGGGGGTGGTAGGCACAATGGTTTTTTACTTGGATACCCATCACTTCTGTCAAATGTTGTATAGTTTTATTTACAAAATGGGATCTATTATCACTGTAGATCTTTTCAGGGATTCCAAACCTAGGAATTATATCTCTTAGTAATGCTTTGGCTACAGTCTGTGCGTCCGTACTTCCTGTCGGGAATACCTCCACCCATTTGGTCAAAGCACTATTATTACCAGACAATATCTTTTTTCTTTCACATTTGTCCAATTCAATAAAATCCATGCAAATGTGTTGGAATGGATATTGTGGTGTGGGGAACTTCCCTTTTTGTGGCCTTATGCCACCCTGAGCATTGTGTTTTGCACATATAATGCATTGCGAACAAAAAGTTTTTGAGTCGTTTGTGAAGCCATAGGCTGTACATACCTTATTTAACATCTCAGTCATCCCCCTGTTTGACACATGAGTTACTCCATGTGTCAACACTGCTGCATACCTAAATAGGGATTTTGGCAATACCGGTTTTCCTTCAGGTGATGTGTAAATGTTATCTATCATTGTGCAACCTTTTGTTTTCCAATATTGTTTCTCCCCGGGGGATGCATTCTGCTGCATATCAGTAAGGACTGTATGATCTATCTCTATGATTTCCAGTTCTGTCATTATTTGATGTGTTACTTGTGCCGCTATTTTAGCCGCTTCATCTGCCCTTTTATTTCCCTTTGAGATGGGGTCTGTATGTTTTGTGTGTGCTTGATATTTGCATATTGACTATCGGTGTATATGGTTACGGATTTTCCTTTTGTAATTATACATGCTCTTGTCAGTGCTACAAGTTCTGCTACTTGTGCTGAATAATGTTTTGGTAATGGCCTAGCTTCCAAGATTTCATCCTGTGTCACTACTGCATATCCAGTTGCATTTGTGCCATCTGGATTTTTCTTACTGGAGCCATCAACAAAAAGTGTCATGTCAGGGTTAGATAAGGGTACATCTTTCAAATCACTTCATTGCAGTACCTTTTCAGCGATGGCAACAGTACAGTTATGTTTATGGCCATCAATAGGAAGTGGTAGTATTGTGGATAGGTTTAATGTAGTACACCTCTATTTTGTTAAGTGAGGTTGTGTAAAGAGTATTGTCATACAGGAAAGGTGTCGTGCTGGGCTCAAATGTCATATCTTTTGTTGCAAAAGGATGACAGACACTTCATGTGGTACTTTGAGTGCCAGCGGGTGATATAGCACTATAGATGCTGAGGCCTTAACTGCTTTTGCTGCAGCTACCACTGCCTGTACACAGGGTGGAAGTGCTTTAGTTACACTGTCTAGTTTTGTAGAATAGTAAGCAATTGGCCTCTGGCACCCGCCATGTGACTGTGTAAGTACTGATGTCATGTGACCTTCTCCAGAACCTATACATAGAAGATATCAAAATATCCTCATGTGGCATTGGCTTAACTTCAAACAATCCTAGACTGCCATACCTTAACATAGGTCTGGCAATCCTATAAAAAAAATCTCATATTTTTCACTTTTTCACTTGACAATAATCTTTAACCTATTCCCATTAGGTATATATAATTCTTAGAAGATGGTTTCATTGCTCAAAGGTTTTTATACTGTATCTTGTTTTTTTTAAACTTTGGTCCCTATTGTTCAATTTTCTGTGGGCCCTATTTAAATAACAAATTGATTGAATATTGTTGTCTACCCTTTTGATTCTAACAACTTCCTGAAATTAGTTTTTGTACTTAGAATTTGGATCGCAATGTTGAGAATGATTTTTGAATTTTGATTCTAGATATTTGTGGGTGTGCTGCATACATAATAAAATGCTTTAGTTTGGTGGAAGAATTACTAATACATCCATTTAACCACTGAAATGTGTGAATTAGGCCTCATGGCTAATAAAATGTTTGTAAGAATGAATCAAATTTTACATGGAACGCTGTATGTATTATATACAGTATGTTAGTATTAAAAAGGTATGAGTTGGCTGCCCTGCTTTGTATGGCAGCTTATATAATGGCTTCTTAAGATATTGAAAGAGCATTTCCTACAATACTTGAGACTTCAGATATGCAATTCAGTTTGACTTTGTAGTTTCCTAAACATGCTGCTGAAGGCTAAATGAGGTAGTCGCTGCTGGGATCGGGCAGCCCCAGCAGTTCCAAACCTCTGTCTATCCCCTGGTTATGATTAGGTTATGCAACATCATCAGCTAAACTACTGTAACATTAGCTCTTTGATCTTGTCAAGTAGCACCTGAAGCCATAAACTTTGAGGAAAAGTTTTTGACTGGCCTATGGAAACTGCTCACACTTTAGATTTTTCTTGGCAACGCCATGTTCTTGTCAGTGACCACATAATGTATTGTCGTGAGTCAATCTGCCTTCTCAGAAATATTGAAATGTTTCCCTTCGTGCACAGTAGAGCACCAAAGAGTAAGACACAACTTTTCATTGGAAGCGCAAAGAGAAATTGTCTATTGGGCCATAAGTTACACTCCCATCAAACTTGAACTGCCTTACTGGAGAAAGAAGACATTTTGCAGAAGGAAGCATTTGTGCATCATGAGTGCAAATATGCCTTTTCCTGGAAATGTAAACATCTCCATTATTCTGAGTCAGCCAGTCCGATATCAAAAGTTTCATCTAGGACTGGGGCAAGAGGGCTAGCTTGTGTTTGTCATTATGATTTTTTTTTTAATCTTCTTTACATCAGCTTTTATAATGACAACACGGTAGTACTATCCCATCCTCTGGAGTACTGGAAACTGCAAAGGGCAAGCTGTAGGGTGGGGAATTAGAGTTTGCCTCCACTGGTCCTTTTCTAAACTTCCTATCACATTTAAAAAAAAAATGTTTCCTTCTTTTTCAAAATGTGTGTGTATAGGTAAGATAACAGCTCATGATTGGTCATTATAGGTAGAAATTTGCATACTTTATGCTTAAAGAAGCAGTTACCCATTTTTCTACTTATATATTTGTGTGAGGCTTTTAGAGACCTTAATTTAATTTTCATAACTGTCTATCACAACCTTAAGACAAATACTGGTACATATTATACATAAATAAAGTTATGCAAAGGGAAAGGGGGGCACATGCGCACTGCAGAAAGAGAGGGCGGGGGCATTGGCACTATCTAGAGTGAGGGCACTGACACTCTGCAAAGAGATATGGGGCACTGGTGCTTTACAGAGGAAGAGGGGGGCACTGGTGCTTGGTGAGGTTGGGGGGAGTCATTGGTGCTCTGTAGATGACTTACCTGTTAATTCTCTGCATCTGAGGAGGCTGACCTGAGGACTGAGAGGGGCCGGATGCTGGAAGAGGTAAGTTAGACAGATTTTAGGGGTGCTGGACCATATTTAAGGTAGGCTCAGACGGGAAAAGCAAGCTGTTTAGGGGAGAAGGAAACAATGGTGGCAGTGACCTTTTCCATTGCTCCCAGCAGCAGTAATAGCATTTTCCACTGATGGTTGAGAGAAGGACTGAGGAAGCAGCATGTGTCCAGTGTCAGACTTTGCACACAGGCAGCACCAGCACAGAGAAATACTCCACACACACACACAGTGATCCTGAGCTCAGGAGCCAAGCAAGTGGAGAGGAAGGGAACTGGTGAGTAGTGACTTGCTGGACACTGCACTGGATACTATTGTTGCACTTTTGCGTAGGGTAACCCGATGCCCAAAGACTTGCCCCATGGTCAATAGCTGTGGGACCTTGAACTGTTCACTCTTAGCTACTACTGCTGCTAAAAGACTGTCCCCTGATTGCTAACTACAGGCATACCCCACTTTTAAGTACACAATGGGGTTTATTTACTAAAGCTGGAAAGTGCAAAATCAGGCTCACTTCTGCATATAACCCAACGAGCTTCCAGGTTTTATTACCAGGCTTAATTGAACAAGCCAGGCTTAGAATCTCATTGGTTTATATGCAGAAGTGAGCCTTATTTCGCGCTTTCCAGCTTTAGTAAATAAACCCCATTGTGTACTTAAAAGTGGGGTATGCCTGTATTGCAGAACATTTCTTTGGAAATATCCCATGCCAAGATTCCAATGCCCTAACTCCTCTCCTGTTAGTGGATGGACTGTTGTTTGGGTGGCTGGTGGCACTTGTGCTGGCTGTGACAGGGCCAATTAAATTCAGCCGCATCAGTCGGTATTGCTACATTAGATATGTCTCCACCTAAATCAACAGATTTTGAGCCACTTAAAATGTCCTAGTGACTTTGCAGAGGCAGTCTATTCTTTCAAAAACATATTCAAATTTTGTCATTAGATGAGATCCCTCAATTAATGTCCACCAAAAGAAACAAAAAGGTTTGACAACTAGACTATTTAGGGAACATGTGGTTTGTTCTGAGCCCAGGCAGTGACCGTTGATCAAGGACAGTGTTTCCTTCTGAGGACCTTTCAACAGAAGATTACATGTACCACTTTACTGCTCTTTGGCCTTTTCTTTTCTAGTTATTTCTTTTCCTCAGTCTTTTCTATCTTACAAGAGTGATATATTGTAAAAGGTGGATAATCCGCGCTAACCTATCTAAGCCAATGGGATAAAATGGGGAGTGGTTCCTATACTTTAATGGGGTGGGTTTAGCATTCCTCGAGTTTTTGTTAACCCGGAAGAAATCTAAAATAGCAAAATTACAGCAGGAAATAAATGACATTAAGGATAAACTAGCTCCCATGAGTAAAGAGGGTTTGTACCAGGTTTATACTAAGGAGCTTAAATTATGATTGAGGAAGAGGAAGTACAGCGTATCAAAAAACGGAAAAAGTACTTTCGAGACGTTGAGGACTACAAGTCCCATAACGTCTTTAAATGGCAGGAAAACCATCGAGATAGTTTCGTTAAACCAACAGAAACAGTTGCTATGGAAGAAGAATTAGTTGAAGAAATGTTACCAACTTCTTTGATGGCGGAACATTCTGAATCCCGAATGGGGTCTCAACCTCCCCAAACTCTAGCTAGAAGAGAACAGGGACAGGGCAAAGTTGGAGGACATAAAACCCCTCAACAGAATAAAAAGAAGGGCAATCATAATGTTAATTATGGTAGACCCCCCACCAGTGGTGCCAATAATTATTATCTACCACCGCACCAACAACTGCACCCATATCCTAAAAATCAAGGAAAATTCCCTAACCAAGGGGGGAATAGAGGTAGCAGACAACCTCAAGGATATAATCAACCGAGTACCAATACTCATATGTATCCTCCTAATAGACCTACATACATGGACCATAATGGATATTATGGGGATCCTAATTATAGGAATAGTCCAGAAGAAGAACATAGGGGAAATTCATTTGTTTCCCCACAGGTTCCATGGAGGTATGATATACCAGTACAGAACCAATATGGACCATTACAGCAGAATAATGATGTCTATGAAGAACCAGAACGGCACAACATGGGTCCTAGGATGTATAATGATACACAAGGACGGAAACAAGAGGGTCCCTCGGGATCAGCGCCCCTTAGAAGCAAAACAGATCATTTTTTAGGAAGAGGTCAGGGAAAAAAGGGAAGACAAAGAGAGGATGTCGAGGAGGCCAGTGGAGCAACACCAAAAAAGCTGAGACAGAATTAACCTGTCAAGGAGTTTTCAATCTCAGCGGTGAGGAACTTACCAGATATGAAAAAATTGTATTAAACCAAGGACTTAAATAAGCCCCTAAAAAATCACTAAACAAATTCCAGATGTTTCTGGATGTACAAAAATTTACCAGAAAATTCAGTATTAAACGCCATTTCATGACAAATCCGGTTCTTAGGAATAGCACGCCAGTGGTGAAGGTAGTAAAAGGAGGAACAGGTTTAAAGAACGCCTCTTTGGTAAATCCTCCGGGAAAACCTGCCCCCAGCATTACAGTGTTTAAGGAACCCATCCTACAAGAACTTTCTTCAGTGAAATTTAAAAAGGAGAGATCCCACAATATGGAGGAGGGAATAGCATCCCTGTGTGATAGAAAGAATCTTATTATAAGGCCAGCGGATAAGGGGGGGGATAGTGGTCCTCAAAAAAGAGGACTATCTTAAAGAAATGGAAACTTTGTTGGAGGATAGGGAAACTTACACCATTTTACGCAGGGATCCTTTGGAGAACTACAAAAAATTGTTACATAGTATAGTGCAAGAAGGATATAGGAAGGGAGTAATTAATGATAAAGAGCTGGACTTCCTTATACCCTTGGCTCCGCGTACTCCCATCATATATTATATCCCCAAAATCCATAAAAATCCCACACAACCCCCTGGACGTCCCATTATCAGTGGAATAGACTCCCTAATGTCAAGAGTTGGAAAATTCATTGATGTATTCCTTCAACCGGTAGTCACTAGAACACCAGCTTTTTTGAAGGATACAATGCAAATTATTAGGGAAGTGTCTGAATGGAAGATTGAAGAGGACGTCTTGCTGGTAACAGCAGACGTTACCTCTTTATATACCATTATACCCCATGATTTGGGATATAAGGCTGCTGAATTCTTTCTACGCAAAGATCTTTCAATAAAATCCTCCACTTTGGAATTTGTAATGAAATTGCTAACCTTCGCCATGGAGCACAATTATTTTTATTACGGTGGTCAATACTATCTACAATGTACCGGCGTTGCGATGGGGGCAAAATTTGCCCCTAGCCTCGCGGGCCTATTTATGGCTCTATGGGAGAATGATCAACTTTTTTCTCTCCAAGAGCCCCGCTTACTCCTATGGCGGAGGTATATAGATGACGCATTCTTCTTATGGAAAGGTGATGCTGAATCCTTGCGTGATTTTATAGTTTCCCTTAATACCAACAATTGGGGAATCAGATTCGCATATGAATATAGCGTCACATCTGTGAATTTTCTGGATTTGGTGATTTATAAAGACAAAGATTCTCTATCAACTAAAACTTACTTTAAAAACACAGACAAAAATGGGTATATTCCAACACATAGTGGACATCACCCAAATTGGTTGAAGGCCATCCCTAAGGGACAGTTCCAACGTATACGACGTAATTGTTCACGGTTGGAAGACTATGAAGCACAGACTTTGGTACTCCAAAAATGTTTTCTAGAGAAGGGATATGAACCCAACACTCTAGAAAAAGATCGCAGAGATGTGGCTAGGCTGGATAGATCCAATTTGCTAGTACCTAAAAATAGGGATAAAAATATGACAACTAATCTACAATGGTCCTTTTTAACAACCTTTTCATCCCATTTTTGGTGGGTCAATAAAATCATGCGCAAGCACTGGAAAGTGCTGAAGAGTGATCAGGTTTTGGGGCCTACACTCCCGGAGAGACCCACAATTCTCTTCAGAAGAAACCAAAACCTCAAAGATCTTATAGCACCAAGCATGGTTGACCCCCCGTTGCCAATAAGTATGTTTGGACAGCTTAAGGGCTTTTTTCCCTGTCGAAGATGTAAAGTTTGTAAATCTTCAAAAACTGTTAAGACCTCTTCCTTTACTTCTCAGGTCACCACCAAGAAGTATAATATATCTAGCTTCATCACCTGTACGACTATTGGGGTAATATATTTGTTACGTTGTCCATGCGGGTTCCAATATGTTGGTAGGACCACCCGGGCTCTCAAAGTGAGAATAGGGGAGCACCTCTCCAATATCCGCAGGGGTTTTAAAGATCATAGCATCTCGTGGCACTTCCATCTATGTCATAATAGAGACCTTTCACTCCTGGAGGTGATAGGCATCGAGGCGTATACCCCCCATTGGAGAGGAAGTGATCTAAAACGACAAATTTCCCGTAGAGAAACGCGGTGGATCTTTAATTTACAGTGTTACCGACCTTTGGGCCTTAATATAGAGTGGGACATCAATTGTTTTATAAACAATAGTTGAAATTACCACTCATATACGTTTCCATTAATATACTTTCTTGGTTTAGTGGTATACATTTTTTGTATTTCCCTCTCTGTAGTACAGTAGTTCAATAACAATTATTTTCCTTAATATGATTATAGGGTGGGTCTAGATTTTTATTAAGGTGAGTGCATCACCTGGTGATCCCCTTTAAGAATTAAAAATCAAAAACTAACTAGATTTTCTAGAGGATTATATTTCCTTTATTAGTACTGTTGTATATAGGGTAGTGTCAGCAATCATCCACTAGATGTCAGTATAGCAATAGTTATAGTGGTTCATATTGGTATTCATCTATATGTGCTTTGTATTTTTGTACAGTTTTTTTAGTTATCTCACGGGTTTCCGTTTGTATATTAACTGAAACCCTTGAGTTGGAGGTATAGGCTGTTACATGTTGTAATTTTCAAATTGTTGTATGGTGTCATATATCAAGTTTTTTTGATAATATACATTAACATCTTAATGTGTTTATTATTATTATTTTTAATTATTTGTCAGTTTTAAGGTTAATTCCGGAGTACTGACTTATTTTTATTATTATTAGTGTTATTGATTCACCTTCATTATAAGGGGTTGATCATTAATATATATATATTTTTTGTTATGTCCAGATGTGGAGGACCAGCCATGCCCTTCATACCATACAGGGACATGTAAAATATTTTATCTCTTTTGTGTAGACTTTTTTCCGGCGAACATTCCGCGTATTGCAGGAGTCAAAGGAAGATGTCTATTAACACGGGTAGCCTGGGGGATTTGAGTTTTCTTCCCGGCTTCCGGTGTCACTGTTTTCTGCCAGAATATAAGCGTGATGAGTGATGTCCCAATCCAGCCTCCTTTCCCAGTGGACGCCTTGTATGACGAAACGCAGCGTCGGGTGGAGCTGTTGATCGGGCCATCACTACGCTACAGCTGACTGCAACACAGCAGCTGAGTATGATCAGTTTTTTTAATTTACCGCTTTCCTCGTGTTAAAACTTCATGTGAAGCGATTTTATTTGCCCGAAATTAATAAAGGGTATCTCTTTTTTAAACCAAAGTATTGCACCATGAGGTTTTTTTCCTTTTTTATTTCAACATCTTTTTCTGCTGTACGAGCGAGGGAGTCCTTTGTATGATCATCTTGCTCTGAGGGCCCCTGGAGGATCGGGTTATCGGACGATTGGAGGTACAGATCTGCGGCATGTCGGTGGATGTCTCTATTCATGCATGAGCCCCAAATGATCTCTGTAATCGGGATCCACCTGAGCTGGTAAGCCTCCATTGCCTTTATCAATTATTCCAGCAAGTTGAAAAAGTCTCGCTTCATCTGCACCACAGGATCGGGTTTTGTTTGTTTGATGGAAATTGTTTGATGCCGACATTTCAGTTTATACGAACTTTAAACACACTTGAAACCGTGTACCCCGAAGTATATTAGTTTCAGGGGTTAATATTCATTGTTGTGGTTTTGATTTTTGTTCCTCTCCGTTTTTTCCCCCTTTTTTTCACTTGCCAATTAGGTGGTACTATAGGACATTTGTTTAAGTGTCCATTTATTCACATGTTTATTTTCACTTTTCATTTGTATAATTATAAGCACTGTGTAGGCTTATTTAAACAGGTTGCGCACTGATTTATACATATTTTAGCATATCTTACAAGAGTGCATGGGAGAATATTTCAAGTGTTTTATCTAAGTTGCTGTAACTAATGCCTCGTACACACGACCGGTTTTCCCAGGCGGGAAAACTGCCATGACAGTTTTTCGCCAGGAAAAACGGCCCTGTGTATGCTAAATTGCAGTTTTCTCGGCAAGAAGACTGCCGCGAATCGTGGTGGGAATATAGAGAACATGTTCTCTATTTTCCTGCCGCGATTCCCGCCGGTTTTGTGTTTTTGGCAGTTTTCAATGTGAAACACTGCGAGGCAGTGCTGATGGAGCCTACACACGGCTGGGATTCCCGATCAAAGCTCTCAATGGCAGTTTTCCTGTTAAGAAACCTGGCCGTGTGTAGGGGGAAAAAGCGACTGAGCAGGTTTTCGGTATTCCCGGCGGACTTTTTACCGCCGGAAATCCCGGTCGTGAGTACTAGGCATTACAGTTATAACCATGCTTCTTTCTGAAAGTCTGGATTTTACACATTTTTGTCAGCCAACAATATTTAGATTCCACAATATAAGTTAGAAGAATATTGTTCTAGACACACAGTAAAGATACCCCTACTGGGAGCAAAACCATATACCTCTTCAGAAATTTGTCTTCTATGTCTACATTAATGAAGTGTTGTTATATATTCAAATTTTCATGCTAAACATATCTATTATTTTTTCAGTTCATGTTTATGATGCTATTAATATTTTACATTACAGATTGGAACAATACCAGATAGATTACCAGTATACTACATTTCCTTCCTATGATGAAAAGTAAGAACATATGGAACGGCTTAATTTGAAAACCACCTCCTGTTTTCTTTCACACTCCTGCAGAGCTTAAGTGGTAATGAACTCATTGGTAAATACCTGCAATGAAATATTTGCAAGTTACATAATTAGATATAATAATCAGAATGGTAATTGGAAGACTTAAAGAAAAAGTACACACATAAACATACACATCACTCACAAAGGAATGATTACACAAGACAGTGTTCAGCAAACTAACTGGCATGATGTAACAAAAAGCAATATTTCATAGACATGTGCAATTCGTTTCTTTCCGAATTCGTTTTTTAACGAATTTCGACAAATTCGTTAATTTGGAAATATCCGAATTAACGAAAACTCATTTAACAAATTTTAACGAATATTCGTAAATTAGAATATCCGAAAATTCGTAGATTCGTACATTCGTAAATTCGTACATTCGTAAATTTGTACATTCGTAAATTCATACATTCGTAAATTAGTAAATTAGTAAATTCGGAAATCTGAAATAATAATTAACTAATAATAACTTAACTATTACTAACTATTAAATTATAGGTATTGGAATTTCCTTTCAAATTTGGCTGTTAGTGAACTTAACGAAGTTACAAATTGTTTTCCGAAATAATGAATGCCGTATCTAAACGAATGGAACGTAGTGAATTAATAATAATAATAAATAACAATAATAATAATAAAAACGTTTTATTATTATTATTAATTATTAATTTGTTCCGTTCTATTTGTTTAGATGTGGCATTTGTTATTTCAGGTTATGCGTAACTTCGGATAAATTTGTATTCGTTACGTTCGCTAACAGCCAAATTTGAAAGGAAATTACAATACCTATAATTTTATAGTTATTTTTTCAGATTTTCGAATTTTCGGGTTTTCGGATTTTCGAATTTCGAATTTCCAAATTTCCGAATTTCCAAATTTCCGAATGTATGAATTTACAAATTCACGAATTTACGAATTTACGCATGTATATGTTTACGATTGTACGAATTTACGAATGTATAAATTTACGAATGTACGAGTTTACGAAAGTACGAATTTACGAATTGTGATCATAACGAATGACCCGAAGAACTAAAAAAAAACGAATGAAAAGAAAACGAAAACTAACAAATTTTTTGGCAGTGCACATAATATTTCAGTCAATTTTAGTAGATCACATTCACAATTGCAAAGTTCCAGCTACAACTGCAGTTCATAGGTAAGTAGCAGTTTGTATGACTGTGCACCAGTGGCGGCTGGTGCCACTGTACCCATCAAACACAGACACTGTGCCATCAATTGCCACCACTGTGCCCATCAAATGCAGCCACTGTGCCCATCAAACGCAGCCACTGTGCCCATCAAACGCAGCCACTGTACCCATAAATTGCCGCCACTGTGCCATCAAACGCAGCCACTGTACCCATCAATTGCCATCACATTGCCCATCAAACACTGCCACTGTGCCCACCAATTGCCACCACTGTGCCCACCAATTGCCGCCACTGTGCCCATCAATTGCTGCCACTGTGCCCATCAATTTCCGCTACTGTGCCCATCAATTGCTGCCAGTGTGCCCATAAATTGCTTCCACTGTGCCCATTAATTGCTGCCACTGTGCCCATTAATTGCTGCCAGTGTGCCCATCAATTGCTGCTACTGTACCCATCAATTTCTGCCAGTGTGCCCATCAGTTGCCGCTACTGTACCCATCAAATGCTGCCAGTGTGCATCCCCTGCCCACCTGGCACTTACCTGTCTCGGTGGGGCAGTGGGTCACGGCGGCGGTGTCTTCCACGCTCCTTGATGTCTACTCCCGTCCTCTCTTCCCATCCTCTGCTATGATTGGATGCCTGATAGGCGTCCAATCACAACACCTGTCGTTTCAGCCAATCAGGTGACAGGTAACAGACCCGAGCACCTGATTGGCGGAGAGGCGGTTCAGTGTTAGGAAAGCGAATATTCATTCACTTTCCTAACACACAATAAAGCAAATTTCTATCAGCGCAAAAAATAATAATAGAATAAAGTGAAAAAGACAAGAAGTGAAAAAAATGAACCCCCCCCCCCCCACCTGACTGCTGCACACACAGAAAATGCGTTCACTTCACATGTAGAATATATAAAACAAAACAGTGTTGCGCTTCCTAAATACAAAATAACTCCCCATAATCCTTAAATGAGAATAAGTGATTAACTTGCAATATAGCAAGATACTGAGTGCACAATCAAATATTCGTGTTCCCTGACAGGGAATAGTAAACTAAAAATGAAAAATAGGTGTTCCCTGAATGGGAATAGTGAACAATAAAACAAAACAATAAAGTCCACACACTAAAAAGAAATTAAGACCACTAGTGCCTGAATGTTGAAAATGCAAGTGCTCTCCTCCACCTCTATATCCTAGCCGCTCACCTCACATTCTGACCCCTGTTTCACCAGCAGGTCAGAAAAAGCAGGTTCCCTCTCAGGGATGTAAACAGATCAACTGGTCATGGAGCTCCTATTCCTTTCGTGCTGCCTCCGGCTGATTAGATGGACACTAGCCAGTACAGATTCCCTCAATGGGGTCTGGTGCACATAGGAATAGAAAAGGCAAAATCTAGTGCTCTCTGATTATAAAAACGGTTTATTTGCTCATTAAAACTTTAAAATGATACTCACAAATGCAGCACTTAAGCAGTGCGGGCTCAGAATGCATAGAAACGACAAGATGCTCGTGGGATGACGTAGCCACTGCGACTCCTTCCCCCCTATACGCGTTACATCGAATGACTTCTTCAGCAAGGGGTCCTGATAGGCATCCAATCACAACACCTGTAGTTTCAGCCAATCAGGTGACAGGTAACAGACCTGATTGGCGGAGAGGCGGTTCAGTGTTAGGAAAGCGAATATTCATTCGCTTTCCTAACACACAGCTGAGTGAACTGCAATGCATGAATCTATCTCTTGGTGATAGAGGGGTGGCAGGAGAGAGGGGGCGGCCCCCATTGTGCCCCTTATGGATGCACCACCACTGCTGTGCACTATTTATGTACATTATTTTAAAGATATGCATGTGCACATAATAAAGCATGTGGATAAATACACAGGTGCACATATATCGTGCATTAACATGGGTGAGCATCTAACACTGGTTTTGCTGCGAAGCACTCTATTTGAAGCAGTACACTGACTGAGGAGAAGTTGCTGAATGGTCATCTGCTCCTGTGACCCTTTGACATGACCTGTATTCTGCAATCATGCATTTGACCCAGCTTGCCCACTGACTCTTTTGCATCCTGTTCTCCTGTTGCTGAACTTGGCTCATATCCTGACTATGCCTTTTGCCTGCTGTCTGCTACTTGCCTTCTTCTGCTTGACTGTTATAAACCCTGCCCTAGACGTTGACCTTGCTCCTGTTTCTGTCTTGGTACCTCTGCTGCCTGGTTGTTACTGACTCTTCTCATCCTCAATACAGGGCCTGATTTTGTGCAGTAGAAGATTATTGCAGTGCTGTATGCCTCACCCGTGGATCTATATATATTCATATATGTAAATATACAACTACACTTACAATATACTACACTATTGACTATTGTGGCTGGGAGAGTTAAGTCCTGCCCACTACTGGGACGATGTGGGAGATATGCAAGGCTGTGCAGTGGGAGTCTGGGGAGCATGTATGTGTGTGTCAAGGGATGCTCTGCAAGCCAGGAGACAGGCCCTAGGAGTTGCTGGAGAGAGTGGCTGGGAACCTATGTACAGGGCTCAGGGCTGCTGCTATAAAATAGCTGGGAGTCTGTTTTGGAGGACTCAGAAGCTATGGTGTGCTACATTTGTCAAGGATGTGTGTGCAGCTGTTCTGAGAACCACTGCAGAAAACTGAGTGCAGGACCATGCGATCATGCACTGCGGTTGTTGAGAACCAAGCTGCAGATAAACTCTTCGCAAAGATCTTCAGTGGCAGAGCAATATAGGACAGAGGTACAAGAAGAGGATAATCAATGGAAGGTACGCCTGAAAGGGAGGCTAACCCATCCAGTAGCCTGTATCACACAGGTTATCATCCTGTCAGAGGTTTTGCAGCCAAGCTGAAATCCATTCTGTTCTTAAAGCGGTTGTATACCCTGTTTTTTACCTTTTACCTATAGGTAAGCCTATAATAAGGCTTACCTGTAGGTAAAAAGAATATCTCCTAAACCTGTACGGTTTAGGAGATATTCCCCTCGCAATGAGCCGCTGACTGCAGTGGCGCATGCACCGCGGGGATTCTCGGCTAAAGCCCGGCAGCCGCCGGACCTTGCCGTCACGCGGGAGTGACGACATCGCCACTCCAGCCACTCACAGCGCTGGAGCGGCGATACCCGGAAGACACGCCGAGGCAAGATGACATCTCCCTCAGCGTGGACCAGGTAAGTTACCGCGCCTCATTCTAAGGTAAGTATTTCATAATGAGCTAGTATGCGGTGCATACTAGCTCATTATGCCTTTTGCCTTTCAGGTATGTAAAAAAAAAAAGCAGCAGCGGGTATACAACCGCTTTAAGATCTTCTGATGAGGAGCCGTCTGTGCCCAGAGGGAACCCTGTCAGAGGTTTTGCAGCTCAGCTGAAATTCATTCTGTTCTTAGGATCATTTCATAAGATCATTTCATAAGAATTCCTGTAGCAATATTGCATAACAGGCTCAGGATGGCAAAAACCATGCATACACTGCAGAATAATGAAAGTTGCACAAACTTATGAAAGCTACATAAATATGGACTCTTCACAGGAATGTCTCTGTTACTCAACCAGGGTAACATGTGGCAGCAAAGCATCGTCTCTACAACATTCTATATTAGCAGAAAGTCCAGAATTACTACTTTAGTAAAACAGTTCAAAACAAAGCTATTTGTGATGTCCAGGGTAACTCTAGTAACACGAGTGAAGAAATTAAGGGATCCAAGGCTCAAGGACAAAGGACCACTCAACTGGAAGGGGCGTACTCTGGTAAAAACAGGAGGGGGCTCCCCAAAATAGCTAGGCCTTCTGGAGAAGCTGCATGCCAAGTTAAAGTTAAAGGAGATCTATAGTCAAAACATGCACTTTAATTTTATGACATCAGATTTGTAATAACAATACAAAAAATAGTTATCCTTGATAATCCAGTATAAGCTTGAAAAACCTCCCTTGTAGTTTGTGCCTTTCTCTTGGCCAACTCTTTCCAAAACGTCCTGGATTCCCTGCATGCTTTGAAGATTCTCCTGTACTCATTTATTTTATTTTACTTTCAATTCCTAAAGATTACATATCTCATTGTACCTTGCTGTCCAAAAGCAGTGATTCCTGCACTGACTGTGCCTTCTTAAAGTGGAAGTAAACCCTCCTATAATTTTCAGGCAAGGAAGCTGCCATCTTGGCCTTTGTTTAATCTTCAACTGCCATGATGCTGCACATGTGATCAGTTATGACACCAGCCATTGGATGGTTTGACAGTTTGGTTGAGAGCACAACCAATGTAACAGTTGGCATTCCCGGCATGCCGGGAATGTAACTGCTTTTTGAAACTGTTAAATCGATGGGTTTACTTCCACTTTAAATGCCTCCTCTCAGCACCTATGTAGTTTACACTGCAGGTTCTGTTAAATGTGTGACACCACAGTGGCTTCTCACAGAGCATAGTGAATATGTGTCACAAAATTCAAGGAAGTGAATATGTGGAATTCATTAAAAAGGAATGCTTTCAAAATTCAAGATCATTCATATTAATGAAAGGAGGTTAAAAATAATTGAAATATGGATGTTACACATATAAATAAAATATAATATATTAAACACACTAACTACTGTATGTTTTCTTGAATAACCCACCGTATGTTGGCAAATAGGTACTGTAGGTAGCTACCTTGAAGCATTTCTACCATATCTCTTTATAAGTTTACTTTGTGTGATACAGAGACAGAGATATTTTGTTTAGACAGACTTGTTGCAAACAATCTTCACAACTGAAATGTCATAGTCTTTGTACCATATTATCTAGGAATAAAAGGTGTAAAGCCCTGTACACACGGGCGGGAATCCCATCAGGGAAAAAATTTTGGTTTTCCTGACGGCATTCCTGGCAAGCTTTTCTTGCTCGCTGAGTGTACACACAGCACATTCAAAAGAACTGCCGTTCTTTTGAATGGCAAGAACGCGGTGACGTCATCGACTACGACGAGCATACGCTCGTCACATCCAATGCCGTCGCCGCCATCTTGCTTCACCCTACTCTACTCTTGTAAGCTACTGCGCATGCGTCGAAGTCTCAGTGAGCATGCGCGGGTTTACCTGGAGACAGGTAAGCATACACACGCACGGTTTTCTCGTCGGGAAACAGGCAGAGGAGAAAATAGAGAGCAGGTTCTCTATTTTTCTCGTCGAGATTCCCGGCAGTTTTCCCGATGAGAAACCATACACACGGCCGGTTTTCTCAACAAAAAGCTCTCCCAGCAGTTTTCTTGCCGAGAAAACCGGCCGTGTGTACGAGGCTTAAGTCCCGGTGTTACTACTTTTTTAAAGAGTATTTTTTTATTAGATAGATAGATAGATAGATGCTACCCCCGAAGGAGCCACTTGAGTGTGTTTGGTTCCATATTCTAACTCTCAACCCCAAGAACAGGCTCAGCACCTCTGGCACACTTGGCAATAGTGTAAGTGCAAGGACCAATGAGAAACACACACGTTATGATAAAACATATATTTTCTTTACTATAAGGTTTCTGTGGAAAATTAACAGTATATTTTCTAGTGAATTAACTGAAGAGCAATAACTAAGAATGCAGAACAATATAACTCAATATTATATTCAGGCTGCTTTAAGGGAATTGCAGAAGTGCAAATAACCCCAAGAGCAGAAGCAACACTTTAATAACTTCAATAACAATATGGCGACTTTATACCAGATTAGTTACCTCCACTTAAATTGGCTCTATGAGTCCAGGCAGGAGAAGAGCAGAAGAATGACCTTCTCTTATGTCAGACCTCTTTCTTCTGTCCCCTGACACCACAGCCCCAACTATAACACTGTACCCAACTCAACGTTTAATGTGGCTAACTCCCAAGTCACACTACCCCGCAGATACACCGTATTTACAGAGCCCTGAGTATGTGTGTGCATGCCCGTATGGCACCAGTAACTTCAGTCCCTTGGAAGAAGAATGAGGCCTTGGATCTTAGGCTAGCCACTTTAGTTGGTGGCATGGGTACAAAAGAGATGTCAAAGGTTATGTAGCCTCGTGCCTGGTCTGTGCTCACAATAAGACACCACGAGATTCTCCTTTGGGGTTGCTCCAGCCATTCCCTGTCCCATCAAGACCATGGGGATCAATTTCTATGGACTTTGTGGTCGATTTACCCCCCTCTAAAGAAATGACTACTATCTTGGTTGTTTTTGACTGCCTCACTAAGATGGCTCACTTTATACCGGTCAAGGGTGTACCCTCTGCGGAACAAACTGCAGAATTGATGGTTGGAGAAGTCTTTAGACTGCATGGAATTCCAGAAGATGTAGTTTCTGACAGAGGAGTACAGTTCACTTCAAAATTTTGGAAAAGCTTTTGCTCAGCTCTAGGACTAACAATTAATCTGTCTTCTGCTTTTCATTCTCAGTCTAATGGTCAGACTGAGAGGACCAATCAAACGTTAGAGCAGTACCTTCGATGTTTTGTTAGTTATCTTCAGGATGACTGGGTAGACTATCTTCCTACAGCGGAGTTTGCTTATAACAATTCTAAACATAGCTCCACCTCTCAGACCCCTTTTTTCCTAAATACCGGGCATCATCCAGCTTTTATCCCTGATCTCCCTATCTCAACTCCAATTCCTGCTGTTACCAACAGATTAACTGCTTTACAGGAGATCCAGGAGAAATTGATCAAGACTTTGAGGGAAGTTCAGGAAAGTTACAAGAAGGCTGCAGATAGACATCGCAGAGCACTTCCTACCCTTCATGTGGGTGACCAAGTTTGGTTATCTACTAAAAATCTGAAGGTTCAAGTTGAGGCAAAAGTTTGTGGGACCTTTCCAGATCTCGGCCCAGATCAACCCAGTGGCCTTTTGCCTAAAACTTCCAGACAGTATGAAGATTCACCCTGTGTTTCACATATCGCTACTCAAACCATTTAATGAAAATACTTTTTCTGGAAGAATTCTTCCACCCCCCACCTGTTGAGATACAGGGTAAAGAAGAATATGTGGTGGAGAAAATTCTTGATTCCAGGATCTATAGAGACAAATTGCAATATCTGGTTCAATCGGAAGAATATGGGCCAGAAGAAAATTCTTGTGAGCCTGAGCAGAATGTTCATGCTCCTAGATTAACAAGAGAATTCCACCACAAACCGGGCCCTAAGACATCCAGGGGGCGTACTGGGAGGAGAGGAGTACTGTCAGGACCTTGACTTGAACCTGGGACCTCAGCTGTGTCTGGCAATGAATCTTCTCACTGAGCTATCTCAGATGCTGGACAGTGCCTTGTCAGATCCTTTGGACAACCCTGCCTTGTACCTTGATTTCAGCTGAACCTTGAACTCTTTGCTCTTCCCACAAACTTCCTGATATAAGCCATGCCTCTGTACTTCCTCCTTGCCAGAATATTGTGCTATCTCCAGCCTGTATCTTGCTCCTGTCTTCCCTGCTTCCATCCATATTTGCTACTGCTCGTTATCGATCCCTTGGCTTGTTCCTCGACTACGCTTCTGCCTGATTCCAATAAGCAACTACTCGTTACGACCTTTTGGCTTGTTTACTGATGCTTCTATTTGATCCTTACCTGCTTATCTGCTACTGAACCCCGGCTTGCTCACCTCCTGGTGGGGTGATCCTGAGGACCGCAACCTGGTATTAACATGCAGAAAAATCCATCTCCACCATCAGGAACTCTGGTGAACACTGGTTAGTAATTAGACTCTGCACATCAGGTGAACCTGTGTCATCTGCCAGGGTGACTGCCTGTGTACCTTTGTGAAGTGTATTATATACTATACACCACCGAATGCACTGTGTATATAGTCTACACTGAATATATACATATATTTATGTTCCTTTCTTAGTCTCCTACTAATTTTCTACTTATCCATCTCTCACTCTGCTGCATTTTTTCACACTTTTTGTTTGCAACCAACTCTTATCTGCCTTTGCCATTTTTTCACAGATGTCCCCCATTCTACATGGGGTTATCACTACTCTAGTCACAGTTTGTCATCTCACTACTTTGACCCTCTTGGGGCGTCGCCTGTGTGGGCTGGTCTCACCCTGCGTGCCTCCTCTGCTCCTGAGGGTGACTTATTTGGCTGGTCTAGGATTTTCACTGCCGTACCATCACTGCGCAGATGCATCCGTAAGTTTTCAGGCTAAATGTGTACATGTGCACATCTCAACATTTTGCCTTACATAAATTTATTAATAATTCCTTATTTATTTTTTGCCTAATAAGATTGTCCCTTTCCATCCATATATGTTTAATATGGTTTTTACTCCCGATGAGTGGCTTTGAGGCCCCGAAACGCGTAGAGATAACAACTACCGATATGTATCTCCATTTACCCAATTTCCCATGGATGCTCTTTTAACAAATTTCATCTCCTCCAATTTCTACCACAATATTATCAATAAGACAAAAGAGGTCGCCCTGGGACTTTGAATGAGGTGAGAGAGGTTTAGCCAATGTTCACAGCAAACAATGAGACAAAATCAATTAATTTGTTTAAAAGTGTTATGTAACGAAACGGCAACAACAATGATTGTGAGTTACCCGGCATAATAGCCAATGTACACAGCACAGATGAAATTAAATGTATAGAGATTTATTACAAATGTTATACATCAATGAGCAACAGTAAAACTTGAAAGTTGCTGGGCCAGTGGATACACATATACAATAAGGAAATAAAATGTACATACATATAAACAGGGAAATATGTAGACATAAATCAGACATCGATAATACCCAGCATGTACAGGCATAAAACAAGCATCAATAAAGCCCTACTAGTTTCGCGAGACCCTGCTCACTTCTTCAGGGGCGGAGAATTCTCAGAGAATTCTGTGCCATGAGGTGCCATGTTGACCTTCCAGTACCAGTATGAGAGTGTGAAAGTGATAACACCAAATTTAACATACCTGCTCCCCATTTACACCTGAGACCCTGTAACACTAATGAGTCACATGACACTGGGAGAGAAAATGGCTAATTGGGCCCAATTTTCACTTAGGGGTTTACTCACTTTTCTTGCCAGCAGTTTAGACATTAATAGCTGTGTGTTGAGTTATTTTGAGTGGGACAGCAAATTGACACTGTTATAAAAGCTGTACACTCACTACTTTACATTGTAGCAAAGTATAATTTCTTCAGTGTTGTCACATGAAAAGCTATAATAAAATATTTACAAAAATGTGAGGGGTGTACTCACTTTTGTGAGATACTGTATACTAGACTGTGTATATATTGATACACCGCCTGAAGTGTATTATATACTGTACACCGCTGAATGCACTGTATATCTAGTCTACACTGAGTGCAGAGTATAATACAACATTCCTTATCATTATATGTCAATCAATTCAACAAGCTGGAATGACTTTAGGTAACAGGTGTATTGAATCCCTCACTAGTAGGGATGAGCTTCGAGTTCGACTCGAACATCGGCTGTTCGCTCGTTCGACAAAGATCGAACTTTATGGGCCGTTCGCGCCAAATTCGAGTTGCGCATCACGGCCCATAATGCACTGCATCATCGCAGTGCATTCCTGGCTGATGATTGGCCAAGCATGCACTATGACCCGCATGCTTTGGCCAATCACAGCGCCGTCAGCACAGAGAGCCATAATTGGCCAAAGTCAGGGTGGCTTTGGCCAATCATGGCTCAGGGGAGTAGGTACATGCCCCACATTATATAAGACTGCCTGCGTGTCGGCCTTGTGTAGGGTGTTCCGGCAGCGTACTTAGAGACAGAGAGAGAGAGAGATTGTTGTTTGATTTCAGTTAGCAATAGCTAGCTTGAGCAGGCAGTTGATTGAGCTAGTTAGATCCAGTATATTTAGTATATATATGCATTGCACGCTTTGTGTGTGTATATATATATATATATATATATATATATATATATACTGTATACAGTTTAGCTAGATCTCACTGCAGATAGTTCCTGTTATTCTCGCTGCAGTATATTAAGTCAGTGTACTGTATACTGGGCATAGTGTGCATGTAAAGCTGACTGCAGACCATTCCTGTTCTCTTCATAATAATACAGGCAGGCAGTTGATTCAGCTATATATATATTGGGAAAAAACCTGCGCTAAACCAAATAATTTTGAGAAAAATTAATAAATACTTGATCAAAGAAAAAACTGTGATGCTGCTACAAGTAAAAAGCTAAAAAATACTAAAGCTCAACAAACATATGCAAAAAGAAACAAGTGCGCAATCACCATGAATTAAAACAACAATCCTACAAACAGGAAAAAATTATTTAAAACATCAAGTGAAAAATAAATATATATAGTGAAAAAAAGGGGGTTAATGTAGAGAATCTTCTATTATAAGGAATCTCCAAACAATATTCATTTAACGAATGTGTATAAAAAGTGTCCCAAAAAGAAGTAGTATATTTAAATGTTTTAAATTTTAAATAATCAGCTCCACCAATCTTCATATGGGTAAGGAATTATCCGATGTAGTTCTTATTCTCTGCTTACCTTGATTCCTGTGTGTTGGACATCCGATCAGCTGGTGGAGCGAGGAGAGATCCCTTGGGATAAGGAGCAGGTGGATATCCTCGGTGCCGGCAGGCAGATGCACACGCTCTTGAGACCTCTGTAATCCGAGGTCCCATCGATTTGGTAAGCGGCTTTAAGATTATTCCCTACTGTCGAATGTATATGGAATAAGAACTACATCGGATAATTCCTTACCCATATGAAGATTGGTGGAGCTGATTATTTAAAATTTAAAACATTTAAATATACTACTTCTTTTTGGGACACTTTTTATACACATTCGTTAAATGAATATTGTTTGGAGATTCCTTATAATAGAAGATTCTCTACATTAACCCCCTTTTTTTCACTATATATATTTATTTTTCACTTGATGTTTTAAATAATTTTTTCCTGTTTGTAGGATTGTTGTTTTAATTCATGGTGATTGCGCACTTGTTTCTTTTTGCATAAGTTGATTCAGCTAAGCTGCAGTATATTAAGTCAGTGTACTGTATACTGGGCACAGTGCGCAAGTAAAGCTAACTGCAGACCATTCCCATTCTCTTCCTAATAATACAGGCAGGCAGTTGATTGAGCTAAGCTGCGGTATATTAAGTCAGTGTACTGTATACTGGGCACAGTGTTCAGGTAAAGCTGACTGCAGACCATTCCTGTTCTCTTCCTAATAATACAGGCAGGCGGTTGATTGAGCTAAGATGCAGTATATTAAGTCAGTGTACTGTATACTGGGCACAGTGTGCAGGTAAAGCTGACTGCAAACCATTCCTGTTCTCTTCCTAATAATACAGGCAGGCAGTTGATTGAGCTAAGCTACAGTATATTAAGTCAGTGTACTGTATACTGGGCACAGTGTGCAGGTAAAGCTGACTGCAGACCATTCCTATTTTCTTCCTAATAATACAGGCAGGCAGTTGATTGAGCTAAGCTGCAGTATATTAAGTCAGTGTACTGTATACTGGGCACAGTGTGCAATTAAAGCTGACTGCAAACCATTCCTGTTCTCTTCCTAATAATACAGGCAGGCAGTTGATTGAGCTAAGCTGCAGTATATTAAGTCAGTGTACTGTATACTGGGCACAGTGTGCAATTAAAGCTGACTGAAAACCATTCCTGTTCTCTTCCTAATAATACAGGCAGGCAGTTGATTGAGCTATGCTACAGTATATTAAGTCAGTGTAATGTATACTGGGCACAGTGTGCAGGTAAAGCTGACTGCAGACCATTCCTGTTCTCTTCCTAATAATACAGGCAGGCAGTTGATTGAGCTAAGCTGCAGTATATTAAGTCAGTGTACTGTATACTGGGCACAGTGTGCAGGTAAAGCTGACTGCAGACCATTCCTGTTCTCTTCCTAATAATACAGGCAGGCAGTTGATTGAGCTAAGCTGCAGTATATTAAGTCAGTGTACTGTATACTGGGCACAGTGTGCAATTAAAGCTGACTGCAAACCATTCCTGTTCTCTTCCTAATAATACAGACAGGCAGTTGATTGAGCTATGCTACAGTATATTAAGTCAGTGTACTGTATACTGGGCACAGTGTGCAGGTAAAGCTGACTGCAGACCATTCCTGTTCTCTTCCTAATAATACAGGCAGGCAGTTGATTGAGCTAAGCTGCAGTATATTAAGTCAGTGTACTGTATACTGGGCACATTGTGCAGGTAAAGCTGACTGCAGACCATTCCTGTTCTCTTCCTAATAATACAGGCATGCAGTTGATTGAGCTAAGCTGCAGTATATTAAGTCAGTGTACTGTATACTGGGCACAGTGTGCAGGTAAATCTGACTGCAGACCATTCCTGTTCTCTTCCTAATAATACAGGCAGGCAGTTGATTGAGCTAAGCTGCAGTATTTTAAGTCAGTGTACTGTATACTGGGCACAGTGTGCAGGTAAAGCTGACTGCAGACCATTCCTGTTCTCTTCCTAATAATAAAGGCATGCAGTTGATTGAGCTAAGCTGCAGTATATTAGGTCAGTGTACTGTATACTGGGCACAGTGTGCAGGTAAATCTGACTGCAAACCATTCCTGTTCTCTTCCTAATAATACAGGCAGGCAGTTGATTGAGCTAAGCTGCAGTATATTAAGTCAGTGTACTGCATACTTGGCACAGTGTGCAGGTAAAGCTCACTGCAGACCATTCCAGTTCTCTTCCTAATAATACAGGCAGGCAGTTGATTGAGCTAAGCTGCAGTATATTAAGTCAGTGTACTGTATACTGGGCACAGTGTGCAGGTAAAGCTGACTGCAGACCATTCCTGTTCTCTTCCTAATAATACAGGCATGCAGTTGATTGAGCTAAGCTGCAGTATATTAAGTCAGTGTACTGTATACTGGGCACAGTGTGCAGGTAAATCTGACTGCAGACCATTCCTGTTCTCTTCCTAATAATATAGGCAGGCAGTTGATTGAGCTAAGCTGCAGTATATTAAGTCAGTGTACTGTATACTGGGCATAGTGTGCAAGTAAAGCTGACTGCAGACCATTCCTGTTCTCTTCCTAATAATACAGGCAGGCAGTTGATTGAGCTAAGCTGCGGTATAATAAGTCAGTGTACTGTATACTGGGCACAGTGTGCATGTAAAGCTGACTGCAGACCATTCCTGTTCTCTTCCTAATAATACAGGCAGGCAGTTGGTTCAGCTAAGCTGCAGTATTTTAAGTCAGTGTACTGTATACTGGGCACAGTGTGCAAGTAAAGCTAACTGTAGACCATTCCTGTTCTCTTCCTAATAATACAGGCAGGCAGTTGATTGAGCTAAGCTGCGGTATAATAAGTCAGTGTACTGTATACTGGGCACAGTGTGCAGGTAAAGCTGACTGCAGACCATTCCTGTTCTCTTCCTAATAATACAGGCAGGCAGTTGATTGAGCTAAGCTGCAGTATATTAAGTCAGTGTACTGTATACGGGGCACAGTGTGCAATTAAAGCTGACTGCAAACTATTCCTGTTCTCTTCCTAATAATACAGACAGGCAGTTGATTGAGCTAAGCTGCAGTATATTAAGTCAGTGTACTGTATACTGGGCACAGTGTGCAGGTAAATCTGACTGCAGACCATTCCTGTTCTCTTCCTAATAATACAGGCAGGCAGTTGATTGAGCTAAGCTGCAGTATATTAAGTCAGTGTACTGTATACTGAGCACAGTGTGCAGGTAAAGCTGACTGCAGACCATTCCTGGTCTCTTCCTAATAATACAGGCATGCAGTTGATTGAGCTAAGCTGCAGTATATTAAGTCAGTGTACTGTATACTGGGCACAGTGTGCAGGTAAATCTGACTGCAGACCATTCCTGTTCTCTTCCTAATAATACAGGCAGGCAGTTGATTGAGCTAAGCTGCAGTATATTAAGTCAGTGTACTGTATACTGGGCACAGTGTGCAGGTAAAGCTCACTGAAGACCATTCCTGTTCTCTTCCTAATAATACAGGCAGGCAGTTGATTGAGCTAAGCTGCAGTATATTAAGCCAGTGTACTGTATACTGGGCACAGTGTGCAGCTAAAGCTCACTGCAGACCATTCCTGTTGTTCTCTTGCTAATATACTACAGAAAGGCAGTTGATTAAAGTTAGCTGCAGTATAATCAGTATATATATATATATATATATATATATATATATATATCCCAGCTTTGTAGCTTTGTGCAGCTACATCTCACTGCAGGCCATTCCTTGTGTACCTATTCCAATACATCAAATACAGTATGTCTGGAAGGCCAACAAGGAGAGGCAGACACTCAATAAAAGAGGGCAAGCAGGCTCTGTGTCTAGAGGCAACAGTGCTGGTCGTAGACACGGTGCATCCTCATCAACACGTGGCCGTGGGGCACGCTTGTCCTTTTTTTCGGCAGCTGGCTGTGTTGAGCCGCAACATGCAGAAGAGTTGGTAGAGTGGATGACCAAGCCGTCCTCATCCTCTGTCACCCAGGCTACCTTGGCTGCCAATGCAGGTGCCAAAGTGGCCTATTCCATCGGCTCAAGGTCATCAGTTACTCCTTCCCTAGCCCCACCATCATGCACGGAGGAGTCCCCCGAACTGTTCAACCACAGTGTTGGGTACATGCTGCAGGAAGATGCGCATCGTTTTGAAGGCTCTGATGATGGTACCCAACTTGAGGAAGGCAGTATCATGAGCCCAGACAGAGGGGGTGCCCAAGAAGGACAACAAACTGGCAGTCATGTTCCCCCAGCTGCAGCATACTGCCAGGTTTGCTCCAGTGACGAGGAGAGAGGGGATGATGAGGTCACTGACTCTGCATGGGTGCCTGATAGGAGAGAGGAGGAGGAGGCACATCTCCAATGAGGCAGGATGCGCTCCAGGGGCCAGCTTAAGGGCAGCCAACCGACTGCATCACACCTCAGAGCTCCGCATGTGCAGGACGCTGCTGACTCTGCGCGTTTTTCCAAAAGTTCTTTGGTGTGGGCCTTTTTTCAGACATGTGCAGCAGATCGCACCATTGCTATTTGCAACATATGTCTGAATCGTATCTCGCGTGGCCAAAACAGCAGCCGCTTGGGCACCACATTCTTAACCAGACATATGTGTACCTGCCATGCAGTCCGTTGGCAAGCGTACATAAAAGACCCACACCAAAGAACAAAGCGTACCTCTCCTTGCTCCTCATCAGCTGGGATCTCCAACCCCACTATACCTTCAGTCCTCTCAGAAACCTGCACTGAGAGGCATGAAGGTGTAGAATTAGGTGTGCCACTGCCAAGTACTTGCTGGCAATCTGCTATCGGTACACCAACGTCCGATTGTACCAGGCAAATTTCCCTGCCCCAGTTGCTATACCAGCGAAAGAAATTCACTCCCAGCCATCCACATGCCCAGCGGTTGAATGCTAGCTTGGCTAAGTTGCTAGCACTTCAACTGCTGCCTTTTCAGTTGGTAGACTCTGCCCCCTTCCGTGAGTTTGTGTAATGTGCGGTACCTCAGTGGCAGGTTCCCAAACACCATTCCGGCTCTCTACCGGCATGTGGAAGGCAATGTCTTGGCCTTGCTAGACAGGGCGGTCAGCGATAAGGTGCATATTACCACTGACTCATGGTCCAGCAGGCATGGACAGGGACGTTACCTATCTTTCACAGTGCACTGGGTGACTCTGCTGGCAGCTGGGAAGGATGCTGGACATGGTGCAGTAGTGTTGGAGGTTGTTCCGCCACCACGCTACTAGTGGTGATTCTGACACACCTCTCTCCTCCACCCCCTCCTCTTCTTCTTTCTCCATGGCCTCTTCCTCTGCTGATTTGTCCTCGGACAAATCACACAAAATAGGTGTCAATGACTCATCCAGTACAGTCAGAAATGCAGGTGACAGGTGCAATCCAGCAGATGTCACGCTTACCAGATATATTTATCCACTTACAGTAGTTACCTGTAATAGGATAAAACTATTGTATCTATCCTCTAAATTGAGCAGCATATGAAAAAAGGGGGGAGGAACAGAGATTTCCAAAACAATTTGTCAAAGAGGAATGGGGAATAAGACTGCAATTTAATTCAATATTTATCCACATATACACAACATAAATACAAAAATACAAAAATACAAAAGGTACCAATACCTCCAAGGTACTAATAAAATTAGACGCTAGTCTAAAGAGGACAGGTGGCCACCACAGCCAATCAACTCGAACCCACTCACACGGTCACATGGGGACATGCAGGGGACTGGGACATGTCCATGGAGGTGGTTAAGCTTAACCAGTAGTGTACAAACAGAGGTCAAACAATTGACTAAATCATAGATGGAAATCCAAACAGGACATGCGGACAGTCCATTAAGGTTATTTTCACAAAGCTGATGGAAAGCTTGATCGCAAACAATTCAACAGTGGAGATCAATGTAGGGACAGGGGCATGTAATTAAATTTTTTGCTGTAATACTTTGCAGCAGGGCTCATTCCTGCGCTCCAACTATAGTATCTGTGAGGGGTTGCAGTGTTGTGGCACCAGCACCAGTGTCTAAGGCCCAATTTTTCTGCCCCTGTTCAACAGGGGCATGTAATTACAATTCTTGATCTAATATTTCACAGCAGGGCCCATTCCTGCGCCCACCAAGAGTAACTGTGAGGGCTTACAGTGTTGTGGCAACACCACCACCACAACCACCAACACCACCAAAGGCCCAATTTTTCTGCCCCTGTTCAACAGGGGCATGTAATTACAATTCTTGAAATAATATTTCGCAGTAGGGCCCGTTCCAGCGCCCACCAAGAGTAACTGTGCGGACTTACAGTGTTGTGGCACCAGCACCACCACCACCAAAGGCCCAATTTTTCTGCCACTGTTCAACAGTGGCATGTAATTACAATTCTTGATATAATAGTTCACAGCATAGTGGGTCAGAGTCAATTTGAGAAAGGGGCGGAGTAACAACATGGCGCAGAGCAGCAGCCTGATGCTGTGAGCTCCGGAGCGGTCTCCCCGAGCGGATATCGAGCATGGCTGTGTCGGCGTGTTAGACTGACCTGCATCCCCACCGTACCCCCACCGAAGCAGCCATAGTCAGCCTGAAGGTGCCGCACTATCGCAGGTTGTGGTAAGCTAATCTATGCTGGCTTCCTCCCTGGTTCTCGGATCCGGACTGGCTGGTCATCCATCCCTGTCTCTGTCTCCCCCCCCTGCCCCTGCCTCGAGGAGATGGTTTCACAGCATGTGTGAAGGGGAGCGGGAGTAGAGGAAGCTCCCGAACACTCACAGTGTGAGAGGCTGCGGGCGGTAATACCAGCAAGCGGTGCTTGGAGAGGAGAGGCCGGTCAGAGTGGCGGCCGGACCCGGTGCTAGACGGCGACCGACATATGAACCTGAGACAGCCCCAAGGGATGCGCCTGCTGTTTGGGGGGATCCCTCAAAGGTTGCAGCATCTAGAAGGAGGGAGTTTGGAGGCCTCTGAAGTTGTACAGGAGTACCGGACTAACTAAAAACCGCAGATTGAAGATCTGGTAGGAGTTTTTTCTTTCCCTTTGCTGCTTGATAAAAGTAAAAGTGACTTTTAAGAAGCGGGCTAGCGGATGCAGGATTAGAAGAGGACTGTTGTTGGAAGCTGAAAAAAAAGCTGAAAAAAAAATAAATCCTGTTCTGGTTTATAATACTGTTTCTTTGGCCTGCCTGCTTGCTGCTTACCTCAGCGATATATTATGTATTGGAAGCTTGGAAAGTTAGCAGTTCTGCTGAAATGTGTAGTGAAGTAGTATAGTGGTTTCCAGTTGATAATTGATGTTAAGTTATTAGTAATGATGATATAAGTTATGTTCCCGCAGCATCACCCAAGTTCTCCAGAGAATGCACTTTATTGACTTCCAATACAGAACAAAGTCCAATGCTTGCACAGATGACAACGAATCCAATCAGAGTATATATATTTCAAAGTCCCATGTCTCCTAGATCATATTCTAGACCTGTGCTCTCCTATCCATGCAGAGTGACAAGACTGGAGTAGACTGACTGCCAGCTTGAATGTCTCAAATACTGGTCTGACACTGGGGGGGATTCCCATGAATACCCCCTCAAGTCTAATTACCATCAATAAATAAATTTTCTTTGGTCCTAAACAATATACCCTTTGAAATGTTCAATTAGGTTAACAGGCCACCTCACACACCTAGGTAGGCTTGCAAAAGATTAACACATCAAAGCTGTTATCTGGCCCCTCTGATATGTGTGATCAACAAACACCCTTTGATATGTATAATCTTGAATGCCTGTATGTAACACATATATATCGTGCCATACATATAACACAATATATATTACATACACCTATATAATATTACATATATATTATTATATATAATATTACAACAAAATGATGTGCCAAATGTAACCTGTTATTAGACTGCCAGCCTGCTTAAGTGTCCAGCCCTAGCCATCTATATGCATTCAAAAGCAGACATTTTTCAGAAGTAAAGAGGAAAAGAGAAGAAAGAGAAAGGAAAAAAAGAGACTTCCCTATTCCCTGACAAGATATATCTGTACACTATATACTTTATGCGCTTCTTGTATATTCCATAGAGGTTGCTCTGTTTTACCCAGCCCTCCTTAGCCCTGCTTTGATTTACAAAGTCTGCCCTTCCTCTAGGAAATAGAAAGGAGAAATATAATCTAAGATGGATGGGGGAGCAAGTCAGCTGGAGATACCTGAGTGTTGAGAGGGTGAAGAGACTTTGGGGACTTTTTTTTTTTCTTCCCCTTTTCTTTTTTTTTTTTTTTTTTGTACCACCTACTGAATTCTGAGCATTTTTTCTACAGCGGCTGGATCAGCCTGCTTATATTGATTGGCCTGACTGACTCTCCGCTTTGTTTTTTGTCACACCGGAGTTTCTGCTACCCTCAAGTCCACGTATCTTGAGGCTTGTTGCTTGATGCTTGATATCTTGAGGCTGATTACTTAACATTTTTTTTTCTTTAGCTATTAATTTTTGCCTCTTATTTGACACCTGAATTTTGTATTTATTTTTTGTTGTTGTTTACCTGGTATTTACTTGCCTTGCTGCTTGCTAAAATATGTCCCTGTAGAAAAATTTATCAGGGAGAAGGAAAGAAGAAGGAGAAAAAGAAGGAAAATACATAAACTAATCCTTTACACTAACTCCCCCCCCTTTTTTTCAGATATACCAGGGGTTGAGTAAAATCAAATTAACAGGTCTATAAAAGTAATATTATATCTGCATAGCTATAGCTGAAACTCATCCTGATTTTCATCTAGTATAAGTGGTGGTTGTTTTATCATTTTTTTTTTTGGTTGGCTTTTTTGCTTGTGGTTTATTTGTGTTTCCCCTTTTTCCTCCTTTTTTTTGTTTTGTTTTGTTTTGTTTTGGGGACAAAATAGATCAAAATCTTGTGTAAGAGTAAAAGGTAAAGGTAAAATTGTAGAGACACTTGTAGGGGATAGTAGGGGACACCAGTACGATACCATAAAGGTTAAATATTAACAGGCCAGAAGTACACTCGGTACTCTTTATTATTATTATTTTGGATTGTTATACAGGGGGTTAATATACTGGAGTAAGGAACTATAGTATCACCAAAAAGCTCCATATATATGGATTGTATAGATTGAATAGACTGTATAGATTGTGGGATAGATTAATCGGTAGGTAACGTGTAAATTCAATAGAACAGAAAAGCTTAGGTGGGAAGAGAAAATGAGGAGAAGGGGAGCAAAAACAAATCAAGTGGACAGCGGAAGTAGTAATTCTCTAAAAGCTTACATGGTGCAAGATAAAGTAGACCCAAGGGCAGAACAAGCGGAAGAAAATATAGAAAGAATAACCCCCCTACTAAAGGGCAGAATAAAAATAGAGATTCAGGTGAAGAAGGGATTGTACAGCAAGACCAACAACAAAAAGAAATGGAGAAAGAATTGGATAACCTTCAGGCACTCCCTACAAAACAAGATATGGTAGAGATGATGGCCCACTTAGAAGGCACGATTAAAAGAGAACTAAGTGCTACTCAAACGGACATACAAAACGTATTACAAAGAGTTGAGGAATCGGAAGCTCATTTGCATGACCACAAACACGCAATTTTAGAGTTGCGAGAGAGGGTGGAATCAGAGTGGGTAGAAATGAGAAATATCCGTTATAGGCTTGAAGATCAAGAGAACCGTAATAGACGTTACAATCTGAGGATTTGGGGGTTACCTGAGTCCGTTAAAAACAATGATTTGGAAATTACGGTTCGCAAGATATTCAACAAAATACTGGAAAAAGAAACAACAGCTCCTATGGCCTTTGAAAGAGTGCATAGAATACAAAGACTATATAGTCCATCAACAGATATTGCTAGAGATGTGATAGCAAGGTTTTCAAGTTATGAAATAAAACAACAAGTTTCACAGGGTATGAGAAGCACAACACCAATTGAATATAGGGGAGTTGAGATTCTTATTTTTACAGATTTATCACAAGAAACCCTGGCCCGTAGGAGAGCGTTGAAACCCCTGACAAAACAACTGCAAGATAAAAGTATCGCATATAGATGGGGTTTCCCAGCCTGTCTAACAGCAAAAAACCATCGGGTCTCAGCTTTACTGAGATTCCCAGAGGATCTGAAAGCGTTCTGCAGTAAACTTGATATACCAATTCCCCCATTAGAAAACTGGGGGAAAAAAAAACCAGAATGGAAGAAGCTAAAAGGTCAGTCATGGAATAAAATGTAGAAGAGTGAAGAGGAAAGGGGAAGGAAGAGAAGGGAAAAGAAAGAAAGAAAAGGGAGCAGTTAAGGGAAAGAATAAAAAAGAAAAAAGGAGAAATAGTGGGAAAGAAAAAGAAAAGGGAAGAAACGATTTAGTCAGTGGGGAGGGGAGGTCAGCAGGGGAAAAGAATCTGCTTGGGGGGGGGTGATCCAGGGTTCGGCAATGCCCATCCATGTGCCCGAGACCATCTTTGACAGGGATGAGGCTTGGAAGGCTGGACGGCCATGCAAGTACCCCTAGAGTATGCCCCACCCAGCTGAACGCCTATAAATCGGGCGACAGCGGGGTGGGCCATAACATTGTTATTCAATGTAGTTGGGGAGGGGAAGAGGGAGGGGGGTTTTGTATGTGGGAAGTGTTATGTTGTATTGTTATGGGTATTGTTATGATGTTTTTTGTACTGTTAGTTGTTTGGGTCAACCCTGGAAAAACAGAGAAATAGTTTCCCCCTCATATGGTCAAAAGCATTTGGTCATGCGAGCAATATCCATTAGAGAGATGGCGCCCTTAAAGATAATTTCATATAACGTCAGAGGTCTAAACAGTCCTAGCAAATGGCATCAAATAATGCAGGAATTGAAAGGCTGGGCAACAAATATAGCATTCCTGCAAGAGACCCACCTTAAATGGTCCACTAGGGTGGGATTGAACACAAAAAAAATTCCAGTCTGGTTTTATGAATATTCTCCCAATAAGAGATCCAAGGGGATAGCAATAGGTTTTGATAGGAATACACCATTCGTTTTTAAAAGCAATGGAGTCAGATGGCGAAGGAAGATATTTATTTGTCAAGGGTTTTTTGTTTAATAAAGAGTATACATTAGTAAATATCTACTGCCCCAATGTCCACCCCAGTTTGTTTTTAAAAAAGGTACTGAATAAACTGGAAAATTTTAGAGAGGGAAAAGTGATAATGGCAGGAGACTTAGGCCTCGTACACACGGCCGAGATTCTCGTTGAAAAAAACATGTAGTTTTTTTCGACGAGATTCTTGGACAAGAAACTTGTCCCGGCCGAGTGTACACACGCTCGTTTCAAAGAACCCGCGGTTCTTTGAAAGGAGTGTACGCGGTGACGTCATCGACTACTTTGAGCATGCGCTCGTCACATTCGATGCCGTCGCCGCCATCTTGGTATACCCTACGTATGCCTAGGAAGCTACCGCGCATGCGTCAAATTCATTTCGAACATGCGCGGGCTTCCGGGCGGACAGGTAAGTGTACACACACTCACTTTTCTCGTCGAGAAACATGCCGAGGAGAATCTCGACGAGAAAATAGAGAGCAGGTTCTCTATTTTCTCGTCGAGGTTTCTTGTCGGTTTTCTCGACGAGAAACCCGATAGCAGCGTACACACGACCGATTTACTCGGCAAGACCTCTCTGCCAGCAAGTTTCTTGCTGGTTCTTGCCGAGAAAATCGGTCGTGTGTACGACGCCTTAAACTTTGTTTTTGATCCAACCTTGGATACCCAACCTCTCTCTCTTCGATCAGAGGGAAAACATCTAAAGGCAGTTAAACAAAAACTCCATCAGCAGCAATTGGTAGAGGTTTGGAGAATTTTACATCCAAGGGGGAGGGATTTTACATATTACTCCCAGGTACACTCCTCTTATTCAAGAATTGATTATGTTTTCTTAGACCATCAGCTCCTTGAAGGTTTATTAAAAGTGGAAGTGAGATCGATCACCCTCTCTGACCATGCCCCGGTTATAGTAAGCTTGGAATTAAAGGATGTACCGGAGAGGCAAAGATCATGGAGGATGGACGAATCACTTCTATATGATCAGGATATTCTAGGAGATTTAGAAAAGGAAATTATAATTTTTTTATAGAGAACAACATAGAAAATATTGCACCAATGACTCTGTGGGAAGCTCATAAAGTTTTTATGAGAGGGAGATTAATAGCGGAAGGGGCTAAGAGAAAAAAAATCTGGATGGCTAAAAAACAGTCCCTCTTACAGGAAATCCAGGAGTTGGAACAGAAACATAAGAGAGCAAACGATAGTGAGGTAATGATGGAACTAACAGGAAAACGCGAAGCCCTGAGGGATTTGATGGAGCAGGATGCCAAACAAGCCTTTATTAGAATGGCAAATAAAAAATATAAATTTGGGAACAAATCAGGGAAATTGCTTGCGGGACAAATTAAACCTAGGAGAAACCCGAATTTCATAGTAAAATTGAAAGCTAACAATGGGGAGATGAAGTACTCCACCAGGGACATCAGAAAAATACTTACAGAGTACTATCAATCATTGTATGAAGTGAATGATTCACAAGACCCCGGGGATGTGCAAAATAGAAAAAATAAAATAGAACAGTATTTAAGGGGGATTAAACTGCCTGCAATATCCGAGGAGGACTCAAGGATATTGGATAGTGATATCTCAAAAGAGGAAATAGAGCAGGCAATTAAAAACAGTAAAGGAGGAAAAAGCCCCGGGCCGGATGGTTATAGGTCCCTATACTTTAAAAAATGTATTGGAATATTGACTCCCCATTATCACTTATATATGAATTCAATAGGAGGGGGCCTTAAGATACGAGGGGAAGCCTTGGGTGCCTATATATCTCTTCTACCAAAAGAAGGAAAAGACCCTACAATGTGCTCAAGCTTTAGGCCGATACCCTTGATAAATGAGGATGTAAAAATCTACGAGGATACTGGCCGAAAGACTAAAGCCCTACATGCCAGAATATATAGGGAAAGATCAAGCAGGTTTTGTCCCTGGGAGGGAGACCAGGGATAATATACTAAAAACAATCCTCTTAATTCATGAGGCTAATAAGGGGAAGAAGCCGGCCTTGTTCCTGTCAATAGACGCCGAGAAGGCCTTTGATAGGCTGGATTGGGATTTTATGTTGCAGACACTGTACAAATTTGGCATAGGACCCCGTATGCTTAAATGGATAGAGGCATTGTACTCAAACCCCACGGTGCAAATTCAAGCAAATGGAACCATCTCGGAAACTTTTCAACTTTTCAACGGTACACGCCAGGGGTGTCCATTGTCCCCCTTACTCTTTGTGTTTTCATTAGAACCTTTTTTAGCATCTATAAGAGCAAATCAGGAGATTCAGGGCATAGAGGTCGGGGATCAAGAGCATAAGTTATCCGCTTTTGTGGACGATATTATGGTCTATATAACAAACCCTAGACAGACACTCCCAATGATTATGGAAGAATTGGATAACTATGGGAGGGTATCAAATTTAAAGATAAATATGGAAAAAACAGAGATACTAAATATTTCAGTTCCCCCGAATGAAAGTAGAGATCTTAGAAAACTGTACCCTTTTATGTGGAAACAAAGGGGTCTGAAGTATTTGGGAGTATTTCTGTCTAAATCAACTTTAGACCTATATAAAGATAACTATTTACCCCTCCTGAATAAAATAAAAAATGAATTAAAAGGATATCCCGCACATAGACTGTCATGGTTCGGCAGAATAATGCCGCGTACACACGGCCGTTTTTCTCGTCGAAAAAAACGAAATTTTTCCCATTCGACGAGAAAAACGATAGTCTGTGGGCTTTCTGTCGTTTTTTTCGACGAGAAAAACGGCATTAAAAACGACGACAAAAATTAGAACATGTTCTAATTTTTCTCGTCGTTTTTTTCGACATGTTTTCCGCGGCAGTGTTTCCTATAGGGAAACACTGCCGCGGAGCCCACAGACGGTCGTTTTTCTCGTCAAGAGAAAAAATGACGTGAAAAACGACCGTGTGTGGGAACAAGCTGTTCCCCCGTTTTAAATGACATTATTCACGGCGGTTTTTTAACCGCCGTGAATAATGATCGTGTGTACGCGGCATAAGTGTGATTAAAATGATGACTTTACCAAAAGCCCTGTATATTTTTCAAAGCCTCCCAATTGACGTTCCGGTGGCGTACTTTAAAACCCTGAGATCAATAATACAGAGATTTGTGTGGAATAATAGAAATAATCGCATTGCCTACAAGACATTGACTAGACCAAAAGAGAAGGGAGGTATATTCCTCCCCGACCTCTAAAAATATCACGAGGCAGCAGTTCTGCAGAGGGTCATGGACTAGGCCCATGCTCCATGGCAAAAAAATGGGTGGAAGTGGAGGAAAATACAAGTAAACTGACACTAGGGCAGATAGTTTGGATTCCAAGGCAGTATAGAGGTTCTCTAGCAGATGCGGCACCAATTACATTAGAAGCACTGAGAATGTGGGATAAACAAATTAAAAACATACAGGGACAATATAATAGCCCCTTAATGGCTCTAACAGGCGATAATTATTTTCCACCGGGGAAAGACAATAAACTATATTTAAAATGGACTACATCGACCTTTTTGAGATTAAAAGATGTTATGAAAGGAAATGCTTTTTGTTCCCTTTTGGAATTACGTGAAAGATATGGGACAACCTCATGGGATGTCTGGAGATACAGACAACTTCAGCACTTTGTAGAGACCCTCCCAAAACCCCTTCGGGGGATGGATAGCTTGAACATATGGGAAACATTGGTAGATCAAGGAGGGACAGATAGGCACGGAATTTCTAGCTTATACAAAGTGCTGATAACACATCCAGATGGAGGATCCGTGTGCCCAACGGAGAATTGGGAGCTGGAACTGGATCTCTCATTGTTGGGGACAATGAGGGGTAGAGTCCTAGACTATGTTCATTCCACCTCTGTGGACGCACAGATAAAAGAAATGAACTATAAATTATTAACAAAGTGGTACTATGTCCCAGTGAAATTACATAAGATGAATCCCCAGTCATCACCCCTATGTTGGAGGGAATGTGGGGAGGAGGGAATTCATGCCCACATATGGTGGGAATGCCCCAAGATCCAACCATATTGGGAGGAAATATTAGGCCTAATTAAGACGATTAGCGGGACTGAAATTAGATTGGACCCATGGCAATGTCTGTTCCATGCAACGGATATACCAAGGAAAAAATACAGAGCAGCAATTATCCCAATTTTATTGAACTCAGCAAAGATATTAATTCCGAGACATTAGAGGTTAAAGCAGGCCCCAATGATACAGGAATGGATGAGGGAAGTAGATAAAACAAGATGTATGGAAGAGGTAACACATTTGCATAAGGATTCTAAAACGGAATTTATTAGAATTTGGAAGGGCTGGGAGGAATTTAGACACTCAATGGTATATGAAGGCTATATGAGAAGAGAGGGCAGTCCCTAAGGAATCTGGGTCGGATCCCCTGGTGAGGGAGCAGTGCCCCCCCTTTTTTTTGGATGATGCCAGTCTTCCCCCATAAACACAAGTCACACAAGGGGAGGGGGTAGGGGAGGAGGATGAGAGGAAGGGAAGGGAGAATAAAAAGGGTAAGGGGCAGGCACGCAGCACTTTAAAGTTTGAAGCGTGAGTAGGTAGGGAGTGTTTTCTCTCTTTTTTTCTTTCTTTCGTATAAATAAATAAATAAAAACACTAATGTCACGGCAATTAATAAATAGGGGAGGAGGAGGAGAGAGGGAGGGAGGTAGGGGAGAGGGAGGTCACGAAGGTTTGTACGGCTTCACAATACCATTAAAATTAATTCACATATTTTTTATTTTATTTTTCCTCATAAACCAAAGATAGCTCAAAGGACACGAATACTAATTAAAAAGGGAAGGGAAGGGTAGAATGGGGAAGGGGAACGAGGGCACTTAGAATTCAAATGTGTGAGATGGAGGGAGGGGGGGGGGAGAGATAAAAGGGGAAAGAAAAAGGGAGGAAAAAAGGAGAAAGATAACATAGAGGCCATGCAATTTAACTAAAGGGCAATGAAGAGAGGGGAAAAGAGTAAATGAAGTTACAGGATAGATCCATATTGTGTATATATTGTGTATATGTTGTTGAAAGTATAAGTATTGTCTAATTTTTGTTGTTGTTGTAATGTAATGTGTCCATTAGTAATGATATGTATGTACAAAGACAAGTATGTACAATTTTTTTTGAATAAAAACAAATTTAAAACAAATAATAGTTCACAGCAGGGCGTTCCAGCGCCCACCAAGAGTAACTGTGAGGGCTTACAGTGTTGTGGCAACACCAACACCTAAGGCCCAAATTTCTGCAGAGTACATAGGGCAGGCCCCTACTTTCAAACATCCGACTTTCAAACGACTCCTACTTACAAACGGAGGGAGACGACAGGAAGTGAGAGAAAATCTACCCTTGGAAGGGAAATTCTCTCCTGTAAGAGTTAATATGGGAAAAAGGTGTCTCCTCTCCACTGATGCCTTATCACCAATCCTAGTTTCCCTAAAAAACCCAAATTCTCAAAATCCAATTGTCATTGGGACAGAAAGTGAGGTGAAATCTTATGACAGACAGCAAAACAAATGTTATAGGGGTGATACCTTAATATCCATACAAGACCCAAAGGGGCTGGTAATGGGCTGGGGGGGGGGGGAGGGGTACCCATGCCGTTTTTCTCAATGATTTTTATCCATATTGCCGGGACCCCACACTACATTAAAGCCGCAAGCAGTTTTAAATGACTTTTATTCCTTTAGAAATGTCATTTTGTGCAGGGACATTTCTAAACACAGGAAACACGCACCACTTTACAGGCATACTATAGACACCCACAGGCACGATATTTAAAGGAATATTTTTTTTTTTTCGCTTTAAGCATTATTAAGATCACTGCTCCTGAAAAAACGGCCATTTTTAAAACTTTTTTTTGCATTGATACATGTACCCTGGTGCAGGACCCAGGACCCCAAACACTTTTTAGGACAATAACTTGCATATTAGCCTTTAAAATTCTCACTTTTGATTTCTCACGTTCGAGTCCCATAGACTTTAACGGTGTCCGAAAGCTCGCGGAAACTTTCGGTCCGTTCACATGTTCTGGATGCGAACCGAACCCGGGGGTGTTCGGCTCATCCCTACTCACTAGACAAAGATATAGTCAATCGGATAGTTCATCTGAAGAGCAAAAGAATACATACATATATATATATATAAGTGTAGTGCCCCTCCCAAATATTGGGACGCTATGTTAAATTTAGGGGTAGTCTGAGCCAGTAGTTAGGCTCAGACCAGCTGATTGTTGTAAATTTTGCTTCTGCTCTGGGTGTGATACTGCCTGGCAGTTGTGTTCCCTGTTTGCCTGTAGGTGGCACTGCCACCACCGGCCCAGGTTGAAATATAGGGGTATCACAGCACATTGGGTGTCCTTTCTCGGCAGCCGTGCAGTGGGTGTGGTTATCCCGCTGTGCATGCTGGGAGGGGGTACATAAGGGGCAGACGCCATTGATTGGGGTGGTTGGTGTGCGCGCCTCATGGCCTGCATGGCACGGGGTGTGTGCGTGTGTTCCAGCCCCGGGCACCTTCAGCCCAAGGCTGTAGTCGCTGCCTGGTAGGCCCAGCTCCGCTGGCTGGAGCATACACTTTTGAAGAGGATCCCATGCTATCCATCTTTGGGAAGTCGGCTCTTGAGGAGGAAAACCGGGGGAGGACCTTTCCCCAGAGGACACTGGCGATGGTACTGCTGTCTCAGGAGAGGCCTGGCAACCTACTCAAGGAGGGATCCAAGAACTTAAAGGCCCTGCAATACGTCAATCTGGCATAAAGGTACTCTCTTATTGCTTGGCCAGGAGGTTTGGGACTTTAAAAATCCTGTGGCAGAGGATTCCTGAATGCATCCTCAGATTCACCTCAGGGTCTGTAACAGAGACCGTTAAAGATAGATCCGTGCATCATTCCGGCTGCTAGGACCGAAGGAAACTGAACTATCTGGGTGAGCAATACTCACTCAGGCTTGAGTGGCGACGTTGACAAAATTCTGTGTGCCTTTAGTGCTGTGTGTCTGAACTTTCCCCTATACTTCTCTCGTTTCCTGCTTTCTCTACAAGTTCCCACAGCAAAAGGAAAATAAAGCCTTCCTGTTTAGGTTTTACATTTGTGTGGACATTGACTTTTCTAAAGACTTTCTATACCCTGACAACGGAAGCCTTGGAGGTAGTTTGCGTGACCCAAAAGAAAACCAGCCGGTCCCTTAAATGGGGGTAAGTGCTACATATTTATAATAACACATGTCTGAAATGATTTATTAATAATAATAATAAAAAAATATATGAAAATATAAAAATATAAATGAAAATGAAAATAAATTAATACTGGAAAAGTTAATGCAGAAAAAAATATATAATGAAAATGTGTATATCCAATAAACCTTAATTAATAAAAAAGACAAAACTTACAATAAATGCTATCAGAAGAATAAGCGCTGTCATAAGAATAACTACAATAATCGGAATTTAACCCTTTGGGTTGTAAGGTATCTAAACGATGTATCCAATTCACTTCCCTTTTTCTTAATTCTTATTCCCTATTACCTCCTCGTCTATTTTTTGGTATTCCATCTATAACCATATATCTCAATTGTGACACTGTGTGATTCTTTTCTATAAAGTGCCTAGCCAATGGTAACTTATCCAATTTGTCTCTGATAGTATTTGTGCCTTGCAATCCTATCCTTGGCTTTTTGTGTTGTTTCTCCTACATCAACAAGTCCGCATGGGCATTTAATAATGTATACCACGTAAGATGATTGACAAGTGAAATAATATTGTACCCTAATATCCTTTATGTGGGTGACAAAAACGTTTACCTTTAATCATCCTAGTCTACGGTATACAGGAGAGACAGAGAAAAGAACCATTATTAGTTGGACCCAAAAATGTAGGTATATTAAACTGGTCTGATTTGACCAGTCTATCATGTAGAGTTCTCCCTCAACGATATGAGGGCAATGGGGGATGATAAAATTCCAGGACAGTAGGATAATTCTTGTTAAGAATAGACCAGTGTTTTTTGATGACACTATGTATTTCATTATAAAATGGGTGGAATTGTGAAATTAATGACATTCTGCGACTTGTGGTTTTTATTTTATCACAATGTAAATTTATACGTTCTTGATGACCCATATCCCTAGGGTATCCACGTTGTCACAGTCTGTCTTCCATTTCATCAAATCTATTGCCACCGATATCAGACTTGTTGGTAATCCTGGCTACACGTTTTAGTTGGTTTCGGGGAATTGATTTAAACCCTCCCGGTGGATGAAAACTAGAATAATGTACTTATTTGCTTATTCTTTTGATAGCATTTATTGTAAGTTTCGTCTTTTTATTAATTAAGGTTTATTGTATATACACGTGTAGCGACCTTACCCCTCTCACCCCTTCTTCTTCTCAGCTTGTTGTCTCGTCTAGGGGGAAGTATGGGGGGAGGGATGCGATACACCACGGCCCATGTCCTCCAATGTGTAGAGGTGAAGGCCAGAACCAATTTTACCATCGGGTCGTGTGCATAACCCAGAGCTAAGTCTTTTCTGCAAATGACCCCCTCTGCTCCCAGTAACTGGAGTTTCACACCACTGAAAAGGTCCAACTCGTATTTATTCTCCAATAGCAATAAATCGTCATTTAGCACAGACAGGTTGTGACCCAAAGAACAGTTCAGTATAGGTGGGGAGTAGGTCGAGGCACAATCCTTAGATAGAACTAACCATTGTGGTGTCACCAACGGTTATGGCGCACAGCCGCTGCCACTGACTGTGTAGAACAGAAAGTGAATTACCTTTGCTAAGCGCAGCTCCTGTCAGAGGGAAGACATCCGTCCAAGAGAGTTACCAGAGGCCCCTCCGTCACCGGTAAATGCTGCACCGGACTATCCGGAGAAGTTCTGCTCACCGGCCTCCTCGTTTCAGACTCGGGCACCCAAGGCTTTAGGGCCCCCTCGGATTCCTCCACCCTTGCGGAACCCAGTCAAAGGTACTGGGCCCCAGGCCTTCTCAATAGTACCTCACCCCAGGCTAAAGGTGCCTGGGATGGACTCCATCTCCCGCTCCGGCCAGGTCAAGGGCACCTGGGCCCAGAACTCCGGAACGCTGGCACCCAGGCTAAAGGTGCCTGGGCGCGACTCTGACCTACAACTCTGAACTCCGTGTTCAGGGCGTCCGTCCCCTTTTATCTCCTCTCCCTAGCGTCACAGCAGGTTCCCCGCCCCGCTGTACAACCGCCGGAAGAGGACAAAAAGGGTACAGCACTGCAGTGAGGGCTCAACCCCGGCCCAGGGCGAAAGCGCCACTTACAGGCCGCAGGGAACCTCACACCACCAGAGTCCTCCATGAACAACAAATGGTCCCAAATTCCCTAACAATCAGTGCATCTGGGTTACACTACCACCCAGATGCCTCCCCTAAATTTAAATACCCGCTACACACATTTTCATTATATATTTTTTTCTGCATTACATTTTCCAGTATTAATTCATTTTCATTTTCATTTTTTTGTTTTCATTTTTTTTTTAATTTATATTAAGAAATAATTTCAGACATGTATTATAATATATATGTATGTATTCTTTTGCTCTTCAGATGAACTATCCGATTGACTATATCTTTGCTTAGTGAGGGATCCAATACTGATTGACATATAATAATAGGAAATGTTGTATTTTCTATTACCAATTGATTCCAGCTTGTCTTAATGATTTAATTAAGTATTGATGATAATGAGCTATATATATTGACCTATGTGTATGGTCATTTTGTAGGTATGTGGTTTTGAAGAAGGGCGTTATCTGTATTAGCCCGAAACATCACCATGTATACCATGTGCTTGATGTAATTTTTTATACCTTAAATATATCATTTTGTGCAGCAATCCCACTTCTCTTTTATATATATATATATATTGTGACAGCAGGAAGGTAAAGTCACCTGGTTGCATCCAGGGGGGTAGATATATTTCGCCCAGATTCAGGCTTTACGCCGACTTATACAACTAGGTGGAGAGTTGTATAAGCCCAGCTGAGGCTAGTAGGCTCATGGATGACTCATACCTCTAGGGAGAGGGCTGGGCGTCGTGCAGACAGGGAGTTGATGAGACCAGCTGAAGCTTGTCAGCTCATTTAGGCCTCTATAAGAACTCCCAGCTTCATTAGATGTTAGCTCATGCCTGGACCCAGACCTGTGTGGACTGTCTAGGGAGAGTGAACCCCTGTGCGGTGAGACAAAGCCTGTGTGGCTATTTGCTTGGACATTTAAAACCAGGGACTTAGGGACTAGGACAGCACTAGGCTGATCCCAGTTGTTAGTTAGGAAACCTGTATGTTTAGTCAGAGGTCAAGTTGACCAGGATTTATTTTGTTTATGTTTCTTTTGCTTTGCTGTGTTTTGTCACTGTAAATAGAAAATAAACCGCACCTTTTTGATTTTGAAAACCACAACCTCCGTTTGCTGGGCCTGTTTTGTGTGGGGAGCCCATCTCGGGGGTCACACACACCCGCTGCCGAGCTAACCCCCTCACAGTTGGTGGAGAACCAGTGGCAGTTTTTTTTTAAGCCAGCATGGAGGAGATACTGAAGCAGCTGGCTCTAGCAAATGCCAATCAACAGCAGACAAATGCAGGTTTGCAAAAGAGCCTTGCAGCTCAACAACAGAACTTCGCAGCCCAGCAGCAAGCTCATCAACAGAGCCTTGCAGCCCAGCAGCAGACAAACGCAACTTTGCAACAGAGTCTGGCGGCTCAGCAACAAGCCCAGCAGCAATCTGAGGCCCGCTTCATAGACCTGTTGCAGAAGCAAGAGCAGAGACTACAACAACAGATGGAAGCAGCAATGCAGCAACGTCCGCAGACCAGTGAGGAAAGCCGTCCCACTAATACCGCGTCCTTTGGGGTGAGTCGTTTATTGACAAAAATGACTGGAGAGGATGATCCAGAGGTATTTTTGACCACATTTGAAAGGACCGCTGAAAGAGAAAAGTGGCCTGAGGAGCAGTGGGCTGGACTGGTGGCTCCTCTGTTAACTGGTGAATCGCAGAAAGCTTACTATGACCTAGAGCCTAACCAAGCAAAAGACTATGTGATGCTAAAAGCTGAAATATTGGCAAGGCTGGGTGTCACCCAGGCTGTCCGGGCTCAGCGTGTGCATAACTGGACTTTCCAGCTTGGAAAACCCCCCAGGTCTCAAATGTATGATCTCATTCACCTGAGCAGAAAGTGGCTACAGCCAGAGACTTTGTCCGCACCAAAGATTGTGGAACGTGTTGTAATGGATCGGTTTTTGAGAGCTCTTCCTACTGCCATCCAAAAGTGGGTAAGCCATGGAGACCCAGAGACGGCCGATGGTCTTGTGGATCGTGTGGAGAAATACTTGGCTACAGAGAACCTGACGGCCTCTTCCAGAGACACTCAGACTTTCCACCCTAAGACCAGACCATCCCCAGGGGCGGATAAGAGGATTCCAAGGGGTGAGGGTGGAGAGAGTGAGAGGGTGGGAGCTCTACCCCAAGTTTGGCGAGAACAGCCTGGGAAATCAGCGGCTCAAGAGGCCGCAAGAAGGATCGTTTGCTACCGCTGCCGGCAAGCGGGACATATTGCAGCCAATTGCCCGGTTGTGGAGGAACCCATGCAGTGTGACTTTCTGACGGGCAGACGTCAGTCGCTGTGTGCGACAGTCGCATGCACTGCCATTCGAGGAACTGAGAAACATTTATGCAAAATGTGTTTTAATGGTAGAAATGTTGTGGTATTGCTGGATTCAGGTAGCCTTGTGACCCTGATAAAGGCTGAGTTAGTTAAAACAGAGGTCTCTGGGAATAGCAAGGTAGCTGTTATTTGTGTGCATGGGGACACCCGAGAGTATCCAGTGACTACAGTGTGTTTCGAGACCCCCAAAGGTACCCTCTCTCATCCAGTGGGCTTAGTATCTCAGTTACCGCATGACGCCATTGTGGGAAGGGATTTTCCGAAGTTCTGGGAACTGTGGGATGATCCTGAGCCCCCCACTGGTGCCCCTATGTACCAGGAATGTGATAGCCAGAACTCCCCTGAGAGTGGCGAGGACTCTCCGGAATTTCCCTTATCAGTATTGGCAGGGGAGACTCAAGAAACTGGAGAGGAGCCCACCTCCTCAGACGAAAACCTACCGTCTGTGGAGTTTTCTGATCTGGAGGTTCACAGGGAAAATTTTGCCACAGAACAGTTAAAAGACCCCGCCCTAATAAAGGCACGGGAAAACGTAGTGGAAATAGATGGCGAGTTAGTGAACCCAGATAATACCTGCACTTACCCATACTTCAGCGTAGAGAAGGACCTACTGTATCGGGTGGCAAAAAGGGCAGAAGAAACCGTTGAGCAGCTTGTGGTGCCCAAACCTTACAGGAAGTTGGTGTTGGAGTTGGCCCATGGGCACATTCTTGGAGGTCATCTGGGGACAGAGAAAACCCGAGAGAGGGTATTACAGAGATTCTATTGGCCGGGGGTGATGAAGGACATAGAAAATTATTGTTCCTCCTGCCCTGTGTGTCAGAGGTCGGCCCCGATGCCACATTTCCGTAGCCCGCTGGTCCCTCTACCCATCATTGAGGTCCCGTTTGAGAGGATCGCCATGGATTTGGTAGGTCCTATAATCAAGTCCGCTAGGGGGCACCAGTACATATTAGTTATAATGGACTATGCCACCCGTTATCCAGAAGCGATCCCTCTCCGAAATACCTCGGCCAAAACCATAGCCAAAGAGCTATCTCTTGTGTTTAGCCGGGTGGGTATTTGTAAAGAACTGCTTACGGACCAAGGTACACCCTTTATGTCCCGGGTTATGAAGGAGCTGTGTAAATTGTTCAAAGTGACGCAATTACGTACATCTGTGTATCACCCCCAAACCGATGGGCTGGTTGAAAGGTTCAACAAAACCCTAAAACAAATGTTGAAGAAAGTGGTGGATAGAGATGGAAAGGATTGGGACTGTCTACTTCCTTATCTGATGTTTGCTATTAGGGAGGTGCCCCAATCCTCTACGGGATTCTCCCCCTTTGAGTTACTGTATGGGAGACACCCAAGAGGGCTGTTGGATATTGCCAAGGAAACTTGGGAAAGTGAGAGTTCTCCCCACAGGAGTGTGATTGAGCATGTCGCCCTGATGCAAGACCGAATTGCACAGGTAATGCCCATCGTGAAGGAACATTTGGCCCAAGCGCAGTTAGCACAGCAGAGAGTGTACAACCGTGGAGCCAAGACCCGTACCTTTTCCCCGGGGGATAGGATACTGGTACTTGTCCCTACGGTTGAAAGTAAATTCCTTGCCAAATGGCAAGGCCCCTACGAGATAATGGAAAAAGTGAGCGAAGTGAATTACAAGGTCAGACAACCAGGAAGGCGAAAGCCCGAACAGATCTATCACGTTAATCTGTTGAAAGCCTGGAGGGATAGAGAGTCCCTAGTCGCAGACACTTGGTCACCAGCTCAAACTGGTTGCGTGATTCCTGAGGTTGGAATAGCAGCCACCTTGTCACAACCCCAACAACAGGAGGTTAAGGAGTTTGTGCTTCGCAACAAGGAGGTATTCTCTGAGCTGCCGGGACAAACATCTGGGGTAGAGCATGACATCATTACCCCGCCCGGTGAAAGGGTGAAGTTAAAACCCTATCGGATCCCAGAGGCCCGACGGGAGGCAATACGGGAGGAAGTACAGAAAATGCTGAACTTAGGGGTGATAGAGGAGTCCCAAAGTGATTGGTCTAGTCCCATTGTGTTGGTGCCTAAACCGGATGGGAGCTGGCGATTTTGTAACGATTTTCGTCAGTTGAACAAAGTTACAAAATTTGACACCTACCCCATGCCACGTATAGATGAGTTGATCGACCGGCTGGGAACAGCCCGATACATGACGACTCTTGACCTCACAAAAGGGTATTGGCAAATCCCCCTGGCCAAGTCGGCCAAAGAGAAAACCGCATTTGTAACCCCAGACGGGGCGTTCCAATACAAAAGAATGCCGTTCGGGTTACAGAATGCGCCGGCCACATTCCAGCGGAAAATGGACCAGATGCTGAGGCCCCATCGGAAGTATGCTGCGGCTTACCTGGATGACGTAATTGTCCATAGCACAGATTGGGCCTCACATCTGCCAAAAGTGCAAGCAGTCCTGGACTCTGTTCGGGAAGCGGGGTTTACGGCTAACCCCAAGAAGTGTACCATTGGGCAGGAGGAGGCCAAATATCTTGGGTACACCATTGGGAGGGGAGTAATAAAACCCCAACTCAACAAAGTCGAGGCCATCCAGAGTTGGCCACGTCCCAACAGCAAGAAGCAGGTACGAGCCTTTCTGGGAATCGCTGGGTATTATCGGCGATTCATTCCCCACTTTGCTTCTAAGGCTGTGCCCCTAACCAACCTGACGAAGGGGAAAGGGTCGGTCATGATTAAATGGACCCCCGAGGCTGAGGCAGCATTCCAATTCTTGAAACAAGCCTTATGTAGCCAGCCAGTGTTGTACTCACCCGACTTCTCTAAAGACTTTGTCGTACAAAGTGATGCGTCAGATGTGGGGTTAGGAGCAGTATTGTCCCAGGTCTGGAACGGGGAAGAGCACCCAGTCATTTACCTCAGCAGGAAGTTGAAGTCCCATGAGGTAAATTACGCCACCGTTGAAAAGGAGTGTTTAGCGGTGAAGTGGGCTCTAGATTCCCTTCGGTACTACCTGCTAGGTAGGCACTTTGACATGGTTACGGATCACGCTCCGTTAAAGTGGATGGCTCAAAACAAGGAAACAAATAGAAGAGTGAATAGGTGGTTCCTGGCCCTCCAGGAATTCAACTTCACAGTAAAGCATCGCCCTGGCGTTCAAATGGGGAATGTGGATGCTTTGTCTCGAGTACATGAATGCCTGATTGCTGGTGTTCCAACCCCGAGGTTAAAACAAGAGGGGGGGTATGTGACAGCAGGAAGGTAAAGTCACCTGGTTGCATCCAGGGGGGTAGATATATTTTGCCCAGATTCAGGCTTTACGCCGACTTATACAACTAGGTGGAGAGTTGTATAAGCCCAGCTGAGGCTAGTAGGCTCATGGATGACTCATACCTCTAGGGAGAGTGCTGGGCGTCGTGCAGACAGGGAGTTGATGAGACCAGCTGAAGCTTGTCAGCTCATTTAGGCCTCTATAAGAACTCCCAGCTTCATTAGATGTTAGCTCATGCCTGGACCCAGACCTGTGTGGACTGTCTAGGGAGAGTGAACCCCTGTGCGGTGAGACAAAGCCTGTGTGGCTATTTGCTTGGACATTTAAAACCAGGGACTTAGGGACTAGGACAGCACTAGGCTGATCCCAGTTGTTAGTTAGGAAACCTGTATGTTTAGTCAGAGGTCAAGTTGACCAGGATTTATTTTGTTTATGTTTCTTTTGCTTTGCTGTGTTTTGTCACTGTAAATAGAAAATAAACCGCACCTTTTTGATTTTGAAAACCACAACCTCCGTTTGCTGGGCCTGTTTTGTGTGGGGAGCCCATCTCGGGGGTCACACACACCCGCTGCCGAGCTAACCCCCTCACAATATATATATATATATATATATACAGTATATATATACTAGACTGTGTGATTGTGTGTGTGTATATATATGTGTAACGGACCCCCAAAATTGGGGGTCGCTATGCTTAAATTTACGGGTCAGCCTGAGCAATTTGTTAGGCTCAGGCTGCTGGATTTCTTTCGTTAGGCCTCTGCTCTGTTGTGGTGTTGCCTGGCAGTACAGTTCCCTGTGGCCTGTGGGTGGCGCTGTCGCTCAGGTCTCGGGTTGAACCACAGGTAGCGTTGCAGCGCTATTGGGTGTCCTCTCTCGGCGGCCGTGCAGTGCTGTGCATGCCAGGAGAGGGTACATAAGGGGCAGACGCCATTATTCAGGGAGCAGTTCGCCCCCTGTGGCCACTAACTAAATAACCTGCCTGCCTAATCTAGCTCAAGCTATCTCTCTGTCCACGCCAACAACACTACACACGGCCGCTATGTAAGCAGCCTTATATAGTGTGGGCCGTGGACTTAGTCCCCCTGAACCTTTAAGGTTCTGGTAAGTGTGGGCAAAGTGTAGTAACTCGGTCTGTGTGCAGTGTTCTTGTTTCCTGCAAAAGTGCCCTCTCACCAATCCTGTGGTCAAGGCCCAAACAAACATCCTGGAACAGGCAGGCTCTTTTGGTAACCTGACTGGTCACCTCACACTGGAACATCTCCAGCCGCAGATGCAGGTGCACCTGGATATGCACCTGGGATTCCCCTCTCAGGCTGGATGTCCCCGACCGACCGTGGATAGCTGAATAGAAGTGGTGAACTGACCTGGGAGGCAACACCTTTACCCTGTGTCCTGTCTCTTCTCCTGCCTCATGGTGACTGACTCCCCTCAGGCAAACACGATGGTGCCCTGGTTCCCCTAGAGCATGCTGGGTTGTGTAGTTCTGTCCCTCATGGACTGCTATGGGGCCATTTGCACAAGGGACTAGATGTCCCACAATTCCTTTCTGCAATCCTGCATGGTAATGATTGGCTCCCTCCTCCTGCCAGTGAGGATGCTGAGGAGGAAGCAGACAAATAGACGCCTGTGTGTGTGCAAGCACCGCTCACATTACTAATCAGTCAGTGAGGAGGAGAGGGAGGGGGAGAAATCCCCAGCAGGAGCTGACAGGCACGCTCTCCCTTTAAGAGCCTCAGTCAGCTTGGCATGACCATGGGAGATGCCAATTTTCTGTCAGCTTGGCAAGGCCACGCAAGATCCAGGGCACCCGCTAGATAGATAGATATGACATGTAATGCTACCCCCATAGGAGTGGCTGATTAGGATAGGTACTCTGTTCTTTGCCTCAAACTTTTCCAAAAACCTCAGCCCCTCTAGGTTGAGTGTACAAACATACAATATCACAGGAAATCAATGACACTAATATTCCAATAAGTAGTAGCACTATATCAAAGAAAATAGGCACCAAACCAGGCAGTATAGGCAAACTTAATATATGGTCACCCAGTGTAGTTGGTATTTAAGCAAGCATAAAATGGATTAACATACAAAGTGATTAACAGTAATGACTAGACATAAGATGACTTTTGGTGTCCAGATCAGCATAAACAGTAGCAAGGCAACCTCAGTATAGATTGGGTACAGTTGATGTCCTGCTCTCAGTGGCTCAGTCCCTGATAGCAGTACCAGCAATGGGTGAACAGCCCTCTAACCAGTCCCCGGGATGCGGCAGTCACCCCTCCTATAGAAGGGGGGGCCCCTCAGTCTCTCCCCGAATGCTTCTGGTGATCAGTGGTAGGAAGCAAATGGTGGTTGGATGCTCTAGTCTCCCTGCAGCAGTGGTGCAGGTGCTGTGATGTGGGCATTGCTGCACTTATTCCGGGTGTTCTCACTCTCAGTCTGAGGCTCGTATCTCCACTGGTATGGTCTCTCGATAGCAGGCAAATATTCAGACAGAGGTGTTCTCTCCCTAACCCCCTCAGCGCCAAGAGGAAGAATTTTTCCGGGCAGTTTAATAAAACCATCTCTCACTCCTACTGCACAATGCCTATTGGGATCTGTAATGTAAGGAGTGGCCCCATTATATGGCTGCCATCTCAAGCTACAGCTCCCAGGATTCTAAGCATAGAATTGTATGGGCTTGCTTGGCTTTAGCAATCCCCCTGCTGTCCAGAGGAGAATGGCGCAGCATAGCATCAGAATCTCAGTAGAGGGAGAGAAGAATAAAGGGCAATATATCTCCTTCTTCATACTCCTGTAGCCCAGCATCTGGCTACAGATACATAGATATTCACATAGTTAATTTGTCTTTGTGACTAATGCTGTAAAAAACCCAGGATGCCATGTTTGTATTTATATAAAGTAGCAATATTTTAGAAAGCTACTGTATGTAATATGCAATGAGTAATCTGATTCTGATCTTTCACATAATGTTAAAGTAATTATATTGCAATCAAAGCACTTTGTTGGCTCTTTTCTAAATAACAAATGCGAGTCATGCAACTGGGATTAAAGAAGTATTGACTGAGGTTTATGCTGACGACTGATTAATCTACTTTTAATGTGTTAGTGGTCACGCCAAATTAAATATAAACCTTTCATGTGCTTTTGGAAAACCAGCAAGGTTTGTGAAAAAAGCTTGTTTTTATTTTGGTCTTTATAGTTTCTTAATGGAACTGAAATAAATATCTTTGAAGGTTCATATTTCTGTCTGTGAAGAACAGAGTTAAAGTGTAAATTCAAATTTATTTTTGGTAGAAGATGAAACAAATAGAACCCCTGCCAGGTTATTAGTGCAAGTAAAGGTACTAATGCGCTAACAAAAGGTGCTTGAGCAAAAAAGGTGCAATAAGATCTAAAAATAAGAATATATATATATAAGGGGCGTAAACAGCAGCTAACTTCTGTAGTGTGTCCAACACCCAAAGAAAGTATTTAAATAGTGTGAAGTAGCGCTAATTACTTTAAAACACAATAATATGTGAATATATGCAATCTAAATAAAATAATATAACAAAGTGCATCACAAACAATTAATGAGATATACTAAGATGCATCATGATGATATCAAAAAAAGTCCATATACTTGATACTAATAAAGCTAAAACAAGTCCATATAAAGTTGCTGCAATAGAGTACATCCAGAGAAATCCAATTATCCAAGGAGCAACTTAATCCTTGTCCCAGCAGGGTGGTAACATGTATGACCAAGATGACCAAATGGATAAAGAAACAGGAATGATAATCCAAATCTATGAGATATACAGATGAAAACGGCAGATTCCCCGTCTCCTCCCCCTGTAGTAGTGGCCCCTTACCTCATAGGAAGACCCCACTGGGTCTAATGGAGCATGGAACGATATCCGTCAGGCCAACTGAGGAGAAAGGAGCCCTTGCTGTTGGCCTGACGGACATCGTTCCATGCTCCATTAGACCCAGTGGGGTCTTCCTATGAGGTAAGGGGCCACTACTACAGGGGGAGGATACAAGGAATCTGCCGTTTTCATCTGTATATCTCATAGATTTGGATTATCATTCCTGTACCTTTATCCATTTGGCACTTTGTTATATTATTTTATTTAGATTACATATATTCACATATTATTGTGTTTTAAAGTAATTAGCGCTACTTCAGACTATTTAAATACCTGCCAGGTTATTATTGACATATGTGTGATCATTGAGAATAATTTCCTTACTTCTTATCCAGCAGAATACAACAGAAAGAGGAGGAAATTTCCCCATAATGAGAAATTTACTTTATAGGTGCAATTTTAAAATTTGGGATTTCCCCTCATTTGTACTAGTAACAAGTTCCAGGGGTGGAGAGAGTGAATTCTCCCAGAGGGGCCAAAGACAGCAAAAAAGCAAAACCAAAAAAAACCCCTAATGCCTGTTTCACATGGGCTTCAGCTTGCATTCGAGCAGTATGAACAGCAAGCTTTGATAAAGCATTTGCAGAGCTTTCAGAAAGGTTTGTTGAAGCTTTTTAAAGTATCATTCGACTCTAGTTTGTAAATGTTGAGCACAGATCCTAATGGGAGTTTTGATTGCCACTTTAAACAAGCTACTAGCAGGCTTCAGAACTTCTTAAACCTTGTTGAAAGCCTGCTGAAGCCTGCCAGCAGCTTGCTTAAAGTGGCAATCAACACTCCCATTAGGATCTGTGCTCAACATTTACAATCTACAGTCTGAATCTACAATCTGAATGGTACTTTAAAAGCGTCAACAAAGCTTGCTGAAATCTCTGAAAATGCTTTGTCAAAGCTTGCTGTTCACACTGCTCCTATAAAAGCTGAAGCCTGTGTGAAAAAGACCTAAATGAGGTTGTAAATCTTGTTCCCTCTATCCAAAACATCTGTGCTGCTGTTTATTCGCTGTCAGGCTAATCCAATTGTTTCAATACTATTTAAGTCAAACCACATCAGAAGTTCTGAGTTCACCCACTCCTTGCTTTTTTCTGGGTCAATGAAGCTGTTTGACAGTAGAATTTCAGATGAGACAACAAGACTTATTTATAATAGTAGTTGAGAATATTCACACAATAAATAATGTGAATATTCATTTCAATTATCCAATCATGTGAAACATAAATTCTTGTTACATACTAAATCTGCACAAGAATGATAGAAAAGGGGAGACGGTTTCAATTCCCCCTTTTCTCGTGGGAAAGCGGCAGGACAGGCAGTTTCAAGTCTCCCCTTGAGGAGCCTGCTAAGGCTCTCAGGGAACACCTGGAGCTCACATGGCCTAGGGAAGGTTTACACATGACTTTCCCGGGCTTTTAGGGGTACTGGAAGCTTTGTCCAGTTCTAGTTAGCAAGATCCAGTACTAGTTAGGGCTATAAAAAAGGGGTTCCGTTCCGTTGAATCAGTCACCTCAGAAGACAGGATCTGTGGTGTTCTAGGAGTTATCTCCATTGAGCAAACAGGGTCTTCTGAGGCCAGAAGATGAGTCTGCTAAGGCGGCTGATTGAACAGGCGCGCGAATACGGTGGGGAAGAATGGATCCGGCAATGCCTAGACCTACCGCAGGCTCCGTGTCAAGAAGCTCCGGTGGGAGCTACATCGGCTGCGGTGGAATCCTGCATTCCGGCGGCTGTAGGAGGATCGTTGGCAGGTAAATTCCCCATCGGTGAGCCCATGTTATGCCCGGAAGAAGAGGAAGCCGTTCCGGTTCCGTGTCGCAGGAGAAGTGGCAGCGTCACCTTCACAGGAAGAAGTGTGGGTCAGAAGAGAAGGTGCGCCACTCCCAGAAGACACTCCCCTTCTCCACCGAGATCGACGGCGAACAGAAGAGCTGGGCGGTCCTCTCAGGGCATCAGCGGCGAGTCAAGAGGAGTGGCCAGAGGTGTGGCTAGAGCGCTGAATGGATCCAAGGTGAGAGAAATCCCAGCCGAGGGTTCGGCTGGAGGTGTGGCCAGAAGCGGAGGTGGAGCGAGAGGCAGAGCAAGAGGCGGCGCTTCAGTGCCAAGTTCTTTGTGTCAGCAGCAGGATTCATCACCATGGCAATGCATGACGGAGCATGATGCTAGTAGGAGGTCTGCTGCTGAATCGGCTGATGGATCGGCTCCATTGGCTCAGGCAAGGCAGCAGGCACAGCACCAAGGGAATGGTGAGTCTGTTAATATGCCTACGTTAGCTAGCATAGCTGACTTATTGTCCAGATTAGCTAGAGATATTCAGATAGTTAATAGCTCAGCTCAGGTTCAGGCTCAAGATGCAGTTATGGAGATCTGGCGCCATCTAGTGGACATTTAGCTAATGATGTTCAAAGTTTACAGCATAATTCTGATTTAAATATTTGTTCTTCTTATGATTCTGCTAGATTGCAGAATTTACCAGAAACTTTCTTAAAAGATCCTATTTCTTGTGAGGTCTCTCCATTAGGTTACCATTTATCTTCATCAGTAAAGGAAAAAAATTGGCGTGGAGAGTTTTTGGATATTTTATCTTTGCTTCCATCCTCTAAGGACTTTATTAGTAAGGAAAACAAGATGAAGAGGATAGAAGAAGGCCTGTTACCAGGTAGTTTAACAACTGGTTACAGGCTTTCTGCATCTTTTCTGGTATCTTATGCGAGAAATTTCCCGAAAAGAGCGCAGGTCTTTTTTAACACTTACATATTATTTTAGAGGCTTTTAAAAATGTTGGTGGCACTGCATGGTATAATTATGATGAAGCATTTCGCCAGAAATTGTCTGTACATCCTTCATTAAAATGGGGGGTTAAGGATGTGGGCCTTTGGCTAAATCTTTTTCTCCCTCAAAGATCAAATTATACCAGGCAGAGCCAGAATTGTCAGCAGGTCACTAATTCCGTATACAAGAAAGGAATTTGTTTCAACTTCAATGATGGTCAGTGCAAATGGCCTAATTCATGCAGATATCGCCATGAATGTGCCTTTTGTTCAGGACTCATTCAGTCTCAAAATGCATCAAAATTTCTTCATTCAACCAACAGTCAGGGACTGTTACAAAAGGCTTACACACGGGTGAAATGGCAAGATATGCTCCCTTGGCTCAAAATGTTTCCAGACAAGCCTAGGGCCCAGTTGCTTCTTGAAGGTTTTAGGGATGGTTTCTTATTGCCTTCTTTTTCTGGTACAGGCTGTTTTTTGGTAAAAAATTTGGAATCCGTTTATCAATATTCAGATATTGTTTCTGAAAATTACCAAAGAAATTTCTGAAGATAGAGTGGCGGGTCCTTTCAGTTCCCCTCCTTTTAGTAATTTCAGAATTTCCCCTTTAGTAGTTGTTCCAAAAAAAGAAAAGGATTCTTTTAGGTTAATTCATCATTCATCATTTGTCATTTCCCAAAGGTCAGTCACTAAACGACCAAATTGATGTTAGCCTTTCTTCAGTTTCATATGCTTCCTTTGAGGATGCATTAAAAAAGCTTAGACTTTTAGGAAAAGGGGCCCTTATGGCTAAAGCTGATATAAAATCTGCTTTTTGCCTCCTTCCTATTAATCCGGTTTGTTTCAATTCCTTGGGTTTTTTCTTTAATGGTAATTTTTATTTTGATAAATGTTTACCCATGGGTTGTTCTTTGTCCTGTTTTTATTTTGAGTCATTTTCCTCTTTTTCAGAATGGGTGGTTAGTATTGAATCGGGTTCAGAATTTTTACTTCATTATTTAGACGATTTTTTATTTTTGGGCCCATCGGATTAGTTTGAATGCTCGGGCTTATTAGACCCCTTTTTTTAAATTTGTAGCCAGTTTAGTATTCCTCTGGCTCTTGAAAAAGACGGCTTTGCCCTCGACTGGATTTCTTGGGTATTACTATTGATTCAGACTTAATGGAGTTTCGTTTACCCAAGGAGAAAATAAACAAACTTAGATTTTTAATATTAAATATAATAAGAAAGAAGAAAGTATGCTTAAAAGATATGCAGTCTATGCTTGGTTTATTAGCCTTTGCTTCTAGGGTCATGCCAGTTGGGAAGGTGTTCTCTCAGAGATTATACCTTGCCATATCTGGTTTAAAATCTCCTTTTTCACATATTAGGGTTACTCATGACTTAAGAGAAGATCTTTTAGTATGGTTACAATTCCTTACATATTTTAACGGTAAGACGGTTTGGCCAAAAAAGTTATTTTTAGATAAATAATTTTTTCTGTTCACTTTTGCAGCTGGGTCTTGTAGTTTTGCCGCAATTTGGCAATCACATTGGTGTGCAGACCATTGGAATCCCAGTTGGCATACAAAAGGTTTTTTGAAAAATAATGTTCTTTTAGAGTTGTTCCCAATAATTTTTGCTTTGGAAATTTGGGGTCCTTTTTTTAAGGATAGGAGGATTCTAGTCAGGACTGATAATAAGGGAGTCATGTTTGCTATTAATTGTTTAACATCTAAATCTCTGCCAGTCATTGTCTTATTGCGTCATATGATCTTCAAATGTTTAAGTTTTAATATTTGGTTAAAGGTGATTCATGTGGCTGGCAAGCACAACGATATGGCGGACTCTCTGTCACGCCTACAGATGGATCGATTTTTTCGGCTATGTCCAGATGCGGATCCAGTAGGACTGCGGTGTCCTCCCATTTTATGGGATCTGATATGAGGCCCATATCTGAATGTATTAAGAACTCTGTTGCTCCTTCGACCTGGGCTGGATAATGTGGCTTTCATTTTTGAATGCAATCCGAGAACCTGCTGGTTCTTTTTCTGAGAAATTGGTTTTGCTCTTTTTAAAATCCTTATTTGATAAACATTATTCCTGGTCGTATGTTCAAAAGACCTTAGCAGGTGTTTAATTTTTTCTTAAGCTTAACAACCCACCGTCTTGTTTACATTTCTTTTCAGTTCAACAGGCTTTAAAGGGTTATAAGAAAAATTTTTTTTACCTATTACCCCAGTTATTTTAGAGAAGCTTTGTTCAGTCACTACGCAAGTTTGTTTTTTTGTTTTTGAAGCTATCCTTTTTCGCGCAGTTTTTTCCTTAACAGTTTTTGCTGCTCTTAGGGTTTCAGAACTGAATTTTATTCAGGCTTCTGATGTTATTATTTCAGATAAAATTATTAGAATTTTTCTACGTCGGTCAAAAACGGATCAGCTGGGTATGGGTAATTGGGTGAATTTATTTGCTTGTAGTGACTCTCCTATTTGCCCCGTAAATTTATTGACCCAGTATTCTCATATTAGACCTTTAACATTTAATAAATTTTTTATACATGAGTCTGGTTCTCCTTTAACCAAATATCAATTTATTTGTGTCTTTAAAAGATGCTTACGTAGATTAAATTTACAGGAATCTCATCTTACCTCACATTCATTCAGAATTGGGGCAGCTACTGAAGCAGCCAGGTTAGGTCTAGACTCTGATTTGATAAAGAAAGTGGATAGGTGGAAGTCTAATAGTTACCTCTTATATATTCGCCCTAACCAATCTTTTTAATTCATTTTAGGTGTTTGCAGAACAATATGGATTGTTGGCCGTTCTTTCATTTTTTAAGCACATTGGAGAGCTACTGAAAGAATATATTCTTGTAATGTAGGTTTGGATCCCACACGTTTTAGAATTTTTTGGTTTGGTAGAAGGGGTATGGTTTGGGCTAGCTTAATGTCTTAAATAGGGAGGCTTCTTCAAAGGTTTCCTCCACCTCATGTGTTGATCATTCATCTAGGGGGAAATGACATAGGGAAACAAAAAAATTTAGATATCATCTTTAAAATTAGGGATAAACTGTTTCGGATTCAATTATCATTTCCGCACACGGCTATAATTTTTTCTGAAGTGGTGCAAAGGCTGAGATGGCTTTCTCTGCCTGATGCGCACCCTTTTGAAAAAATTAGGCATTGAGTAAATAGGGCGGTTGCCAAGTTACTGTCAGTATTAGGTATACTTTCTTTCAGGCATACGGAATTAGAAGGTTATGTAAAAGGTTTATATAGAGAGGATGGGGTTCATTTGTCTGAGATAGGTTTGGACATTTTTAATGCAAATTTAGGCACTTGTGTGCAAATGGCCGCGCTTCGGGGTGGTTAGTGACAGGTGGTCTTTTTGGTAGACACCTGTCTTTTGGATAGTTTGGAAGTCTGAAGATATTATATGCAGCCTGAGCCGTAGTGGCTAGGTTGTTCAAAGTTTATTAAAATTGTTTTGTTATTTAATAAGAAACTTTGTCTTAAAACCAATAATAAAGCAGCCACGGACATATTTTTTCCAAACAATTGTCTGAATGTTTATTTTAGTTGAAATTCATTATTAAGGGTTCCTGCCTGCTGCCCCATGATAGAAAAGAGGGAGATGGTTTCAATTCCCCCTTTTCTCATGGGAAAGCGGCAGGACAGGCAGTTTCAAGTCTCCCCTTGAGGAGCCTGCTAAGGCTCTCAGGGAACACCTGGAGCTCACATGGCCTAGGAGAGGATTAAACGTGACTTTCCCAGGCTTTTAGGGGAACACCTGGTGCTCACATGGCCTGGGGAAGGTTTACACATGACTTTCCCGGGCTTTTAGGGGTACTGGAAGCTTTGTCCAGTTCTAGCTAGCCAGATCCAGTACTAGTTAGGGCTATAAAAATGGGGTTCCGTTCCGTTGAATCAGTCGCCTCAGAAGACAGGAACTGTGGTGCCCCCCCCTTTTTTGTTTTTTGTCGCGGCTGTAAATTATGTGGTAGTGTCACCTTTGTTATATATATTTCAAAGGGGGACAAATCTGTTATGAAATGATTTATTCTATATAAAAAAATATCAGCCCCATGTGTCCATGTGTTAATTTTATTCATGTAGACAGGTACAAGGGAAATTCCAACTTTTTTAATTCTTTTATATGATTGGATAGATGAACTGATGACACAATTCTATTGTGTTACTGGATTGTTTATCTCGCTGAAAAAAATACCTAAACAGAGAGTAGGTGAGGTAAAAGTGTGCTTCCCAGACATATGCAAATTAAGACTATAATGATCCAATGTGGTATATATCTTAAATGTTCCCCTTATGTGCTAGACACTTACCTTTAGTTGGTCAGATCTTTTTATAAATTCAACTCATGCAAAAGCAATCTTTTTGGTTTTGGATAGCCTGATTTAGAAAAGTGTTTATATGTCCCTATTGACAACACTTGTCCCAGAGACATAAGAGGACATGAGAGGAAATCTAACCAAACAGATGGGAAATGCCATCTTTGACATTTGTCTCTAGAATAAGGGTCCCCATTAAGGGATTTCTCCTTGCATATCGCCCAAATAAAAATATAATAGCGGTTATAACCCTTTCCCAATCTACCCAAAACTGGGAAATATTTGTGATGTTAGACCCAACACTGGACCTGATTTATTTAGAGTGAAATAAAGTGAAAAGCAGTGAAATTAACTTCAATCAGTGAAACATTCAATCATGGACAAGAAAGTTATACTTTTAAATCCCCTTCAAAGAACTGGATCCATATTGTTTCATTTCACTGCGCTAACCTCTATTCTTTTTCAGTAAACCAGGCTCACTGTTGTATGCCTACAGAGTCCAGTACTCTGCAATTACTGGGCAATGTTTGCTCATATCACAATAGATCAGCAATTCTTAACCAGGGTTCTGTGGCACCCTAGGGGTTGCTAGGGGTTCTTTAAGCTGTGTGTAATTGACCTGCCATCAGATGGTTCCTTCATAGTTCCAGGTTGATCCTACTAGCAGATCCAGTAGTATGACACCAATTATCTTTTTAGCTGGCTGTAAGGTGGAGATTCTAATCACCACTGTAAGGGCGGCATTCTTCCAACTGACCACTAACCTAAGGGGCAATTTCATATTGACCCCCATTGACTAATCTTGCCAGGGGTTCCTAGGGAAACCTGAAAATTAGGGTTAAAAAGGTTGAGAAAGGCTGCATTAGATATTGCTAGCATAAATTCCATATCTGGGTATACTGCCATTGATAATGAAATATTGGAAAACCTTAAACTGATTGAGAGATGCTTTGCTTTTGTATTCAGAACGTTTAAAATAAGTATAGGCTTAACCTTATTTATGCAAATCCATCCACTCAACCTCATGTACTGTATTTAATTACTTATTTTGCTGAATATGTTACAGAAAATGTAATTCTGCAGAAAAGTGATCCTCGGGTTGCCTAATTATATGTATTGCAATCTGAAAATTCAGGCCAATTACAATCATTAGTATAAAAGCTCTTCTTAACTTCTGTACTGTACAAATTGCTTTGTGATTTGCTATGGACTAGGTAAAATCAAAGGAGTCTGATGTTAACCAGAATATTTGCATGTGAAGTACTGCTAAAAGCAAAACCACAAGCATGGTTTTTTGCAAGAAGCATACATTATGAACAAAAGCATTCAAGGAAAATTGCTATTATTAATGTTATAATTATTAAAAAAAAATATATATATATATATATATATATATATATATATATATATATAACTCAGTAAATGCAGACTATATTTAATTGCATGTGATATAATTAAGTTCATTAAAGCATTCATTGATTCCAGCTTAGCATCCAGCATCCAGTACTTTTTTTTTTTTACTCTCAGACTAGCTCTGAAGCCTTTGTCTTTTGTTCCAGTTCTACTTCCTGACAGCTCTTCGTGAAAGATTAAAACACCTAAGGTGCTGTATACCAATATGTGCTATTGAGTGCTTGGCAAGCACTCAGCAAAAGTTAATATGAAATAGAAAATACTTCACAGAGTTAAAGCCCTGAGACAAGCATGAAATATTCATGCACATGTATCTTTATCACACAGACTTGGAATGATTTTCTTTGTTTCATTCAGTAATATTCAGCAAAAATACAGTATGCACAGAATACATTTCTATAGGAAATAAAAGCATGAGACAAACAAGTGATCTGTATAACATTATATATATGAGAGAACTTAAAAAATTCCACTCTTTTACTTCAGCTTTGTAATCTAGGGAAACAAAAACATCACATTATTATTTATTACTTATTTAAATAAAAGTATTCACAATGTGAAGTTATGTTTATTTTGAATATTATTTTTTTTGTTCAGTAGATTTTTACAGTAAGAGCCGGTTCACACAGGGGTAACACGACTCTTTGGAGGCGACCTGGAAGCGACCTGAGCCTGCACCACAGCGCGACATGGGGCGACTTACAAGTCGCCTCCAGGACAGGAGGCATTCCAGTGGCCAATCAACCTTAAATCAGCTCTGTGGAAGGGAGGGGAGGGAGGGAGGGGTTTGCCCTAAAAACAACACTTCCTGAAAAGTCGCTGCAGTAAAGACACTGATCCAACTTCTGAGGCAACTTCCATTGAAATCAATGGGTACAAGTCGCCTAGAAGTCAGATTGAAGTCGTACAGGAACCTTTTTTAAAGTCGGAGCGACTGCAGTCTTGTACATTAAGACGGCTCCATTCACTTCAATTAGTTTTAAAAACAGCGCGACTTGGGGCGACTTGGGGCGACTTCAAGTTGCCTCCCGAGTCACCCCTGTGTGAACCGGCTCTTAGAAGTAGTGGATGGAAATGATACAAAAGAAGAATGTACAGATGAAGCTGATAACCGTAAAGTAGACAATATAATTAGGAAGCACTATTTCAACATAAATTAGAACATAATGTAAATAAAAAATCTCAGAGAGTATTCTGTAAGGCTGTGCAGGTCCAAGTGTTTCGCTAGTATTGTATGGTAGGGATGGCAACATATCAACGTATCCCGTGACCACGTTCCTCTAGTGACAAAACGATGGGAGGAATGACGTTCTGACGTCACCACGTGTGCGCCAGACCAGGAAGTAGATGGGCTGCTATCGTGAGCCGGCCAGCTCGATTGTTTCTACATGCTGGTTTTAACTTCATAACTGTAAAGCCCTGTACACACGATCGGATTTCCTATGGATTTAAATCCGATGGATATTTCCATTGGAATTTCGATGACTTCCATCAGTCTTGCCTACACACCATCAGTCAAAAATCCGACCATCCCAAACGCTGTGACGTAAAACACTCAGACGAGCAGAGAAAAATTAAGTTCAATGCTTCTGAGCATGCGTCGACTTGATTCTGAGCATGCGTGGGTTTTTTCTCCGATGGAGTTCCACACAGACGATCGGAATTTGCTATCGTTTTTTTTCCCATCGGATAAATTTAAAACATGTTCTATTTTTTCTCACAGATGGAAAAAAGACCGATGGGGCCCATACACGATCGGTTTGTCCGATGAAAAAAGTCCATCGGACTGTTTTCATCGGTAAAACCGATCGTGTGTACAGGGCATAAGTGTCCATTCGTCATGTGTACTTATTAAATTTGGTGAATAAAAATAGTGTGGCGCTCAAAACAATAAAAATAAGTAAATGGCTACTTAAAGCAATGAAAACAACAGTGCTCTAATAACACAATTATACATGTGAGTCCGCTACAAGGGTATTCAGATGAATTGTCCTCTTTGCGAACTGTGTGATATACCGTGAAGGTACAACGTGAAAATGGAATAAAGTCCCAAATAACAAAAATATATGTGATCATGGATGTCCTTCAATGGATGACCTTCCCACAATGCAGACTGACAAAGGGACTTCAATGTAGAAGATGAATCAAGCAAGGAGAAGACACTAGTTGTTATAGATGGGTACTCTTACCGCTGATGGTGGACCCACCTACCATACGGCAGTGGGTCTTGCAGGCTTAATGGTCACCAAGACCAAACGGGATGTAACTGGATGTCCTGGGTCCTCACTTGAACTCCAACCGGATGATGAAAAGGTAACTCAAACGATGGATGGTTCTCACATGGGCCAGGTTCCACAGCAATCCGCGAAAAATATAAAGATGGAAGAAAACCAAAAAGACTCAGTCAGATAAGCGCGGGACATGCACAGAACTGGACCAGTTCTGTGCATGTCCCGCGCTTATCTGACTGAGTCTTTTTGGTTTTCTTCCATCTTTATATTTTTCGCGGATTGCTGTGGAACCTGGCCCATGTGAGAACCATCCATCGTTTGAGTTACCTTTTCATCATCCGGTTGGAGTTCAAGTGAGGACCCAGGACATCCAGTTACATCCCGTTTGGTCTTGGTGACCATTAAGCCTGCAAGACCCACTGCCGTACGGTAGGTGGGTCCACCATCAGCGGTAAGAGTACCCATCTATAACAACTAGTGTCTTCTCCTTGCTTGATTCATCTTCTACATTGAAGTCCCTTTGTCAGTCTGCATTGTGGGAAGGTCATCCATTGAAGGACATCCATGATCACATATATTTTTGTTATTTGGGACTTTATTCCATTTTCACGTTGTACCTTCACGGTATATCACACAGTTCGCAAAGAGGACAATTCATCTGAATACCCTTGTAGCGGACTCACATGTATAATTGTGTTATTAGAGCACTGTTGTTTTCATTGCTTTAAGTAGCCATTTACTTATTTTTATTGTTTTGAGCGCCACACTATTTTTATTCACCATTCCTGTACACTTTGTTTGTTTGAGTGTTGGCAGCTTGCATGCACATTGTTTTTGGTTTAGCGCAGTATTTTCCCCCTTTTTTCCCAGTACTTATTAAATTTAAAAGGTTTTACACTATACCAGCCTTTTCTGATTCTATGTGGGGATACCTTAAATCGGTTGTGTTTTTATGAGAACCAATATCACTGAAGCTGAGGCATTAACTGCATGGCACAGAGACCCCAGGCTGGGTTATAAGCCATATGCGCCCATTGATCTCCTGTAATTAAGAGATCACATCCATTCAGTAAGCGGCAGTGTGTACTCAGGTGGAGGCACTTTTCTATCATCACTTTTCTTCGAGGGCTGTGGATTATTTGTCACCGTGGATACTTCAATGCTAATATTTTCATGGACTTTTTTTCTTCATTTTTGCTTGCAACCTTTAATCATCGATATTGACTGTTATTGTGATCACTTTATTATCTATACCTGACTGAAGAAAATCAAGAACATATGTACAGAAGAACAGAAGAAGAAATAAAAAGAAAAGAGAAGAGAAGGAGGGGAAAGATAAGAATGTTGGGAAAGGGACTGAGTCTGGGTGGAGATGATCTAAAAACTAGCCTCCTGACAGGCAGTAGGTAATGTAGTAAAAAATTGAGTTAGACTGAGCTGAGGTGATAATACTTAATTAATCCTGTCTAGCTGCTGTCTAATTGAGAATTCTCAACATCAAATAAATAAATAAAGAGAGACAGCACTTAACCGAGTGTGTGTAAAGGTGATCTATACTAGAAAAGTGAATATATATTATATAGAATATGTAGTGATCCAAATACTATAATCTCTATCAAAACTAGTGACTATAATACTATAATCTCTATCAGATTAGGTGATAATAATATGAGCTAAATAATTAATCTAAATGAATATAATGTGATATATGACCACACCAATATGTAATGAAGAAGTGGGTAACTAAACCCACAAAAAACATCTACTTCAATTTATATGTGTCTATATGTAGCCAAAGAACATAAAAAAAGAAACAAAAGTTCATGAAAGTCTCAAAATATTAGTGGCAAAAAAATGTAGCCAAAAAATTATATTATTAGTGTAGCACACGGACCCTTTTTCCTACCTTTGGCTCACTTGCAGGAAAAAGGCACACGTACTATATGCCCGTACCCTCCTGTTTGAAGAGGTTGAGCGGTGTCATGTATTTGGGTCCCACAGCTAGGTTCTCCATCAGTTGGTTCTCATCTCCTAGGATATAGGGACAAGTCTCTGTTTTCCCCCCAAGTAATTCCAATGTCCACACCACTCTAAACTCCAACGTTGAGTTTATTTTTCATTAATGTTCAGCAGATAGGAAAGGGTGGATAAGAGACAGGACAGCAAGGTTTTGGGAGGTAGGTCCAGGCACAAGTAAATGTTACAATCACCAATCAATCCCTGAGTGGGTTCAGCTCACCCGGATAGTCTCCTGTCAAAGTGGATCCTAGCAGCCGAAGTGATGCTCGGACGCTTAATTAGGTTATTTTCTTAGATACGATCGGGAGATCCCCTGCCACAGAATCTATCACGTTCCGAACTTCTCAGCTTTTGCAATACAAGGACAGGTGCCAGCAACAGCACATTACTAGGCCCTTGGTGGATAGATGAATCCCTCCAGAAAGTTACCAGGCCCCTTCTTTCACCGTGAACTCTCACTGTCCCTCAGAAAGGTCCTCCCCCGGCCTCCTCTTCTTAGAGCGGGCTCCCTTTGCAAGGGGCACCCTGGGATTCCTCTTCCCAGAAGTGGGCTCCAGCTAAAGGTGCTGGGCCCAGTGCTGAAGTTGCAGCCCCAGGGCTAAAGGTGCCTGGGACTGATGCGCACGCGGCCCCATGGCCTGGAGGGCCGGGCGCCGCGCACTTGGACTCGGACTCCCGACTCCTCACTTCTCCTCTTCCTCCTCTCCAGGCGGCGTCTGCCCCTTATGTATCCTCTCCCAACATGCACAGCAGGCCAACCACGCCCACCGTACCGCTGTCGAGAGAGAACACTCTAAGGCACAGCACTATTACTAGTGGTTCAACCCTGACCTGTCATGGCAGTGCCACCTACAGGCCACAGGGATCTGCACACCAGTATACCACCTGCAGAAACAAAGTAGCACAACCTATCAATGAGAATGGTCTGAGCCTAACCACTAACTCAGTCCACCCCCCTAAATTTGAGTATATAGCACCCCTAAAAGGGGATGGGCGGTACATTAGTAAACATATGTATCAAAAAAATAGTTCAAAAGAAACTATGTTCAATCCCACAAGTGTAAGTTGCAGATTCTTCGTATGATATATCCTCCACCGTTTATGATCTAAATCAAGTTAGTAGCTGGTAAAGCAAAAGGAAAGTGCTTTATCCTTAACAGGATGCAATACTCTGCAGATCTATAGTAGATCTGTTCTTCTTGAGTTTGTTCAGAACAGCAACAAAAAAGACACCATCCCCTGCTATTCCAATCATCCACAGTGGGTCCAGAGGGAGACCTTAAATCCCTGTGCGTGAAGAGACCGCCGTAATAGTGGTCACATAGTTGGGGTAAGGAGATTACTATACCATTCTCGGATGCCTTTCTGGTGGATGACACACTCTATAAGGACTGATTTTGCTTGAATTGCAACATCTTTACTCGTGATTCACTTATCAGCAATCTATTGTTGTGGGACTTTATTCACATAATCCTTCACAGCTCTTCATTTTTCATAATTGTCAATTCACCTTTATGGTTTTTATCATGTTTCACATGTTAGTTGCATTTAAGTTATATAGTTCATGACTCTATATTTCATGCATCTTGATTGTTAATCACCCTTATTATCATACTCACATTTATCATGTTTTTTCACTAAGGAATACACATGAATGATTATATCATTGTTTAAATTTATAGCGCTGTACCTTTTTATTATTATTACATCATATACATATGATGTGTATCTTAAGCGAGGCTGGGCTGGCTATTTGGATAACAATTCGTTTTTTTCAAACTTGCGTCATGTGACGGTGGGCTAAGGTGAGACTTGGTTCATGCCACGGATGTCATGTTGTCAAATTGATGCTCTCATTGGATGATGGTATTTCACGTGACAGCGGAACCAAAGCGAGGCTTGGTTGGCATCAAGGGCGCCATCTTGCCCTGACTCCATTGTAGTATGGCTTGTCATGTGTCAGCCGACCAAAGCGAGGCTTGGTTCGCGGCATGGGCGCCATCTTATTTTGACATTATGACTCTATGTCCTCCATGTGGAGGCTTGGAGCGCACGCTAGATGCCATGCTGGTTGCATTTCCAGTTTGGTGGGAGTGCGTTTCCCGTTGATGGGATGGGATAAGAGATTATGACTACTATATAATTGGGCAGTTTATGGGTGGTCAGGCTCTTAACCTATACATATTGTATTGATATATTTATTGTTTGCATATCTGCACATTTGCACTATCACTTAGCTCTGCGCTTTATCTCAGACTCCCTTACATTATTTATTTCAATTACATAGCAACCACATTTAAAAGTGTCTCCCGACACTGGTAAAACAGGCATAGATAATATATGTCTCTTCAGATGTTTAAAAAAAAAAAACTGTCCAATATTAGCGATGTACTAAGTGAGAAAAGCGACAGGTATATAATGGATGGAGCCAACCCATATTAAATATCTTCCCTCTGGGTGTCTGATCCCTAAATTTCATGTGCATTTCACAGAGTTTTGAAAGGCTATTGAGAATCCGCACTGTTTTGAAATAGCAGTAACCATGTAAAATGATGGGAAAATGCAACATGTGTCTCCTGGAGGTGTGCTATAACTGTGTACATAGACCTAAAAATCGAAATGCCTTGCCACATTTGTTAGATAAAAAAAAAAAACTACATTTACAGAAGTGATAACTATGGACATATTGTAGACTCAAAAGAGAGAGAAATGTAATAGAAATGTATACACCAGAGAGGGTTTGTGACTTGGCTGGAGCCCGAGCTGAGGCTGTCATACACCCATCTATAGGGTTTTACAGTGATGTGCAAATCATAGGACTTTTTTCTTCCTAGCAGACAACTGTTGATTTGTAGGTGCTACTAAGCTATCGATTTTCATGTGTTGAGAGGCAAAATCCTTCTGGTCCTTAAGGAATTGGTGATGGGTATGCATTGAATTCCAGCCAGAGAAGATGCGCCAACCAAAAGAAAGATAAGCATTTATACTGTACATCTAAGCACAATAACAATTTAATAGCAGGTGAACAAGGCATACTTGGATCTTCATCTATGCCTTTGGCATATAACAATAAACCGGGAGTGGGATGCGGTTGACAGGTCAAGCATGCATATGGATTAGAAGAATTGAATGGTTGTCGTGCCAGGAGAGAACAATCTGAGTTAGTGATAGATATTTCAATAAACACATATGGTTCAATGTAATGGAGTACCTCGCCCTGGTACATTCCAACTTGAGATACATATGAAGAGATAACAATACAATTGAACATAAAGAATATTGTGTAATACAGGAAAGCGAGAGAAGAAAAATGTATTTGAAACTAACATGCCTGTATGTACACTCCATGAACAAGAACACATGTTTTCCTTATGGAGACAGTAGATGAAGGTGAATGAGCACTGGGCTAGTTCATTTAGGTGGAGAACACATTTTTAAGAAAAAAGTTATAAATAATAGTGGAAATAAAAATGAGGGAAACCGATCAAAACACATCTATAAATGTCCACTGGCTGTAAACTGAATCTAGTTAAAATCTCATACTTTGCAGATTAATTAGCTCATCTCATTTTATGTCTGTCTTGTATGCCATAAATAATACATATATAAAGGGTAATTATGTGTCCTGCAATCTCATTACATTTAAAAAAACTGTATAATATCAACTTATGAAACTCAAACTTCATACATGATCATGATGGCTGTTGTTTGTATTAGTTAGAATTATTTTGAAATGGTAGTTTTATATTTTTCAGCAATGTCAAGCATACTGTGTTTGCTTAAATCCTTTTGAAAATTCATAGCATACTGTATTATAGGCTTGTGCAATTCGTTTCGTAACGAATTGAAATTCGTCCGAATTTAGCAACTTTCGGACATTCGGAAGCATTCGAATTTCCGAACAAAGCAATTACGAATAAGACCGAATCCGAAATAAATTATACCGCAAATAGCGAATGCCCGAATGTCTTCGGCATAATTCGTTATGAAAAAGTTACGAATGTACGAATCCATACGAAGCACAATAACACTCACTCTGCTCTGCTCTCTGCTTCTCCCACACCGTGCTGAACTCCCTCTCAAAATGGTGTACAGGGGCGGAGGTTATAGCCGCATGTAAAAAACGAAAGTAAAATACGAGATTTCGAATCCATTCGAAGCACAATAACACTCACTCTGCTCTGCTCTCTGCTTCTCCCTCACCGTGCTGAACCCTCTCAAAATGGTGTACAGGGGCGGAGCCTATAGCCGCATGTTAAAAACGAAAGTAAAATACGAGATTTCGAATCGTTACAAATAACCGCAATGTATTTAGAAAAGTACAAATCCATTCGAAGCACATTAGGCATAATAGGCAGCGTCGTTGTGAGAGAGACACGGAAAATTACGAATCAACGAACCCAAAAAAAGTTACGAAAGTAGGAGTTGTGTCCAGAATCAACGAAAAACAACGTACTCTACCGAAAGTACGAACCCAAAAAAAGTTACGAAAGTAGGAGTTGTGTCCAGAATCAACGAAAAACAACGTACTCTACCGAAAGTACGAATTATAAAGCAACAAAAAATTCAACGAAAAATGTCGCTTGCAAAAATACGAATGAGTCCGAACACGAAAAATCCCGTCTAGCAAAATTACGAATGATTACGAATCAACAGGACCGGAAAGAAACGAACCGAAACGGAACGAATTTTTCCGTTGTGCACAAGTCTACTGTATTACCATCAAAAAGCATTGTGATTATACTCCCCCAAAAAATGGAGTTACAAAAAATGTTAATTGTTGATAAGGGCTTAAGATGATTATAGCCATGTGAGTTCACTTGCAAATATATAGTTAATTACTATCCATGATCCTTTTTTTACACTAACAGCAATATTTTTAGGACAGGCTATCGGAGACTCCCCCCTCTTCTAAAATCCTAGCAGTACTAATATATAAAGGAGGATCTACGCAAAGGTCATGAGGCACTCTCAGACACTGTCTTCCAACTGCAAACCCACATTGAGGACTTAGATAACCGTAATAGGAGAAATAACATCAGAGTGAGGGGATCCCTGAAACAGTGGTGGATCTGCAAGCAGCAGTGAAGAACATATTCCACTCTCTGCTAACAATGGGGTAGTAATGAGGAGGAGATCCTTGTTTAAAAGTTTGTTACCATTTTATTAAGCAAATTTAAACATAGATATAATGAAAAACAAGAAAAGACACATTGGATAAAACCAAGGTGGTGGTATTACACATGTAACTATGTTTTGCAAAAACTATGTTTCCAGGTTTAATTATTTTTTTTTTTGCCATAGCCATTCCACCTTCTCCATGTTGACGACATTACATCCCATCCCATTGCAGGGTTCCCTTTTACCTTTGTCGTACCCCCATTTTTCTCCCCCCCCCGTCGCCTTCTCCTAACGGGGGACTGTTCTTTTTTCCTTTTTTCCTTGTTTTACTGTACATTATTCTCTTTGTTCATATATATATATATATAAAAAATCCTTTATTGATTTATTTGTATACATTGTACTGTAATCTTCTTAATATAGTCCATGTATTATACTTTTATTTTGGTTTTTATTTTTGTTCTTTAGATGTAGGCGAGTTCTTTAGCTTGACTACTCAGCTGAAGCGGATCATAAGTGGTCACCATGACCTGTTTCAATGTGACTGCTTCCCCCTTTTGTGTTCCTGTGACGTTATCATCGTTATTCCCTCCAGTTCACTGGTCCCCTGGGTGACTGTCTTCCCTTTGGCCACATGGGCACCCAAGGTGGAGGATTTCTATGCCTCCACCGACCTTGATGTCTCAATGGGCGGTACCATCGTTGTCTGTGCGGCCACATCCCCTTGGCTCGCTCCAAGACAACTCTCTTCGTCCTCCCCTGTCTTCTCTGACTGGCCCGGCGCTGCTGAATGTTGCGTGTGCGTGTGTGTGGGTACGTCCCACCACCAGTGTCATCTCGCAGCCCCTCCTCCACCGCGCCGAGTAGTCTGGGAATCGTAGTCCCTCTACGTTCAGAGGATCCCGAAGTACGCGCATTGGCATCCATCCGCCCCCGCCTCGCACCCGGTGACGTCAGACGCCGGGTCCGATGGAGGGCAGTATTTAACCGGCTCACTAGCGGCACAGTCGCATGGAGCCAGGGGGTCTGAGGTGCATATACTAGCTGTCAAGGTAATCCATGATCTTTCTGTCTATATATTTCTCTCCTTTCTATACTGATTTCATACTGATTCTATCTTTACTCATTTGAATCATCCATACAGATAAACAGTTTTTTCTATAAGCTGTTTGATATACCTACTAACATCGAGAAATTTCTCCAGAGTGCCTTTTATTATTTTTGGTTTATCCTTGTAATCATTAAATGATTAAATTGATTTTTATCCCCCCTTTTTTCTTGAGACATTTGTCCGCTTTTTTATTTTTTATTATTTGGCTACTTAGTCCCCAATGGATACATATTTCTCTTTGGAAGTTATAATAATTGCCATTTGGCAACAACATTTACTAAACATGCTTCAACTGAAAGTTCTCTCTTTAGACCCACTCTATTTTTGACCTTCTTTTTCAATTCATGTCATTTCATTTCACACCCATTCTCACCTTCTTTATTATTATTTTATTATTTTTTCTTTCATAATTACTTATTATATTTATTTTTCATTTTTATTTTTATTTTCATTTTCTTCATTTATTATTTATATTTTATATTTTATTTTTTTATTTTTTCACCAGATATAGCTGTAGACCTTCGGTCTCTTCTGACCTGTCCAGCTATCACAATAAAATCAGACTTCTCTTCCTCCAAATCATTTTCCTTGTGGTTTTAAGTAAGTGATATGCACATATATTTTATTTTTTTATATGTGTCTTATATCTATTTTGAACCTCTATCTGTTCATTGGTCATTTACATAATTATCAATTTTTTATTTAATTTTTTTTTTTTTTGCTCTCCTTTTTCTCCCCTTTCCCTCCTTTTTTCCTTCTTCTTTATGTCACCCAGTACTCCTTCATACTGCCCTCTGTGACCATTGGGGACAGTCCCCTTTTAGCTTCCCTTGGGCGGCCAGTGTCTGATCCTGGAACCCTATCGGTGGTTTCGCCTGCATGCTACACAAGACGGGGTAAGCATAGTCCTTGGGTTCTAAGGCAGAACTCTGACCTTCTCTCTAAAGCAATGATTATGTTTTTTCTTTCTATCTTTGTAATTGGTTTAAAATTGTTTCAAATATTGTTTATTTTTGGTTTATTTATCTCTGTTTTTTTCATTTATACAGTTATTTTTTCTACCATTGAGCATAAACGCACCGCCCCTGAAGAAGCTACATATAGCGAAACATGTCGGGCTGATGCATTAGTTCTCTGCTCTTTATCCTTTGGAAATAACCATGCTTTTGTGACCACTTTACATGTGTAATACCACCACCTTGATTTTATCCAATGTGTCTTTTCTCTGTTTTTCATTATATCTATGTTTAAATTTGCTTAATAAAAATGGTAACAAACTTTTAAACAAGGATCTCCTCCTCATTACTACCCCATTGTTAGCACCGTGTAAAAATCCCATTTTCCTTCCCCCCTGAAATTTTGAATATATCTATCTGTGATGTGGTGCCTATACCTTTGGGTGTTTTCCCTTTGACTGGACTAAAACACATAAAAATATTCCACTCTCTGCTCCCTGATCATGCTGGTGCTGCCTTTACCTGCAACAGAATCCACAGGGCCCTTCGGCCGAATCCTCCACCGGAGAAACCACCCAGAGACATAGTAATGTGTCTTAAATAGAGTTGAGCGGACACCTGGATGTTCGGGTTCGACGGGTTCGGCCGAACTTCGGAAAAAAGTTCGGGTTCGGGACCGAACTTTAACCCGAACCCGAACCCGAACCCGAACCCAAACACCATTGAAGTCAATGGGGACCCGGACTTCTAAGGACTAAAAAGGCTCTAAAAAAGTAATGGAAAGGGCTAGAGGGCTGCAAATGGCAGCAAAATGTTGTTAAGAGCATGGCAAGTGCTCTGCAAACAAATGTGGATAGGGAAATAACTTAAAATAACATAAAAAAATAAAAAAATAAAAAAATATGCTGAAGGCCCCCTTTTCAGCAGAAGAGGTACAGTAAGTCATTAAGAACCTCATAAACTCAACGGCACGATGCCACACATATGGTGGGAATACCCTAGAATACGCCCTTTCTGGAATAAATTATTCAATTTAATGGATAAGCTAGTGGGAAAATAAAATACTTTGAAATAAAAATGTAGCGGGGTGCTAAATTTAAGGGAAGTGTTTGAGTGGTAAATAGGCCAAACACCCTAATTCTGTAGGATTCATGGACCATTTTGTCCTCGGGGGACAGTATTGGTGTGCAGTTCCCTGCGGCCTACAGGTGGCGCTGCCATGGTAGGCTAGGGTTGAACCGCCGATATAGTGCTGTGCCTTTTGTGTCCCCTCTTGGCAGTAGTACAGCGGGGCGGGGAACCTGCTGTGCATGCCGGGAGAGCATATAAAAGGGGCAGACCTTTGGCCTGGGGGCTGATGTCCAGTGGGGTCCGCGCCCAGGTGCCTTCGGCCTGGGTGCATGTGTTCCTGTTCCATCTCGGGCACCTTTAGCCTGGGGTGAGGTACTATCCTGGAGTTCCTGCTGCCCTGGGTATGGAGGCCTAAGGGCGGGAGCAAAGCCTGGAGTCCAGAGCCTTCGTCTGGAGTCCGCTAAGGGTCGAGGAGTCTTAGGGTGCCGCCTCGTGTAGGGGACCCTGTTCCAGGGAAGGGAGGATCATTCTGATGGACCGATGCGGGATTCACGGTGAAGGAAGGGTCTGTTGACTCCCTGGAGAGATGTCTTCCCCTTGATATGGGATAGGTTCGTAGAAGGAGAAGCTCAAGGTCATCTTGAGTGTATCAGAGGCCTTATTCACCCGGCCCGTGGCAGGGGCCTTATACACCCTGGTCTGTGGCAGAGACCAAAGTTCTCCAGGTCCGTGGCAGGGGCCTTGTACACCCGGTCTGTGGCAGAGACCAACCTCAAGGTCTGTGGCAGAGACCGTGCACCTAAAACTGTTTGAGAAACCTAAGCAGTGAAGTGAATGTGCTATGTTTGTGCCTGGACCTCCTCCACACCTTAAGCTGTCCTGTTTCTTTGCTCTAACCTTTTCTATCCGAGTAGAGTTTATTTTGCCATGAGAGAATAAGAGTTGTAGTTTCAGCTGGTGTGGACATTGACTTTACTGGGAATTAAAGGACTTGCCTCTACCTACAGTAGAGGTGAGAATCATCCTCTGGAGGAGTTTTGACTCCGGCTGTGGACACGTCCCATCAAGTACACCGCTCAACCTCTTTATATAGGAGGGTACGGGCTGGTAGTGCGGTGTGCCTTTCTCCCTCCTGCGAGGATCCAACAACATAAAGGCAGGTAAGGGGGAAAGGATCTGTGCGCTACAAAAAATAAAATAAAAATTATAATCTTGACCTAGGAGGACGAGGTCCATATGGAGTAGGAGGTTGAGTTGGCGGTGGATGTGGCTGTGTAGGTGGAAGCGGCGGTGGAGGAGGACGAGGTAGCCAACACTGGTTCAAAAATACAACAATGGCTGGGTAAGGCCGTTGATGTGTCGAATTCTGTCCCTCGTCGAATAGTGTCCACCCTGTACTGCGCTTTCTCAGTATGTAGGACAAGGGGATTTCGAAAATCTCCCAAGACGAACGGCGCCTGCGTGGTGAGTTCAGGTGAAGGCCACACCATCCGTGGTTCAAGCCGAGCCAAGTGAGGCCGTGCCCGAAGCGTGGCGATCGAAGCAAGCCCGTGAGGGGCCCTGTTACTATGTGCTACCGTATGTCCACTTGGATGGTGGGGCTTGAACCTGCACTCACGGCGCAGGCGCCGTTCATCTTCGGAGATTTTGTGAATCTCCTTGTCCTCTGTACTGCGCAAGCACTGCGCCTTCGCAGTACGGGCCGGACACAATCCGATGGCCGGACAGTTTTTGTCACAACACCGGTATACATGTCTATTCTGCAGAAGGTACGGACAAGTCCTGTGGGATCCATGCCTGGTTCATTTTAATGAACGTGAGCTTGTCCACATTGGCTCTGGACAGGCGGCTGCGCTTGTCTGTGATAACGCCCCCTGCCGTGCTAAATACACATTCAGATAATACACTGGCTGCAGGGCAGGCCAGCACCTCCAAGGCATAAAGGGCAAGCTCAGGCCATGTGCCCAATTTGGAGACCCAGAAGTTAAAGGGGGCAGACCCGTCATCCAGTACGTGTAGGCCTGTGGACACATACTGCTCAACCATGTTGGTGAAATGCTGCCTCCTGCTAAGACGTTCCATCTCAGCTGGTGGTGCTGGTTGTTGTGGCGTGCTGACAAAGCTTTTCCACATTTCGGCCATGCTAAACCTGCCTTCTGAGGTGCTGCCGGTGCCCCGGCTGTGTTGGCGACTTCTTCTTCCTCCTCTGCCTTCGCCTTGTGCTTCCACCGTACACCCGCTGTCAGGTGGGAATGCCACCAGCAGCGCGTCTACCAGCATGTGCTTGTAGTCGCGCATCTTACGATCCCGCTCCAGTGAGGGAATTAAGGACGGTACGTTGTCCTTGTAACGGGGATCCAGCAGGGTGGCCACCCAGTAATCAGCACCAGTTAAAATGTGGGCAACTCGGCGGTCATTGCGGAAACACGGCAGCATGTAATCGCTCATGTGTGCCAGGCTGCCCAGAGGCAAAGAAAAGCTGTCCTCTGTGGGAGGTGTATCATCTGTGTCCTCTGTATCCCCCCAGCCACGCACCAGTGATGGCCACGAGCTGTTCTGGGTGCCACCCTGCTGTGAACATGGCTCCTCCTCTTCTTCCTCCTCCTCCTCCTCCTCCATCTCCTCCTCCACCTCGTCATCCTCCAGAACTGTGCCCTTTCTGCTGGACAATTGTTTACCTGGCGTTTGTTGGTGCAGGAACCCACCCTCGGAGCCACTTGTGAAGGACTGCCCTGAAAGCCTTTGTAATGATCCCGCTTCCTCCTCCTCCTCCTCATCCTCCTGTGCCACATCCTCTTCCATCATCGCCCGAAGCTTTTTTTCAAGGAGGCATAGAACTGGGATAGTAACGCTGAGAACGGCGTCATTGGCACTGGCCATGTTGGTGGAGTACTCAAAACAGAGCAACAAGGCACACAGGTCTCGCATGGAGGCCCAGTTATTGGTGGTGAAGTGGTGCTGTTCCGCAGAGTGACTCACGCGTGATTGCTGCAGCTGAAACTCCACTATCGCCTGCTGCTGCTCGTACAGTCTGGCCAGCATGTGCAAGGTGGAGTTCCACCTTGTGGGCACGTCACATATGAGGCGGTGAACGGGAAGGCCGAAGTTACGCTGCAGCGCTGACAGGCGAGCAGCAGCAGGGTGAGAACGCCGAAAGTGCGCACAGACGGCCCGCACTTTCTGCAGCAGCTCTGGCATATTGGGGTAATTTTTAAGGAACCTCTGGACCACCAAGTTTAGCACATGCGCCAGGCAAGGGATGTGCGTCAAACCGGCTAGGCCCAGAGCTGCTATTAGATTTCGCCCATTATCGCACACCACCAGGCCGGGCTTGAGGCTCACTGACAGCAACCACTCATTAGTCTGTTGTTCCATGTCCCTCCACAACTCCTGCGCGGTGTGGGGTTTTACCCCCAAACAGGAAAGTTTTAAAACTGCCTGCTGTCGTTTACCCCTGGCTGTGCTGAAGTTGGTGGTGAAGGTGTTACGCTGACCGGATGAGGAGGCGGTAGAGGATGAGGAAGCGGAGTAGGAGGAGTTAGCAACAGGAGGCAAACTGAAGCGCCCTGCAATCCTTGGTGGTGGAAGGACATGCGCCAAACTGCTATCTGCCTCAGGCCCAGCCGCCACTGCATTTACCCAGTGTGCTGTTAGGGAGATATAACGTCCCTGACCGTGCTTACTGGTCCACGCATCCGTAGTTAGGTGGACCTTGCCACAGATGGCATTGCGCAGTGCACACCTGATTTTGTCCCCCACTTGGTTGTGCAGGGAAGGGATGGCTCGCCTGGAAAAGTAGTGGCGGCTGGGCACGACATACTGTGGGACAGGCAATGCCATCAGGCTTTTAAAACTCTGCGTCTCCACCAGACGGAATGACAGCATTTCAAAGGCCAGGAGTTTTGAAATGCTGGAATTCAGGGCCAGGGATCGCGGGTGGCTAGGGGGGTACTTCCTCTTCCGCTCCAATGTTTGGGAGATAGAGAGCTGAACGCTTCCATGGGACATTGTGGAGATGGTTGGTGACCCAGGTGGTAGTGTTGCTGGCAGATCCTCTCTTTGCGGGGTGGCAGGTGCCACTGTCACTACAGAGGTGAATGAAGAGGCCGAGACTGCAGCAGAAGAGGAAGCAGGAGGAGCCAGAGACCTTTCTTGGTTTTTGAGGTGTCTACTCCACTGCAGCTCGTGCTTTGCACTTAGATGCCTGGTCATGCAGGTTGTGCTCAGGTTGAGAACGTTTATGCCTCGCTTCAGGCTCTGATTGCACAGCGTGCAAACCACTCGTGTCTTGTCATCAGCACATTGTGTGAAGAACTGCCACGCTAGGGAACTCCTTGGACCTGGCTTTGGTGTGCTCGGTCCCTTGCTGCGTTGGGCAGTAGCAGACGTACTGTCTAGGGGACGGACGCTCCGCTTTTGCACCCTGCTCCCTCTTCTGCTGTGCTGGTGGCTCTGTGCGACCACCGCCTCTTCCTCCAAACTACACTGGTCACCTGCATAACATTGATTCCATGTGGGGTCGAGGACCTCATCGTCCTCCACATCATCTTCCACCCAGTCTTCACCCCTGCCCTCCTTGTCTGTCTGCACAATTGCGAAAGCAGCAGCAGTTGGCACCTGTGTTTCGTCATCATCCGAGACATGCTGCGATGGTCCTCCCATGTACTCATCATGAAACATAAGTGGTTGGGCATCGGTGCACTCAATCTCTTCCACTTCTGGGGCAGGGCTAGGTGGATGGCTCTGGGAAACCCTGCTAACAGAGTCATCGAAAAGCAGAAGAGACTGCTGCATGATTTGGGGCTCAGACTGCTTGGCTGATTTGCAAGGGGGTGAGGTGAAAGACTGATGGACATGAGTTTCAGGTGCCAACTCTGATCTTTCATCAGAAGAGTGGGTGGGAGACAATGTGAAGGAACCCGAGGCACTGTCAGCAACCCAATCTACTATCGCCTGTACTTGTCCTGGCCTAAACATTCGTAAAGCCTCATTAGGCGCGACAAAATACCGCCGCAGGCTCGGTCGCCTACTCGCACCTGAGGAAGGTGTTTCACTTGTGCGTGTAGTTGGCACAGATCCACCACGTCCTCTCCCTGCAACAGGAGCTCCACCAGCAGCACCACGACCGGGGCCACCACTTCCCTTTGACCTTTTCCTCATATTTTCCAATTTTAGGATCTTGCCCTAAATGGGTGTTTTTGGAAGAGCAGAACACACCCACAGTATGTAACCGCTGAATCGCACAGCTACAGAACTGTAGAAAATGCTATTAAAAAAAAAATCTTTTTTTAGTATAGCACAGTAGAAGAAAAATATATAGAAATTGTTTATTTCACACACCTCCACATATGTATAACACACTGCAAAATATTTTTTGTGGTCCTAAATGGCGTTTTTTGGAAGACCACAACACACCCACAGTACGTAACCGCTGAATCGCAGAGCTACAGAACTGCAGAAAATGCTATTCTAAAAAAATTTTGTTTTTTTAGTATAGCACAGTAGAAGACAAATATATAGAAATTGTTTATTTCACACACCTCCACATATGTATAACACACTGCAAAATATTTTTTGTGGCCCTAAATGGCGTTTTTTGGAAGACCACAACACACCCACAGTACGTAACCGCTGAATCGCAGAGCTACAGAACTGCAGAAAATGCTATTCAAAAAAAATGTTTTTTTTAGTATAGCACAGTAGAAGACAAATATATAGAAATTGTTTATTTCACACACCTCCACATATGTATAACACACTGCAAAATATTTTTTGTGGCCCTAAATGGCCTTTTTTGGAAGACCACAACACACCCACAGTACGTAACCGCTGAATCGCAGAGCTACAGAACTGCAGAAAATGCTATTAAAAAAATGTTGTTTTTTTAGTATAGCACAGTAGAAGACAAATATATAGAAATTGTTTATTTCACACACCTCCACATATGTATAACACACTGCAAAATATTTTTTGTGGCCCTAAATGGCGTTTTTTGGAAGACCACAACACACCCACAGTACGTAACCGCTGAATCGCAGAGCTACAGAACTGCAGAAAATGCTATTCAAAAAAAATGTTTTTTTAGTATAGCACAGTAGAAAACAAATATATAGAAATTGTTTATTTCACACACCTCCACATATGTATAACACACTGCAAAATATTTTTTGTGGCCCTAAATGGCGTTTTTTGGAAGACCACAACACACCCACAGTACGTAACCACTGAATCGCAGAGCTACAGAACTGCAGAAAATGCTATTCAAAAAAATGTTGTTTTTTTAGTATAGCACAGTAGAAGACAAATATATAGAATGTTTATTTCACACACCTCCACATATGTATAACACACTGCAAAATATTTTTTTGGCCCTAAATTGCGTTTTTTGGAAGACCACAACACACCCACAGTACGTAACCACTGAATCGCAGAGCTACAGAACTGCAGAAAATGCTAATCAAAAAAAATTTGGTTTTTTTAGTATAGCACAGTAGAAGACAAATATATAGAAATTGTTTATTTCACACACCTCCACATATGTATAACACACTGCAAAATATTTTTTGTGGCCTTAAATGGCGTTTTTTGGAAGACCACAACACACCCACAGTACGTAACCACTGAATCGCAGAGCTACAGAACTGCAGAAAATGCTATTCAAAAATTTTTTAGTTTTTTTAGTATAGCACAGTAGAAGACAAATATATAGAAATTGTTTTTTTCACACACCTCCACATATGTATAACACACTGCAAAATATTTTTTGTGGCCCTAAATGGCGTTTTTTGGAAGACCACAACACACCCACAGTACGTAACCACTGAATCGCAGAGCTACAGAACTGCAGAAAATGCTATTCAAAAAAAATTTTGTTTTTTTAGTATAGCACAGTAGAAGACAAATATATAGAAATTGTTTATTTCACACACCTCCACATATGTATAACACACTGCAAAATATTTTTTGTGGTCCTAAATGGCGTTTTTTGGAAGACCACAACACACCCACAGTACGTAACCACTGAATCGCAGAGCTACAGAACTGCAGAAAATGCTATTAAAAAAAAATGTTGTTTTTTTAGTATTGCACAGTAGAAGGCAAATATATAGAAATTGTTTATTTCACACACCTCCACATATGTATAACACACTGCAAACTATTTTTTGTGGCCCTAAATGGCGTTTTTTGGAAGACCACAACACACCCACAGTACGTAACCACTGAATCGCAGAGCTACAGAACTGCAGAAAATGCCATTCCAAAAAAATGTTGTTTTTTTAGTATAGCACAGTAGAAGACAAATATATAGAAATTGTTTATTTCACACACCTCCACATATGTATAACACACTGCTAAATATTTTTGTGGCCCTAAATGGCATTTTTTGGAAGACCACAACACACCCACAGTACGTAACCGCTGAATCGCACAGCTGCAGAACTGCAGAAAATGCTATTAAAAAAAATGTTGTTTTTTTAGCATAGCACAGTAGAAGACAAACATATAGAAATGGTTTATTTCACACGCCTCCACATATGTATAACACACTGCAAAATATTTTTTGTGGCCCTAAATGGGTCTTTTTGCAAGGGTACATTAAAGTGCAAATTTTTATTTATTTTTTTGCCCTAAATGGGTCTTTTTTTGCACGAGCAAAATAAAATGCAATTTTTTTTTTTGCCCTAAATGGGTCTTTTGGAAAAGAGCACAATAAAGTGCCTTTTTTTGCCCTAAATGGGTCTTTTTCCAAGAGCAGAATACAGCAATAGTATGGAAACGGTGTATCTCTCAATGTAATATATGCAGTACTGGTGCACTGAGCTTGCAGATAAAAGTTAGATTTTCTCTGACACTGGGCTCATGGCAGTGTAAAAAGACTGTGCACTGCAACACAAACAGGTAAACCTATGCAGATCGCTGAGTTATATCTCTGAATCTGGACTCCTATTCCTATATAATAAATCTCTCTCCCTGAAAGCACCAACAGGAACCTGGCCCTACACTACACTGTCTCTCTATCTTTTCCCTCAGATTCCAGATTCAGGACTAACTCATGTATTTTCAATCTCTCCCAATAAGCAACAGCAGCAGACAAGATCCTCTCCCTATCTATTCTGAAGCAGAGTGACGTGTGTGCTGTGTGCCTCTAGCTTATATAGAAGCTGGGTCACATGTTGCACTGACCAATCACAGCCATGCCATTAGTAGGCATGGCTATGATGGCTTTTAAGGGCACACCAGCTAATCAAAAGGTGATTGGCTGGCCCCTGAAGCATTTCTAACTGCGCCATTAGATTGCCGAACCCGAACTCGAACATGGACTTTCAAGCAAAGTCCGGGTTCGGGAAAAAGCTAAAGTTCGGTACGGACCCGAACTTTACAGTTCGGGTTCGCTCAACACTGGTCTTAAAGACTTCCTAGTTAAGGAGGAGATTCTACGGGCCTCTCGCAGCACCCCCATAATCCGGTATGAGGGGACCACTATACAAAACAACTCAGATATCTCCCGAGCTACCCTGGATAAGAGACGACGAATTAATGAAGTCACCTCGGTTCTGCAATCCGTCAGGATTAAGTATAGATGGGGCTTCCCTTTCAAGCTTTTGGTACCACATAATGGTACTACCTACATGGTGTTCAATCTATCAGAGGGCAAGGACTTGCTCGTCAAGTTGGGCCTATTGGAACCACCCAACACCCCGAGGGGATCGGAGAAATGAGCAAAGATCCAGGGACAGGGAGGCTTGATCCTGGATGGCAGACAAAGTTCCTCTCTCAACATAAATTTGTTCCCCGCAGTTGAAAGGCTGAAATATGCACCTAATATGACTTTAACGAGTCAGACACCCTAGCTCAGTCTCTTCTCGCCTGCCTGTTTAGCCCCCCTACTCACAGCAGCTTCTTGAACCATCGTTGCCCCCTTTTGTTTCATTAATAGGGGGCTATTGATTAACTGTTCTCCCTGACTCACTAACTGTCAGATTTGACTATTGGGAGATGAAGCGCTGGCTGAGTATTGGACTGAAAAGTCCACAAATTTTGTTACTATGGCAGGGTGGGCCTCACCCCCCTGGCCCCTTACAGATATACCATTCTATGTTCTAAGGTTATGTTATCCTTTACTTTTTCTTCTCTTCTTATTTTCACACAATGATATGCTAACTTTGCTACCAAATAAGGGACTGCTGTATTATAATTATTCCTGCATAAAGAAAATGACTATGATTTAGTATAAACACCATCCCACCCTTCCCAGATTTGAAGTGGACTCGGTAAGAAACAGCTTGTGGTCAATTGAAATTCCAAATTGGCACTCAGCTAAGACCCTGGATTATTGCCTTCCAAAATGAATACGGGTATACAAATTATCTCTCACAATGTAAGGGGTTTTAACTCCCCACAGAAATGGAAAAAGGCCTTTAGATATTACAAAACATTAGGGGTGGACATCATCTTATTGCATGAGATACATTTCTCCTCTAACAATCATCCCAAGTACTTTGACAAGGCTAACAAGCAGTACCACTTTACTACGTTTGAGTCCAAGTCAAGGGGAGTGGCAATATTCATTAAAAACACTGAATTGTTTGATATTCACCATTTATACAAAGACCCTGAGAGTAGGTTTCTTATACTTCAGAGCTCCCTACAGGGTCGAGCGCTAACCTTAGCGAATGTGTATGCTCCGAATACATCTCAAAGCTCTTTTTTTCAGCCTTTTTCCCAGAGGTTGGATAAATATAATGCAACGCATGTGTTGGTTGGATGTGATTTCAATCTAGTGGCACACTCAAACCTAGACAGAAGCAAGACAGTGAGTACCACAAATACATTTTCTAGATCCATGCAAAGATCACTGGAGTCACACCACCTAATAGATACATGGAGGGCTTTGAACGTAGGAGTAAGAGAATTTACACACTATTCTCATCCCCATGATAGATACTCCAGACTTGATTATATATTCAGTACCCCGTCCTGCTAGCTAACTCCACCTCAGCCAGGATTCATGCATGCCCCTGGTCGGATCATCACATAGTCTCCTTTCAGACTTCACGTGGGTTTGTCTCCCCAGACTGCTGCATGGGGATTGAATGATTCTCTACTCACTGACCCAGAGGTAATATCACAAATATCAGACAGACTTCAAGATCATTTTAGGTTGAATAACTTAGAAGAGACCCCCCCCCTTACTCTGGGCAGCCCATAAGGCAGTTCTGAGGGGACATATAATTGAACTGGCCACCACAAGGAAAAGTCAAAGAGCGGCTGCAGTTGCCTCCCTTACTAGGGAATTGCAAAAGCTCTACCACCTACATTACCACTCGCACTCCACAGAAATATTGAGATAAATTAACCTAAAAAGAGTAGACCATTTTATTGGAACAAATTGAGAAGTCCCTACGTTGGTCCAAGGCACATTTTCTCCTTCATAGTAATTCAGCCTCGTCAATGTTCACTCGTAAGCTTCACCAGTCCCTCCAGACAACACATGTATACAAATTGAGGAATGGAAAGGGTCAGATGGTTTCTCATCCCAAAGAAGTACCACACATCTTTACTTCTTACTATGAGGCTCTACTTTCCGCCCGAGAACCTGAATCCGCGAGTCAGGTGGATTCCTGGTTGGCCTCTTTATCCCTCCCAACCCTGCCGGAGGAGCAGCTACAGAGCTTGAATGCCCCCTGCTCAGAGCGATAGATTTTATCCATTATTATAATTCCCTGAAGACCTCAAAAGCCCTAGGCCCGGACGGGTTTACCCCTACATACTATAAGAAATTTGCAGGAACCCTTGCCCCTAAACTCTCCAATCTTTTCAATTATATCCTCCAGGGCCTTAAGCTCTCGGAAGAGATGTTTCATGCCAATATGACATTAATCCCAAAACCCAATAAGGACCACTCAGTCTCTCAGAATTACAGGCCGATATCGGTCCTCAATAATGATCTAAAGATCTTTGGTAGATTGCTGGCAGACTGCCTTGCCCCTATTATCTCCTCACTAGTAGCCCCAGGACAAACGGATTTATCCCTACCAGGCAGATCACGGATAACATTTGACTGGCCTCTAACATCATACAGGACGTGGATCTCTTTTCACGCAGAGTATTGATTTTGGGCCTAGATATACATAAGGCCTTTGATAGTGTGCTATGGCCATACATGGACAATATCTTAGCTAAATTTGGATTCAGTGGGGAATTTGTACACGTATTTAAGACCTTATACCACAACCCCCATACCAGAATCAAGCTTCCTGGTTGCTCCTCTGACTACTTTCCTCTGGGTAGGGGTACAAGGCACTTGTCGCCTTTAATTTTTCCCTTAGCCATAGAGCCGTTGGCAAGGGCGATTAAGGCTAACCCAAATATTAAAGCATTTCTGAAAGTGGAAGAGGAATTTAAGTTAAATATGTACGCTGATAACATACTCATGTTCCTGCCAGACCCACTGGTATCCCTCTCTAACCTGGTAACGGTGTTACGAGAGTTCCATAGTATCTCAGGCCTGGGGGTTAATCTGTCCAAGTGCTTTGCCCTCCCGATAAATATCCCCTATAACATAATAGCTAACATTAAAGACTCCTTTGGCTTCTCTGTAAGTGATAGTACTCTGCAATACTTAGGGGTTTGCCTAGCTCCTTCACTAAGAGAGATGTATAATGCTAACTACCCTCAAGCATTTTCAAAAGTTAACAATGGCTAAGATTGTGGTCCAATTTCCCCATCTCCCTTTTGGACAGAGTTACAGTGATCAAGATGTCCATCCTGCCAAAGCTACTATATTACTTTAGAGCCCTGCCAGTCTATGTTTCCCACCAGACCATTGAACAGATCCAAAGGGAAGATAATCAATTTATTTGGAGGGGTAAGCAACCTAGATATGGCAAATTAATATCACATAGACCTCTCTCACAAAGAGGGCTAGGCCTTCCAGATATATGGCGGTACTATATGGCGGCCAGACTGGCACAAACAGCACAGTGGCACACCTCGACAACCTCGATTCCCTGGCTCCAATTCAAAAATATTTAAATTCGCCCATACTACCTCCTAGGTCTTCTTTGGCAGAATACAGTCAGGACCAGGGAGTTGAGACCTCTAAATAGTATTGTCTCTTAATCATTCCACTTATGGTTATTATACCATCAGAAATTTAAGCTCTGATCCCCAAAGCCACCCTTATTTTCCTTCTTGGGAGATAATAGATTCCCCCTCGCATATACCTCACCTAATAAATATCTATGGTGGGAGCTGAACACTCTAGTTACCCTTAACTCCCTGATACACGACTCACACTTCTGTTCTTTCTCCCACCTCCAGCAAAAATATAATATCCCAAGGACAGAATTCTTTAAATATCTCCAGGTCAGACACCCTTTTGAATCATTATACCCCCTTAACGTTAGGCCCAGATTTACGACATATGAATACATCTGTTCTAGTTCCGCCAGAGATAAAGAGACCATATCACAGATTTACAGTTATCTAAATGGGTTGCACTTGCCTTAAAGGTCTTCAGCGATGGTCAGGTGGGAAACAGACATAGGTCAGGAATTTACCTCAGAAGAATGGTCAGATATGCTGCTAAACATGCATAAATGCACTCGCTCCATGTCTATTAACCGCTTGAGGACCGCCGCACGCCGATGTACGTCAGCAGAATGGCACGGCTGGTCACATGGACGTACAGGTATGTCCCCTTTAAGAGCCAAGCCGTGGGTCGCGAGCGCGCCGCCGGCGGCGCGCTCGTGACCCGGTCCTCTTCTCTGTAACCGTCCCCGTGGGAACAGCGGACCCGATCGCTGCTGGTGTCCCGCGATCGGGTCACAGAGAGGAAGAATGGGGAGAGGTAAGTGTAAACAAACCTCTCCCCGTGCTTCCTAGTGAACCTGTCACTGATCATCTGTTCCCTATAATAGGGAACGACGATCAGTGACGTCACACGCTAAGCCACAGTAAGAAACACAAATCACGGCACACTTAACCCCTACAGCGCCCTCTCCTGGTTAACCCCTTCACTGCCAGTGTTATTTTTACAGTAACCAGAGCATTTTTATAGCACTGGTCGCTGTAAAAATGACAATGGTCCCAAAATAGTGTCAAAAGTGTCCGAAAAAAATCACTGATCGCCGCCATTACTAGTAAAAAAATTTTTTTTTATAAAAATGCCATAAAACTACCCCCTATTTTGTAAACGCTATAACTTTTGTGCAAACCAATCAATAAACGCGTATTGCAATTTTTTTAACAAAAATATGTAGAAGAATATGTATCGGCCTAAACTGAGGAAAAAAAAATGTTATATATTTTTGGGGGATATTTATTATATCAAAAAGTAAAAAATATTGAATTTTTGTCTAAATTGTGGCTCTATTTTTGTTTATAGCGCAAAAAATAAAAACCGCAGAGGTGATCAAATGCCACCAAAAGAAAGCTCTATTTGTGGGAAAAAAAGGACGGCAATTTTGTTTGGGAGCCACGTTGCACGACAGCGCAATTGTCAGGTAAAGCGACGCAGTGCCAAATCGCAAAAAGGGGCCTGGTCCTTATGCTGCATATTGGTCCGGGTCTTAAGTGGTTAAAGAAACGATAGTGAAACTTCACACTGGGTGGTACCTGGCCCTTAAGAAGGTACACGAGTTCTACCCGACAGTTCCAGACAACTGCTTTAGAGGATGCCAAGATGCAGGCTTGTTTCTCCATGTCTTTTGGAGTTGTCCTGCCCTCCAACCGATATGGCAGAAGGCCGCCTCTAAAGTGGCCCAAATAACAGGTTCCTTTGTCACCTTGACGTTACCAATGTGGCTTCTTTTTGCACCAATTCCTGAAGTCACGGCACCTTCCCAAAAATTAGCCCATACACTATTCTGCGCAATTCTATGGGCTATAGCATTGAATTGGAGGTCTACTACAGTTCCATGGCCGCATGTATTTCAGAGAATAGAAACAATCAGATTAATGGAGCGGGTACACCATACTATCATGGATATTGTGCATATTCGACCGAAATGGACACACATGGAACCATATGGTGACTGAGAGGAAAGTAGATAAACCCTTTATAGTACATAGCATATCTAATTTTTAATTATTTTTCCTTTTTTTTTTTTTTTTTTTTTTTCTCTTCTCCTCCTCTTTTTTTTTATATCCTCATTCTTGTTATAGCTATTGTGACAGGGGGTCACTTTGGACACAGGGTTAGCCAGGAAACAATGGACATTGAGAATATATATGGCTTGGATTGCTTAAAATGGGTCTGTAATATTTATCCACCATATTCCCCATTTACCTGCAAAGAACTATCTATTGTTTTATGAACTCAACAGGTTAAATTAAGAGAGGCTGATGTGTCTCCTGTCTCCTTGTGTAATGCTAATGAGCCCCACCTATGTTACAGGCCCTTTCATTGTGATGATGTGGATTGGAGCTTGGTAAAGCGTCTGGCTCCATATTATGGGATGTGGAAGTGTCTTCTGTGAGGAGGGGGGGGGATCAACCCTCCTGCCTAAGACTGTTTATCAAAGGAGAAGTTTGAACACACCTGACCTGTATTACCATTGTCATTGGACAGTTTAACCCGCCCTGTTCCCCAAAGGATGGGGGGGAGGGTTTTGAAGAGAAATGTGTTACCATGTGTTTTGAAAATAAAGGCATTCCCTGTTTTGGAACTTGAATACAGAGCGTTGTCTCGTATCTGGGGGGAGAACCATTCGTATGGGGTCTTATTCAGCTGGTTGGAGTGTCTGGTGGCTGTCGTGTGGTTGGAAAGGGAATATCCTAACGGGGTTAACCCCTTTCATACTTGGGGTGCCGTTACAATTGTTGGCAAGCAGTGGGATTGATCCCCACAGCCGGAAGGACAGCTACAAGAGGACACAGGCCAATGGAAGCACAGTATGAACGGCTAAAGCGTTCTACCCTCAAAGACTTACTGGAGAACCGGGGAAGACCGGCCAACAACCGTAAGAAGAGGGACATTATCAGAGAACTAGTCGAAATGGATGGAGCTGAAAGACCCAACATAACCGAAAGGCCCAGCATAACAGACAGGACACCCGAAGAGGCAAGTTTTGATCGGGCTGTTAACATAAGACTGGCACATTATGGTCCTAACCCTACAGCGGAGATCATAGACCGAGTTATAGCAGCTGTGGATGTAAATTTGCTACAGCAAAGAGGTTCTGCAGCAGCAGAAGTCAGAGCAGCACCAACTGAAAGGAGAAAGATACATTTTACTGCTTTTAAAAATTTCATTGAAACTGAAGGAGAGATTGATGGGTACCTTGCTGATTTTGAACGGCAATGTGCCCTACACCGGGTTCCCACAGAGGAATGGGTTACCATTTTGTCTGGGAAACTGTCTGGCCGGGCCAGTGAAGCATTCAGGGCCATCCCAGACGAGGATATTATGAACTATGGACTGGTAAAAGAAACACTGTTGGCCAGGTATGCCGTCACACCGGAGGCATATCGGAGGCGGTTCCGAGAGACGAGCAAGCAGACTGGAGACTCGTATACCGAGTGGGCATGCCGCCTACACCGCACGGCCTCTCACTGGGTCGCTGGGTGCCAAGCAGAATCCGGGGAAGAGGTGCTGCAGGTGTTCCTGCTGGAGCACTTCTTTGACAAACTGTCCCTGGAAGTCAGAGAGTGGGTCCGGGACCGAAAACCTTTCACCTTGCCTGAAGCAGCTCGCTTGGCGGATGAATACACAGACGCCCGCAAACTGGATACCCCTGTGGTCAAGGCAACAGCTCGGGTGGATTATCGATCAACGGCACCCCCTCCGGCTATCGCCTATCAACCACAGTCGTACCGCCCTACAGCACCACCTCCAGCGGCCACTTATTCTCAGCAGCCCAGGTTCAACTCCCAGGACTACTCACAACCCATCAGGTGTTTCGGGTGTAAACAGCTAGGGCACAAAAAGCCAGACTGTCCGTTGAATCCAGCCAGGCAGTCCCAGTCATGGAGACAGCCAGCAAGGGGGAACCCCCACACATCCATGCCTGCGGCCCACTGCGTTGAGGAGGAAGAACATTGGAGCGTCCTGCACGAGGCTGATCCAATACAAGCAGCTAACCGGGACAACAGGCAGCAACACAGGCAGACGGTCCGGGTTAATGGAATGGTAGCCAATGGCTTACGTGATAGTGGCGCTACCATGACCCTACTACAGAAGAACCTCATCCCAGAGAGCCAACACACCGGAGACACTGTAGCCGTAAGAGTAGCGGGAGGTACCGTCTTCCGGCTACCTGTTGCCCGTGTTCACCTGGATTGGGGGGTTGGTTCGGGACACGTGAATGTGGGGGTGATGAAGGATTTGCCAGCGGATGTACTACTGGGGAATGATTTGGGCCCCCTCCTTTCTGCTTACGCCCCGATGGGCCCCGATGAAGTCAACCCCGTGACTACCCGTGCCCAGACACGTACTGCTGGAACCGGCCCGCTTGATGCTGAGACACAGGTGAGACTACCTTCCCCGACACGTACCTTAGATCAGGCGCTCTTAGGCTGGGATACCCCAGAAGCATTCGGGAGGGAAACTCGGGAGGACCCGACCTTACACAAGTATAGGGCTAAGGCAGACACTCAGGAAAGGGGAATAGATGGGGAGCTTTTTGAATGGGTGGGGGATAGACTGTACAGGATCCCTAAGCCAGCTCGGAGAAGTAAGGCCCCTTCGCAGAAACGACAGCTGGTGGTACCTAAGAAATACCAGCTGGAGATTCTGCGAATCGGGCATGATGTACCGCTAGCAGGACATCTAGGGTTCCGTCGCACAGCCCATAGGATCACACAGAATTTCTTCTGGCCCAATTTTAGCCAGGATGTGCGACAATATTGCAAAACGTGTGACACATGTCAACGGATGGGTAAGAGGGGGGACCACCCTAAGGCTAAACTCATATCCATGCCTATTATTGGGGAGCCCTTTTACCGCATAGCCGTTGACATTGTGGGTCCCCTGGCCAGGCCTAGTCCATCCGGGAAGAAATATATTCTCACCGTGGTGGACTACGCCACCCGTTACCCAGAGGCAGTGGCTATGTCTAACATTGAAGCAGAGACAGTAGCTGATGCCCTGGTTAAGATTTTTACCAGAGTGGGGTTCCCTAAGGAGATTCTCTCTGACCAGGGAACCCAGTTTACCGCGGTGCTCACCCAACAGTTGTGGAAGGTGTGCAATATTAAGCCCTTGCTGAGCTCACCTTACCACCCCCAGACTACTGGTCTCTGCGAACGCTTTAACGGGACCCTCAAGCAAATGCTGAGGACCTTTTCGGACGCTTGCAGAGACTGGGAGAGATTCCTGCCTCACCTGTTATTTGCGTACAGAGAGGTACCCCAGGAATCTACGGGGTTCTCGCCCTTTGAGTTGCTCTATGGGAGAAGGGTCCGTGGACCCCTCGACCTCATCAGAGGACACTGGGAGGGAGAGACAGAGCAAGAAGGGACCCCCATAGTGCCCTACGTTCTGGAACTCCGGGACCGCATGGAGCAACTGTCTCTGATGGTAAGGGAGAATCTCCAGGCGGCCCAGGGAAGACAGAAGAGATGGTACGATCGGGGGGCCCGACAGCGTATCTTCCAGGTTGGGCAGAAGGTCTTAGTGCTCAAGCCTGTGAAGACCGACAAGATGCAGGCATCTTGGCAGGGCCCGTATAAAGTAGTAGCCCAGGTATGTGATACTACCTATGTTATTGCCAGCTGTGCAGATGAAAGAATCCAGCGAACCTTTCATGTGAACATGCTGAAGGAGTATCAGGAACGGCAGGAGGATGTTGCTGCAGTATGTGCCCCTGCTGCGGACGACTCAGAAGGTCTACCCCTCCCTGACTTACTAGAGAGAGAGCCCCAGACTGATCTCATTAGCCTTGTGCAGCTAGGAGACCGATTAAGCCCCCCAAAGAAGGAACAGGCTAAGAGGCTTCTGTGGGAGAAACAGGCGACGTTCTCCCAAAAACCGGGCTATACGACCCTGGCTGTGCATAAGGTAGAGACCCCTGGACAAGCACCCCTTCGCCAGCCCCCCTACCGTATCCCTGAAGCAGTCCGAGAAGAAATGCGGAAGGAGATACAGGAGATGATTCAGTTAGGAGTCATTGAGCCTTCTGACAGCCCTTGGGCCTCGCCTGTAGTCCTGGTGCCTAAGAAAGACGGAACTACCCGGTTCTGTGTGGACTACAGGCGACTCAATGAGAAGACCACCACCGATGCCTACCCGATGCCCAGGGTAGACGAACTGCTAGATCGGATAGCCAGGGGACGTTATTTAACTACAATAGACCTGTGTAAAGGTTATTGGCAGATCCCCCTGGCCGAGGATGCTATCCCCAAGTCGGCATTTGTTACCCCATTTGGCCTGTACCAGTCTAGGGTCATGCCATTTGGGATGAAAAATGCCCCGGCCACCTTCCAACGTATGGTGGATAGGCTCCTCGATGGCTTCCAGGATTTTGCATGTGCATACCTGGATGACATTGCGATCTACAGTGGGTCTTGGGAGGAGCACCTGGTGCATGTAGGGGTGGTTCTGGACAAAATTCGGGCCGCAGGCCTGACCTTGAAACCAGACAAGTGCCATCTAGGTATGGCGGAGGTGCAGTACCTGGGACACCGAGTGGGGTGTGGGAACCAGAGACCAGAGCCAGCCAAGGTAGAGGCAGTAGCTAACTGGCCCACGCCCCGTACTAAGACCCAGGTATTAGCCTTCTTGGGAACTGCAGGGTATTACCAACGTTTTGTCGCTAATTATAGTGCTATCGCCAAACCCCTGACGGACCTGACGAAAAAGAATTTACCTAGGCAGGTCCTGTGGTCTCCAGCTTGTGAAACCGCGTTTCTAGCCCTCAAACAAGCACTTGTAAATGCTCCTGTCTTGGCTGCCCCAGTACCTAACAAACGCTTTCTTGTCCACACAGATGCTTCCATGTTTGGACTGGGGGCGGTGCTGAGCCAAGTTGGGGAGGATGGAGGAGAACACCCTGTCGCATACCTGAGTAGAAAGCTATTACCCCGGGAAGTGAGCTATGCGGCAGTGGAGAAGGAATTTTGGCCCTGGTCTGGGCCCTTAAAAAGTTGAACCCTTACTTATACGGACAGGAATTTTCACTGGTCACCGACCACAACCCATTGGTCTGGCTTAACCGGGTCTCAGGAGACAATGGCAGGTTGTTGCGGTGGAGCCTAGCCCTACAACCTTACAATTTCACCATCAGCTACCGACCCGGTAAGCAAAATGGCAATGCTGATGGGTTGTCCCGGCAAACAGACGTCATCTCGGGCCCCTAGTGGTAATGGGTTGTCCAGACATTAGAAGAATGGAACTATGGACTAACTTCGGAATCAACCCGTCTGGGGTCCACTCCTCTGTTAGTCTCCTGCCGAAAGGGGAGATGTGTGACAGGGGGTCACTTTGGACACAGGGTTAGCCAGGAAACAATGGACATTGAGAATATATATGGCTTGGATTGCTTAAAATGGGTCTGTAATATTTATCCACCATATTCCCCATTTACCTGCAAAGAACTATCTATTGTTTTATGAACTCAACAGGTTAAATTAAGAGAGGCTGATGTGTCTCCTGTCTCCTTGTGTAATGCTAATGAGCCCCACCTATGTTACAGGCCCTTTCATTGTGATGATGTGGATTGGAGCTTGGTAAAGCGTCTGGCTCCATATTATGGGATGTGGAAGTGTCTTCTGTGAGGAGGGGGGGGGGGATCAACCCTCCTGCCTAAGACTGTTTATCAAAGGAGAAGTTTGAACACACCTGACCTGTATTACCATTGTCATTGGACAGTTTAACCCGCCCTGTTCCCCAAAGGATGGGGGGGAGGGTTTTGAAGAGAAATGTGTTACCATGTGTTTTGAAAATAAAGGCATTCCCTGTTTTGGAACTTGAATACAGAGCGTTGTCTCGTATCTGGGGGGAGAACCATTCGTATGGGGTCTTATTCAGCTGGTTGGAGTGTCTGGTGGCTGTCGTGTGGTTGGAAAGGGAATATCCTAACGGGGTTAACCCCTTTCATACTTGGGGTGCCGTTACAATTATGATTGAGCTCAACAAGTTACATAGATGATACCTAGTTATTAGAGGTTATGGTTACAATATAAGTTTCAAAAGTCAGAGATGCAAGCGTTCTGGATACAATTACCCTCTCTGAATATGGGAGTTGAACTACCATATATCTTGGGTAAAGAGACAGGGTACGTCCTAATTCTTACTTTGGAATTATAGCACACTGTAAAACCTTTAATGTATAAACACAAAGAACTATGTCCATTTTGTGTATGTTCTTCATGGTTTTATACCTGATATACAGAATTACTTTGTTATGCTTTTGATACCTCATTAAAAGCGTTTGTATTAAAATCCTGAATAAGTCTACCATGTCACTTAAAACCCAAACAGTGGCAAACAAACTGAGGTTGAATGGAGTGTTTATTTACAACTTACATAAACTGCTTCATATGTTTCAGTGGACTATTAAAGGGGTAATCTGCACACCTTACCTTTTCTCCTGATGCAAAGTTAAATAAAATCCATTAGTATCATGTATAGTGTAAAAAGACAGTTAAAAAATTAACTCGCGTAATTTTGCTCACATACCTTTAGATCGTGTTTTGAGCAATATTGGATTTTGTGTAAACTACAACTTGAATCAAGAAGTCAAGGCGAAACCCACCCTTTCCTTTCTCACACACCTCTATTGATTGTCAAGCAGAGGCATGAATTGGCAGGCCTTAGCTTAGTTTGAGTTTGAATATTAATGAGCACCCAATGATTGTGTGTCTCCCAGTGTAAACAATAACAAATCTGCAACTATACACTAAATATACTAATAACAACAGTGGGTTTTGAAGTGTAAAAAAAATAAAATGTTTTAACAAATTAAGTGTCCTACTTTTTCTCCCTTTAGTCCCAGACTATTTATTTTTTCTTGGATAAGCCTTTATAATGTTTAGTCTTTGTAGCCTACTGTAATGTATTATACATATTTTTTCCCTACAACACCCAGAGTATTGTTATTGTCTTGGCATTGTCTCAGTTTCATACCTGATGTCTTTTAGGTTTTGTAGTCTACCCTTAAAAATATATGTGTGTAATTTTTCTTGAAACAGATAGTGCACTTTGCACTTGTAGTTTGCACCTGTAGTGCAAAGTGGATTTGCCTTTCGTAAATAACCCCTAATGTGTAAATATTTCAGTTAATGCAAATTCAAAGTAAAATCAATAGGAAACAATTGGTGTAAAACGGTGCAACCAATAACAACAATCTATCAATAAACATAAATAAATAAAGAACATATAAATTCATATTTACTTGTAATCCATGTGAACTTATCTGTGAATAATTAATGTAAAAAGTACGATCGATGTGCACAACTAATCAATACAAAATTATAAACATCAATAAAAATCAAGTTCCTATACATTTGTGCTCACTCATGATCCATGCAATCTTATCAGTGACCAGTGTTAGATTTAAGATTCCAAGCAGAAATTTGAATCCAGAAAAGCTCACACAGGACTGCCACCAGCAATCCCTAATGGGTGTATGCTCACCTTAAAATTAAGCCCTTATTACGAGGGCCAATGAAGCTTCTAAACAATCTGGGATCCAAGATGGCTGCTACGGGTGTGGATATGGAGGTATTCACAGCAGGTGACAGGATATTGCACTTCAAACCACAGCTCAACTCAAAAAAAAGAAGAAAGCCTCATAATGTAACCCATAAACAGAATTTTATTGATTAAAAGCATAAATTGCACTTACATTAAGCAGCCAGAATAACTGCACAAAAAAGTACTGAGCCGCCACCGCCCCTCACATTTTAAATCAACATAGACACACCTGCACTGTGGTATCAAGGTATTAACAGGAGAAGAACTGATACTTTCGCCAATACCCAGCATGGCTGCACTGGCGCACACGTGTGTGTGGTGGCTCATGCAGGGTGCAATAGTTTCTGGTGCCTATTGGCCTTATAAGAATGGTAGCTTTGCTACTCACTGGTTGCTGTATGATTGTCAGCCCCCTGTGTTCCTGTGCTCATGTGTATGCTGTTATTTGGATTTCCTGTTACCGACCTGGCTTGCCTTTGGACTCTTTCATGTCACCACTCCCTGCTCTGATGTCGGCTTGTTCTACTGACTTAACTGCTGCCTGATTACCTGGGCTTGACCTTGGCTAGTTCCTGACCTTGCAACCTGCCTCTGTTCCTCACTGACCTTCTGTGTATGACCCCTGGCCTAGCTCCTGTCTCTTCTTGCCTCCTTGCCCTGCTGCCAAGACCCGCCTGCAACTCCTGAGAGATACCTGTCCTGCAGTCGATCTTGCTCTTTCCTGCCCTCACCAGGTGTTCATCATCTAAACTCTTCAGGTGACCACATCTGGGGGCAGCACCACCTGTCCCCACCTTCAGGGGTGCTCTGCACTCAGCCGAAAGGGAAGCCCTCTAAGCTATTCGGCCTCCGACCAGGTATGTGGTATGTGGGGAAAGGTAACAGAATCTGGCAGCTCTATTGAGGACATGCTCTCCCTCTCCTGAATCAGTGAAGCTATGCTCTACATGTTTAATCATAGTGACTTCATCAGGTGTAATATGATGTCACTACAAGGAAACACGTAGGGCATATCTTCACATTATCTGTATTTTTGGTCAGTTTGCACCTTAATAGAGTTCATTTGTTTGGAGACACATGAAATTCGACACATTTATACAGTAAGTATTTTTTTTATTTTTTTTAGCACAGCACATGTATTATTATTTTTTTATATATTTTCTTTGCTTTATTTTTTATACTATTTTCCATAGAAGAGTCTTAAACAAGTAATGGTAGACACCTAATATTGCTGCATAGTTTTGCAGGGCAGAGACGGATCTGCCAACAATTTAAATAAACACATTCCTGACATTACAGAAGACATTAGAGAGGAGTTATTTAACCACTATAATACCAGGCACTTATACCCCCTTCCTGCCCAAGCCAATTTTCAGCTTTCATTGCTGTCGCACTTTGAATGACAATTGCGTGGTCATGCAACACTACCTAAGCAATTTTATCATTTTGTTCCCACAAATAGAGCTTTCTTTTGGTGGTATTTGATCACTTCTGGGGTTTTTATTTTTTGCGCAACAAATAAAAAAATACCGAAATGTTTTAAAATATAAAAAGTTTTTCTTTGTTTCTGTATAAAATTTTGTAAATAAGTAAGTTTTCTCCTTCACTGATGGGCACTGATGAGGCTGCACTGATGGGCACTGATGAGGTGGCACTGATGGGCACTGATGATGGTCATGGATAGGCGGCACTGATAGGTGGCACTGGTATGCAGCACTGATGGGCATTGATAGGCAGCACTGATGGGCACTCATAGGCGGTACTGATGGGAACTGATAGGCGGCACTGATGGTCACTGAAAGGCTGCACTGATGGGTATTTATGGGTGGCACTGATGGGTGGCATGGATGGGCACTGATGGGCACGAATGAGCACTGATAGGTGGCACTGATGGACACTGATGGGTGGCACTGATGGAAACTGATAGATGGAACTGATGGGCATCACTGATAGGGAGACATCTGGCAGGCATTGGTAATGGGCACTGACTGGCACCATTTGTAGGCACTGATTGGCATATTTTGGGCACTGACTGTCGTCTGGTACTGGTATGCAGCACTGATGGTCATTTATAGGCGGCACTTATGGGCACTCATAGGCGGCACTGGTGGGAACTGATAGGCGGCACTGATGGGCACTCAAAGGCTGCACTGATGGGTACTTATGGGTGGCATGGATGGGCACTGATGGGCACTGATGGGCTCTGAAAGGTGGCACTGATGGACACTGATAGATGGAACTGATAGGCATCACTGATAGGGAGATATCTGGCAGGCATTGGTAATGGGCACTGACTGGCACCCCTTGTGGGCACTGATTGGCATATTTTGGGCACTGACTGTCATCCCTGGTAGCCATGGGTGGCATACCTGGTCATCCATCTGTTGTGTGCCATCCCTGGTGGTCCTGATGGCATCCCTGGTGGTCCAGTGTGGGCATCCATGGGGGGCTGCGCTGATAATCAATCAGCAAAGACCCCCGTCAGGAGAGACGCCGATCAGCTCTCCTCTACTCGCATCTGTTAGACGGCTTTTCCTGTTTAACACTGTGATCAGCCGTGATTGGACACGGCTGATCACGTGGTAAAGAGCCTCCATCAGAGGCTCTTTACCAAGATCAGTGTAGCATTGTGTCATACAGACGCGCTGCACCACCGATCGCCGCGCTGCGCGCCCCACATGGGCGGACGCCGGCAGCTATCCTGAAAGACGTCATGTGACATCCAGTCAGGATAACTGAACCACCGCCCGCCCGTCATTTTGCTATAGGCTGATGAGAAGTGGCTAAAGAGGAGTTCCAGGCCCCCACGAAAAAATGTAAAGTCAGCAGCTACAAATACTGTAGCTGCTGAATTTTAATATTAGGACACTTACTTGTCCAGGGTTCCCGCCATTCATAGTAAGGGAATCTACTGCGCATGCGTGAAGCACGCTGCACTTTCTAATTGCCTCAGCAGCGGAGGAAAGAGGAGGGCCTGTCAAAAACAGGTACCTGTTCCCCCTCCATTTGAAAGGTGCAAAATGTGTCACCAGAGGGGGAGGAGTCAATTAAGCGGAGGTTCCACTTTTGAGTGGAACTCCACTTTAAATACAAAATAAAGCTGTTGGAGTTTGGTACTACATAGTTCTCTTATTAGGTGGCCATAGCAAGTCAAGGAGATGATTGATTCAGCATGGCTGTCACTGACAGATTGCATTTTTAACACTAAACCTTGCCAGAATCAGACACAGCCTGTGAGACCAGGTGCCATTTTAAAACTGTGCTGGGGATAAACTAGCATAATTTAAAGATGGTACGTGGGACTCAAGTTGTTAAAAACCCTTTTTTAGGGTTGCAGAAAGGTGATTGCCAACAAGAGGTTAAAGCAAACTAAACCGTCCTATCCTTTGCAGCCAAGGGAGCTGCCATCTTAGCCTTTGTTTGATCTGTAGTTGCCATGGTGCTGCACATTTGATCAGCTATGACACCAGCTATTTGGTGGCTTGACAGTTCCATTTAGAGCCAACATAAACATACAAGTAACTGTTGTAGGTATCATTCCAGCATGCCTGTTTTACAAAACAGTTAAATTGGTGGGTTTAGTTTCACTTTAAACCACTCAGTAGGATTAGATAGCTCAGTAGGATCAGATTAAAAATTCCTACGTAGTTTAGCTGTGAAGGCCACAAGAAATGGACAGTCAACAGAGAATTAGCATCAGTAAGAAAATCTGCTCATCCTGAATCAACATCTATAAGTAGTCAAATCAGGAAAAATCATCTGGGAAATAATGTCAGTTCTCAGTTGACTAAACACTTTGTTACTGATTTAAGGGAATGACCCAGAGTAAGCTACCGTATTTATCGGCATATAACACGCGCCGGCGTATAACACGCACCCCAAGTTTAGGAGGGAATTTTAAGGAAAAAAACTTTTAGGAGGGAAATTCAAGGAAAAAAACCTTACATTTAAATGCAGCATGCAGCCTTGCCCAGTGTCCATCTGCAGCCTTGCCCAGTGTCCATCTGTCCATCTGCAGCCTTGCCCAGTGTCCATCTGTCCATCTGCAGCCTTGCCCAGTGTCCATCTGTCCATCTGCAGCCTTGCCCAGTGACCATCTGTCCATCTGCAGCCTTGCCCAGTGTCCATCTGTCCATCTGCAGCCTTGCCCAGTGCCTTTGCAGCCTTGTCAGTCTCTGCGTTTTTGAAATTTGGCGCCGATTTCTGTGGAGAGGAGCGAGCCGGGCCGAGTGTACTTCGGCTAGACTCCGCTCCTCTCGCAGTCCCGCCCATCTCCACTGACTGCGCCACTGACAGAGAAAGCCGAGTGTACTTCGGCTAGACTCGGCTCTGCTCACAGTCAGGGGCAGGACTGCGAGAGGAGCCGAGACTAGCCGAAGTACACTCGGCTTTCTCTATGTCAGCGGCGCAGTCAGAGATGGGCGGGACTGCGAGAGGAGCCGAGTAAAGCCGAGTGTACTTCGGCTTCGGCTCCGCTCGCTCCTCTCGCTCGTTTCAGCAGGGGAATCGGCGGAGTATCGGCGTATAACACGCACCCACGATTTTCCCCTGATTTTAAGGGGGAAAAAGTGCGTGTTATACGCTGATAAATACGGTATCTAATATAATTATAAGTTGATGCGTCTTGCTAATGCAGACATATACATTTTTATTACAACCACCATTCAGGTTTAATCTTACACAACACAGCCAGCCATCCTATCCAGCTAGTCAGAAGGTGGTGTATTAAAATATAAGCTATGTGTTCTTGCATTGTGACATTTACCTTACTTGACTAAACTTTTTCATTTCTTTGTTACTATAGAAAAGGCAAAAGGAACAGTGATTATTGCATATTAATATTAATAAGGTTGATTGTAAATTTTAAAATGTAAATTTCTAACAGTATCTTGCGACCATGGTTTCGTAGTCTTAAAATCACAATCTAATCTACACATGCAGTAAATGTCCATAGCAAATAATTTATGGTGGATAAGTTGCTCCAAACTACTGCAGTTAGGTGCAAGTGGCTTTTGACCCAGGTCCTGCTTGGTATTATCACTTTACTGCAAAAGCAAAATTGCTGGGTGGTTTAGTGTTACAGGTTTCTTGATTGCTGAGAAGCATATGCTCATACAACCAATTAACAAACCAATACCTTGCCCAAAAATGACACAGAGTCTGATTAAGTTGGAAAAGGGGCAAGGCCACAGCTTAGAACTTTTTCAAACGTAACAAATAACCAATGCCTGTCACAGGTACAGTATCTCACAAAAGTGAGTACACCCCTCACATTTTTGTAAATATTTTATTATATCTTTTCATGTGACAACACTGAAGAAATGACACTTTGCTACAATGTAAAGTAGTGAGTGTGCAGCTTGTATAACAGTGTAAATTTGCTGTCCCCTCAAAATAACTCAACACACAGCCATTAATGTCTAAACCGCTGGCAACAAAAGTGAGTAATGTCTAAATTTAGCCCAATTAGCCATTTTCCCTCCCCGGCGTTATGTGACTCATTAGTAGACTTGTGCACAATGGAAAAATTTGTTTAGTTTTGGTTTGTTTCTTTTCAGTCCTGTTGATTCGTAATCGTTCGTAATTTTGCTAGACGGGATTTTTCGTGTTCGGACTAATTCGTATTTTCGCAAGCGTAATTTTTCGTTGCATCGGAATGATTCGTATTAATGTAAGCCTTTTTTTTCGTTGATTTATAATTCGTACTTTCCTTAGAGTACATTGTTTTTCGTTGATTCTGGACACAACTCCTACTTTCGTAACTTTTTTTGGGTTCGTTGATTCGTAATTTTCGGTGTCTCTCTCACAACGACGCTGCATATTATGCCTAATGTGCTTCGAATGGATTTGTACTTTTCTAAATACATAGCGGTTATTTGTAATGATTTGAAATCTCGTATTTTATTTTCGTTTTTTACATGCGGCTATAGCCTCTGCCCCTATACACCATTTTGAGAGGGAGTTCAGCACGGTGAGGGAGAAGCAGAGAGCAGAGCAGAGTGTTATTGTGCTTTGAATGAATTAAAAATCTCGTATTTTACTTTAGTTTTTTACATGCGGCTATAGCCTCTGCCCCTGTACACCATTTTGAGAGGGAGTTCAGCATGGTGAGGGAGAAGCAGAAAGCAGAGCAGAATGTTATTGTGCTTCGAATGGATTCGAACATTCGTAACTTTTTTCATAACGAATTATGCCGAAGACATTTGGGCATTTGCTATTTGCGATATAATTTATTTCGGATTCGGTTTTATTCGTAATTGGTTTGTTCGGAAATTCGAATGCTTCCGAATGTCCGAAAGTTGCTAAATTCGGACGAATTTCGATTAGTTACGAAACGAATTGCACAAGCCTACTCATTAGTGTTACAATGTCTCAGGTGTGAATGGGGAGCAGGTGTGTTAAATTTGGTGTTAGCACTCTCACTCTCTTATACTGGTGACTGGAAGTTAAACATGGCACCTAATGGTAAAGAACTCTCTAATGCCACGTACACACGATCGGATTTTCTGTCATAAAACCTTGGATGGTTATTCCGATGTTATTCCGCTCAAGCTTGGCTTGCATACACACGGTTACACAAAAGTTCTCTGAACTTTCGACCGTCAAGAACGCGGTGACGTACAACACTACGATGAGCATGAAGTTCAATGCTTCTGAGCATGCCACGAATTGTTTCCAAAGATGCGTCAGAATTTTGCGCGTCGGAATTGCTACAGACGATCGGAACAGGAAAAGTCAGATGGAGCCTACACACGGTCGGAATTTCCAACCAAAAGCTCACATCGGACTTTTCTTGTCGGAATTTCCGACCGTGTGTACGTGGCATACGGCTCTGAAAAAAAGAATTGTTGCCCTACATAAATATGGCCTAGGCTATAAGAGGATTTCCAAGACCCTGAAACTGAGCTGCAGCATGGTGGCCAAGACCATGTAGCAGTTTAACAGGAGAGGTTCCACTCAGAACAGACCTTGCCATGGTCCACCAAAGAAGTTGAGTGCACGTCCTCAACGTCATATCTAGAGGTTGTCTTTGGGAAATAGATGTATGAGTGCTGCCAGCATTGCTGCAGAGGCTAAAGGGGTGGGGGATCAGCCTGTCAGAGCTTAGACCATTGCCGCACACTGCATCAAACTGGTATGCATGGCTGTCGTCCCAGAAGGAAGCCTCTTCTAAAGATGCTGCACAAGCCTGCAAACAGTTTGCTGAATATAAGCAGACTAAGGACTAGGGATGAACCGAGCACCTCCTGGTTCGATTCGCACCAGAACATGTGAACAGGCAAAACATTTGTGCGAACATGTGAACACCATAAAAGTCTATGGGACACGAACATGAAAAATCAAAAGTGCTCATTTTAAAGGCTTAAATGCAAGTTACTGCCATAAAAAAGTTTTAAAAAACAACAGTTTTTCAGGAGCAGTGCTTTTAAGAATGCTTAAAGTGAAACAGTAAAAATTTAATATTCCTTTAAATATCGTGCCTGGGGGGTCCCATTAGTCTACTTGTAAACTGGCGCATCTGTCTGATGTGTTTTACAGTCCCGCAGCAAAATGACATTTCTAAAGGAAAAAAATTAATTCAAACTTGCTTGTGGTTGTAATGTATTGCTCCCGGTAACATAGATAAAAATCAAGGAAAAAAAAGGCGTGGGTCCCCCCCCCCCGGTCCATACCAGGCTCTTTAAAAAAAAAAAATTGGAGTGGGGTCCCCCCAAAATCCATACCAGACCCATACCCGAGCATGCAACCTGGCAGGTCAGGATAGTGGGGAGGATGAGCGAGTGCCCCCCTCCTGAACCATACCAGGCCGCTTGCACTCAATATGGGGAGGGTGCTTTGGTGTCCCCCTCAATGTACCTTGTCCCTATGTTGATGGGGGCAAGAGCCTCAACCCCACAACCCTTGCCCGGTGGTTGTGTAGGCCTGTGGGTGGGGGGCTTATTAGAATCTGGAAATCTCACCCCCATATGAATGGGTATTGTACCCCTACCCATTCACCAAAAAAAAGTGTAAAAAAGTAAAAAACACAAAAGACAGTTTTTGACAATTCCTTTATTAAAAAAAAAAGTGTCCCGCAATGTCAATCCTTCTTCAATCATGGCGCAGATGGAACCGAAAAAACAAAACAAAAAGCTCCGCCTCGATGTTAGGTGTTCCGCTGTTTTTTCATATTGACAGCTGTTATAAAGGCAAGGGCGGGGCCACCCATTGACATAACCGGATGACCCCACCCCCTCTGTAGCTTTTCTAGGGATTATATCAGAAGGCACTATCCCAGCTGAAATGCATGTGATGTGGCTAAGAATTATGTATATGGCTCGTAAACTTATACTACAATGGATATCAAAATATCCGCCAACGATAGATCAATAGATTAGGGCGATTAATCTTAACTTAAGGCGCGAGGAATTGGCATATAAACATAGGAGGAGCTCTAAAAAAATTTGTCATTGGTGGCTAGTCTCCAACTTGTCTGAACAATCAGTTGAGTAAATTAATGATACTGAAGATAGGTAACAATGATATAAGAGGAGGATAAACATAAGTATATACTGTATATTACATTAGGGAGTACTAATGAGAAGAATGGTCTTGAGTAAAGATGGAAGCGTAGTCTGGTGGTCGCAAATAGGCAAAATAGGAAGTGTGTTTTTTGGGAGGTGTTGGAAATGTATTATGTGTTTTTTTTTTGTTTTTTTTGCTTTTGTATCATGTTATTTTATGAAAAAAAAACAATAAAAAATTATCTGATTGGAGAAAGCATTGCACGACCACGCAATTGTCAGTTAAAGCGACGCAGTGCCGTATCACAAAAAAATGGCCGGGTCGTTAAGGGGGTAAATTCTTCTGGTCCTTAAATGGTTAAAGAACTCAAACATAGATTGGGTAAAGTAGATGTAAGCCCAACCACTAAAAAAATCGAAAAAACGATAAGCTTCTGTGCTGATGCACAATTATGGTGGTATTTGGATTCTGGGTCGGCAACTTCTCTGTTCCAGAGGATTTCCAGTTTCCTTGCATTGTAACTGAATGGATCTGAGATTAAAGTGCTACACTAAGAATTAAATGTCCAGGTTTAGATTTATTCAAGGTATTGTGAATTGGGATAAAGGATATGACCAATGAATTTCTGGGGCCTCAAAATTAGCCCATCCATTAAAGCTATAAAAACACAACAAAAACATATCTAAAATATATACACATGAAATCTTATATACTAAGATATACAATTTACTCACATCATGGTTACATATAAAAGATATAAAACAAAAAATATATAAATAATTCAATATCTACCATTTTCAGAAAAAACAATAGAAATATGAATAGGTCACTGACTATCGGCTATAAATAATATCAGTATACAATGTAAGTTGATAAAATCAATGCAAAATATCAATATAAATGCAAGCGCTCATGGGGACACACATGTTCCACACATGGGAGGTCATCAAGAATAATAAAAAAAGGGGGGTACTAATGCGCCTACCACTTGGTATAAATAAAGTGCTGGACACCCTATAAAAATAAATACTAAAGTTAATAACAGTGACAGGTAGCAGCTGAACTCCTATGGTGTAACCAACACCTTCGGGAGGAGGAGCTAAGTGACGTTCTACTTCCGGTTTACTGCCGTGACCGGAAGTGCTTGAATTCCTACAGCGTTTTTGTTTGTTTGGCGTTCTTTTAATATTGTTTTTATCCTATTTTTTAATAAATGCCTTTATCTGCTTTTTAAACTTACTTCACCATTGAGTCCTTCTCTTTTTTGTTCGTGAGTTGTGGATCAAAGGGACTTTAGACCCCAGGCACATACTGGTGGTAGTGGTGAAAGAACCTGCAGATATCCTCTGTGGAGCTTGTGCTGGAGATCGGTGAGATCTTTGTCTGACCCTTCTGGATCCATCCACAAGACTGGCGGAAGTGGTGAAAAAGTTGCGGTGATCCTCAGTGGAGTGTATGCTGGAGAGTGATCAGAGATGTGTCTGACCCTTTTGGGTCCATCTATAAGGTGAGAGGCTGGCACTACCGGGGGAGGATTGTGGAATTTTACCTGCATTGTTGGCTTTCCATTGGATGTGAATACTGGGACTCCCACACCTGTTCTTCTCCCTCTCCTCTCTCCTAGTCTACCGGATTATTTCATCTTTCTTGGGAGATTGTTATGGTTTATATGAACTATATTACCATACACCTTATTTTTTGGAAATATCACGTTTGGACTTATATAATTGTATATTTTTCATTTGCTTTTTATATACATTTTTGTTTTTTTCTGTGCTGATGCACTTTAGATTGGATGACACTTTATTAATATTCACAGACACTTTAAAGGGGTTGTAAAGGTTTGTTTTTTTATTTTCTAAATAGGTTCCTTTAAGCTAGTGCATTGTTGGTTCACTTACCTTTTCCTTAGATTTCCCTTCTAAATATTTTTTTTCTTTGTCTGAATTTCTCACTTCCTGTTCCTCCTCAGTAAGCTGTTTAGTAAGCTGTTCTGGCTGACTCAACACCACTCAGATGATGGTGTGAAGTTTAGTGAGGAGAAACAGGAAGTGAGAAATTCAGACAGAGAAAAAAAACATTTAGAAGGTAAATCAAAGGAAAAGGTAAGTGAACCAACAATGCACTAGCTTAAAGGAACCTATTTAGAAAATAAAAAACGAACCTTTACAACCCCTTTAAGGATTTATAAGTGTTTTAGTTATCTTAATTTTATGTCTCATTGAACCATATATTAGCACATTGCACTTTGTTTGTTTTTCATCAAATTGCACCTTGACTATTAGCGCTGCTTCAATATTTTTTACAATTTTCATCGAGAATAATGCTTATTTTGCAAGCTGATAAAAAGACCATTGATGTTAATAGCTGCTAGAGAAAAGAGAAGCTCCACTGGTGCCATGCCATTGGTTCTGTCAAGCGATGTTGATGCCTGAACTATAAAGGCACCATTAGGTGCAAAGTGAATCTGCCATTTTTCATTGCACAAGGAGCACTTATCAACCTTCAAGCTGGCCTTCTGCAATTCCCAAATATTTGCATTAATTGCTCTAAACTAAGGCAACACAATCTGTTTTATCTAGAAAGGCTTAAAAAGTAATTGCTTGGAAGCCACTGTGGTAGAAAAGATGCTGCTCAATAGGAGTTTGATGGATTTAGTACTCAAGCTGTTTCACAGCATATTACGAGACTGAGTAGTTATCCAGCTCTGTCAAAACAGAATGTAATAATAGAATAGTCTAAACAAAATATAGGGAAACGGCAAACTCCTTTCCAGCAAGTCTAACAGCTTTGCAGTTAACTGTAAGAATCTTAGAAGATTCAATCATCTCCTACAAGTTCTATATTTGTAACTGCTTGGGATGAATAGTGGGCTAAGAATATTTTAATGATATTCCTGATTCCTGGCACACTGGATGATTAGACTAATTCATCTCCTCCGTTTTCCGAGATATCTTCTCATTACCACCTCTGATGGCTTAGTCATCAGAATTATTTGGCATCCTCATATGGATAAGATAAGAGACATGAAAAAAATGCAAACAGAATAGACAGCATAGAATAGACACCTGGAGACAGCTCTTTAGATGGCAAAGTGACAGCAGTTTACAGCAGAGGTGAACATAGGCAGGGGATTATTAACATAGAAAATAATTACCATAAAGGAAGGTCATCTTGTATAATTCATTTAGTTATCTCAGTGATATGTAAATTAAGTGAAAACCAAATTTGTCACAAAAGAAAACTGTTTCAGTTTACACATGGGATTAGATTTTTTTATGTAACACAAATAAATTCAGCTACATTTTAGCTCTGTTACAGCAGTCTTTTATTTCTTCATATATATTTACAGTGCATGATACAGCTTACATGAGATAGACTTTGAAAGTATAACTCTTTTTTTCTAAGATGTATAATTGCTTATATAGATTCCTTAGTTGCATATCATGTAAGTCTTGAACACACTTTCCTGTGTGCGTAGAGCAGGCCTGCCATACTCAAATAAAACGGTGGACTGAATTAAAATGGCCTTTACTTTAATGGAAAAATATAATGATTTGTAGTACATTTCATTTTGTTTTTCGTTATGCACACACACACATAGGGGGTTATTTACAAAAGGCAAATCCACTTTGCACTACAAGTGCAAACTACAAGTGCAAAGTGCACTTGAAATTGCACTTGGAAGTGCATTCGTTGTAAATCTGAGGGGTAGTGCAAAGTGGATTTGCCTTTCGTAAATAACCCCCACTATATAGTTCCAAGGTTAGCTATGGCACTCTATGCTTTAAGTAAATGCCCATGTGCTTATCCACAAGGAAATCCATATAAATCCATGGTTAAATGGTTAAGAGTCACTCACGGGTCATGCAGAGGAGGAAGATCAAAAACATTGTTTTGAGAAAGATGCACTGAGCTTCATCGAAACGTTGACAATAAAAACTCTGCTGTTTTTGATCTTCCTCCGCTGCAATACCTATGAGTGTCTCTAAACCAGTTTTGGATAAACACTATTTATTACCAAAAGTATTGAAACACCTGCCTTTACACGCACATAAACAAAGCAAGTTCCATAAAGACATGGATGAGCGAGTTTTTGGGGTGGAGGAACTTGACTGGCCTGCCTCAACCCAATAGAACACCTTTGGGATCAATTGGAGTGGAGAACGCGAGCCAAGCCTTCTCGTCTAACATCAGTGCCTGAGCTCACAAATGCACTTTTGGAAGAATGGTCAAACATTCCCATAGACACACTCCTAAACCTTGTGGACAGCATTCCCAGAAGAGTTGAAGCTGTTATAGCTGCAAAGGGTGGGCCAACTCAACATTCAACCCTGCAGACTAAGACTGGGATGCCATTAAAGTTCATGTGTGTGTAAAGGCAGGAGTCCCAGTACGTTTGGTAATATAGTGTACAGGCATACCCCACTTTTAAGTACACAATGGGTTTTATTTACTAAAGCTGGAAAGCGCAAAATCTGTCTCACTTCTGCATAAAAACCAATGAGCTTCCAGGTTTTATTACCAGGCTTAATTGAACAAGCTGGGGTTAGAAGCTCATTGGATTCTATGCAGAAATGAGCCTGATTTTGGGCTTTCCAGCTTTAGTAAATAAAACCCATTGTGTACTTAAAAGTGGGGTATGCCTGTATATCTGTTATGTGTTCCTATTCACACAACATACTTAAAAATAGTAATAAAAAATTCTTACATTTCTAAGTGTTTGTTTGGAGCAGGCCTCCGGCTGAATGAACAGTTTAATGTGAGAGGAAACTTATTCTGTCTCTACTGACAAAGATGGATGCACTGGGTTTCCCTCTCAATAATATACAATGAAGCCCAGCTTCTGGATCTCCAACCCTTTATTTGGGCAGACAGCGTTTACAGCTAATAATAAGATCTGCCAACACAGTACAGACAGGGTTATTTATGGTAAACATTAACTCCATAGTTGCCTCAGAAAAGAGCATGTAAAATGTTTTTTATGTTTTGCTATGTGAAGGAGAGCATTCAACAGTGTTTTTCCAGTTTGGCTGTGTGGAAATACATAGTTGCTCCCAGATCATAGCACTATTTTACCTCAGTGAGGTATGCCTCTATTTGCATAAATGGACCAGGTGAGTAATAGTGATTCTACAAGGTGATTTCCAGGTTTTTAAATAGTTCTAGGTTGCTTCTTTGGGTATACTAACAGTTAAACAGCTATCAATTTGACAATAATTTTGCCTTTTACTGGTTATTTATCCCTGGCTAAAATGGTACACTTTTTGCTTTATAGCACTGGAAAATTCTTCTCATAAAAAGTTTGTAGCAATTGCTAAACAACATTTCGTAGATGAGTGACATTGGATGTTGATCACACTGTGATGAAATGAATACAGTATGAGCCTGCCTTCTGCGCTAGTTAAATGTAGAATGAAATTATTTCCTTTCAGCATTGCATATTGTTTAAAGTGTTAAGCCCCGTACACACGATCGGTTTGACTGATGAAAACCGTCCGATGGATGGTTTTCATCAGACCAACTGATCGTGTATGGTACCCATCGGTCTTTTTTCCATCGGTTGTAAAAAATAGAACTTGTTTTAAAATCTTCCGATGGATAAAAAAACGATCGAAAACTCAGATCGTCTATGGGCAAGTCCATCGGATCAAAAACCCACGCATGCTCAGAATCAAGTCGACGCATGCTCAGAAGCATTAAACTTCATTTTTCTCGGCTCATCGGAGTGTTTTACGTCACCGCGTTTGGAACGGTCGGTTTTTGGACTGATGGTGTGTGGGCAAGACTGATGGAAAACAGTTTCATCGGATATCCGATGGACAAATCCATCGGACGAAAATCCATAGGTTATCCGATCGTGTGTACGGGGCTTTACTAAACCGAAGACCAAGACTATATCTTGTGAACAGTGAACAGAATATGGAAATGCACTTATTTTAGTAAATATAAACTGCTAAAAACCTTTCCTCATCAGCAGTATATAGCAGTCTTATGACTTTTATCAGTGTCCTGCTGAGCTCTAGTTAGAGCTTGTAGGAGGAGTTTTCATTCTCCTTGACTGTCCTATGAGGCTACATGACCCCTGACCCTCTGTACAGTGCTGATTAGCTCTGTGCCAATCACATGCACTTTCCTGATACAAAAAACAACTCTCTAGCAATATACACCAAACTGAACATGTGAAAAGTAGCCCCAAAGCTCTGTTCTATCAGGGGATGGATTGGGGACTGTGGAAGAAGGGGAGGATTAGATAAGACCGGATCAAACAGCCTTTTTACACAATGTGCAGGATTAACCCCTTAGGTACCATAGTGAGCATAACAAGCATGCTTTACTGCATATACAGACTGATTTTACTGTTGTGGGTTTAGTAACAGTCAATTACATCATGACTAGGGATGAGCTTCGTGTTCGAGTCGAACATACGTTCGACTCGAACATTGGCTGTTCGATCGTTCGACGAAGATCGAACGATTTGGGCCGTTCGCGCCAAATTCGAGTGACGCGAACGGCCCACAATGCACTACGCCATCGCAGTGTCATCCAGGCGCTGTGATTGGCCAAGCATGCACTGTGACCCCGCATGCTTGGCCAATCACAGCGCCGGCAGCGAGGAGAGCAATGATTGGCCACAGGCAGGATGCCTGTGGCCAATTATTGCTGAGGGTGTTTAGTACACGCCCCACACTATAAAAGGCCGCCAGCACGGCGGCCTAGTGTAGTGTGTTCCGGAGCAGGGATAGAGTAGCATAGGCAGGGACAGTGACTGTTATTTCTTTCTTGCTTAACCTGGATTCCTTTAGTTTAGGGAAAGAGAAGGATAGGTAGGGAGAGTGTCAGTGTGTTTTGTGCTTCTGCTATAGTGTGCTTAAAAAAAAACATTTATTCTAGGGACAGAAAACTCTAGGTAGGGACAGTGTCAGTTTCTTTCACTCTGCAAGTCCTTGTTTCCAGGGACCTGGAAGGACAGTGAGTGAATTGTCCTTTTGCTATATTGTGATTAAAAAAAACATTTATTCTAGGGACAGAAAACTCTAGGTAGGGACAGTGTCAGTTTCTTTCACTCTGCAAGTCCTTGTTTCCAGGGACCTGGAAGGACAGTGAGTGAATTGTCCTTTTGCTATATTGTGATTAAAAAAAACATTTATTCTAGGGACAGAAAACTCTAGGTAGGGACAGTGTCAGTTTCTTTCACTCTGCAAGTCCTTGTTTCCAGGGACCTGGAAGGACAGTGAGTGAATTGTCCTTTTGCTATATTGTGATTAAAAAAAACATTTATTCTAGGGACAGAAAACTCTAGGTAGGGACAGTGTCAGTTTCTTTCACTCTGCAAGTCCTTGTTTCCAGGGACCTGGAAGGACAGTGAGTGAATTGTCCTTTTGCTATATTGTGATTAAAAAAAACATTTTTTTCTAGGGACAGAAAACTGTAGGTAGGGAGAGTATTTTTTTTCTTTCACTCTGCAAGTCCTTGTTTCCAGGGACCTGTAAGGACAGTGAGTTAATTGTCCTTGTGCTATATTGTGCTGAAAAAAACATTTATTCCAGGGACAGAAAACTCTAGGTAGGGACAGTGTCAGTTTCTTTCACTCTGCAAGTCCTTGTTTCCAGGGACCTGGAAGGACAGTGAGTGAATTGTCCTTTTGCTATATTGTGATTAAAAAAAACATTTTTTTCTAGGGACAGAAAACTGTAGGTAGGGAGAGTGTTTTTTTTCTTTCACTCTGCAAGTCCTTGTTTCCAGGGACCTGTAAGGACAGTGAGTTAATTTTCCTTGTGCTATATTGTGATTAAAAAAAACATTTATTCTAGGGACAGAAAACTCTAGGTAGGGACAGTGTCAGTTTCTTTCACTCTGCAAGTCCTTGTTTCCAGGGACCTGGAAGGACAGTGAGTGAATTGTCCTTTTGCTATATTGTGATTAAAAAAAACATTTATTCTAGGGACAGAAAACTCTAGGTAGGGACAGTGTCAGTTTCTTTCACTCTGCAAGTCCTTGTTTCCAGGGACCTGGAAGGACAGTGAGTGAATTGTCCTTTTGCTATATTGTGATTAAAAAAAACATTTATTCTAGGGACAGAAAACTCTAGGTAGGGACAGTGTCAGTTTCTTTCACTCTGCAAGTCCTTGTTTCCAGGGACCTGGAAGGACAGTGAGTGAATTGTCCTTTTGCTATATTGTGATTAAAAAAAACATTTTTTTCTAGGGACAGAAAACTGTAGGTAGGGAGAGTATTTTTTTTCTTTCACTCTGCAAGTCCTTGTTTCCAGGGACCTGTAAGGACAGTGAGTTAATTGTCCTTGTGCTATATTGTGCTGAAAAAAACATTTATTCCAGGGACAGAAAACTCTAGGTAGGGACAGTGTCAGTTTCTTTCACTCTGCAAGTCCTTGTTTCCAGGGACCTGGAAGGACAGTGAGTGAATTGTCCTTTTGCTATATTGTGATTAAAAAAAACATTTTTTTCTAGGGACAGAAAACTGTAGGTAGGGAGAGTATTTTTTTTCTTTCACTCTGCAAGTCCTTGTTTCCAGGGACCTGTAAGGACAGTGAGTTAATTGTCCTTGTGCTATATTGTGCTGAAAAAAACATTTATTCCAGGGACAGAAAACTCTAGGTAGGGACAGTGTCAGTTTCTTTCACTCTGCAAGTCCTTGTTTCCAGGGACCTGGAAGGACAGTGAGTGAATTGTCCTTTTGCTATATTGTGATTAAAAAAAACATTTTTTTCTAGGGACAGAAAACTGTAGGTAGGGAGAGTGTTTTTTTTCTTTCACTCTGCAAGTCCTTGTTTCCAGGGACCTGTAAGGACAGTGAGTTAATTTTCCTTGTGCTATATTGTGATTAAAAAAAACATTTATTCTAGGGACAGAAAACTCTAGGTAGGGACAGTGTCAGTTTCTTTCACTCTGCAAGTCCTTGTTTCCAGGGACCTGGAAGGACAGTGAGTGAATTGTCCTTTTGCTATATTGTGATTAAAAAAAACATTTTTTTCTAGGGACAGAAAACTGTAGGTAGGGAGAGTATTTTTTTTCTTTCACTCTGCAAGTCCTTGTTTCCAGGGACCTGTAAGGACAGTGAGTTAATTGTCCTTGTGCTATATTGTGCTGAAAAAAACATTTATTCCAGGGACAGAAAACTCTAGGTAGGGACAGTGTCAGTTTCTTTCACTCTGCAAGTCCTTGTTTCCAGGGACCTGGAAGGACAGTGAGTGAATTGTCCTTTTGCTATATTGTGATTAAAAAAAACATTTTTTTCTAGGGACAGAAAACTGTAGGTAGGGAGAGTGTTTTTTTTCTTTCACTCTGCAAGTCCTTGTTTCCAGGGACCTGTAAGGACAGTGAGTTAATTTTCCTTGTGCTATATTGTGATTAAAAAAAACATTTTTTCTAGGGACAGAAAACTGTAGGTAGGGAGAGTGTTTTTTTTCTTTCACTCTGCAAGTCCTTGTTTCCAGGGACAGAGAAGGACACCTGAAGGTAGCCCTTATTGCTTTTTTCCCATCTCCCTGCAGGCCATCTATTAGAATGTCTGGAAGGCAAACAAGGAGAGGCAGACAGTCAGGAGGCAATAAAAGAGGGCAAGCAGGCTCTGTGTCTGGGGGCAACAGTGCTGGTCGTGGACGCGGTGCATTGTCATCAGCACATGGCCATGGGACACGCTTGTCCTTCTTTTCGGCAGCTGGACATGTTGAGCCACATCATGCCGAAGACTTGGTAGAGTGGATGACCAAGCCCTCCTCCTCCTCCTCATCCTCTCTCACCCAGGCTCAGGGTACTGGAAAAGCAGCTGCCAAAGCGTCGTCTTCCCTGGTATCAATGTCAGACAAATCATCAGTCACTCCTTCCCTAGACCCACCATGTCCTCCTCCTGAGGAGTCCCCCGAACTGTTTCAGCACAGTGTTGGGTACATGCTCCAGGAGGATGCCCAGCGTTTCGAAGGGTCTGATGATGAAACCCAGCTAGAGGAAGGCAGTAGCGTGAGAGCAGACAGAGGGGATGCTCAAGAAGGACACCAATCTGGCAGTCATGTTCCAGCAGCTGCAGCATACTGCCAGATTGGCTCCAGTGATGAGGAGGGAGGGGATGATGAGGTCAATGACTCCACGTGGGTGCCTAATAGGAGAGAGGAGGAGGAGGAGGATGAGGAGGAGGCACATCTCCAACGAGGCAGGATGCCCTTTGGTGGCCAGCGTAAGGGCAGTACACCGACGGAATCACACCGCAGAGCTCCGCCTGTGCAGGGCGCTGCCTCTGCCCGTCATTCAAAAAGTTCTTTGGTGTGGGCCTTTTTTGAGGCTAGTGCATCAGATCGCACAGCTGCTGTTTGCAACATATGTCTCAAGCGTATATCGCGTGGCCAAAACATCAGCCGCTTGGGTACCACATGCCTGACCAGACATATGTTGACCTGCCATGCAGCTCGTTGGCAAGCCTACCTCAAAGACCCACACCAAAGAACAAAGCGGACCTCTCCTTGCACCGCATCAGCTGGGATCTCCAACCCCACTATAACTTCAGTCCTCTCTGAAACATGCACTGAGAGGAATGAAGGTGTAGAATTAGGTGTGTCACAGCCAAGTACTTGCGCCCACTCTGCTAGCAGTACACCGACGTCCGATTCTAGCAGGCAAATTTCCCTGCCCCAGCTGCTGGACCGTCGAAAGAAGTTCACTCCCAGCCATCCACATGCCCAGCGGTTGAATGCTAGCTTGGCTAAATTGCTAGCGCTTCAACTGCTGCCTTTTCAGTTGGTAGACTCGGCCCCCTTCCGTGAGTTTGTGCAATGTGCGGTTCCTCAGTGGCAGGTTCCCAAACGCCACTTTTTCTCACGGAAGGCTATTCCGGCTCTCTACCGGCATGTGGAAGGCAATGTCTTGGCCTCGCTGGACAGGGCGGTCAGCGGTAAGGTGCATATTACCGCTGACTCATGGTCCAGCAGGCATGGACAGGGACGTTACCTTTCTTTCACGGCCCATTGGGTCACTCTTTTGGCAGCTGGGAAGGATTCAGGACAAGGTGCAGTAGTGTTGGAGGTTGTCCCACCGCCACGCCTCCAAAATGCTACTACTGGTTGTGACACACCTCTCTCCTCCACCCCCTCCTCTTCTTCTTCCTCCATGGCCTCTTCCTGTGGTTTGTCCTATGAACCAGCGGTGCTCCGTAGCCGTTCACGGGGCTACGCAAGTACGCAGGCAAAAAGATGCCATGCCGTGCTTGCGCTGGTGTGTTTGGGGGACAGAAGCCACACTGGGGCAGAGGTCCTGTCTGCTCTGCAGGGCCAGGCCGAGAGGTGGTTGACGCCACGCCAGCTTAAGCCAGGAATGGTGGTTTGCGACAATGGCACCAACCTCCTCTCCGCCCTCCGACAGGGACAACTGACCCATGTGCCCTGTGTGGCTCACGTCCTTAACCTGGTGGTGCAGCGGTTCTTGGGCAGGTACCCGGGCTTACAGGATGTCCTGAGGCAGGCCAGGAAAGTCTGTGTGCATTTCCGCAGATCTTATAATGCCAGTGCTCGCCTGGCTGAGCTGCAAAAGGAGTTGAACCTGCCCAAGAACCGCCTTATATGTGACATGCCCACCAGGTGGAACTCAACGTTGGCCATGCTGCAGCGGCTGCACACGCAGCAGAGGGCCATCAATGAGTACCTGTGCGACTACGGCACCAGGACAGGGTCAGGGGAGCTTGGTTTTTTTTCTCCACGCCAGTGGGGCATGATCAGGGATGCATGCACTGTCCTGGCACCATTTGAGGAGGCCACGAGGATGGTGAGCAGTGACAGTGCATGCATCAGTGACACTGTACCTCTTGTCCACCTGTTGGAGCACACGCTGCGTGGAATAATGGACAGGGCACTTGAGGCAGAACAGAGGCAGGAAGAGGAGGACTTCCTTGCCTCTCAAGGCCCCCTTTACCCAGACAGTGTTCCTTCTGTCCCACCCATCGCACAGGAAGAGGAGGAGGAGGAGGAGGAGGAGGAGGATTGTGTCAGCATGGAGGTGGAGGCTGGCACTCAGCATCATCAGCAGCAGTCTTTTAGGGATGATTTACAGTCCCAAGAAACCAGTGGACTTGTACGTGGCTGGGAGGAGGTGGCTGCGGATCATGTCGTCCTTAGTGACCCAGAGGACTCCGGAGCGAATGCCTCAGCAAACCTACGCTGCATGGCCTCCCTGATCCTGCAAAGTCTGCGGAAGGATCCTCGTATTCTTCGGATCAAGGAGAGGGACCATTACTGGCTGGCCACTCTCCTTGATCCACGGTACAAGGGTAAGGTTGCGGACCTTATGTTACCGTCGCAGAGGGAGCAGAGGATGAGACAACTCCGGGAGGCCTTGCAGAAAGGTCTGTGCAACGCGTTCCCAGAGACTGGGAGGTTGCAAACTCCTGGTCCTGGACAACGAGTTGCTGAGGCTTCGGCCAGTCAAAGAAGGAGCGGTGGGGAAGGTGGCCGTCTGACCGATGCGTTCAGACAATTCTTTAGTCCGCAGCCCCAAAGTATGATTGGTTCCAGCAACCATCGCCAGCGTCTGATAAACATGGTGCAGGAATATCTAGGGGCAAGGTCAGACTTGGACACCTTCCCCACCGAAAATCCTCTGGCTTACTGGGTCTTGAGGATGGATCACTGGCCAGAGCTTGCACAGTATGCAATTGAGCTACTGGCCTGTCCTGCATCCAGCGTTCTTTCGGAACGCACATTCAGTGCTGCTGGAGGATTTGTCACGGATCACAGGGTGCGCCTGTCCACCGACTCGGTTGATCGACTGACTTTCATCAAGATGAACCAGTCTTGGATCACCACCAGCTACCACACACCTGATGCTGATATAACAGACTAATTGATTTTAAAATGTCACATCCCTTCAAGACTGATGCTGATGCTGAGTGCCTGTGCTGTTATGTTGACTGGCTATCCTCCTCCTCCGAGTCCTCAATGATACGATTGATGATGATAGCTTGGAAGATCATTTTTGTTTATGGGTGCCGCCACCAGTGCCTAACGCCCAATTTTTCAGCCCCTGTTTAACAGGGGCGTGTAATTACAATTTTTGAAGCAATACTTTGCAACAGGGCTCATTGCTGTGCTCCAAGTACAGTATCTGTGAGGAGTTGCAGTGTTGTGCCACCAGTGCCTAAGGCCCAATTTTTCAGCCCCTGTTTAACAGGGGCGTGTCATTACAATTTTTGAAGCAATACTTTGCAACAGGGCTCATTGCTGTGCTCCAAGTACAGTATCTGTGAGGGGTTGCAGTGTTGTGCCACCAGTGCCTAAGGCCCAATTTTTCAGCCCCTGTTCAACAGGGGCATGTAATTACAATTCTTGATCTAATAATTCACAGCAGGGCCCATTGCTGCACCCACCAAGAGTAACTGTCAGGGCTTACAGTGTTGTGGCACCAGCACCACCATCAAAGGCCCAATTTTTACTACCACTGTTCAACAATTATATGTAATTAAAATTCCTGATATAATAGTTGACAGCAGGGCGTTCCAGCACCAACCAAGAGTAACTGTGAGTGCTTACAGTGTTGTGCCAACACCAACAACTAAGGGGCCTATTTCTGCAGAGTATATACGGCAGGTCCCTACTTTCAAACATCCAACTTACAAACGACTCCTACTTGCAAACGCAAGAAGACAACAGGAAGTGAGAGGAAATCTACCACTAGGAAGGAAAATTCTCTCCTGTAAGAATAAATATGGGAGAAAGGTGTCTCCTCTGTACTGATGCTTTATCAGCAATCCTTGTTTCAAGAAAAACACCACATTTCAAAAACAGTTGTCATTGGGACGGAAAGTGAGGTGAAATGTTCTGAACAGGGGCACAGACAGCAAAACAAATGTTACAGGGGTGATAACCCTTACCTATGTTTTCCAAAAAGTTTAAAAATAGATTTTTGGGCTGGAGCTACACTTCAACAATGTACCTGTTCAAAATTACAAACAGATTCTACATAAGAACAAACCTACAGTCCCTGTCTTGTATGCACCGCCTGTATACGGCTGTTCAGAGTATATAGGGCCTTTTTTATTTTATGTGCGGGGTTCCCCTTAATATCCATACAAGACCCAAAGGGGCTGGTAATGGGCTGGGGTAGGGGGGGGGGGGGTCATGGGGTAGCTATGCCATTTTTCTTAAAGAATTTCATCCATATTACCGGGACCAGACATTACATTAAAGCCGCAAGCAGTTTTAAATGGCTTTTTTTTCCTTTAGAAGTGTCATTTTGTGCAGGGACAGTTCTAAACACGGGAAACACGTGGCACTTCACAGGCATACTTTAGACACCCCCCAGGTACGATATTTAAAGGAATATTTGACTTTTTTTTTTTCACTTTATGCATCATTAAAATGACTGCTCCCGAAAAACGACCGTTTTTAAAACTTCTTTTTGCATTGATACATGTCCCCTGGTGCAGAACCCGGGTTCCCAAACCCTTTTTAGGACAATAACATGCATAATAGTTGTTATAATTAGCACTTTAGAATTCGAACGTTCGCATCCATTGTATTTAATAGGGTTCTAATGTTCGTTCGAACTTCCGGTCCGTTCGCGGGTTCTGGTGCGAACCGAACCCGGGGGTGTTCGGCTCATCACTAATCATGACTTTCCACCACAATGTAGTTAAACTGGTACATGAATTTGTTTCATTTTCTTTTCATCCGAAACATTTTCTTTGTCTTTTGCAATACTTTTGTACTGTCAGGTTTTTTACTAAATAAATGTGGGTTCATTTATTTTTAGAAGGCAATTTATATGCTCGATAACAAATGTCAATAGGCAGATCATTCCTCCAAGAAAATTGGCAACCAAAATGTGAAAAGTCATTAGAAGGCACATGGGGAATTGAGCTGTTCACTTCTTAATTAGATGTTTGCATTGTTTTTAAAGATCAGAACATGGATCAAACAGTGCTAAAGAGCAAACTCAAAAGGTGGAAACAAGGTCAAACATCTACCCACTTCAATCCAGAATCTAATATATTGAAGCACAAATACTGCAGCAAATGTTATATGAATTATGACAGCACAGTAACAATAAAGCCACAAAATGCTAACTTCTAGGAAGCTAAACGTTTATTTCTGTTTTGACTGAACAGAACAAAAAATAAAAAAGGAATACAGATGGGGAAAGCATCATTTAATTAACAAGATCTTTGTTATAATAGTAATACATGTGTAGCACACGGACCCTTTTTCCTACCTTTGGCTCACTTGCAGGAAAAGGGCACACCATACTATATGCCCGTACCCTCCTGTTTGAAGAGGTTGAGCGGTGTCATGTATTTGGGTTCCACAGCTAGGTTCTCCATCAGTTGATTCTCATCTCCTAGGATATAGGGACAAGTCTCTGTATTCCCCCAGTAATTCCAATGTCCACACCACTCTAAACTCCAACGTTGAGTTTATTTTTCATCAATGTTCAGCAGATAGGAAAGGGTGGATAAGAGACAGGACAGCAAGGTTTTGGGAGGTAGGTCCAGGCACAAGAAAATGTTACAATCACCACTCAATCCCTGAGTGGGTTCAGCTCACCCGGATAGTCTCCTGTCAAAGTGGATCCTAGCAGACGCAGTGATGCTCGGACGCTTAATTTGGTTATTTTCTTAGATACGATCGGGAAATCCCCTGCCACAGAATCTATCACATCCCAAACTTCTCAGCTTTTGCAATACAAGGACAGGTGCCAGCAACAGCACATTACTAGGCCCTTGGTGGATAGATGAATCCCTCCAGAAAGTTACCGGGCCCCTTCTTTCACCGTGAACTCTCACCGGTCCCTCAGAAAGGTCCTCCCCCAGCCCCCTCTTCTTAGAGCGGGCTCCCTCACAAGGGGCACCCTTGGATTCCTCTTCCCAGAAGTGGGCTCCAGCTAAAGGTGCTGGGCCCAGTGCTGAAGTTGCAGCCCCAGGGCTAAATAAAGGTGCCTGGGACTGATGCGCACGCTGCCCCATGGCCTGGAGGGCTGGGCTCTGCGCACTTGGACTCGGACTCCCGACTCCCATCTCCTCCCTCCTCGCTCCTCCGACTCCCTGGCAGGCGGCGTCTGCCCCTTATGTATCCTCTCCCAGCATGTACAGCAGGCCAACTACGCCCACTGTACCGCTGCCGAGAGAGGACACCCTAAGGCACAGCACTATTACTAGTGGTTCAAACCTGACCTGTCATGACAGTGCCACCTACAGGCCACAGGAAACTGCACACCAGTATACCACCTGCAGAAACAAAGTAGCACAACCTATCAATGAGAACGGTCTGAGCCTAACTACTAACTCAGACCAGCCCCCTAAATTTGAGTATATAGCACCCCTAAAAGGGGATGGACGCTACATTAGTAAACATATGTATCAAAAAAATAAAGGGGATGGGCGCTACACATGCAACAATTTTCTTGCTATGTTGCTTATTTACCATCTGTGAATAAATACAACATTTTGGCTTTGCATTTGTATTAGTCTTTAACCACTTCAGCCACGGAAGATTTGGCTGCTCAATGACCGGGCCATTTTTTGCAATACGGCACTGCATCGTTTTAACTAATAATTGCGTGGTCGTGCAATGTTGTATCCAAACAAAATTGACGTCCTTTTTTTTCCCCACAAATAGAGCTTTCTTTTGGTGGTATTTGATCACCTCTGCAGTTTTTATTTTTTGCACTATAAACAAAAGAAAAGTGACAATTTTGAAAAAAAGCAGTATCTTTTACTTTTTGCTATAGTAAATATCCCATTTTTTTTTTTAATTAAAAAATGTCCTCAGTTTAGGCCGATATATATTCTTCTACATATTTTTGGTAAAAAATCGCAATAAGCGTATATTGATTGGTTTGCGCAAAAGTTATAGCGTCTACAATTTATAGGAAAGATTTATGGCATTTATATGTCATTTTTATTATAATTTTTTTTTTTACTAGTAATGGCGGTGATCTGCGTTTTTTTGTGTTATTGACACATTGCGGCAGACAGGTCGGACACTTTTGACACATTTTTGGGACCATTGACATTTACAGAGCGATCAGTGCTATAATCACTGATTACTATGTTAATGTCACTGGCAGGGAAGGGGTTAACACTAGGGGGCGATCAAGGGAATAACTGTGTTCCCTATGTGTTTGCTCTAACTGTGGGGGGATGGGACTAACTAGGAGAGATGACAGATCACTGTTTCTACTTTGTAGAAACACACAATCTGTCTTCTCTCCTCTGACAGCACAGGTAGGTGGCTCTCCTGGGCAAAGCCGTATATGTACAGGATATCGCCCAGGAGAGCCATTCTGCCGCAGTATATCTGCGTGAGCCGGTCGGGAACCAGTTAACTGCTTCCGGAGCAGCCGCCGTAGTTTTACTGCAGCAGGTTGGCTCCCCTGAGTGAAACAACGTTACCTTACGTTGCTTCGCCCTTTTGGCCACTAGGGGGCGCACGCGCCCTGCCAGAGGCACTTGCCCGCGGCTCGCCGCCGGAGCCAATGCGAGTGCCCAGTGGCGATGACCGATGGGCACCCACGATCGCTCGTGACAGAGCGAGAACCATGATCTGTGTGTGTAAACACACAGATCACGGTTCTCTCAGGGGAGAGGAGACTGATCGTGTGTTCATACAATGTATGAACACCTGTCTCTCTCTCCTCCTAGTAAGTCCCATCCCCCCACAGTTAGAACTCACTTAGGGAACACAGTTAACCCCTTGATCGCCCCCTAGTGTTAACCCCTTCCCTGACAGTGACATTTATACAGTAATGCATTTTTATAGCACTAATCACTGTATAATTCTTAGTGGCCCCAAAAATGTGTCAAAAGTGTCCGATCTGTCCGCTGCAATATCGCAGTCCCGATAAAAATCGCTGATCACCGCCATTACTAGTAAAAAAAAAAAAAATAATAATAAAAATGGCAAAAATCTATACCCTATTTTATAGACGCTATAACTTTAAAAAAAAAACTAATTGGGATATTTATTATAGCAAAAAGTAAAAGATATTGTGTTTTTTTCAAAATTGTCGCTCTTCTTTTGTTCATAGAGCAAAAAATAAAAACCGCAGAGGTGATCAAATACCACAAAAAGATAGCTCTATTTGTGGGAAAAAAGGACATCAATTTTGTTTGGGTAGAGCGTCGCACGGCCGCACAATTGTCAGTTAAAGCGACGCAGTTCTGAATCACAAAAAGTGGCCTGGTCATTGAGCAGCCAAATCTTCCGGGGCTGAAGTGGTTAAAGTGTATTTAATCCCCCCCAAAAATTCATTACTGTCAGAACTATTGGGGTTAAAAAGAATAAATTCCTTAAGCCTCTACATATAACCAATGGACACTATTCTGTACTGCTACTCCTGAACCTCTCTGCTGCCTTTGATATGGTTGACCACCCCCTCCTCTTCAAAAAACTCCACGCCTTTGGTCTCCATGACTGTACTCTTCACTTCCTACTTATTCAACCGCACCTTTAGAGTTTCTTACAACTCTACTTCCTCCTCTCCTCTTCCTTTCTCTGTTGGGGTCCCAAAAAGGTTCTGTTCTTGGACCTCTCCTATTTTAAATCTACGCCTCCTCCCTGGGTCAGCTGATAGCCTGCCATGGCTTCCAATACCACCTCTATGCTGACGACACCCAAATATATTGCTCTACCTCTCAGCTAACTCCCATGTCTCCTCACGTATCACTAATTTACTATCAGATATATCAGTCTGGATATCACACCACTTCCTCAAACTCAATCTATCCAAAACCAAATTTATAATTCTTCCTCCCCCATGTGTCCCTTCCCCTGATCTCTCTGTCATAATTGATGGCACAACTATAAGCCCATCCCCACATGCCAAGGTTCTAGGTGTAGTCCTGGACTCTGAACTCTCCTTTAACCACTTAAGCCCTGGACCATTTTGGCTGGTTAAAGACCAGGCCCCTTTTTTCGATTCGGCACTGCATCGCTTTAACTGACAATTGCGCGGTCGTGCGACCTGGCTCCCAAACAAAATTTACGTCCTTTTTCCCCCACAAATAGAGCTTTATTTTTATGGTATTTGATCACCTCTGCGGTTTTTATTTTTTGCGCTATAAACAAAAATAGAGCAACAATTTTGAAATTATCAATATTTTTTACTTTTTGCTATAATAAATATCCCCAAAAAATATATAAAAAAACTTATTTTTTTCCTCAGTTTAGGCCGATACATATTCTTCTACATATTTTTGGTAAAATAAATCGCAATTGCCGTTTATTTATTGGTTTGCGCAAAAGTTATAGCGTTTACAAAATAGGGGATAGTTTTATGGCATTTTTATAAAAAAATATTTTTTTACTAGTAAACAAGCATCTCCCTGCTCTGCCTAGTGACAATGACACGGATCTCGGCTCCGTGTACTCGGAGCGGAGATTGGTGTCATGTGACACAGAGCCCAACCCCCCCTCAGTTAGAAACACAATGCAGGGAACACTTAACCCCTACAGCGCCACCTAGTGGTTAACCCCTTCACTGCCAGTGTCATTTTCACAGTAACCAGTGCATTTTTATAGCGCTGACCGCTGTGAAAATGACAATGGTCCCAAAAATGTGTCAAAAGTGTCCAATGTGTCCGCCATAATGTCGCAGTCACGAAATAAATCACTTTTGATATATATGTTATGAACAAATCAGAAGCCATCTTGTTTAAAAAAAAATTAGGAGGTTAAATTATGTTCATGTTTGTGGACAGGGGGTTTTAAGAGACTCTAGGGCTCCTTGCATATCAGCCTAGGTCATAAATTAAGGGCCTGGACACTTAAAATAAAATAAAAGTAAAATAAACAAGATAAGGGAACCATGAGCTTACAGACCAAATTTTTTTTCCAGGATTGAGAAACAAGCTAGGGCTTATTCACAAATGACCATGTGAAACATATTGTATTATTTACTGAAAATATACAAATTGGCCATAAATTATCATTATTTTATTATTATACCTCGTACACACGACCAGTTTTCCAGACGGGAAAACTGCCATGTTTGCTTTTTGTCGGGAAAACCGGACGTGTGTATGCTCCTTAGCAGTGTTCCCGACAAGAAAACTGCCCGCAAAAAAATTAGAACCAGCTCTCTTTTTTCCCGTCATGATTCCCGGCGGTCTTTTTCCCGTCGCGAAAACCGCTCGTGTTTTTCCAAGGGGAAAAAAAAATGCGCATGCTCAGAATCAAGTATGAGACGGGAGCGCTCGTTCTGGTAAATGGAGATAGCACATTCTTCACGCTGTAACGGACTGAAAAGCACGAGGCTGAAAAGCGCAAATCGTCTCTCACCAAACTTTTACTAACACGAGTATCAGCAAAAGCAGCCCAAAGGGTGGCGCCATTTGAATTAAATCGTGTTACCCCAAGCATAGTGTGTCTCTACACTTTGCGGAGATTCATGGGGAAAACCCTAACTCCCTTTCCTTTTGGGGCATTGAAAAATATAAGCCTCATTGGAGAGGAAGCAACAAAGTTATCACCCTCAGTCAAAGTGAATCCTGTTGGATTTTCGAGATGCAGTCTTTTGCCCCTGCCGGCCTCAACATAGAGTTCGATTTGAACAGTTTTTTCTCCAATTATTAGATTTCTTGAACGGTTGACTCTTATTGTTTGAATTTTAGATATCAATTTTTTTTTTATTATTATATTATATATTTTTTTTCTTTTTTTTTTTTCTTTTCTTTTATATATTTTTTTCTTTACATTTATTTTACTTTTATTATGTATAGTTATATTTATTTTAATTTCATTTCATTTTTATGTTCATTTTATTTTTATTTTATTGGTATTTGGATTTTGACTTCTGATGTTTACTGTTCAGGTGTTTATTATAAGCCGCCATTGTTTTTACTATGTGAATAGATGCCTCTTTTTATACCTCTGTTTTTAGAACAACACTGAGTTTAGTGAGAGTTTGGGGCATTCTGTTGTCCTCCCAGATCTCCCTGCTCTTACTTCACTCATTTGCATATGTTTAGCATTTAAATCAATTAGCATTTGGTCTCTATGACTACCAGGAAGTATTTAGGCTCATTCTAGTCACTCAGCTCCTACGCCCTTGAGAATGTCACGTGAGCAGTGACACAACGTGTTGGGAGGAGGAGCTAAGTGACGTCGACTTTCGGTTTACGGCCGTGAACGGAAGTGCTTGTACTCTAATAGCGTTTTTGTTTGTTTGGCGTTCCATGACCATTGTTTTTATCTTTTATTTTTTAATAAATGCTTATATCTGCTTTTTAAACGTACTTCACCATGGAGTCCCTCTATTTTTGTTCTTGAGCTGTGAATTGAACGGACTTTAGACCCCAGATACATACTGGTGGCAGTGGTGAAGGAGCCTGAAGTTATCCTCTGTGGAGCTTATGCTGGAGATCGGTGAGAGCTTTGTCTGACCCTTCTGGGTCCATCAACAAGACTGGCGGAAGTGGTGAAAAGTTTGCGGTGACCCTCTGTGGAGCTTATGCTGGAGATTGATCTGAGCTTTGTCTGACCCTTTTGGGTCCATCAACAAGGTGAGAGGCTGGCACTACCGGGGGAGGATTGTGGAATTATACTTGCATTATTGGTTTTCCATTGGATGTGACTCCCACACCTGTTCTTCTCCCTCTCCTCTCTTCTTGTCCACCGGAATATTTAATTTCTTCTGGGAGATTGTGATTGTTTATATGAACTATATGATCATACATTTATTTTTTGGAAACATCACGTTTGGACATATTTATATATATGTTTTTTAATACATGTGTATTTTTTTCTTTTTTGATGCACTTTAGATTTGATGCACTTTAGATTGGATGACACTTTATCATTATTCATAGACACTTCGATTATATATGTGTTTTAGTTATCGTATTTTTATACCATATTGAACCATTTATGAGCATATTGCACTTTGTTTGTTTTCTAGCAATTTGCACTTTGACTAATAGCGCTGCTTCAATATTTTTACAGCCATTTGAATGGAACTTCCCCTTTATAGTACCGTCGTAGGTGTTGTAATTCACCACGCTTTGGTCGGGGCGGGATTTGGCATGAACGTCTGTATGCAAGGCAGGCTGGAGAGGAATCACGTTGGGAAAAACGTTGTTTTTTTTCCTGACAGGAAAACCGGTCATGTGTACGAGGCATTACATTATAATAGGGCAAGTATATTCTTACTTAATTGAATAATGTCACTTATTTTGGTTTGTGCATTTTTCTATATATATACAGTATATTAATTACTTATTTTTGAATATAAATCATGGATATATTATCTATATATAAATATGACATGGCATGTTTGCAATCTTATGAAAAGTCTAAATGTATTGGAATTTTAAGAGTAAAATTCTCCTGAAATAACACAAGGTTTTTAAGTTCCACCTTACCTAATTAAGAGCCCTTTCACACTGAGGCGCCCATATTGTCAGCGGTAAAACGCTGCTATTTTTACAGCCGACGCTATGGGTGGATTTGCGGCGCATTTCAGCCGCTAGCGGGGCAGTTTTACCCACCGAAAGGGTTAAAACCGCCTGCAATGCGCTGCTGAAGCAGCGCATTGCGGGCAGTATAGCCGCGCTGTCCCATTGATTTCAATGGGCAGCAGCTGTGAAGGAGCAGTAAAAAAAACGCTCTTTCTCCGCTCCAAAGATGCGGCTAGCAGGACTTTTTTTACCGTCCTGCTAGCTCAACGCTCCAGTGTGAAAGCCCTCGGGGCTTTCACACTGGAGTGAATGTGACAGATTTTTAAGGGTGGATTGCAGGTGTTATTTTTAACGCTATAGCGCCTGCAATACGCTTCAGTGTGAAAGGGGTCTTAAAGGAAAGGTAGTTAGTGTAAGTATATTTTCTTAAAGTAATGGATCTCATGAGTCACCGCTAGGTCTGGAGTGATTTGACACATAAGTAACATTTCAGTCTAATTCATAGTTTTTCTTTAAGCTAAGTCAATGGGTTATTCAGGAATTAAATAAAGTCAATTTTCTATACTATACTGCCTTTGGCCACTGCAAATAAAGGAAACTACAATTTCCCTATACGTTTTGGGCAGGAAATGACATGTGTTTGATGTCATTCATGATGTGAAAGGCATTTCCACACCCATATTCTAGGGGGATATAAAGGGTTAGGCCTCGTACACATGACCATTCATGTGTATGGTTTCTCGTCGAGAAAACTGCCGGGAATCTCGATGAGAAAAATAGAGAACCTGCTCTCTATTTTCTCGTCAGGATTCTCGTTTTTCTCGTCGGGATTCTCGTCGGCCGTTTCCCGACGAGAAAACCGGTCGTGTGTATGCTTTTCCGAGTCTTAAAAAATTGCTCATGCTCAGAATCAAGTATAAGATGGGAGCGCTCCTTCTGGTAAAACTAGCATTCGTAATGGAGATAGCACATTCGTCATGCTGTAACGGACTGAAAAGCACGAGGCTGAAAAGCGTGAATCGTCTCTCCCCAAACTTTTACTAACACACAAATACTGCAGCTGCTGACTTTTAATAAATGAACACTTACCTGTCCTGGAGTCCAGCGACGTCGGCAGCAGAAGACGAGCAATCGCTCGTCTCTCGGCTGCCCCCACCGCCATAATCGGTTGAGTGAATCTTGAAGTGAAGCTTTGCTGCTTAACTGCCTGGCTCCCTACTGCGCATGCACGAGTCATGCTGCGCCATCCTCACTGTTCCCCGCTGTGTTCTGGGAGCCGTGTGTTTCCCAGAACACAACGGGGGGGGGGGGGGGGTTAGTGGCGTACTGCCCACAGGTCCCTGCAGAGTCTATGCCCGGAAGTGGGTGCAAATACCTGTCTTAGACAGGTATCTGCACCCCCCTCCCCCCTGAAAGGTGCCAATTGTGGCACCGGAGGGGTGGAGGAATCCGATGAGCGGAAGTTCCACTTTAGGGTGGAGCTCCGCTTTAAACAGCGCCTCTGAGGCAATAACAAATCAGAATCAAAGAGCGTCAGAGGCAGGAAAGCCTGATAAGGAGTTTCCTTAGAGAATCTGTTTGATACATCCAGCAGACAGCCCGATCACATCGGTCAGGTCTGAAAATAGACAGACGAACAGGGCTCAGTTAGTGGAGGTCTGGACATGAAACTGGTCAAAAAGTTGGGGTCTCACCTTGATCAATATGGCTGGCCTCCCAACCTCCTGGAAAAGATATCCGTGCTGCTCATCAGCAGGCCAAGGCCCGTTAAATGAGCTCCCCAACCCGGAAGATGCCAGTAAGCCACCGGACTGCATTGTCTATTGTCAATTGAACGGATGGGCCCAAAACAAGGCAGTACAAGTGGGAAGGGGCACTCCTGAAGGTCGGCCACTCCCACCACAGGAGTCACATGGCCGCCATTAGAGGGAAAAAAAGGAGACAAGCAAAGACCAATGGCCTATGACACAAAGCAAGCAACAACCCAGTAGAATATCAAATGTAGACAGTCATATACAGGAAATGTCACAATTTCATGACACAGTATAGTGGTCGAAGACTAGATCTCCCCCATTGACATGCAATAAATACAAAAACAGAATATTAAAAGCAAAACAAAAATTTCTCAAAGCAAGGGGGGGATTATAGCTGTGATAGACCGTGGACTGAGGGTATAATAAGCCAATATGTGATTTCCAGCATAAGGTCAGGAGGGACTGTACATAGGCAGCAAGGGAAGAGGGAGAGGGGGGGGGGAAGGAGAGAGAGAAAAGAGGGAGGGAAAACAGAAAAACAGGGAAAGATGGGAGGTAAGTCTAGGATACACAAGAGGGTCCCTATAAAAAGGGTTTATAGGTGATCATTTTGTTTAGGCCATGGGGAATAGTGGCATTCAAACGTTTGATCCACATTGTTTCTCATTGCAAGATAACCCTGTCCCAATCCCCCCTCTTGGGCTCTCTTTGATAACCTCAAGGACCAGAAATTTGACCGCTGCTATGTCTAAACAATGATACAAGCCGATATGATGGCCCACAGTGGTTAGCTTTCCACTACTAGAATAGTATAAGTGGTCACCGATTCTCTGATGAAGTTCTCTGATTATTTTTCCCACGTTGTATGATTTACATTTACAAAGCATTAGATAAATTACACCCATCATGCCACAGTTTGAATGGGAGCGTGGTACAAAGATCTCACCGTTTGGTAGCTGGAACCTAGTGCCCTCAAGAATCCACGGACAATGAAAGCAGTCGCCACACTGGAAAGTACCACTGGGTCCAGTTAGCAAACGTCCTGGTATTTGGTAATGGCTATTGGTCAAGCGGTCTCTTAGAGGGGAAGCTCTCCGGAACACCAATTTGGGGGTGGGTCTCACATGCCTGTTCAGAACGTGATGCTCAGTAAGCAGATGCCAATGACTAGACAATATCCTTCTAAGTTGTAGATGATGGGCAGAGTATTTAGTGATACATTTGACTGTTTCAGTTTGTTTAGGTTTTGGTGGTGGGGTAAAGAAAAGAGCTCCAAGTCGAGCTAGTGCTCGATTAAAAGACTTCCTTAGATTTGTACGTGGATAGCCTCTCAAAAGAATCCAATCACGCAGAGAAGTGGCTTGTACCCGAAAGTCTGTCTCTAAGGTGCAGTTCCTTCGGAGGCGCAAGTATTTGAGTGTACGGGATGCTACGCACCAATGATCGAGGTTGGGCACTTGACGCATGTAATAGCGTATTGCCAGCCGTTGGCTTACGAAATAGATCCGTGCCAATTGTACCATCCAGATGTTTGATGATAGTCAGATACAAAAAGGGATCTGCGTATTGTCAAAGCTGAAGTTGTTGGAATTGAGGGTGTGGATAAAGTCCAGTAACTTGTCTCTAGTGCCTGTCCAAACTATGAACAGGTCATTAATGTACCTGTACCATAGTAGGACATAGTCCAAGAATGGTACATACCGATCGTCAGAAGTTATGTGTCTCTCTCACCCGCCCAAATATAAAAGTTAGCAGAAGCAGGGGCACAAGATGTCCCCATAGCTAAATGTATCTTTATTTAAAATAAATCTTCATTAAATTACCAAGTTTGTATGTGGTTAACAAAATTGTCCATATACTGTGAAAGAGGTTTAAGCTTGAAGGTCTTTGTTTTGAGAAGAAGTCACATGTGTTAAGCCCCGTACACACGATCCGAATATCGTGCGAAAAATGTTGTCCGAGGAAGAATCGTACGATAATCGGATCGTTAGTACAGAGCTTCGAAAGCCGATTATGACAGTTCATCCGATATTATTTTATCGGACATGCACAAATTTTTTCCCCAGCACGATAACAAATCGTACGATTTTCGTTTAGTCAGTACAGTTGTTGTCCGAAAATACAATACAAATACATTACAACACATGACATCACTTACGATTTTTTTTTCTGTCATACGAGAATTTTCGTGACTTTAATAACCGATTTAATTTTACTTGCGACTATTAAGCGAAAAAAGTCATACGATCTGTCGTACGATATTCGAATCGTGTGTACGGGGCATTAAAGTCAACACCTAGTTTGTTGACAAATACTGTAAAGTCACGGAAAGCTATTTACTAAGTCTAAGTTTACTAAGACATAAAGTGTTGAAAACACGGTATTTTGTAACAAAAGCTTGTGGTAAAATTTCTCATCATCTGTATCACCCATATATTTGATATTTGAAGTTATATTTTAGTTTTTGTATTATCACAAAAAATATTTTATATTATTTTACACTGAATGTTTAGTTAATAAATATATGTATTTTAGCACATATCTATATTCACTCTTGTCTTCAAACTAGCATGGATAAACAAACTTGAATTATTTGTTTGATTTGTGAAAAATTTAGAAAATCTCCTAAACTACAGATTTTTGCATAATTCCATGAATATAATACTGTTTTAATATTTCAGTATAAACATCTGACATATTATGACATATTATGGAGGCACTGCTGAGATCTGTCAAAGTTTGAAACAAGGAATATAATTGTGCAAATTATATATATTTTATTGTCCTTTAAAAAAAATTAAAATAAATATATATGTTTTGCACAATATTGGTTCATATCATTTTGTCTTCAACTTAACATGGATAAAAGAATTTGAGTTGTTTTATTGAGTTGTGGAAACACGTGACAATCTCCTAATTTTAGATTAACACTTATTTCCATAGATATAACATTGTTTTAATATTTTAGTATAAACATATGACATTACTATATGGCAGCTTATCATTCATTAGTTGAATTTAGAGTATTGTTTTTTCCATGCAGGCTTTCTTTACAATTATTTGTACCCAGTGATTCTGCCATTGAGGGACTCCCTAGCACCTTCCTGTCCTATAATGGTAAAGTTTACTGCATGTTTGTTTATGTAGGAACAGTGTTATCACCCTGTAAAAGAAACATGGATTTCAAAGAACGTAAACGTAATTTTAATATTATTATTTTCTTTTTTAGAATTAAGTCCGTTAAGACACAAGCCTGTTTACATCCACAGTTCCATAGAGGAGAATAGGGGGTCTGATACTGTCCATCTGAAAAATGGACAGGCGAACCTGATTGGTAGTGTTGGGCAAATGGTTCGGGCCGAGCATAAGTTCTGCCCGAACATTGGCTGTTCACCCGTTTGGCGAACACCTGAATTGTCGGGGCATTCGACCGTTTGTTCGGCCCACCAAATGCCCCACAATGTACTGCGTTCCGTACAGTGCATTAGAAGCCCTGATTGGCTGAAACAAGGAAGACTTTGCCCAATCAGAGCACAGAACACTGTCAGAGCCATGATTGGAGAAAGTAATGATGACTGTGCCCAATCATAGCTCATTACTTATAGACCCACCCCACACTGTAAAAGGTTCCTTCCCAGAGCAGCCATTTGCAGTGTGATATTGGAGTGGAGATAGAAAGAACAGGACTCTGTTAATTGCTGCTACCGTGTTAGTTGTCTATAGTGTGCTATTGTGATTCTACTGTGAGTATAGTGTAGTGTGAATATAGTGATAGTGCAGCGTGAGTATAATCCAACCTTTCTTTTTTACTTTAGTGTCAGTTTAGTGTGTCAGGGCAGGTTTACTGCAGTATATTGAAGTGTATCAGTTTAGTGTTGCAGGGCAGGTTTACTGCAGTATATTGAGGTGTGTCAGTGTAGAGTGTCAGGGCACTTTTACTGCAGTATATTGAATTGCATTAGTGCACTTTTACTGCAGTATATTGAAGTGCATCGGGGCACTAGTACAGAAATATATTGAAGTGCGTTAATGCATATTTACTGCAGTATATTGAAGTGCATCGGGGAACTTTTAGAGCAATATATTGAAGTGCGTCAGTGCACTTTTACTGCAATATATTGAAGTACGTTAGTGCACTTATACTGCAGTATATTAAAATACGTTAGTGCACTTTTACTGCAGTATATTGAAGTGCATTAGTGCACTTTTACTGCAGTATATTGAAGTGTGTCAGTGAAGTGTGTCTGTGTAGTGAGTATTTAAGTTAAAGTGCACCAAACACCACTTTCCATTGAGTAAAGTGCATCCAAGTACACATTTTCCCGTGTCTATTACATTTCGGTAATAAGCCCCCCCATCATATCTGGCAAACCAACAAGAAGAGGCAGACGTTTCCATTGGACTGTGAGAGGGCCAGAAGCATCTGTATCCACTGGCAAAGGTGGACGTGGTCCCATTTCCTCTGTTTAGTGATGTTGCCTGTTCTATCCACCCACAGCATGCAGAGGCGGACTGGCTTACTAAACCATCCTCATCCTCCTTATCATCCTCATCTTCTATCACCCAAGCAGAGACTAGTGCGTAGTCCACAGCAGCTGCCAGAGTGGCTTATTTTGCCTCCTTGTCCACAGCTACTCCTGCCAAAGCCCCAGCATCATGCATGGAGGAGTCAGCCGAGTTATTTGTGTCAATTAGACATGTGCATTTGTTTTCGTCCGAATGCATTTTCGTCCGAATCTCTGGGATTTTTGCGTTAATTTTAACGATAACGAACGGCCAGAATCCGAAATCCGAAAGATCCGACATAAAAAATTATTTTTTGTTTCGTTGCGACAACAGTTCGATATAGATAGAAGATTCAACATGATGGTGACAATAGCGATCTGTGTCTATCGAACCTGCAGTCGAATGTGCCTAACCTAACTCTATTAGTCCAAGATTATTCGACATAGAGAGAAAAGATTCGACATTATAGAGACATGAAGATTCGAAGAAGCAGCTAAAAACATACAATCGCCACAAGCTGACATTTATGGTCAAATGCTCCACCCATAGGCTAAGGAAGAATTGTAATGTTGGCTGACTAGTAATAATAATTAATAAATATAATTATTACTAGTCAAACAACATTAGAATTCTACTATAGCTTGTGGGCGTAGCATTTTACCAGAAATGTACGATTGCGGCGTCGTACAGTTTAGCTGCTTCATCAAATCTTCTTAGAACATTCGACGTACACCATAAGCCTACAGTTGACAGATTCAACCTTAATTAATTCGGATTTTCGGGCGAATACATTTTATAACAAAACAAAATAAATAATAACAAATTTCGGGAGTAACTAAATAAATACATTTTTCGGACTAATACGAAATTCCGAAACAAAATATTTCAGTGTACACATGTCTAGTGTCAACAATGTCAGCCACTTGCTCCTTGATGATTCACAGGTATTTCTTGATTCTGATGTTGGTTCTGAGGTTGAGAAAGGTAGGAACATGAGCCTACAGAGAGGGGAGAACACTGGTAAACAACAAATTGGCAGTCATGTTCCCCCAGCTGTAGCATATTGCCAAGTTGGCTCCAGTGATGATGAGGATGGAGGGGATGATGACGATGAGATCACTAACGCAATTTGGGTGTCAGATAGAGCAGAGGGGAAAAGTGAGGGTGAGGCACAAACCCAATGAGGCAGCCATCATGGAAGAGTAGAGAGCAGCCACCCCATACATCACATTGTGGAGCTGTGATCTCCCTGCCCACTTCCCACAGCTCAGCTGTCTGTGCCTTTTTTAGCAGCCGATTGCACTGTTGCAATTTGAAAACTTTGCCTCAAGCAGATCAAGCATGGCAAAAACACCAGTCATTTGGTCACCACATGCTTGACAAGGCATTTAACCTCCCACCACTCTGCCCATTGGCAAGAGCACCTAAAAGCCACACAAAAGGCATGCAATTCTGCTCTTTCTCACTCCTCCTCACCTTTCAGGTCTACCCCTGCTATATCTCATGACATTTCAGCAACCTTCACTGACAGGGATGGTGGTATAGAAAAGGGTGTCACAGGTCCTTGCAGCATGTCTACCAGCAGCACACCACCAGCTGTAGAGTATAGCAGACAAATTTGTCTGCCCCAGCTGCTGCAGCGGAACAGAAAATACAGTCACTGCCACCCACATGCCCAGGGTCTTATTTCCAGCTTGTCAAAGCTGCTGGCTTTACAATTCCTGCCTTTCAGTCTGGTGGATTCTGGCCTGTCCATGAATTTGCACAATGTGCTGTATCACAATAGCAAGTTCCTATTTCTTTGTAAAAGAAAGGCCATTCCAGCTCTGTACCATCACAGGGAGGGCAATGTTGTGGCATCATTGGGCAAGGCAGTCAGCCGCAAGGTCCATGTTACTGCTGACACATGGTCCAGCAAGCGAGGTCAGGGACGATATATTTCATTTACAGCACACTGGGTAACTCTGCTTGCAACTCGGAAGGATGTAGGTCAGGGCTCAGTGCTGCAGCTTGTTTTGCCATCATGTCTCCATATAGCTGGTGGTGACGATGCAAGATTTGTCAGCTCCACCCCTCCTCCTCCTCCATGCCCTCCTCTGCTGAATTGTCCTACGAACCACCAGTACCCCCTAAGCCTTTAAGGGGCTATTCAATGAGCCAGGTTAAAAGATGCCATGCAGTGCTTCAGCTGGTCTGTTTAGGGGAAAGGAGCCGCACAGGAGCAGAGATTCTTTCAGCTCTGCAGGGTCAGGCCTAGAGGTGGTTCATGCCACGCCAGCTTGAGCCAGGAATGGTGGTGTGCCATAATGGTACTAACCTCGTGTCCTCCCTTCGACAGGGAAAGTTGACACATGTGCCATGCCTGACACATGTCCTCAATTTGGTGGTTAAGCATTTCTTAAACAGGTACCCAGGGTTGGAATATCTGCTAAAGCAGGCAAGAAGAGTCTGCAGCCATTTCAGGCGGTCATACACAGCCAGCGCTCGGTTGGCTAAAATTCATTGGGAATTCCACCTGCCCGTAACGCTCCTGATTTGTGACATGCCTACCAGGTGGAACTCAACTTTGGCAATGCTGCAGCAGCTGCACCTGCAGCAGAGGGCCATCAATGAGTACCTGTGTGAGTATGGCATGACAGACTCAGGGCGGCTCAGATTTTTTCCCCACAGCAATGGCTTCTGATAAAGGATGCATACACTGTACTGTCACCATTTGAGGAGGCAACAAGGATGGTGAGCCGTGACAATGCATGCACCAGTGACACAATCCCTCCTGTGTTCCTGCTGAAGCAGACTCTGAGTGGCATTATGGACAGTGCACTCGAGGCAGAGCAATGGGAGGAATAGGAGGACCTAATTTCCTCTCAAGGCCCGCTTTATGCATTGCAGACACCATTCTTGCAATGCCACAGAACACACAAGAGGAGAGAGAGGAGGAGGAAGAGGATTCAGGCAGTTTTGGAGGCATTGAAGCAAAGGAAGACATATGTCAAACCTTAAGAGATGGTTTTCCGTCGCCAGAACCCTTGGGAGTAGTTTGTGGCTGGGGGGAGGCAGTTATAGATACTGTAATCCTCAGTGACCATGAGGACTCTGCTTCTCATGCCACCACAGACTTGCGGTGCATAGCCTCCCTCATTGTTCAAAGGCTGCAAAAGGACCCATGAATTTTTGGCATCAAGGCAAAGGTTTACTATTGGTTGACAACCCTCCTTGACCACCGTTACAAGGGAAAAGTCTCGGAATTCATCCCATCCCCACAGAGGGAGCAGGGGATGAAATATCTTGAGGACACCTTAAAGAGGAGTTTATGTACTGCCTTTCCAGACTATGGTAGGTTACAGTTTCATGGAAAAGCTAGTTTTGAGGCTTCTGTTGGTCAAGAGAGGAGCGGTGGAGAAGGGGGCCACCTCAGTGATGCCTTTAAAAATTATTTTAGTTCTTGGCACTCAGGGCTGTCAGCTTCAACATCCTATTGGCAGTGTCTGCATCATATGGTGGGAGATTATCTAGGGGTGAAAACTGACATGGAGAGCTTTCCAGTAGATGATCCACTGGATTACTGGGTCACGAAAATAGACCACTGACCAGAACTTGCACAGTTTGCAATTGAGCTGTTGGGCTGTCCGGCATCCAGTGTGCTTTCTGAATGGGCATTCAGTGCTGTCAGAGGTTTTGTGACAGATAAAAGAGTGTGTCTGTCCACAGACTCCATTGACCGTCTGACATTTATCAAAATTAATAATTCTTTGATTAGCAGCAGCTATCAAGTCCCTGATGCCGTTGTTGACGATTAGGTGTTTTTGGGATGTGGAATATGTGCAAGATTTTCTATGCTATAACAGATAAGGAAAGGGGAAATTCAACGCTGAGAGTTTAAATAAAAATATAAATAATATATTAAGTATGTTACCGACTCAGCTTAAATATAACTGGGGTTCCTGAAGCCTTAATAGAATGCATACAAAAAAATAAACCAGAGAGGTTTAATAAGGGGCTTCAAATGGAACATACACTCCAGAATAGGTACAACGTTTTATTGATACAAAAATTAAAAATATAAACATATCATATGACAAAATAGCCAGTACAATTATGCCTGGTTCACACTTGTCCGACAAACGCTTCGACATTGGGAGCTCATGTCACATGACGTGTGAAAATCAATGTTTCCCTATGGGAGCCATCTTAACTGGTCCGACACATGTCGGTCCGACTTTGAAGATGCTCCCTGTACTACTTTGGTCCGACTTTGATCCTACTTCAGCCCATTGACTATCATTGAAGTCGGATCAAAGTCGGACCGCGGTCTTGCATGATCCGACTTTGGCATGCGACTTGTGCTCTGCTGATCTTAAGGGGAAACTCCACGCCAAATTTTAAATAAAAAAAACGGCATGGGTTCCCCTCCAGGAGCATACCAGGCCCTTTGGTCTGGTATGGATTTTAAGGGGAACCCCTAAGCCGAAAAAACAGCGTGGGGGTCCCCCTCAAAATCCAAACCAGACCCATATCCGAGCACGCAACCTGGCAGGTCGCAGGAAAAGAGGGGGGGACGAGATACTGCCCCCCTCCCTCCTGAACCGTACCAGGCTGCATGCCCTCAACATGGGTGTGGTTTGGTGCTTTGGGGCAGGGGGCGACCTGCGGCCCCCCCACCCCAAAGCACCCTGCCCCCCATGTTGATGGGGACAAGGGCCTCTTCCCGACAACCCTGGCCGTTGGTTGTCGGGGTCTGCAGGCGGTGGGCTTATTGGAATCCAGGAGCCACCTTGAATAAGGGAGCCCCCCAGATCCCGGCCCCCCACCCTATGTGAATGAGTATGGGGTACATCGTACCCCTACCCATTCACCTGGTGGAAAAAAATGTCAATAGAAAAACACTACACAGGTTTTTAAAGTAATTTATTGCACAGCTCCGGGGGTCTTCTTCCGACTCCGGGGATCTCTTCCGACTTCGGGGGTCTCTTCTTCTGACTTTGGGGGTCTTCTTCTGCTCTCCGGTGCCTTTCTCCTTCTGCCGTGCTTTTCCGCTAACTTCTTCCAGCTCTTTTGCTAGTGGAGAGGCCCGGTCTTCCCCGTCATCTCCTCCCACTCTCCGTTGTCCTTCTGCCAGGCTGCTCCACTATCTTCTTCCAGCTCTTTTGCTAGTGGAGGGACCCGGTCTTCCCGTCGCCGTCTTCTTCCCTCTTCTCCTCTTCGATGTTGACACGTCGCTTTCTCCCGCTGTAATGCCGTGTGTGCGGTGCGCAACGATTTATATAGGCCTCTCATTACATCACAGTCACAAGCTCCAGGTGGCCCCAGATCATGTGACTGTGATGTCATGGGAGCATGTGACTGTGATGTCATGCGAGCCCTATATAAATCGTTGCGGACCGCACACCCAGCATTACAGCGGGAGGAATCGACGATGTGAACATCGAGGAGGAGAAGAGGGAAGAAGGCGACGAAGAAGACCGGGCCCCCTCTAGACAAAGAGCTGGAAGAAGATAGCGAAGGCACCCAGCAGAAGGCAGAAAGAACTGGAGAGCAGAAGAAGAGACCCCCGAAGTCGGAAGAGACCCCCGGAGTCGGAAGAAGACCCCTGGAGCTGTGTAATAAATTACTTTAAAAACCTGTGTAGTGTTTTTTTATTGAATTTTTTTTCCACCAGGTGAATGGGTAGGGGTACAATGTACCCCATACTCATTCACATAGGGTGGGGGGCCGGGATCTGGGGGCCCCCTTATTAAAGGGGCCTCCTTGATTCCGATAAGCCCCCCACCCACAGACCCCGACAACCAACGGCCAGGGTTGTCGGGAAGAGGCCCTTGTCCCCATCAACATGGGGGGGCAGGGTGCTTTTGGGTGGGGGGGCCGCAGGTCGCCCCCCTGCCCCAAAGCACAAAACCCCCCATGTTGAGGGCATGAGGCCTGGTACGGTTCAGGAGGGAGGGGGCCACTCTCTCGTCCCCCCCTCTTTTCCTGCAGCCTGCCAGGTTGCGTGCTCGGATAAGGGTCTGGTTTGGATTTTGAGGGGAACCCCCATGCCATTTTTTCGGCTTAGGGGGGTTCCTCTTAAAATCCATACCAGATCGAAGGGCCTGGTATGCTCCTGCTGGGGAACCCATGCCGTTTTTTTATTTAAAATTTGGCGTGGAGTTCCCCCTCAAGATTCATACCAAACACATCGCCTGGTATTGCCGGGGATCCAAGTCGGATCCCTGTTCATTGAAAGTCGGACGTATGTCAGCTTCAAGTCGCAGGGCAAAGTCGGATCCAAAGTAGGACGGCTGTCTTGTCGCGCAAGTGTGAACCCGGCCTGAATCAGAACCTTCACCAATAGAATGATTAAAGCTTAATGACAACGTTGTCATGATTAAAAAACAGCCCGGGTTCATCAGCACACTCACAGTCACTCCACATACACACAGGGATGGCTGATAGTTCAAAGCCTGAGATAAAGCATCCAGTAGCACCAAATTGCAAGAAATATTTTGTTCAAGGATCCCTTGAATTCTATGACACACAGCGATGTCAAACATTGGAAGCGGGGATATTGATCAGAGGAAACAGCCACTATGATATTTAGCTACATTGGAAGAGCAGATATATGCTATCCAGAGATAATCGCATGTGCGATTGCGGGTGGATATAGAGTCTAGATGTTAGAAACAAATAGATTCACCATAGGGAGATATATGGGGTGAGCTGGAAGTGTCTCTTCTAGATAAAGTTGCAACAGTTGATTACCGTAAGAACTTATAAATGCGATACAGAAATAAAACACTGTAGTAGCGGGACTTCAGTGTCCCTTATCAAGATCTCACCCACTATGCTGCTTGTCTCGGTGATCCGTTCATAACGGTAAGGTGCAACAACCATTCAAATCGCATGTGCGATTATGGGTGGATATAGAGTCTAGATGTTAGAAACAAATAGATTCACCATTACATTGACAGAATTGAAAGATTCCCTAGATGAAGCCCCGCACCATAAGTCCCCAGGCTCGGATGGATTACCGGCGGAGGTGTACTCCCAGTATGGAGAGATTCTTCTTCCACCCTTACTGGAGGCCATATCAGAGGCAGCGGAGACAGGTAGCCTGCCAGAAAGTATGCAAGAAGCTATAATAATAGTACTCCCCAAGCCAGGCAAAGACAATCTCCAGCTAGACTCTTATCGCCCGATCTCTTTATTGAATACGGATGTCAAGCTTTTGGCTAGAGTTCTGGCTACAAGACTATCCAAGGTGATTGATAAGCTGATCCATAGAGATCAATCTGGATTCATACCAACATGTTCAACGGCAGATAATATACAACGGCTGTACTTAAATTTACAGGTGCCGGTGGATAATCCGGGGGGTAGGGCCATTCTGTCGCTGGATGCTGCTAAAGCATTCGATAGTGTGGAGTGGCCCTACCTCCTTGAAATCCTGACAAGATTTGGATTGGGGAAGAAATTCATAACATGGGTGAAGGTGCTTTACTCCAAACTGAGAGCCAGACTCCGTATCAATAACAATCTTTCTTCCTCATTTGAGGTACATAGAGGTACCAAGCAGGGGTGTCCGTTGTCCCCACTGCTGTTTGCTTTGGCGGTCGAACCCCTGGCTATCTTGATTCGTACTGCGTCGGAGGTGGTCGGATTTCGTAGGGGTCAAAGGGAGGAAAGAATCTCCTTATATGCGGATGATGCACTTATTTATCTGGGGGATACGGCCGCATCGTTGCAAACAGTGATCGGTATCATAGGAGATTTTGGAGGTTTTTCAGGTTTCACTATAAACTGGTCTAAATCAACAATAATGCCCATAGATCCGTTGACAGAACCACTACCAGCTGGTGTGGAGCAGATCGCCATAACCAAGAACTTTAAATATTTGGGGGTAGTGGTATCCCCGGATCCAGCGGAATATCTTCAGCTGAATCTGGGCCCACTACTGGTAAGACCGAGAGGGAAATGCAATAGCTGGTGCAAGCTCCCTCTGTCAGTGGTGGGACGGGCAAATTTAATAAAAATGGTATGGGCCCCACAGTTATTATATGTTTTTCACAACTCCCCTATGTGGATCCCAAATAAATGGTTCAAACGAATAGATACCCTGATGCGGGATTTGATATGGAAAAAAAAGATAGCCAGGATAAGCTTAACCACCCTGCAATATAGTAAGGACAGGGGGGGATTGGCAGTACCCCACCCCAAAATGTATTTTTTGGCCTCACAGTTCCAGCAGTTGGCGGGATGGGGCAGGGAAGAAAAAGAGGATCCTACAAGCATCCTGGTGACTACGGTGGCTCCTACACTAAAGGCAGCATCTCATTTGGAGATGGACTTGCCTAGTATACCACACTCTGCACCTATGGGTATTCTCCTTAAAAAGGTCTGGGGGGAGATCCGGAAGGCTTTGAGGTTAAGGGGCCCACTGCCCTTTACCCCGATATGGCAAAACCCTAGATACCCAGAGTTACAGGACCTAGAGGGCTTTATCTCCTGGAAAGAGAGAGGGATTTGTTTTTTTTCGCAACTGTACGAGGGAGAAGTGTTAAAAACATACGAACAGATGTGCCAGGAATTCCAGTTAGCCCCAAGGGGCTTTTATCAATATCTTCAGCTTTGGCATGCTCTGCAGGCACAGCAAATGACACAATCCTTAGTAATATCATCGTCACGTCTGCTGATGGAGGTCCTCCAGGCGGATACCCGGAGAGGACTAATATCAAAAACATATGCGGAATTACTATCCTCAATACAGGACTATGCCTCCCTTAGATGTCGTAGTAAATGGGCAGAAGACATCGGAGATATAGATGGGGACCAGTGGGATATGGCGTTGGACTCTATTCCGGCGGTATCTGTATCAGCGTCCCACAAATTATCACAATTATTTATTCTGCATAGGGTCTATAGAACACCAGTACAGCTTTACAAGTGGGGAGGAAGGGACTCCCCCTTGTGCCCAAAGTGCAAAGTACAGCAAGGGGACTTTATACATCTAATTTGGAGGTGCCCAAAACTCCACAGATACTGGGAGGAGGTTTCCCAGAACATCACAAGAGTGGCCCAGGTACCTATACCCTTGGACCCTTTGGTGTACCTGCTTGGGGCGATTGAAGCTTAAAAGTTCCCACAAGGAAGGTACTATATGATAATAAGACTGATGTACCTGGCTAGAAAGCTAATAGCACGATACTGGATGGCAGAGACGGTTCCCACAGGGAAGCAGTGGATTGCGTATGTCAATTCCTTGCTTTTCAGAGAACGGCTCGCCTACAGACGTAGAAAGGCAGTGGATAAATTCAATCTTATATGGCAACCATGGCTGGAGGATCCTAGCCTTGTGTCATTACAACTGGTAAAGGATAGGCTCCTGATGTAGAAACCTATGGGGCGGTTGGGGGGGGGGAATTATAAGTTAAATGCGCTAATGACAATGCATTAGATTTGGGAGAGTTTGCGAACAGGAGAAAAGACCCAGGTTGTTAAGATTCAAAGGGTTGGGCGGGGGGGGGGGGGGGTTGGGGTTTGAGTAAAAGGGAAAAATTAAAATGTCACTGTTGTACTAGTTTTTTTTTTGTATGGACAGGAATTTTAATATGCTTTTGTTTATATATCAATGTGTAAGACTAAATGCACAAATCACATGTATTGATTGAGCAAATGAAAAATAAAAGGATTTAAAAAAAAAAAAAAAAGATTCACCATGAGGAGATATATGGGGTGAGCTGGAAGTGTCTCTTGTAGATAAAGTTGCAACAGTTGATTACCGTAAGAACTTATAAATGCGATACAGAAATAAAACACTGTAGTAGCGGGACTTCAGTGTCCCTTATCAAGATCTCACCCACTATGCTGCTTGTCTCCATGATCCGTTCATAACGGTAAGGTGCAACAACCATTCAAATCGCATGTGCGATTATGGGTGGATATAGAGTCTAGATGTTAGAAACAAATAGATTCACCATTACATTGACAGAATTGAAAGATTCCCTAGATGAAGCCCCGCACCATAAGTCCCCAGGCTCGGATGGATTACCGGCGGAGGTGTACTCCCAGTATGGAGAGATTCTTCTTCCACCCTTACTGGAGGCCATATCAGAGGCAGCGGAGACAGGTAGCCTGCCAGAAAGTATGCAAGAAGCTATAATAATAGTACTCCCCAAGCCAGGCAAAGACAATCTCCAGCTAGACTCTTATCGCCCGATCTCTTTATTGAATACGGATGTCAAGCTTTTGGCTAGAGTTCTGGCTACGAGACTATCCAAGGTGATTGATAAGCTGATCCATAGAGATCAATCTGGATTTATACCAACATGTTCAACGGCAGATAATATACAACGGCTGTACTTAAATTTACAGGTGCCGGTGGATAATCCGGGGGGTAGGGCCATTCTGTCGCTGGATGCTGCTAAAGCATTCGATAGTGTGGAGTGGCCCTACCTCCTTGAAATCCTGACAAGATTTGGATTGGGGAAGAAATTCATAACATGGGTGAAGGTGCTTTACTCCAAACTGAGAGCCAGACTCCGTATCAATAACAATCTTTCTTCCTCATTTGAGGTACATAGAGGTACCAAGCAGGGGTGTCCGTTGTCCCCACTGCTGTTTGCTTTGGCGGTCGAACCCCTGGCTATCTTGATTCGTACTGCGTCGGAGGTGGTCGGATTTCGTAGGGGTCAAAGGGAGGAAAGAATCTCCTTATATGCGGATGATGCACTTATTTATCTGGGGGATACGGCCGCATCGTTGCAAACAGTGATCGGTATCATAGGAGATTTTGGAGGTTTTTCAGGTTTCACTATAAACTGGTCTAAATCAACAATAATGCCCATAGATCCGTTGACAGAACCACTACCAGCTGGTGTGAAGCAGATCGCCATAACCAAGAACTTTAAATATTTGGGGGTAGTGGTATCCCCGGATCCAGCGGAATATCTTCAGCTGAATCTGGGCCCACTACTGGTAAGACCTAGAGGGAAATGCAATAGCTGGTGCAAGCTCCCTCTGTCAGTGGTGGGACGGGCAAATTTAATAAAAATGGTATGGGCCCCACAGTTATTATATGTTTTTCACAACTCCCCTATGTGGATCCCAAATAAATGGTTCAAACGAATAGATACCCTGATGCGGGATTTGATATGGAAAAAAAAGATAGCCAGGATAAGCTTAACCACCCTGCAATATAGTAAGGACAAGGGGGGATTGGCAGTACCCCACCCCAAAATGTATTTTTTGGCCTCACAGTTCCAGCAGTTGGCGGGATGGGGCAGGGAAGAAAAAGAGGACCCTACAAGCATCCTGGTGACTACGGTGGCTCCTACACTAAAGGCAGCATCTCATTTGGAGATGGACTTGCCTAGTATACCACACTCTGCACCTACGGGTATTCTCCTTAAAAAGGTCTGGGGGGAGATCCGGAAGGCTTTGAGGTTAAGGGGCCCACTGCCCTTTACCCCGATATGGCAAAACCCTAGATACCCAGAGTTACAGGACCTAGAGGGCTTTATCTCCTGGAAAGAGAGAGGGATTTGTTTTTTTTCGCAACTGTACGAGGGAGAAGTGTTAAAAACATACGAACAGATGTGCCAGGAATTCCAGTTAGCCCCAAGGGGCTTTTATCAATATCTTCAGCTTTGGCATGCTCTGCAGGCACAGCAAATGACACAATCCTTAGTAATATCATCGTCACGTCTGCTGATGGAGGTCCTCCAGGCGGATACCCGGAGAGGACTAATATCAAAAACATATGCGGAATTACTATCCTCAATACAGGACTATGCCTCCCTTAGATGTCGTAGTAAATGGGCAGAAGACATCGGAGATATAGATGGGGACCAGTGGGATATGGCGTTGGACTCTATTCCGGCGGTATCTGTATCAGCGTCCCACAAATTATCACAATTATTTATTCTGCATAGGGTCTATAGAACACCAGTACAGCTTTACAAGTGGGGAGGAAGGGACTCCCCCTTGTGCCCAAAGTGCAAAGTACAGCAAGGGGACTTTATACATCTAATTTGGAGGTGCCCAAAACTCCACAGATACTGGGAGGAGGTTTCCCAGAACATCACAAGAGTGGCCCAGGTACCTATACCCTTGGACCCTTTGGTGTACCTGCTTGGGGCGATTGAAGCTTAAAAGTTCCCACAAGGAAGGTACTATATGATAATAAGACTGATGTACCTGGCTAGAAAGCTAATAGCACGATACTGGATGGCAGAGACGGTTCCCACAGGGAAGCAGTGGATTGCGTATGTCAATTCCTTGCTTTTCAGAGAACGGCTCGCCTACAGACGTAGAAAGGCAGTGGATAAATTCAATCTTATATGGCAACCATGGCTGGAGGATCTTAGCCTTGTGTCATTACAACTGGTAAAGGATAGGCTCCTGATGTAGAAACCTATGGGGCAGTTGGGGGGGGGGATTATAAGTTAAATGCGCTAATGACAATGCATTAGATTTGGGAGAGTTTGCGAACAGGAGAAAAGACCCAGGTTGTTAAGATTCAAAGGGTTGGGCGGGGCGGGGGGGGGGGATTGGGGGGGAGTAAAAGGGAAAAATTAAAATGTCACTGTTGTACTAGGTTTTTTTTTTGTATGGACAGGAATTTTAATATGCTTTTGTTTATATATCAATGTGTAAGACTAAATGCACAAATCACATGTATTGATTGAGCAAATGAAAAATAAAAGGATTTAAAAAAAAAAAAAAAAGATTCACCATGAGGAGATATATGGGGTGAGCTGGAAGTGTCTCTTGTAGATAAAGTTGCAACAGTTGATTACCGTAAGAACTTATAAATGCGATACAGAAATAAAACACTGTAGTAGCGGGACTTCAGTGTCCCTTATCAAGATCTCACCCACTATGCTGCTTGTCTCCATGATCCGTTCATAACGGTAAGGTGCAACAACCATTCAAATCGCATGTGCGATTATGGGTGGATATAGAGTCTAGATGTTAGAAACAAATAGATTCACCATTACATTGACAGAATTGAAAGATTCCCTAGATGAAGCCCCGCACCATAAGTCCCCAGGCTCGGATGGATTACCGGCGGAGGTGTACTCCCAGTATGGAGAGATACTTCTTCCACCCTTACTGGAGGCCATATCAGAGGCAGCGGAGACAGGTAGCCTGCCAGAAAGTATGCAAGAAGCTATAATAATAGTACTCCCCAAGCCAGGCAAAGACAATCTCCAGCTAGACTCTTATCGCCCGATCTCTTTATTGAATACGGATGTCAAGCTTTTGGCTAGAGTTCTGGCTACGAGACTATCCAAGGTGATTGATAAGCTGATCCATAGAGATCAATCTGGATTTATACCAACATGTTCAACGGCAGATAATATACGACGGCTGTACTTAAATTTACAGGTGCCGGTGGATAATCCGGGGGGTAGGGCCATTCTGTCGCTGGATGCTGCTAAAGCATTCGATAGTGTGGAGTGGCCCTACCTCCTTGAAATCCTGACAAGATTTGGATTGGGGAAGAAATTCATAACATGGGTGAAGGTGCTTTATTCCAAACTGAGAGCCAGACTCCGTATCAATAACAATCTTTCTTCCTCATTTAAGGTACATAGAGGTACCAAGCAGGGGTGTCCGTTGTCCCCACTGCTGTTTGCTTTGGCGGTCGAACCCCTGGCTATCTTGATTCGTACTGCGTCGGAGGTGGTCGGATTTCGTAGGGGTCAAAGGGAGGAAAAAATCTCCTTATATGCGGATGATGCACTTATTTATCTGGGGGATACGGCCGCATCGTTGCAAACAGTGATCGGTATCATAGGAGATTTTGGAGGTTTTTCAGGTTTCACTATAAACTGGTCTAAATCAACAATAATGCCCATAGATCCGTTGATAGAACCACTACCAGCTGGTGTGGAGCAGATCGCCATAACCAAGAACTTTAAATATTTGGGGGTAGTGGTATCCCCGGATCCAGCGGAATATCTTCAGCTGAATCTGGGCCCACTACTGGTAAGACCGAGAGGGAAATGCAATAGCTGGTGCAAGCTCCCTCTGTCAGTGGTGGGACGGGCAAATTTAATAAAAATGGTATGGGCCCCACAGTTATTATATGTTTTTCACAACTCCCCTATGTGGATCCCAAATAAATGGTTCAAACGAATAGATACCCTGATGCGGGATTTGATATGGAAAAAAAAGATAGCCAGGATAAGCTTAACCACCCTGCAATATAGTAAGGACAGGGGGGGATTGGCAGTACCCCACCCCAAAATGTATTTTTTGGCCTCACAGTTCCAGCAGTTGGCGGGATGGGGCAGGGAAGAAAAAGAGGATCCTACAAGCATCCTGGTGACTACGGTGGCTCCTACACTAAAGGCAGCATCTCATTTGGAGATGGACTTGCCTAGTATACCACACTCTGCACCTACGGGTATTCTCCTTAAAAAGGTCTGGGGGGAGATCCGGAAGGCTTTGAGGTTAAGGGGCCCACTGCCCTTTACCCCGATATGGCAAAACCCTAGATACCCAGAGTTACAGGACCTAGAGGGCTTTATCTCCTGGAAAGAGAGAGGGATTTGTTTTTTTTCGCAACTGTACGAGGGAGAAGTGTTAAAAACATACGAACAGATGTGCCAGGAATTCCAGTTAGCCCCAAGGGGCTTTTATCAATATCTTCAGCTTCGGCATGCTCTGCAGGCACAGCAAATGACACAATCCTTAGTAATATCATCGTCACGTCTGCTGATGGAGGTCCTCCAGGCGGATACCCGGAGAGGACTAATATCAAAAACATATGCGGAATTACTATCCTCAATACAGGACTATGCCTCCCTTAGATGTCGTAGTAAATGGGCAGAAGACATCGGAGATATAGATGGGGACCAGTGGGATATGGCGTTGGACTCTATTCCGGCGGTATCTGTATCAGCGTCCCACAAATTATCACAATTATTTATTCTGCATAGGGTCTATAGAACACCAGTACAGCTTTACAAGTGGGGAGGAAGGGACTCCCCCTTGTGCCCAAAGTGCAAAGTACAGCAAGGGGACTTTATACATCTAATTTGGAGGTGCCCAAAACTCCACAGATACTGGGAGGAGGTTTCCCAGAACATCACAAGAGTGGCCCAGGTACCTATACCCTTGGACCCTTTGGTGTACCTGCTTGGGGCGATTGAAGCTTAAAAGTTCCCACAAGGAAGGTACTATATGATAATAAGACTGATGTACCTGGCTAGAAAGCTAATAGCACGATACTGGATGGCAGAGACGGTTCCCACAGGTAAGCAGTGGATTGCGTATGTCAATTCCTTGCTTTTCAGAGAACGGCTCACCTACAGACGTAGAAAGGCAGTGGATAAATTCAATCTTATATGGCAACCATGGCTGGAGGATCCTAGCCTTGTGTCATTACAACTGGTAAAGGATAGGCTCCTGATGTAGAAACCTATGGGGCGGTTGGGGGGGGGGGGGGGAATTATAAGTTAAATGCGCTAATGACAATGCATTCGATTTGGGAGAGTTTGCGAACAGGAGAAAAGACCCAGGTTGTTAAGATTCAAAGGGTTGGGCGGGGGAGGGGGGGGGTTGGGGGGGAGTAAAAGGGAAAAATTAAAATGTCACTGTTGTACTAGGTTTTTTTTTTTGTATGGACAGGAATTTTAATATGCTTTTGTTTATATATCAATGTGTAAGACTAAATGCACAAATCACATGTATTGATTGAGCAAATGAAAAATAAAAGGATTTAAAAAAAAAAAAAAAAAGATTCACCATGAGGAGATATATGGGGTGAGCTGGAAGTGTCTCTTGTAGATAAAGTTGCAACAGTTGATAACCGTAAGAACTTATAAATGCGATACAGAAATAAAACACTGTAGTAGCGGGACTTCAGTGTCCCTTATCAAGATCTCACCCACTATGCTGCTTGTCTCCATGATCCGTTCATAACGGTAAGGTGCAACAACCATTCAAATCGCATGTGCGATTATGGGTGGATATAGAGTCTAGATGTTAGAAACAAATAGATTCACCATTACATTGACAGAATTGAAAGATTCCCTAGATGAAGCCCCGCACCATAAGTCCCCAGGCTCGGATGGATTACCGGCGGAGGTGTACTCCCAGTATGGAGAGATTCTTCTTCCACCCTTACTGGAGGCCATATCAGAGGCAGCGGAGACAGGTAGCCTGCCAGAAAGTATGCAAGAAGCTATAATAATAGTACTCCCCAAGCCAGGCAAAGACAATCTCCAGCTAGACTCTTATCGCCCGATCTCTTTATTGAATACGGATGTCAAGCTTTTGGCTAGAGTTCTGGCTACGAGACTATCCAAGGTGATTGATAAGCTGATCCATAGAGATCAATCTGGATTTATACCAACATGTTCAACAGCAGATAATATACGACGGCTGTACTTAAATTTACAGGTGCCGGTGGATAATCCGGGGGGTAGGGCCATTCTGTCGCTGGATGCTGCTAAAGCATTCGATAGTGTGGAGTGGCCCTACCTCCTTGAAATCCTGACGAGATTTGGATTGGGGAAGAAATTCATAACATGGGTGAAGGTGCTTTATTCCAAACTGAGAGCCAGACTCCGTATCAATAACAATCTTTCTTCCTCATTTAAGGTACATAGAGGTACCAAGCAGGGGTGTCCGTTGTCCCCACTGCTGTTTGCTTTGGCGGTCGAACCCCTGGCTATCTTGATTCGTACTGCGTCGGAGGTGGTCGGATTTCGTAGGGGTCAAAGGGAGGAAAAAATCTCCTTATATGCGGATGATGCACTTATTTATCTGGGGGATACGGCCGCATCGTTGCAAACAGTGATCGGTATCATAGGAGATTTTGGAGGTTTTTCAGGTTTCACTATAAACTGGTCTAAATCAACAATAATGCCCATAGATCCGTTGATAGAACCACTACCAGCTGGTGTGGAGCAGATCGCCATAACCAAGAACTTTAAATATTTGGGGGTAGTGGTATCCCCGGATCCAGCGGAATATCTTCAGCTGAATCTGGGCCCACTACTGGTAAGACCGAGAGGGAAATGCAATAGCTGGTGCAAGCTCCCTCTGTCAGTGGTGGGACGGGCAAATTTAATAAAAATGGTATGGGCCCCACAGTTATTATATGTTTTTCACAACTCCCCTATGTGGATCCCAAATAAATGGTTCAAACGAATAGATACCCTGATGCGGGATTTGATATGGAAAAAAAAGATAGCCAGGATAAGCTTAACCACCCTGCAATATAGTAAGGACAGGGGGGGATTGGCAGTACCCCACCCCAAAATGTATTTTTTGGCCTCACAGTTCCAGCAGTTGGCGGGATGGGGCAGGGAAGAAAAAGAGGATCCTACAAGCATCCTGGTGACTACGGTGGCTCCTACACTAAAGGCAGCATCTCATTTGGAGATGGACTTGCCTAGTATACCACACTCTGCACCTACGGGTATTCTCCTTAAAAAGGTCTGGGGGGAGATCCGGAAGGCTTTGAGGTTAAGGGGCCCACTGCCCTTTACCCCGATATGGCAAAACCCTAGATACCCAGAGTTACAGGACCTAGAGGGCTTTATCTCCTGGAAAGAGAGAGGGATTTGTTTTTTTTCGCAACTGTACGAGGGAGAAGTGTTAAAAACATACGAACAGATGTGCCAGGAATTCCAGTTAGCCCCAAGGGGCTTTTATCAATATCTTCAGCTTCGGCATGCTCTGCAGGCACAGCAAATGACACAATCCTTAGTAATATCATCGTCACGTCTGCTGATGGAGGTCCTCCAGGCGGATACCCGGAGAGGACTAATATCAAAAACATATGCGGAATTACTATCCTCAATACAGGACTATGCCTCCCTTAGATGTCGTAGTAAATGGGCAGAAGACATCGGAGATATAGATGGGGACCAGTGGGATATGGCGTTGGACTCTATTCCGGCGGTATCTGTATCAGCGTCCCACAAATTATCACAATTATTTATTCTGCATAGGGTCTATAGAACACCAGTACAGCTTTACAAGTGGGGAGGAAGGGACTCCCCCTTGTGCCCAAAGTGCAAAGTACAGCAAGGGGACTTTATACATCTAATTTGGAGGTGCCCAAAACTCCACAGATACTGGGAGGAGGTTTCCCAGAACATCACAAGAGTGGCCCAGGTACCTATACCCTTGGACCCTTTGGTGTACCTGCTTGGGGCGATTGAAGCTTAAAAGTTCCCACAAGGAAGGTACTATATGATAATAAGACTGATGTACCTGGCTAGAAAGCTAATAGCACGATACTGGATGGCAGAGACGGTTCCCACAGGTAAGCAGTGGATTGCGTATGTCAATTCCTTGCTTTTCAGAGAACGGCTCACCTACAGACGTAGAAAGGCAGTGGATAAATTCAATCTTATATGGCAACCATGGCTGGAGGATCCTAGCCTTGTGTCATTACAACTGGTAAAGGATAGGCTCCTGATGTAGAAACCTATGGGGCGGTTGGGGGGGGGGGGGGAATTATAAGTTAAATGCGCTAATGACAATGCATTAGATTTGGGAGAGTTTGCGAACAGGAGAAAAGACCCAGGTTGTTAAGATTCAAAGGGTTGGGCGGGGGGGGGGGGGGGGTTGGGGGGGAGTAAAAGGGAAAAATTAAAATGTCACTGTTGTACTAGGTTTTTTTTTTGTATGGACAGGAATTTTAATATGCTTTTGTTTATATATCAATGTGTAAGACTAAATGCACAAATCACATGTATTGATTGAGCAAATGAAAAATAAAAGGATTTAAAAAAAAAAAAAAAAGATTCACCATGAGGAGATATATGGGGTGAGCTGGAAGTGTCTCTTGTAGATAAAGTTGCAACAGTTGATTACCGTAAGAACTTATAAATGTGATACAGAAATGAAACACTGTAGTAGCGGGACTTCAGTGTCCCTTATCAAGATCTCACCCACTATGCTGCTTGTCTCCATGATCCGTTCATAACGGTAAGGTGCAACAACCATTCGAATCGCATGTGTGATTGCGGGTGGATACAGATTCTAGATGTTAGAAACAAATAGATTCACCATGGGGAGATATATGGGGTGAGCTCCAGAAGAGGAGATTTGGGGATGTTCTGTTCTGTTCAATACCATTGCATGTATGTTAAAATAACATGTTTGCTATTTTAATAAAAAAAAAAAACGATCCTTTACGACCACCTTAAAGTGCATGTTAACACTAGAAATAAACTTCTGTTATTTGCTCACTTATGGTCTGTTAAATATACCATTTAAGTGTTTTATTATATCTGAAAAATACTTGTCAATCCTGCCTGAAATCTTGAGAGTTGATAGCTTCCTATACACAGAGCAGTCTTTGATATTGAGAGGGACCCTGGGCAAGCAGGCAATTTCACTCTCTACCTGCTCTCATGCAATAAATAGCAGCTAGACTCAAAATGAGTTACTGCAGCAGATCAGGCAGCTATTGCGATTGCTTGCCAGAGGTTACAGCATTTTGTTATCCCTCACTGATTGGTTGCCAGAGGTTACTGCATATTATTAACGCTCACCCAGTGGCAGCCATCAGATATTTTGGGGCCCCTTACACAAATTTAGGCCTGGGCCCCCCATTATCCAGGGCCCACCCACTGGCCAACCCAACGAGTCCTTTAGTGCACCCACGTTTATTTTAACACTTCTAAAACTTAATATATGAAAATGAAAAGTGTGTTCCAAGTCATCAGTGCTTTCAAGATTCAACAGTAAGAAATTTTGGCCAAAAAAATCCTCCTCCAGTATCATCTCCCCATCCCAGATCCTTCTCTTCCAGTCCAATATCCCCCATCCCACATCCTCCTCCTCCAGTCACAAGTCCTCCTCCTCCAGTCACATCTCCCCCATCCCACATCCTCCTCCCCCAGTCCCAATTCCTCCTACTCCAGTCCCATCTCCCTCATCCCACATCTTCCTCCTTCAGTCCCATCTCCTCCATCCCACGTCCTCCTCCTCCAATCCCATCTCCCCCATCCTATGTTCTCCTCCACATCCAGTTCCATCTCCTCCATCCTTTATCCTCCTCCTCCTTCAGTCCAATCTCCTCCATACCATGTCCTTCTCCTCCTCCATCCCATGTCCTCCTCCTCCTCCAGTCCCATCTCCTCCATCCCATGTCCCCCTCTTCCTCCAGTTCCATCTCCTCCAACCTATGTCCTCCTCCTCCAGTCCCATCTCCTCCATTGTATGTTCTTCTTCTCCTCCAGTCTCATCTCCTCCATCCCATGTTCTCCTCCTCCTTCAGTCCCATCTCCTCCATCCCATGTCCTCCTGCTCCTTCAGTCCCATCTCCTCCCTCCCATGTCCTCCTCCGCCTCCAGTCCCATCTCCTCCATCCCATTTTCTCCTCCTCCAGTCCCATCTCCTCCATACCATGTCCTTCTCCTCCTCCATCCCATGTCCTCCTCCTCCTCCTGTCCCATCTCCTCCATCCCATGTCCCCCTCCTCCTCCAGTCCCATCTCCTCCATCCCATTTTCTCCTCCTCCTCCAGTCTCATCTCCTCCATACCATGTCCTTCTCCTCCTCCATCCCATGTTCTCCATCCCATGTCCTCCTTCTTCTCCATCCCATTTCGCCCCCTACAGTTTTATCTCCACGCTATGTCTGTCCTCTCTCTCAATGTCCTCCCTCTGTAGTCCTTCTAACCCTTCTGAGCCCTCAGTACAACCCTGATACAGGTGATATACCTCAGTGTTAGGAAAGAGCCGAACACCCCCCGGTTGGGTTCACACCAGAACATGCGAACAGGCAAAAAGTTTGAGCGAGCATGCAAACCCCATTAACCACTTAAGCCCCGGACCATTTCGGGCCATTAGGACCAGGCCTGTTTTTGGGATTCGGCACTGCGCTGCTTTAACTGTAAATTGTGCGGACATGCAATGTTGTACCCAAATGAAATTTGCGTCCTTTTCTTCCCACAAATAGAGCTTTCTTTTAATGGTATTTGATTGCCTCTGCGATTTTAATTTTTTGCGATATAAACAGAAAAAGACCGAAAATTTTGAAAAAAAATGATATTTTCTACTTTTTGTTATAAGAAAAATCGAATAAACTCAATTTTAGTCATACATTTAGGCCAAAATGTATTCAGCCACATGTCTTTAGTAAAAAAAAATGTCAATAAGCGTATATTTATTGGTTTGCGCAAAAGTTATAGCGTTTACAAACTAGGGTACATTTTCTGAAATTTACACAGCTTTAAATTTATGACTGCCTATCTCATTTCTTGAGGTGCTAAAATGGCAGGGCAGTACAAAACCCCCCCAAATGACCCCATTTTGGAAAGTAGACACCCCAAGGAAATTGCTGAGAGGCATGTTGAGCCCATTGAATATTTTTTTTTGTCCCAAGTGATTGAATAATGACAAAAAAAAAAAAAAAAAATTACAAAAAGTTGTCACTAAATGATATATTGCTCACACATGCCATGGTTATATGTGGAATTGCACCCCAAAATACATTCTGCTGCTTCTCCTGAGTACGGGGATACCACATGTGTGGGACTTTTTAGGAGCCTAGCCACGTACGGGACCCCGGAAACCAAGCACCGCCTTCAGGATTTCTAAGGGCGCAAATTTTTGATTTCACTCCTCACTACCTATCACAGTTTCGAAGGCCATAAAATGCCAAAATAGCACAAAACCCCCCCAAATGACCCCATTTTGGAAAGTAGACACCCCAAGCTATTTACTGAGAGGCATGTTCAGTCCATGGAATATTTTATATTTTGCCACAAGTTGCGGGAATATGACAAACTTTTTTTTTTTTGCACAAAGTTGTCACTAAATGATATATTGCTCACACATGCCATGGGCATATGTGAAATTACACCCCAAAATACATTCTGCTGCTTCTCCTGAGTACGGGGATACCACATGTGTGGGACTTTTTGGGAGTCTAGCCGCGTACGGGACCCCAAAAACCAAGCACCGCCTTCAAGGTTTCTAAGGGCATAAATTTTTGATTTCACTCCTCACTACCTATCACAGTTTTGAAGGCCATAAAATGCCAAGATGGCACAAAACCCCCCCAAATGACCCCATTTTGGAAAGTAGACACCCCAAGCTATTTGCTGAGAGGCATGTTGACCCCATTGAATATTTTTTTTTTTGTCCCAAATGATTGAATAATGACAAAAAGAAAAAAAAAATGTACAAAAAGTTGTCACTAAATGATATATTGCTCACACATGCCATGGTTATATGTGGAATTGCACCCCAAAATACATTCTGCTGCTTTTCCTGAGTACGGGGATACCACATGTGTGGGACTTTTTGGGAGCCTAGCCGCGTACAGGGCCCCAAAAACCAAGCACTGCGAACGCTGCAGTTATGTGTGTTGTGTTTGGTAAGTGACAGTGATCGATCGATACTGCACTTGGGTGGGCTGGGCTGGGCTGGGCTGGGCTGGGCGGAGGGGCTAAACGCAGGCGCTAGCAGGTATCTGGGCTGATCCCGCTAACACTGCGTTTTTGGGAACCCTAAACCGCTGGGGATGCTAGTATAGATCTGATCAGATCTGATCAGATACTATACCACTAAGGGGGGTGTATGCTTTGCGCGTGGGTGTTAGCGTTACTGTCACTAACCTAACACTGCCTGGGGCGACGCAGACCCTCTCTGGTGCTAAAACCTAATTGATCTCACCCGCCGGGCGATCAGGGGGGTTAAACCTTTATTGGGTTATATACGGCGGGTGCCCTGATGCTATAAAAAGCAAACTAATCAACCAGCGTCACCCGTAACCTTTATATGGTGATCACTGGTGAAAGGGTTAACTAGGGGCAATCAGGGGGTTAAAACCTTTATTAGGTTAAATATGGGGGTACCTGACACTATATAAAAACCTGACGGGTAACCTAAATAACTAAATAACTTACTGGCTAACCAGTGACACCAGTGACGCTTATACGGCGATCACTGGTGAAAGGGTTAACTCTAGGGGCAATCAGGGGGTTAAAATAATATATGGGGGTACCTGACACTATTAAAAACCTGCGGCGAACCTAAAAAAAAATAACTGCCTATCTAAAACACCAGCGACACGAATACAGCGATCGGAAAAACAATCGCTTAGTGACGCTGAAGTTAGGGGGTGAAAGGGTTACCTGGGGGGTGATCAAGGGGTTAAACCTTTATTAGGGGGGGTTAGGGGGCTACCCTGGACCTAAAGGGGGCTAATTCTAACTGCCCTGCAACTTTTTACAATCACAGATGACACTAAATGCAGTGATCAGTAAAATAAATGATCACTGCAATCAGTGACACTGTGATTGGGGGCTTTGGGGTGACCTGGGGGGTGATCTGGGGGTGACTGGGGGGTGATTTGTGTGCCTATGTGTACCTACGTGTCAGTGGACTGTTGGTGCACTAACCTGCTTCTTCTCTGCTCGGCGCCGGGAACGAAAAGACCGCGGCGAGGGAGATGACATCACTTCCTCCAGCCTTGTTTACATCACATGGCGGAGGAAGCATTTTCATTGGCCGGGAGCGATCGCGAGGGGGGGGCGGAATCGAGCGGCCCCCCCCTCAAGCCTGATCGCTCCCGAACACTTAACGGCCGCTCACTGCAGTGAAGGGGGGTCCGGATGAACCCCCCAACTGCACAAAGGCGATCACGTAGATCTACGTGATTCTGCCTGTCCGTGCCATTCTGCCGACGTAAATCGGCGGTGGGCGGTCGTTAAGTGGTTAAAGTCTATGGGACACGAACATGAAAAATCAAAAGTGCTAATTTTAAAGGCTTATATGCAAGCTATTGCCATAAAAAGTGTATGGGGACTCGGGAACTGCCCTAGGGGACATGTATCAATGTAAATAATTTTTTTAAATAAAACCGTTTTTTCAGGAGCAGTGATTTTAAGAATGCTTAAATTGAAACAGTAAAAATTAAATATTCCTTTAAATATCATGCCTGGGGTTCCCCTTAGTCTGCCTGTAATGTGGTGCATCTGTGTGATGCGTAGAACAGTGCCGCAGTAAAATGACATTTCTAAAGGAAAAAATGTCATTTAAACTTGCTTGCAGCTGTAATGTTTTGCCAGCTCTCGGCAATATAGATGAAAAAATCAAGGAAAAAATTGGCATGGGGTCCCCCCCAGTCCACACCAGGCCCTTCAGGTCTGGTATGGATGTTTTTTAAGGAGAAAAAAAATTGGCGTGGTCCCCCCCCCCCAAAATCCACACCAGACCCTTAGCCGAGCATGCAGCGTGGAGGACAGGATAGGGGGATGAACGAGCACTCCGCCTCCTGAACCATACCAGGCCACATGCCCTCAACATGGGGAGGGTGCTTTGGGGTCCCCCCCAAAGCACCTTGTCCCCATGTTAATGGGGACAAGGACCTCTTCCCAAAAACCATGGCCATTGGTTGTCGGGGTCTGCGGCTTATCGGAATCTGGAAGCCCTCTTTAACAAGGGGGCCCCCAGATCCCACCCCCCTATGTGAATGGGTATCGGGTACATTCTACAACTACCCAAAAAAAGTGTCAAAAAGTAAAAACCCCAATAAACAGTTTTTGACAATTGCTTTATTAAAAAATAAAAAAAAGTGTCTCGCGATATACATTAATCTTCAATCACGCCATCCAATGGACCCGAAAAATAGAAAAAAATAAACTCTGCCTCCATGGAAGGCCTCCCGGCAACTGCTGTCTTTTGGCTTTGACAGCTATTATATAGACAAGGGCGGGCCACTCACTGGCGTAACCGAGTGACCCTGCCCCCTCTGATGTCACATGACATCACATGACATCAGAAGGGACAGGGTCACTTGGTTGCGCCACCGGTTGGCCCCACCCTTGCCTATATAACAGTTGTCACAGCCAAGAGACAGCAGTTAACAGGAGGCCTCCCATCAAGCTTTTTTTTTTTCGGGTCCATTGGGGCGACGTGATTGAAGATGGATGGACACCGTGGGACACTTTTTTTATTTTTATTTTTTAATAAAGGAATTGTCAAAAACTGTTGGTTTTTACTTTTTTGGTGAATGGGTAGGGGTACAATTTATCCGATACCCATTCACATGGGGGGAGGGATCTGGGGGGCCCCTTGCTAAAGGGGGCTTCCAGATTCCGATAAGCCCCCCCACCCACAGACCCTGACCACCAATGGACAGTGTTGTTGGGAAGAGGTCCTTGTCCCCATCAACAGCTTTAGGGGGGACCGTCTTTTCTTAATTCTGTCATATGGTTCCCCTTAACCACTTCAATGCACTGCATTATATACTCTGCACTGACTGCACTGTATATACAGTTGTGCTCATAAGTTTACATACACTGGCAGAATTTATGATTTCTTGGCCGTTTTTCAGAGAATATGAATGATAACACAAAAACATTTCTTTCACTCATGGTTATTGTTTGGCTGAAGCCATTTATTATCAATCAACTGTGTTTACTCTTTTTAAATCATAATCACAACAGAAACTACCCAAATGACCCTGATCAAAAGTTTACATACCCCATTTCCTTATACCGTGTATTGTCCCCTTTAACATCAATGACAGCTTGAAATCTTTTGTGGTATTTGTGGATGAGGCTCTTTATCTTCTCAGATGGTAAAGCTGTCAATTCCTCTTGGCAAAAAGCCTCCAGTTCCTGTAAATTCTTGGGCTGTCTTGCATGAACTGCACGTTTGAGATCTCCCCAGAGTGTCTCAATGATATTGAGGTCAGAAGACTGAGATGGCCACTCCAGAACCTTCACTTTATTCTGCTGTAGCCAATGACAGGTCGACTTGGCCTTTGCTTTCAATCATTGTCATGTTGGAATGTCCAAGTACGTCCCATGCGCAGCTTCCTCACATTTTGCGAGTGGAAAATGAGGGCTTGCGAGCTGGGCTGCCTGCCTGGGAGAGGGGGGGATCGAGAGCCGCTCTCCCAATGATCGCCCTGGGGAGGAAGAGGAGAGCTGCGGGATAGCACGCTGTTACCGGCACTTACATTATAATTGTCTCCGCTCTGCTCGACACAGCCCCGCCTCCTCCTGACCTGAGCCTATGATAGACAAAATGCCGGTCCAATGCTGGAATGTGTTCTATCTATCACCGGCACGGGTCAGGAGGAGGCGGGGCTGTGTCGAGCAGAGCGGAGACAATTATAATGTAAGCCGTAAAAGCGCGCTAACCTGCAGCTCTCCTCTTCCTCCAGCCATGCATTCCTCTGCCCAGGCGAGGCTGCAATGGGCACAGTGAGGCTGCAATGGGCACAGTGAGACTGCAATGGGCACAGTGAGACTGCAATGGGCACAGTGAGGCTGATATGGGCACAGTGTGGTTGCAATGGGCACAGTGTGGTTCCAATGGGCACAGTGAGGCTGCAATGGGCACAGTGTGGCTTCAATGGGCAAAGTGAGGCTGATATGGGCACAGTGAGGCTGCAATGGGCACAGCGAGGCTGCAATGGGCACAGTAACACTGCAATGGGCACAGTGAGACTGCAATAGGCACAGTGAGGCTGGTATGGGCACAGTGAGGCTGATATGGACACAGTGAGGCTGATATGGGCACAGTGTGGTTGCAACGGGCACAGTGTGGCTGCAACGGGCACAGTGTGGCTGCAATGGGAACAGTGTGGCTGCAATGGGAACAGTGTGGCTGCAATGGGCACAGTGTGGCTGCAACAGGCACAGTGTGGCTGATATGGGCCCAGTGTGGTTGCAATGGGCACAGTGAGGCTGCGATGGGCACAGTGTGGTTGCAATGGGCACAGTGAGGCTGCAATGGGCACAGTGAAGCTGCAATGGGCAAAGTGAGGCTGCAACGGGCACAGTGTGGCTGCAACGGGCACAATGTGGCTGATATGGGCACAGTGTGGTTGCAATGGGCAAAGTGAGGCTGCAATGGGCACAGTGTGGTTTCAATGGGCACAGTGAGGCTGCAATCCCCCCTCTCCCAGGCAGGCAGCCCAGCTCGCAAGCTCTCATTTTCCACTTGCAAAATGCAGTGAGGCTGCAATGGGCACAGTGGGGCTGCAATGGGCACAGTGGGGCTGCAATGGGCACAGTGTGGCTGCAATGGTGGGAACAGTGTGGCTGAAATGGTGGTCACAGTGTGGCTGCAATGGTGGGCATAGTGAGGCTGCAATAGTGGGCACAGTGAGGCTGCAATAGTGGGCACAGTGAGGCTGCAATAGTGGGCACAGTGTGTCTGCAAAGGTGGGCACAGGTGAGGCTGCATTAATGAGCACAGGTGAGGCTGCATTGATGAGCATAGGCGAGGCTGCATTGAGGGGCACATGTGAGGCTGCACTGATAAAGTTGTTGTTAACATTTATTTTTGTAACTTATTTTTGCATAAAACATTTAAGTGTCATTTCATGAGATAACTTATGAGGGCGTCTTTAGGGGTGGAACAGGGTTGAGAGGGGCAGGGTAGGGATTGAGTGGGGCATGGGTGGCGAGTAACCCTTGAGGCCTGGCTGGTAACTCAGGACTTGAAATCTCATTGGTCAATTGACCAACAGCTGACCTTTTTAAATGCCAGCAACAAGTACACAGGATCTCTCTGCATAGATGAGATCCATATGGCACTTGGATCTTACTGAAGGTAAGGGACACACTTTGTCTCAAGGAGCTATTGGGAAATTACACCAGTGCAATATTTCCTAGCTTGGAAGCGGCGTTTCTAACCGCCTCCCATTTATTTCCTTACAATACTTTTTTCCCCAGTAGAATTTGATCCCCCCAATTTGTCTTTCAGGGCAAACTCCCATGCTTCAGCTAGTTCATCTCTGTGACTCTTGATATGCCGTGTTGAACTTACTGGGATAAGGACACCTTCACACAATTAATCTGATTTTCCAGCAGATGCCTTTACATCTTACTTTTTAGTTCAAGAGTATATACACATTTTTTTGAACAAATAATTATTATTTTCTTTTTTTCAACTCTTGAACAATTTAATGGTCTGTTAATGTCCTGAGTCCATTCTGAAGCTCATATAACGCTTCTATTCACTTTAGCATTGAGCCTGTCTCCCATCATCTGCTGGATTGGATCTTTGTAAACTCCAAGGAGCTCACCCATGTGACGTCTCATCCCATATTCATGTGCTTTTACGAACCCCTGTGAGATGTAAGTAGCAATTTCTCAGTTTTTTCACTCTAGATACCAACTAGATGTTCATCTAATGTTGTATGCTATGCAATATGTTCTCTATGCAATGTTCTATGGAAACAAAGTACAATATTTAAACTCATTCTTATACATTGTTGTTTTGTTGTTCTCTTTGAACTACAGATCAAACCAAATATATTGTTTTGCCTATATACCTACCTTGAAGAAGGAATATATACATATCGGCATTGAATCTGCCCTGTATATCCGAAACATGTCGGTGTCCATTTGCATCCCTCTGTATTGACACACCTCGTCTATTATTATGGATGCAAATGTAATGTATATTGGCATCTAATGTTAAACTCACCATCATGTCCTTATTTTATTATTTTCTCATGTACAATCTTTTTTACTGTTGATCCTTTGTGATTTACTATATGTAATAAAACCTTTTTTTACTTTTATACAAACCCATGGTCAGTCCATTTTCTTGCATCGGTCCATACTATCCCAGGGGCAGCCCTAATTCTATTTTCTGACAATTATTTGGGATGTGACCGGATGCTTTGAACTGACCAGAGCATACTGGTTTAGCTTCACTTCACCCTCTTATATTGATAAGTTTGTTACCTTATATTAGGCAGATCTGTTTTGCATGTATATGTAAGAAAACATTTAAAATACTATACATTCTATTTATTATGACTACTACAGTTTTGTAAGAGAGAAGCAGGCCAATTCTATTTTTTTCACACTGTAAAAGGTGTGTATGTCAGTAATTATATACATTTACTATTTGTGTCCTAAAACGTTTGATCTAAAATCCCCATTGGTATGTCAGCCATATAAATTATATTTTTATTACATTGAAAGGATCTCTGTAGTTGTCCAACCATGCAGTTTACATTAAGTGATTAATGTCTGAGACATTTTTTGGACAAGCACAATTGATTTATGCAGCATTAAATAAAAAGAAGACTGATTTATAACCTACTTAGCAGAAATGACAGGACCGTAGCATTTTGACAAAAAACAGATCTATAGCGGTGCAAAGTTTTAAAATAGTTTTCTGATTAAAGTACTGTACTCCAAGAAAAATGTCAGAGACGAAAATGTTTAACAGCTAAAATATATTCATTGACAGACTACTTTTGTTGTTGCATAAAACTTTCTTGCATGCATACACATTTTAAAACATGACTAGTTCAAAATGTAAATACAATGTCATTTATGGTAAGATACTGGAGGGTTGACCGTGTTTCCTTTATCTCTTCTGCATCTGTAATGTTGTAATTAGAATTGTCTGTGTGTGGTATCTGGACATAGTCAGGAAACATGCTTGCTGCATCTGTCCATCACATTGAAAGAATAACTGAAATAATTCCAGCCACACGCATTACCTTAAAATTCCAATTATACAATTTAATACAATTACTACTTTAGTACTACCTAGTGCTGACCACAGTATGTTACATCTCCCCTCTCTCTCTGTCTAAGAAGTACATACAAAGTTATAGCATCATAAAAGCTATCTTAAAAATGCCTGTTTATGATTTAAAGTATAACTTTACCTTTGGAACATGTTACATGTTTCACCTATATTTAGGGTGGAACATGTAACGTGTTCCAGCTCCTGCCTCCTCTCCTCTCCTCCCGCTCCCCCAGTCCCTGGGACAGTGGGAATTTAAAAACAGCACTGCTGTGCAGGTCTCCACCAACAAGGCCACATCATTCATTCACAGAGTTCTGTGAATGAATGAACTACAAGTACAGTTGTCCGTTGCCACTGATGCCTTGTAGATCTCAATGAACTCTCGTAGTTTATTGATTCTTCCTGTCATTCAGTAACTGTCTGCCCATATGAGGTACGGACAGACAGCTGTACTAAGTGTTTGCAGGATCCTGGCATTGCACCCACGATCTGCTGATCATGGGTGCAATGCCTTACATTTTTTTGACCTGCAAAAGAAGTGTGTTCGTTCGAGCACTAATACACTGCCCAACAAGAATTTTCTTGCCTTCGTGGCTGTGTGTGAGTAAAGAGATGAGATCAGGCGTATTATTTGGATATACCATATTTATTGGCGTATAACACGCACATTCACTTTAAGAGGAATGTTTCATGGAAAAAATACTTACAATTTTAAATAAAGAACTGTGAAGCAAAATAAGGGTCAGTGCCCATCTGCAGACCCCCAATTGCCTTGAATGCAGCACCCCCAATTGACAGGAATGCAGCACCCACCATTGCTAGGAATGCAGCACCCACCATTGCCAGGAATGCACCCACCATTGCCAGGAATGCAGCACTCACCATTGCCAGTAATGCACTCACCATTGCCAGGAACGCAGCATCCACCATTGCCAGGAATGCAGCCCCACCATTGCCAGGAAAGCACTCACCATTGCCAGGAATGCACCACCCATCATTGCCAGGAACGCAGCACCCACCATTGCCAGGAATGCAGCCCCACCATTGCCAGGAATGCACTCACCATTGCCAGGAATGCAGCACCCATCATTGCCAGGAATGCAGCACCCACCATTGCCAGGAATGCAGCCCCCACCATTGCCAGGAATTGTTGTGGAAAATTTTATGAAGATGTATTTAATATGTATTGTCATAGTATCACCCAGTGTTAGTACTTCCGCAACCCGCTCTAAAGAGCTGACTGAGGCAGTCTGAGGCTGGTTGAGATAAACTTCCTGATTTGGAGAAGGGTGATGCGGAGTGAGACCTCTCTGCAAACGCATTATCGGTTTAGCGGATGTATGCTCTTGTCATCTCTGTGTGCCTGATCAGCATTGAGGTGGTGGCATGAGCATACACCTGCAGATAAGCTCCCCTCATCAGGAACTGTGTTCATTGGTTATTGTATTATTATTGTATTATTGTATTCCTTTAAGCTATATTTCTTGTGTTGTATTCATGTATTGGATTGTATGGAACATCTTGTTAGAGGGATGCCCTTATATGGACATTTGCTGTGTGAAGAGGAGATCCTGTGATGACCACTCCCATGGAGGTCAGATGCTGTGTCCTCACTTTCTATGGAGGAGGTCACATGCTGTGACGACCGCTCCCATGAAGGTCACATGCTTTTGAGTTTATAAAAGGAGCCGTGAGGCTCGAGGGGACCAGTGTTTGCTGGGAGGCCTTGATGATGAGACCAGTCTGGTGATGTTTTTTGATTTGTATGAATGGGAAAAAAGGAAGGTGAGTGAATTTTAGTTTAAGATGCATTATTTCATTAAGATGAAGTGTGTGCTGTTTAGCACAGGAAAAATGGGCTGTGTGCTCTGCATACAACCTATTTTTCCACAATAGTTTAATGGCGGGCCAAAGGTAGGACTAATTATTAGGCTTGTGCAATTCGTTTCGTAACGAATTGAAATTCGTCCGAATTTAGCAACTTTCGGACATTCGGAAGCATTCGAATTTCCGAACAAAGCAATTACGAATAAGACCGAATCCGAAATAAATTATACCGCAAATAGCGAATGCCCGAATGTCTTCGGCATAATTCGTTATGAAAAAGTTACGAATGTACGAATCCATACGAAGCACAATAACACTCACTCTGCTCTGCTCTCTGCTTCTCCCACACCGTGCTGAACTCCCTCTCAAAATGGTGTACAGGGGCGGAGGTTATAGCCGCATGTAAAAAACGAAAGTAAAATACGAGATTTCGAATCCATTCGAAGCACAATAACACTCACTCTGCTCTGCTCTCTGCTTCTCCCTCACCGTGCTGAACCCTCTCAAAATGGTGTACAGGGGCGGAGCCTATAGCCGCATGTTAAAAACGAAAGTAAAATACGAGATTTCGAATCGTTACAAATAACCGCAATGTATTTAGAAAAGTACAAATCCATTCGAAGCACATTAGGCATAATAGGCAGCGTCGTTGTGAGAGAGACACGGAAAATTACGAATCAACGAACCCAAAAAAAGTTACGAAAGTAGGAGTTGTGTCCAGAATCAACGAAAAACAACGTACTCTACCGAAAGTACGAACCCAAAAAAAGTTACGAAAGTAGGAGTTGTGTCCAGAATCAACGAAAAACAACGTACTCTACCGAAAGTACGAATTATAAAGCAACAAAAAATTCAACGAAAAATGTCGCTTGCAAAAATACGAATGAGTCCGAACACGAAAAATCCCGTCTAGCAAAATTACGAATGATTACGAATCAACAGGACCGGAAAGAAACGAACCGAAACGGAACAAATTTTTCCGTTGTGCACAAGTCTACTAATTATGGCCTCATTGAGCATCAGATCAGCAGAGGGGGAGTATGGATGCACGATCTGATGTGTGGAGAGGCTGTGCTTTGTCTTTTTAAAATAATGATGTGAATTTGGATTGTGTGTGTGTGTGTGATTTTGTTGGGAGAGAGATCGTATGTCTGTGAATCCGATCGTATTTGCCTAGGTGTGCCTGGATGTTTGTGTGGGGAAGCTGCGGGCTGTAAGAGTGTAACTAAATGAGAAATATAGACTGTATGTGATTTGTTTGTTTGATGCAGAACACGTGTCCCCATGAGTGTGATTGAACCTGTGTGCTCATGAGGAATGTTTCATGGAAAAAATACTTACAATTTTAAATAAAGAACTGTGAAGCAAAATAAGGGTCAGTGCCCATCTGAAGACCCCCAATTGCCATGAATGCAGCACCCCCAATTGCCAGGAATGCAGCACCCACCATTGCTAGGAATGCAGCATCCACCATTGCCAGGAATGCACCCACCATTGCCAGGAATGCAGCACTCACCATTGCCAGGAATGCACTCACCATTGCCAGGAACGCAGCATCCACCATTGCCAGGAATGCAGCCCCACCATTGCCAGGAAAGCACTCACCATTGCCAGGAATGCACCACCCATCATTGCCAGGAACGCAGCACCCACCATTGCCAGGAATGCACTCACCATTGCCAGGAATGCAGCACCCATCATTGCCAGGAATGCAGCACCCACCATTGCCAGGAATGCAGCCCCCACCATTGCCAGGAATTGTTGTGGAAAATTTTATGAAGATGTATTTAATATGTATTGTCATAGTGTCACCCAGTGTTAGTACTTCCGCAACCCGCTCTAAAGAGCTGACTGGGGCAGTCTGAGGCTGGTTGAGATAAACTTCCTGATTTGGAGAAGGGTGATGCGGAGTGAGACCTCTCTGCAAACGCATTATCGGTTTAGCGGATGTATGCTCTTGTCATCTCTGTGTGCCTGATCAGCATTGAGGTGGTGGCATGAGCATACACCTGCAGATAAGCTCCCCTCATCAGGAACTGTGTTCATTGGTTATTGTATTATTATTGTATTATTGTATTCCTTTAAGCTATATTTCTTGTGTTGTATTCATGTATTGGATTGTATGGGACATCTTGTTAGAGGGATGCCCTTATATGGACATTTGCTGTGTGAAGAGGAGATCCTGTGATGACCACTCCCATGGAGGTCAGATGCTGTGTCCTCACTTTCTATGGAGGAGGTCACATGCTGTGACGACCGCTCCCATGAAGGTCACATGCTTTTGAGTTTATAAAAGGAGCCGTGAGGCTCGAGGGGACCAGTGTTTGCTGGGAGGCCTTGATGATGAGACCAGTCTGGTGATGTTTCTTGATTTGTATGAATGGGAAAAAAGGAAGGTGAGTGAATTTTAGTTTAAGATGCATTATTTCATTAAGATGAAGTGTGTGCTGTTTAGCACAGGAAAAATGGGCTGTGTGCTCTGCATACAACCTATTTTTCCACAATAGTTTAATGGCGGGCCAAAGGTAGGACTAATTATGGCCTCATTGAGCATCAGATCAGCAGAGGGGGAGTATGGATGCACGATCTGATGTGTGGAGAGGCTGTGCTTTGTAAAAGAACAAATGTTTTGTCTTTTTAAAATAATGATGTGAATTTGGATTGTGTGTGTGTGTGTGATTTTGTTGGGAGAGAGATCGTATGTCTGTGAATCCGATCGTATGTGCCTAGGTGTGCCTGGATGTTTGTGTGGGGAAGCTGCGGGCTGTAAGAGTGTAACTAAATGAGAAATATAGACTGTATGTGATTTGTTTGTTTGATGCAGAACACGTGTCCCCATGAGTGTGATTGAACCTGTGTGCTCATGGGTGCTGCATTATTAAAGATGGCCGCTGCATTGAGCCATCAGCCATGTGCTTTGGTGGGGGAGGGAAGCCAGCATGGCTATCTACAATGGCGAAAGTTGGTGACTCTCTGTGTATGCATATGGAAACTGAATATTGTGCATGAAATGTAGGTATAGCTGTGGGATTATTTAGTGCAGCCTGCACTAAGCAGTTTGTAAGTGGATGATCGTTTGTGTGCCATGTGGCTTGGGGGAAGGGCAGCCCACTGCTTACAATGCAGGAGTATTGTGCTGGAGGGGCTATGCCCTGAGGGATGATCTGATATTCTGAGAAAGCATGCAAGAATCACTGTATGTCTGTGCGATGGCTTGTTATGGAAGCTGATGCCACAGTGTGTATATGAACTTTAGGTAGAGAAAAGAGCGTTTTAATGTTGTGCATGTACCTAACATTTATTGAATGTGCTGTTTAGTTGGCCAAAGGGTCTGAGTTGAAGTAGCGTAAAGTGTGTGTCTATGGTTGAGTGTGAATCTCAATGTTTATCAGTGTTTGTGGAGATTGCATGAGCCTTGTAGAATGTGTAGCCGACTAAAGACACAAATTTTTCAGTGGATTTTGATGGTCATTTAGAAAAGTTTTAATGTTGGTAAGTGCTCATGTGATGTCTCAGGTGTGTGGCTTTGTAGAGAAAGAGTCTAGGGAAGAGATCCTGGTTTTGGCGGGAAAACTGCATTTGGTGGCCATGTTGGCCATGTGGTTTGTCTGCCATCTTGAGGCACAGTTTCTCCTTAGCCTGTGGGTATCCTATAAGGGGAACGTGCAACCACCTTTCCTTTGGGTGTGATGCCATGTGACCGTGCTGTGGCATTCGTCGGCTATCTTGCTGGTGGAATTTCGCAGCCTTTGGGGCAGATTTTGATGTTTGGTGCGAATTGAGTAGTGCAGTCTTTTCTGTGTTGGAATCTGGTGGTGACCATTTTTGTTTTCCTTTATGTGTGGGAACCCATGTGGTCTTGTGTTTTATATTTAAGTGTTCATTTGATGTCCTATGTTTGTCAGTTTTTTGCTGGTAGGGAAGTTTGTGCTGATTTTGGCGAAATCAAAAACTGCATTGCATGCATTAATGGCGCCATTTTGTTGTCCATGTGGCTTGTCAGCCATCTTGAGAGGCAGTTTAAGGATTTTGTGTCGTTTGTCCTGTGGGTCATTCTAGAGAGGAAGATTCTCCAATTCCTTTGTGTGTGTGTAGTGCAGTCTGTCCTGTTTTAAAAAGGTGATTTAGAGGTGCAGTTCTTAATGTTTTTATCCGGAAGAACCCACATTTTGAGGGATTTTTCGCTTTATACAGTTTAGCCTGTGGATCGTCCCAGAGTAGTGAGACACCGGGGTGACATACTGAGAGGCTCTTTTTGTTTAATGTTAAATTTGCTAGTTTAAATAGTTTTTCTAAGCATCGCCTCTTGAGTTGTGTAGTGTGGTCAGTCCTGTTCGCTTTAAAAGAGAAGAGTGGTATCTTGATATAGCGCAGTCTTACCCCGAGGGGCCCGGACGCGCTTGCGGACACATACACTTTGGAGTGAGGGAGGAAGCCGACGCAGACACAGGGAGAACATGCAAACTCCATGCAGATGGTGTTAGGATGGGGATTTCTCTGTTTTCATTTAAGTGAATGTAAGCTGTTGCAGGTTTAGCTGACTTTGCAGAATATGAGCGGCGGTTTTTGTATTGAATTGCGTTTTTACACTGAATTTTGATAGATTGTAAGACTAACTTTAACTGAGTTTTTGTACAGTGGTGTGTGTTTTTATGTTTAAATATTTGGGAGTTTCCCAGAAGGCAATTCGTTGTTTTTGAAGCTTGTATTGTATAGCCATCTTTTGGCAGGAGTTTGTATTTGAGTCTCAACTTGTGGTTTGACTTCCAGGTGATGTTTGGGTCAGGGGGGATTCCCTCCCATTTGCAAAAGGGGGGGTTGTTCTATCATTACCTTTACAAGGTTTTTTTAAAGTGTTGAAATATGATGTTTAGCCATGGGTTTAGCCATGTATTTTTTTGGTGTCTTAATAGACACGGTGATGGGGCTAGGCTCCCCCTCCCCCTCCCTCTTCCTGTACATTGATATGTAAATAAACCAGTTTTTTTTGAGAGCTGAGCATGCCATAGGAAATTATTTTCAGCATTTATGTATCAGCAGAAAGTTGGTGGGAGGAGCTTGGGGTTTTCTGAAAGGTTGGGCAGTGAGATTTGTGCTTGGAAGGAAAATGGAAAGCATTTTGGCGTTTAAAAGTGTTTTATATTTTGTTCCAGTTTTGTGAAGTTTTGTACTGTAGTACAGTTCTGGGTAGAGAGCAAACAGGGGGGCATCATCATTATTGTTGTAACATCTAGATGCAGGTAGAAAGAAGCCATAATATTGTTTTGAATAGTGGAGGATTTCATGGTGCTTTGTAACAGCCCTGCTCAGGCCGTGTAGAAAAATCGGGAAGCAGGGGTTGATTATGGTAATAAAGGCGCAAACCATAACCGCTCCGAAAATAAAGCGCAGGGTTCTCTGGACGCAGAGTTCCCCAAAAAAGCGATTCGAATCGTCATGGGTAATGTGCCGTCCATGCGTTGGAGGAAAAAATTAGGCTCTACACCAGTCAGACAGCTGCACTGCACATGAGGTCTGGGTTTGGGGCTCCGGACATGAGACCCCTTAAAGGATGACATATCTGGTCAAAGGGTACAGTAAGGTGTACTCCTTTGGAAGGTACTTTTGCTGGAGGATGAGACCTCAGAATAAAGTTACCTTGGATGTAGTTCAGCAGTGGGTTCAGAAATCTGTAATTATGAGTGTTGATGGAGGTGTAGTACACGCTTTTGTGATTCTCAGAGGAGGAACGGTGGTTAAAATTCTCATGCCCGTTTGTTTGAACTTTGTATGGCTGGTCCATGCAAGGTTCTCAAGCTGCTCTCATGTTTTTCCCATTGTATTTTTTTCTATTGCTGAAAGAGTGAAGGTAGAATTCTGCCTGTTTTTGTTTTTTTTATTTTGTTTTTGGAAACTATGAAGTATCTCCCCCACATTTGTATCGGAATGTTTGTATGTAGTAGCGTGAATATGTTCAAACTTATCGCGGCGAACCTCTGATACGTCGCGGCTGTTGTATTTTTGTAGGAACGGGAAAAGTAAGAGTTACAGAGGGTTTTCATCGAATCGGTTTTGAAAGAATGTCATTGACAATTTACCAATGTACAGGAATGTCATTATTGTTTACCATTCTTTGCAGGTTAAATATGAAGGATAGAGTAATGATTTTGCTTATAAGTATTTTTCAGATCCAAAGGAGTTTCTGAAAGTGTATGTACATGGAGAGCAGGTTTATGTAGACAGCTGTACATATGAATAAATACATGAGTCTAAGGAGGTAAAAGTATCATAGGCTATTTCATTGTTTCTTTTTTCCTGCACCACTCATTTCTTCCTTCAGTTTCTAATGAGGAAGAAAATGGGGGAAGAAGTGATAAATGTAAGAATGACAGTTTTTTTTTCAAACAAATAATGTTAACCTCTGTAATTCTAACCAAGTTTGTGCCAAGACTGTCTTTCTTTGATAGCATTTGAATCGGCAAGCAGCAGTCTGGTGAAGTAGGTTCCCATCCCAGATGCTAAGAATCTTTTGTCAATGGTTCCAAGTATTGTAAGCCACGCACAGGTTATGCAGTGACCACAGTCCCGATGTCTGGGTTATTGTCACATGAGGGTTATTTGGAGGTCAATCAAAGCCAGAGTTGTACTTTCCTCATTAGCTGTCACTTATATTCTCGGCTTATGGGGTGGGTGCGATCACTGTGACATGAACTTCAAAATGTCCACCACAGGGTTCACGAGTCACTCCTGGACCCTGACACAATAACCAGTTTACATTCTTTCCAACCAGGTGACTGGGTCGTTGTAAAGAAGCTGGAGGGATGAAACCACGCCAGCCACTGCAAGAAGCGACTCAACCACACCAAAGGACTGAGTAGTATCTTTGTTTATTTATATATTTTTTTGTTTAGTAAATTTTAGCACGGGTAATGATGAAAAGCATCCCAAGTTATTATTTAAAGTGTATTTCCTGACTAGCTCAGAAAGCGAACAGGACCGATTGCTAGGTCTGTTCTGAGTCTCCACCGAGTTTTAGTCCCCAGCGATGACAGTACATGACATTTATGATGTTATTATGGGTATGAGGAGTTTTGACAAACTGCTAAAGACTCCGAACAGTCGCTTGTCAATGGAATCTAACGATGCATTTTTAGAGGGTAAAATTGGTTAGTTTTAATAGCTCTGCCTCTTGTCGGTTTGGGTATCTAGGTAGCCCACAAGTGTGTTTGAACTTTAGTTTGGTGCTTATGCAGATCAGCAGCTTATATGGTCATTCCCCCAAAGCAAGAGGTTTATGCGTGATGGTGAAGCTGTCCCAGCATCTTATGTCGCGGTCAATCGTGAGGATCTGATGACGCGAGAAATTAAGAATTGCAGGGACAGCTAGAAGGGAATTGTTCACCAACCCCGACCAGGTCTGGGCATGGTTTCCTGCATGTACAAGGTGGGGGGGCTCGAGCTTAGGATACGATTGAACAATTCTCATCCATTAAAGATAGGATACTTCATGTAACTGTTGAAGCCAGAGCTGTAGCTAAGTGAAGGTTGGGAGTCCTTTTAAGGGTCTGGGAATCTTTGGGGATCTAATTTTTATTTTACAGCGGATCGTGGTTAAAGGAAGTGGGAATATTTATACTCATGTCGTTTTTATTTCTATTCTTTCTATGTCGTGACGAGGTGCTCCTGTTGCCTGATTCGACGTGTGACCAGAGCTTCCCTGATGAGACGCCCCGAAGCCGGACCCACGTACAAGACACAGAGGATCACAGACGGATCGGCGATTACTACAGCGCACCATGTCGTGTCCTCCTTATAAGTCATGCTCCTCAAGAACAGAGTCTACCTTTTTATGGACTTGTATGGACTGTAAGGACTGATTAATTTCCAGGTGTAAGAAGGCATCGAAATACATGTGGGAGCATGTGACAAAAAAGGGAGGACTGTTGTGGAAAATTTTATGAAGGTGTATTTAATATGTATTGTCATAGTGTCACCCAGTGTTAGTACTTCCGCAACCCGCTCTAAAGAGCTGACTGGGGCAGTCTGAGGCTGGTTGAGATAAACTTCCTGATTTGGAGAAGGGTGTTTGCGGAGTGAGGCCTCTCTGCAAACGCATTATCGGTTTAGCGGATGTATGCTCTTGTCATCTCTGTGTGACTGATCAGCATTGAGGTGGTGGCATGAGCATACACCTGCAGATAAGCTCCCCTCATCAGGAACTGTGTTCATTGGTTATTGTATTATTATTGTATTATTGTATTCCTTTAAGCGATATTTCTTGTGTTGTATTCATGTATTGGATTGTATGGCACATCTTGTTAGAGGGATGCCCTTATATGGACATTTGCTGTGTGAAGAGGAGATCCTGTGATGACCACTCCCATGAAGGTCAGATGCTGTGTCCTCACTTCCTATGGAGGAGGTCACATGCTGTGATGACCACTCCCATGAAGGTCACATGCTTTTGAGTTTATAAAAGGAGCCGTGAGGCTCGAGGGGACCAGTGTTTGCTGGGAGGCCTTGATGATGAGACCAGTCTGGTGATGTTTCTTGATTTGTATGAATGGGAAAAAAGGAAGGTGAGTGAATTTTAGTTTAAGATTCATTATTTCATTAAGATGAAGTGTGTGCTGTTTAGCACAGGAAAAATGGGGTGTGTGCTCTGCATACAACCTATTTTTCCACGACAGAATGCATCCCAACCATTGCCAGGAATGCACCCACCATTGCCAGGAATGCAGCACCCACCATTGCCAGTTATGCAGCCCCACCATTGCCAGGAATGCACTTACCATTGCCAGGAATGCAGCCCCACCATTGTCAGGAATGCACTCACCATTGCCAGGAATGCAGCATCCACCATTGCCAGGAATGCACTTACCATTGCCAGGAATGCAGCACCGACCATTGCCAGGAATGCACTCACCATTGCCATCAATGCAGCCTCGGAGGGTACATGGAGGGGGCAGGACAAGCACCAAAGATATCCTACAGGAGAATTTCCTGTTTACACAGTGACCTCTTTAAGAGGAATTCCCGCCTCCTTTGATGGACAGAACAGTCGTTCAATGGCAGCAACGGAGATGGAACTTCCTATTACAGAGGCTGACGTGTAAACAGGAAATAATCCTCCTTTGTGCACGGCACTCATCCCGCCTCCTCCCTCGGAGGCAGCCAGCCTATATATATTTTGTGGCCCTGGTGCTGGGAGATCGTCGGGGGCCACAAAAGATATATATGTTTAGTTAACCAGGCGGGCCGTTCAAAACCGGAACGCGGGCCGAGATTGGCCCGTGGGCTGGACTTTGGATATGCCTCGGTTAGGCTGTAGACCTCATCTGTTCCATTTAAATTTATTACATAGTTACAAGTACGTAGTTAAACAATTATACTGTTTGAAAAAAGGCACAAGTCCATTCAGTTAACCCCTCCCTCCCATAATAAAACAAAACGAAAGACCCACGTAACCTCCTTATACGAAAAACCCCAATAAAGCATAATCCAATTTGCTCCAACGGAGGGAAAAAAATTCCTTCCTTATCCCACAAGAGGTAGTAATCAGATATTCCCTGGATCAACTTCACCAATAAATGTTAGTATTATATTTTGTGCATTTAGGAAAGAATCCAGACCTTTTTTAAAACAATATTCTGAGTTGGCCAGAATCAGCTCTTGATGGAGTCTATTCCACATTTTCACAGCTCTTACAAGGAAAATGTACTGTTGTGCTCACTTTAAACAGCTGTGTTCTGTTTTTTCTGTAAACATAACCATCCTCAGCTGGCACCAGGTAAAGCTGATCATAGATTATTAATTTTATTGAGATCAACCAGCAGGCTGAACAAAAAAACAAACAAAAATATTCCTTCACCCACAGGAGTGAGGTGGATAGAGGAATCCTCCCTGCTGAGACATTGTATTCTGACAGCAGGACTCTCCTGATACACTAAATTAGCCCGTTTGACAAAAGTTGATCTAACAAATGACATGTCGAACAGGTATGGACACACTTTGATCAAAATTTGGCCTCTCCCTGCTGAACTGATCAAATTTCAATTCATCTATGACCAGCTTATGATTAGTGATGAGCCGAACACCCCCGGGTTCGGTTCGCACCAGAACCCGCGAACGGACCGAAAGTTCGTACGAACATTAGAACCCTATTAAATACAATGGATGCGAACGTTCGAATTCTAAAGTGCTAATTATAACAACTATTATGCATGTTATTGTCCTAAAAAGGGTTTTGGAACCCGGGTTCTGCACCAGGGGACATGTATCAATGCAAAAAGAAGTTTTAAAAACGGTCGTTTTTCGGGAGCAGTCATTTTAATGATGCATAAAGTGAAAAAAAAAAAGTCAAATATTCCTTTAAATATCGTACCTGGGGGGTGTCTAAAGTATGCCTGTGAAGTGCCACGTGTTTCTCGTGTTTAGAACTGTCCCTGCACAAAATGACACTTCTAAAGGAAAAAAAAGCCATTTAAAACTGCTTGCGGCTTTAATGTAATGTCTGGTCCCAGTAATATGGATGAAAATCTTTAAGAAAAATGGCATAGCTACCCCATGACACCCCCCCCCCCCCCACCCCAGCCCATTACCAGCCCCTTTGGGTCTTGTATGGATATTAAGGGGAACCCCGCACATAAAATAAAAAAGGCCCTATATACTCTGAACAGCCGTATACAGGCGGTGCATACAAGACAGGGACTGTAGGTTTGTTCTTATGTAGAATGTGTTTGTAATTTTGAACAGGTACATTGTTGAAGTGTAGCTCCAGCCCAAAAATCTATTTTTAAACTTTTTGGAAAACATAGGTAAGGGTTATCACCCCTGTAACATTTGTTTTGCTGTCTTTGCCCCTGTTCAGAACATTTCACCTCACTTTCCGTCCCAATGACAACTGTTTTTGAAATGTGGTGTTTTTCTTGAAACAAGGATTGCTGATAAAGCATCAGTACAGAGGAGACACCTTTCTCCCATATTTATTCTTACAGGAGAGAATTTTCCTTCCTAGTGGTAGATTTCCTCTCACTTCCTGTTGTCTTCTTGCGTTTGCAAGTAGGAGTCGTTTGTAAGTTGGATGTTTGAAAGTAGGGACCTGCCGTATATACTCTGCAGAAATAGGCCCCTTAGTTGTTGGTGTTGGCACAACACTGTAAGCACTCACAGTTACTCTTGGTTGGTGCTGGAACGCCCTGCTGTCAACTATTATATCAGGAATTTTAATTACATATAATTGTTGAACAGTGGTAGTAAAAATTGGGCCTTTGATGGTGGTGCTGGTGCCACAACACTGTAAGCCCTGAAAGTTACTCTTGGTGGGTGCAGCAATGGGCCCTGCTGTGAATTATTAGATCAAGAATTGTAATTGCATGCCCCTGTTGAACAGGGGCTGAAAAATTGGGCCTTTCGTGGTGGTGGTGGTGGTGTTGCCACAACACTGTAAGCCCTCAGAGTTACTCTTGGTGGGTGCAGGAATGGGCCCTGCTGTGAATTATTAGATCAAGAATTGTAATTACATGCCCCTTTTGAACAGGGGCTGAAAAATTGGGCCTTTCGTGGTGGTGGTGGTGGTGGCGTTGCCACAACACTGTAAGCCCTCAGAGTTACTCTTGGTGGGTGCAGCAATGGGCCCTGCTGTGAATTATTAGATCAAGAATTGTAATTGCATGCCCCTGTTGAACAGGGGCTGAAAAATTGGGCCTTAGGCACTGGTGGCACAACACTACAACCCCTCACAGATACTGTACTTGGAGCACAGCAATGAGCCCTGTTGCAAAGTATTGCTTCAAAAATTGTAATGACACGCCCCTGTTAAACAGGGGCTGAAAAATTGGGCCTTAGGCACTGGTGGCACAACACTACAACCCCTCACAGATACTGTACTTGGAGCACAGCAATGAGCCCTGTTGCAAAGTATTGCTTCAAAAATTGTAATGACACGCCCCTGTTAAACAGGGGCTGAAAAATTGGGCCTTAGGCACTGGTGCCACAACACTCCAACCCCTCACAGATACTGTACTTGGAGCACAGCAATGAGCCCTATGGCAAATTATTGCTAAAAAAATTGTAATTACACGCCCCTGTAAAACAGGGGCTGAAAAATTGGGCCTTAGCCACTGGTGGCGGCACCCATAAACAAAAATGATCTTCCAAGCTATCATCATCAATCGTATCATTGAGGACTCGGAGGAGGAGGATAGCCAGTCAACATAACAGCACAGGCACTCAGCATCAGCATCAGTCTTGAAGGGATGTGACATGTTAAAATCAATTAGTCTGTTATATCAGCATCAGGTGTGTGGTAGCTGGTGGTGATCCAAGACTGGTTCATCTTGATGAAAGTCAGTCGATCAACCGAGTCGGTGGACAGGCGCACCCTGTGATCCGTGACAAATCCTCCAGCAGCACTGAATGTGCGTTCCGAAAGAACGCTGGATGCAGGACAGGCCAGTAGCTCAATTGCATACTGTGCAAGCTCTGGCCAGTGATCCATCCTCAAGACCCAGTAAGCCAGAGGATTTTCGGTGGGGAAGGTGTCCAAGTCTGACCTTGCCCCTAGATATTCCTGCACCATGTTTATCAGACGCTGGCGATGGTTGCTGGAACCGATCATACTTTGGGGCTGCGGACTAAAGAATTGTCTGAACGCATCGGTCAGACGGCCACCTTCCCCACCGCTCCTTCTTTGACTGGCCGAAGCCTCAGCAACTCGTTGTCCAGGACCAGGAGTTTGTAACCTCCCAGTCTCTGGGAACGCGTTGCACAGACCTTTCTGCAAGGCCTCCCGGAGTTGTCTCATCCTCTGCTCCCTCTGCGAAGGTAACATAAGGTCCGCAACCTTACCCTTGTACCGTGGATCAAGGAGAGTGGCCAGCCAGTAATGGTCCCTCTCCTTGATCCGAAGAATACGAGGATCCTTCCGCAGACTTTGCAGGATCAGGGAGGCCATGCAGCGTAGGTTTGCTGAGGCATTCGCTCCGGAGTCCTCTGGGTCACTAAGGACGACTTGATCCGCAGCCACCTCCTCCCAGCCACGTACAAGTCCACTGGTTTCTTGGGACTGTAAATCATCCCTAAAAGACTGCTGCTGATGATGCTGAGTGCCAGCCTCCACCTCCATGCTGACACAATCCTCCTCCTCCTCCTCCTCCTCCTCCTCTTCCTGTGCGATGGGTGGGACAGAAGGAACACTGTCTGGGTAAAGGGGGCCTTGAGAGGCAAGGAAGTCCTCCTCTTCCTGCCTCTGTTCTGCCTCAAGTGCCCTGTCCATTATTCCACGCAGCGTGTGCTCCAACAGGTGGACAAGAGGTACAGTGTCACTGATGCATGCACTGTCACTGCTCACCATCCTCGTGGCCTCCTCAAATGGTGCCAGGACAGTGAATACATCCCTGATCATGCCCCACTGGCGTGGAGAAAAAAAACCAAGCTCCCCTGACCCTGTCCTGGTGCCGTAGTCGCACAGGTACTCATTGATGGCCCTCTGCTGCGTGTGCAGCCGCTGCAGCATGGCCAACGTTGAGTTCCACCTGGTGGGCATGTCACATATAAGGCGGTTCTTGGGCAGGTTTAACTCCTTTTGCAGCTCAGCCAGGTGAGCACTGGCATTATAAGATCTGCGGAAATGCACACAGACTTTCCTGGCCTGCCTCAGGACATCCTGTAAGCCCGGGTACCTGCCCAAGAACCGCTGCACCACCAGGTTAAGGACGTGAGCCACACAGGGCACATGGGTCAGTTGTCCCTGTCGGAGGGCGGAGAGGAGGTTGGTGCCATTGTCGCAAACCACCATTCCTGGCTTAAGCTGGCGTGGCGTCAACCACCTCTCGGCCTGGCCCTGCAGAGCAGACAGGACCTCTGCCCCAGTGTGGCTTCTGTCCCCCAAACACACCAGCGCAAGCACGGCATGGCATCTTTTTGCCTGCGTACTTGCGTAGCCCCGTGAACGGCTACGGAGCACCGCTGGTTCATAGGACAAACCACAGGAAGAGGCCATGGAGGAAGAAGAAGAGGAGGGGGTGGAGGAGAGAGGTGTGTCACAACCAGTAGTAGCATTTTGGAGGCGTGGCGGTGGAACAACCTCCAACACTACTGCACCTTGTCCTGCATCCTTCCCAGCTGCCAAAAGAGTGACCCAATGGGCCGTGAAAGAAAGGTAACGTCCCTGTCCATGCCTGCTGGACCATGAGTCAGCGGTAATATGCACCTTACCGCTGACCGCCCTGTCCAGCGAGGCCAAGACATTGCCTTCCACATGCCGGTAGAGAGCCGGAATAGCCTTCCGTGAGAAAAAGTGGCGTTTGGGAACCTGCCACTGAGGAACCGCACATTGCACAAACTCACGGAAGGGGGCCGAGTCTACCAACTGAAAAGGCAGCAGTTGAAGCGCTAGCAATTTAGCCAAGCTAGCATTCAACCGCTGGGCATGTGGATGGCTGGGAGTGAACTTCTTTCGACGGTCCAGCAGCTGGGGCAGGGAAATTTGCCTGCTAGAATCGGACGTCGGTGTACTGCTAGCAGAGTGGCCGCAAGTACTTGGCTGTGACACACCTAATTCTACACCTTCATTCCTCTCAGTGCATGTTTCAGAGAGGACTGAAGTTATAGTGGGGTTGGAGATCCCAGCTGATGCGGTGCAAGGAGAGGTCCGCTTTGTTCTTTGGTGTGGGTCTTTGAGGTAGGCTTGCCAACGAGCTGCATGGCAGGTCAACATATGTCTGGTCAGGCATGTGGTACCCAAGCGGCTGATGTTTTGGCCACGCGATATACGCTTGAGACATATGTTGCAAACAGCAGCTGTGCGATCTGATGCACTAGCCTCAAAAAAGGCCCACACCAAGGAACTTTTTGAATGACGGGCAGAGGCAGCGCCCTGCACAGGCGGAGCTCTGCGGTGTGATTCCGTCGGTGTACTGCCCTTACGCTGGCCACCAAAGGGCATCCTGCCTCGTTGGAGATGTGCCTCCTCCTCATCCTCCTCCTCCTCCTCTCTCCTATTAGGCACCCACGTGGAGTCAGTGACCTCATCATCCCCTCCCTCCTCATCACTTGAGCCAATCTGGCAGTATGCTGCAGCTGCTGGAACATGACTGCCAGATTGGTGTCCTTCTTGAGCATCCCCTCTGTCTGCTCTCACGCTACTGCCTTCCTGTAGCTGGGTTTCATCATCAGACCCTTCGAAACGCTGGGCATCCTCCTGGAGCATGTACCCAACACTGTGCTCAAACAGTTCGGGGGACTCCTCAGGAGGAGGACATGGTGGGTCTAGGGAAGGAGTGACTGATGATGAGTCTGACATTGATACCAGGGAAGAGGACGCTTTGGCAGCTGCTTTGCCAGTACCCTGAGCCTGGGTGAGAGAGGATGAGGAGGAGGAGGAGGGCTTGGTCATCCACTCTACCAAGTCTTCGGCATGATGTGGCTCAACATGTCCAGCTGCCGAAAAGAAGGACAAGCGTGTCCCATGGCCATGTGCTGATGACAATGCACCGCGTCCACGACCAGCACTGTTGCCCCCAGACACAGAGCCTGCTTGCCCTCTTTTATTGCCTCCTGACTGTCTGCCTCTCCTTGTTTGCCTTCCAGACATTATAATAGATGGCCTGCAGGGAGATGGGAAAAAAGCAATAAGGGCTACCTTCAGGTGTCCTTCTCTGTCCCTTTACTTAAGGATTTCTAAATATGGTTGAGGATGATTGCTTTTGCACAGAATAGCACAACGACAATTTCCCTGACTGTCCAAAAAACAAGGATTTCAAAGATGGTTGATGAGGAAGCACACTATAGCACAAGGAGAATTCCCCTCACTTTCCTTCTTTGTCCCTAGAAACAAGGACTCGCACAGTGAAAGAAACTGACACTCTCCCTACCTAGAGTTTTCTGTCCCTAGAAAAAATGTTTTTTTAAAGCACACTATAGCACAAGGAGAATTCCCCTCACTTTCCTTCTTTGTCCCTAGAAACAAGGACTCGCACAGTGAAAGAAACTGACACTCTCCCTACCTAGAGTTTTCTGTCCCTAGAAAAAATGTTTTTTTAAAGCACACTATAGCACAAGGAGAATTCCCCTCACTTTCCTTCTTTGTCCCTAGAAACAAGGACTCGCACAGTGAAAGAAACTGACACTCTCCCTACCTAGAGTTTTCTGTCCCTAGAAAAAATGTTTTTTTAAAGCACACTATAGCACAAGGAGAATTCCCCTCATTTTCCTTCTTTGTCCCTAGAAACAAGGACTCGCACAGTGAAAGAAACTGACACTCTCCCTACCTAGAGTTTTCTGTCCCTAGAAAAAATGTTTTTTTAAAGCACACTATAGCACAAGGAGAATTCCCCTCACTTTCCTTCTTTGTCCCTAGAAACAAGGACTCGCACAGTGAAAGAAACTGACACTCTCCCTACCTAGAGTTTTCTGTCCCTAGAAAAAATGTTTTTTTAAAGCACACTATAGCACAAGGAGAATTCCCCTCACTTTCCTTCTTTGTCCCTAGAAACAAGGACTCGCACAGTGAAAGAAACTGACACTCTCCCTACCTAGAGTTTTCTGTCCCTAGAAAAAATGTTTTTTTAAAGCACACTATAGCACAAGGAGAATTCCCCTCACTTTCCTTCTTTGTCCCTAGAAACAAGGACTCGCACAGTGAAAGAAACTGACACTCTCCCTACCTAGAGTTTTCTGTCCCTAGAAAAAATGTTTTTTTAAAGCACACTATAGCACAAGGAGAATTTCCCTCACTTTCCTTCTTTGACCCTAGAAACAAGGACTCGCACAGTGAAAGAAACTGACACTCTCCCTACCTAGAGTTTTCTGTCCCTAGAAAAAATGTTTTTTTAAAGCACACTATAGCACAAGGAGAATTTCCCTCACTTTCCTTCTTTGACCCTAGAAACAAGGACTCGCACAGTGAAAGAAACTGACACTCTCCCTACCTAGAGTTTTCTGTCCCTAGAAAAAATGTTTTTTTAAAGCACACTATAGCACAAGGAGAATTCCCCTCACTTTCCTTCTTTGTCCCTAGAAACAAGGACTCGCACAGTGAAAGAAACTGACACTCTCCCTACCTAGAGTTTTCTGTCCCTAGAAAAAATGTTTTTTTAAAGCACACTATAGCACAAGGAGAATTCCCCTCACTTTCCTTCTTTGTCCCTAGAAACAAGGACTCGCACAGTGAAAGAAACTGACACTCTCCCTACCTAGAGTTTTCTGTCCCTAGAAAAAATGTTTTTTTAAAGCACACTATAGCACAAGGAGAATTCCCCTCACTTTCCTTCTTTGTCCCTAGAAACAAGGACTCGCACAGTGAAAGAAACTGACACTCTCCCTACCTAGAGTTTTCTGTCCCTAGAAAAAATGTTTTTTTAAAGCACACTATAGCACAAGGAGAATTCCCCTCACTTTCCTTCTTTGTCCCTAGAAACAAGGACTCGCACAGTGAAAGAAACTGACACTCTCCATACCTAGAGTTTTCTATCCCTAGAAAAAATGTTTTTTTAAAGCACACTATAGCACAAGGAGAATTCCCCTCACTTTCCTTCTTTGTCCCTAGAAACAAGGACTCGCACAGTGAAAGAAACTGACACTCTCCCTACCTAGAGTTTTCTGTCCCTAGAAAAAATGTTTTTTTAAAGCACACTATAGCACAAGGAGAATTCCCCTCACTTTCCTTCTTTGTCCCTAGAAACAAGGACTCGCACAGTGAAAGAAACTGACACTCTCCCTACCTAGAGTTTTCTGTCCCTAGAAAAAATGTTTTTTTAAAGCACACTATAGCACAAGGAGAATTCCCCTCACTTTCCTTCTTTGTCCCTAGAAACAAGGATTCGCACAGTAAAACACACTGACACTCTCCCTACCTATCCTTCTCTTTCCCTAAACTAAAGGAATCCAGGTTAAGCAAGAAAGAAATAAATGTCACTGTCCCTGCCTATGCTTGTCTTTCCCTGCTCCGGAACACACTACACTAGGCCGCCGTGCTGGCGGCCTTTTATAGTGTGGGGCGTGTACTAAACACCCTCAGCAATAATTGGCCACAGGCATCCTGCCTGTGGCCAATCATTGCTCTCCTCGCTGCCGGCGCTGTGATTGGCCAAGCATGCGGGGTCACAGTGCATGCTTGGCCAATCACAGCATCTGGATGACACTGCGATGGCGTAGTGCATTGTGGGCCGTTCGCGTCACTCGAATTTGGCGCGAACGGCCCAAATCGTTCGATCTTCGTCGAACGATCGAACAGCCGATGTTCGAGTCGAACGTATGTTCGACTCGAACACGAAGCTCATCCCTACTTATGATCTTGGCGGTTTGGCTTTGATAGCAATTGTTTGTCACTTTGAATGGTTCCATTGGGTTTTTCTGATTGTGAATATAGTTAGTTGCATGGAAATTATATGATGACATTCACATTGAACTCACATTGTTTTAGAAACCTTTGAATGTTTGTTAGTAAACTAAGGGTAATTGTTAGACATGTGTACTGCTGAAAAATTTGTTTTTTTGTTTTTCGTTCCATTATTTTTTTGCTTTTTTTCGGAAATTTGGAAATTGGTAAATTCAGGAAATTCGAAAAATTTGTTTTTTTTCGTTTTATAAATTTTTTTGCTTTTTTCGTAAAATCATACATTCGGGAAATTCGAAAATTCGGAATTCTGAAATTCGAAAATTTGGAATTCCAAATTTCCGAATTCCGATTTTCCGAATTTTCAAATTTTCAAATTTCCGAATTTCCGAATTTCGAATTTCCGAATTTTCGAATTTCCGAATTTCCGGATTTCGGAAATTCGGAAATTTTTCGAAAATTCGGAATTTGGAAATTAGAAAATTCGGAAATTCGGAAATTCAACTCTCCAAATTTCCCATTTTCGAATTTTAGATTTTCGAATCTCGAAATTTCCCATTTTCGAATTTTCTAAATTTCGAGATTCGAAAATCTAAAATTCGAAAATCTAAAATTCGAAAATGGGAAATTTGGAAAGTCAAATTTCCAAATTTCGAATTTCCAGATTTTGTAATTTTCGAATTTCCGGATTTCCGAAATTCGGAAATTCTAAAAAATCGGAATTCAGAAATTCGAAAATTTGGAAATTCGGAAATTCAACTTTCCAAATTTCCCATTTTCGAATTTTACATTTTCGAATCTCGAAATTTCTAATTTTCTAATTTTCTAAATTCAGAATTTTCGAATTTTCTAAATTCAGAATTTTCGAATTTTCAAAATTCAGAATTTCCGAAAATCTGAAATTTGGAAATTCGGAAATTCGAAAATCCGAATTTCCAAATTTTGGAAATTCGGAATTTCTAAAATCCGAATTTCTGAAATTCCAATTCAAAAATTCGGAAATTCGAAAATTCGGAAATTCAGAAGTTTCGGAAATCCGAAAATCTGAAAATTTGAAAATTGAAAAATTAGGAAATTCGAAAATTTCGGAATTAACGAAAAATTCGTTAAAAAAACAAATTAGAAACTAAACGAATTGCACATGTCTAGTAATTGTCCGATAGAGACTCATCTGGAATTACATAACAAGAAAAAAAATTCAACTTCTCAGTTTGCATTGTCTTCCAGAAATATAAAAGCTATCCTTTGAGAACAACTGTAATTTATTGGCAACCCATAGATTCACACAAACATTGAGTTAAAATATGACAAAAGTTTATTGATCAAAAGTAATAAAAGCTACAAACATCAGGTATGTTGCCTCCATTAAACATTGGATAACGCCACTTCATATGGTACCAAGCAGGTATATCAGTGCCAAGTTGGAAGATTATGGGCAGCATCCCTAGTTTTTTAAATGCTTTGCAGGAAGTACCGCTTCCTCAGGAGGATAGAGAAGTTGCAACAGTAGTTCTTTGTAAGTATATACAGCGCAAATATAAATATGAATAACATGCAACATCAAAAATACACAATAGAAAACCAACATGGTAAAAGGGTTAAATAAATCATAACAGGGCTTGTAGTAGTTACTTTCACAAGGTATTTTTATCCCTATAGTCTCCATGCTCATATGCTTTTCAGCCAAGGAAGCTGCCATCTTAGCTTCTGTTAGATCTGCAATTGCCATGCTGCTGCCCATGTGATCAGTTGTGACACCACCAATTTGATGGTTTGGCAGTTTGATTGAATGCACAACCTTTCATATGACATAGTGATCCTTCCTTCCTGCCTTCCATTTACTCTCCTTCCTTCCTTCTATATACCATAGTGATCCTTCCTTCCATATAACAGTGATCATTCCCCCTCTCCAATCTTTATCCCTAAGGCTTTTGGCACAGCAATCAAACCATATTTTATAGATACAAGGAAGCCCAGGTTTTGTTTAACCACGGCCCTCAAGCACCTCCAATTATCATGTTTGGCTACACTTACACTATCTCCCTGAAATGTCCCTCGTTCCCAAGTTCAAACGTTGGGAGGTATGGAATTTTTACCCCAGTTTTACTATTAGTGTTACATAAAAAATATCTGTGTTTTTTTATATATCTATCTTACTAAAGACAAATCCACTGTGCACACTTGGAAGTGCAGTCGCTGTAGATCTGAGGAGAAGATCTGAAATGAGGGGAAGCTCTGCTGATTTTATCATCCAATCATGTGCAAGCTAAAATGCTGTTTTTTTATGTCCCTTGCATGTCCCCCTCAGATCTACAGTGACTACACTTCCAAGTGCACTTTCAGAAAGACGTTTTACACCAGGACTAGATTAAAGAGTTGCCAACATCCCGTATGTTACTGGAACAAAAGAAGGTGTCCCCCTAACTAGGGGCTGGGACTTTCACAGCAACAAAAATTATAAACAAAAAATTGTTAGCGTATAAAGTAGTTTAATCTGATAATTTAAAGAAGCCAACCATGTGGCGACCAAAGCTGACTGTAGAATAAAATTCATATACAGTAAGGTGCATAAAAACAAGAAATACAGATACAAATTGTTTTCCAATCTGTGGTTGAGCCCGACGCGTTTCAGGGAATGTTCCCTTTCATCAGGGGCGTGTCCTTGTTGGAGATTTAAATAGCATCTAAAAAATATATATAAAAAGTCATGGTCGGTAACAAGCAAAACAGGTACACTTGAAAGTGCACTGAATGTGCACTTGTAAGTAAAGTTGTTGTAGATCCGAGAGGGACATGCAAGGAAAATAAAAAAGAGCATTTTAGCTTGCACATGATTGAATGATAAAAATCATCAGAGCTTCCCCTCATTTCAGATCTACCCCTTAGGTTTAGAGCAACTGCACTTCCAAGTGCACTGCTAGTGCACTTTCAAGTGCACTTGCAGTGCACTTGTAGTGCAAAGTGGATTTGCCTTTTGTAAATAACCCCCAATGTCATCAGTTCAGCAGCCAATATCTCTGATCAAAAGACTGAACAGTTCAATGTCATCATAGTGAAACTGTACCGGTAAGGGGGTAGGTGATCATTTTTTTTTAACATTCTGAGAATTCATTAATGAGTTCCTGGCGCTGTACTCAGTTTCTTCTCACAGTGATCAGCAATGGCTAGAAGTCTGCACATACAACATTTTTTTACAAGTGTGATCACTGTAATTGATTTAATGTGATCAATATGATTGGATTTTTATTGGAATGAAATTGGCCCTGTACTCTGATCTGTGATACGGATAACAGAATTCTCATGTAAAGAGTATAAATATTTATGTATATGTTTTTTTACCAGACATGCATAGTCTGGTTGTTTACACTTTATAATATACTGTAATATACTGCTGAACAAGAGTGCAGTTTTCAAGGGAGTTCCCTATCTTTATTTCTCTTTTTTTTTTTTTTTCATTCAGTTTTTTTATTCATTATGCAATAAAACATAATTAAACAGATTTGTAAATGTTTTTGCATCCTGCATTATTTAGCACGTTTTGTATCCATTGGATACCTTTCTGAATTATTGTGGGATAGATCTTTGTGTTTTGTTGCTCCCATGTGTGGCAGACATTCACCTGATATTGATCTTTTCTCAATTACTGTAAGTAGCAGCCAATGATGTTTTTATCTCCTCCTCTCTCAGGAATCTCTATTACCATGACTAAATCCTGTGGGAGAGGTGAAACATTTTGGGGGCATTGACTTCTGGTTCTGTGTAGTATATACACATTTATATCTTACAGCATTTGTGGAATATGCACACGGTCCTGTAAAGCATTTTGGTTTTCTACATTTTAAGGTCTTTTTCTTGATTATTGGACACTTGATACCAATTATGCCAATATTTCCTACTGACTGCAAAGTCCCCCAGAATGTGCAACAATGTTCATAGTAAAACACACCTTTTCCCCCAAAATATTTTCATCTGGGCATCTTTCCAGAAGTGTAATCAAGTTAGCAGACAGCATTTTACCCTGATTATCCTTGAACAAAAAAAAAGTTGGACATTTCTCTTGCTTATGCTATGAAATTAAAGTGTTACTAAACCCTCAACAGTAAAATCCATCTCTATATGCCATAACGCATGCTTGTTATACTCATTATGGAACCTAAGGGGTTAATCCTCTGTATTGTGTAAAAAGGCTCATTGATCCTGTCTTCTCTGATTCCCTCTCCTTTTACTGTCCCCAATACATCTGCTGATAGTACAGAGCCCTGGAGGCACGCTGTACACGCTCAGTTTGGTGTGCATGTGATCAGCAAAGGGCCAATCAGCACTGTCCAGACAGAGGGTCAGGGGTCATGCAGCCTCATAGGACAGTCAGAGGGGAATGACAACTCCTCCTACAAGCTTTAACCAGTGCTCGGCCAGACACTGATAGAAGTCACAAGACTGCTATATACTGCTGATGAAAAAAGATATTTAGCAGTTTACATTTACTAAGATAATTGCATTTCCATATTGTGTACTGTGCGAGACCAGATATAGTGAATGCAGGGTTCTGGGTTTAGTAACACTTTAAGTGAGTTTAAGAAATGTTCTTATTTCTTATAACTAATTCGACCTGAGATCACCCTAAAGACACCTTTCCAGAGTTTCCCATGCACTCATAACCATTGCCCAGGGGGTTTAGTTAACATTTGGTTAAGTTTAAAAGGGGACATCCATTGCTCTCCATTAGGGTCCCCAATGATGAAGCACATTCTCAAAATGAAAAATGATGGTTATTTTTTAAAACAAGTGTTCAATATTAGGGATGAACTTTGAGTTCGAGTCAAACCCATGTTGGCTTTGGCCAATTATGTCTCAGGGGGTTTAGTACACGCCCCACACTATATAAGGCCACCTCCGTGGCGGCCTTGTGTAGTGTGTTGCGGTGGTTAAAGAGAGAGGTTAAAGAGAGAGAGAGAGACAGTGTCATTTATTTTGCGTTAGACAGAGCAGCAGGCTCAGGTCAGTTAGCTGCAGTTTCAGTGTGTAGAGGATATATATGCATCCTAGGTGTTGTATATATATTTACACACTGTATTCAGTTTAGCTAGATCCGTTCCTGTTATTCTCTATACTGACAGGCAGGCAGGTGATTGTGCTAGCTGCAGTATTTTCACTAAGTGTACTGTGTCCTTTGCACAGTGTGCACCTAAAGGTACCTCAATATAATTAGTGGTGTTCTCATACTAAAACCACAGGCAGGGAGCTGCATTAATTTAATTTAGTGTACTGTGTCCATTGCACAGCGTTAACCTAAAGGTACCTTAATACAATTAGTGGTGTTCTCATACTAAAACCACAGGCAGGGAGCTGCATTAATTTAATTTAGTGTACTGTGTCCTTTGCACAGCGTTCATCTAAAGGTATCTCAATACAATTAGTGGTGTTCTCATACTAAAACCACAGGCAGTGAGCTGCATTAATTTCATTTAGTGTACTTCTGTCCTTTGCACAGCGTGCACCTAAAGGCACCTGAATACAATTGGTGGTTTTCTCAAACTAATACCACAGGCAGGGAGCTGCAAGAATTTTCAGTTAGTGTACTGTGTCCTCTGCACTGTGTGCACCTAAAACTAACTGAAGACAATTGCTGCTTTTCTCATACTAATACCACAGCAGGCAGTTGATTGTGCTAGCTGCAGTATAATCACTATAGATCTATATATATATATACATCCCACCATTGTGCAGCTACATCTCACTGCAGGCCATTAGTATGTCTGGAAGGCAAACAAGGAGAGGCAGACAGTCACAAGCCAATAAAAGAGGGCTAGCAGGCTCTGTGTCTAGAGGCAACAGTGCTGGTCGTGGACACGGTGCATCCTCATCAGCACGTGGCCGTGGGACACGCTTGTCCTTCTTTTCGGCAGCTGGCCATGTTGAGCCGCAACATGCTGAAGACTTGGTAGAGTGGATGACCAAGCCGTTCTCATCCTCCTCATCATCTCTCACCCAGGCTCAGGGTACTTTGTCTGGCAAAGCAGCTGCCAAAGCGGCCTCTTCCCTCGGCTCAATGGCATCAGTCACTCCTTCCCTAGCCCCACCATGTCCTCCTGAGGAGTCCCCCGAACTGTTTGACCACAGTGTTGGGTACATGCTCCAGGAGAATGCCCAGCGTTTTGAAGGCTCCGATGATGGTACCCAGCTAGAGGAAGGCAGTAACGTGAGCCCAGAGAGAGGGGGTGCCCAACAAGGACAGCAATCTGGCAGTCATGTTCCCCCAGCTGCAGCATACTGCCAGATTTGCTCCAGTGATGAGGAGGGAGGGGATGATGAGGTCACTGACTCCACATGGGTGCCTGATAGGAGAGGGGAGGAGGAGGAGGAGGAGGCACATCTCCAATGAGACAGGATGCCCTCCAGGGGCCAGCTTAAGGGCAGCCAACCGACTGCATCACACTGATGATCTGCATGTTCAGGGCGCTGCTGTCTCTGCGCGTTATTCCAAAAGTTCTTTGGTGTGGGCCTTTTTTGAGATGTGTGCAGCAGATCGCACCGTTGCTATTTGCAAAATATGTCTGAAGCGTATCTCACGTGGCCAAAACATGAGCCGCTTGGGCAGCACGTGCTTGACCAGACATATGTTGACCTGCCATGCAGTCCGTTGGCAAGCATACAAAAAAAGACCCACACCAAAGAACAAAGCAGACCTCTCCTTGCTCCTCATCAGCTGGGATCTATAACCCCACTATACCTTCAGTCCTCTCTGAAACCTGCACTGAGAGGAATGAAGGTGTAGAATTAGTTGTGTCACAGCCAAGTACTTGCGGGCAATCTGCTATCGGTACACCGAAGTCAGATTGTACCAAGCAAATTTCCCTGCCCCAGCTGCTGCACTGCCGAAAGAAGTTCGCTCCCAGCCATCCACATGCCCAGCGGTTGAATGCTAGCTTGGCTAAATTGTTAGAACTTCAAATGCTGCCTTTTCAGTTGGTAGACTCTGCCCCCTTCCGTGAGTTTGTGGAATGTGCTGTTCCTCAGTGGCAGGTTCCCAAACGCCACTTTTTCTCACGGAAGGCGATGCCGGCTCTATACCGGCATGTGGAAGGCAATGTCTTGGCCTCGCTGGACAGGGCGGTCAGCGGTAAGGTGCATATTACCTCTGACTCATGGTCCAGCAGGCATGGGCAGGGACGTTACCTATCTTTCACGGTGCATTGGGTGACTCTGCTGGCATCTGGGAAGGATGCAGGACAAGGTGCAATAGTGTTGGAGGTTGTTCCGCCACCACGCCTCCAAAATGTTACTACTGGTGATTCTGACACACCTCTCTCCTCCACCCCCTCCTCTTCTTCTTCCATGGCCTCTTCCTGTGCTTTGTCCTCGGAACCAGCGGTGCTCCGTAGGTGTTCAAGGGGCTACGCAAGTACGCAGGCAAAAAGATGACATGCAGTGCTTGAGCTGGTGTTCTTGGGGGACAGGAGCCACACTGGGGCAGAGATTCTGCCAGCTCTGCAGGGGCAGGCTCAGAGGTGGTTGACCCCACGCCAGCTTAAGCCAGGAATGGTGGTTTGCGACAATGGCACCAACCTCCTCTCCGCCCTCCGACAGGGACAACTGACCCATGTGCCCTGTTTTGCTCACGTTCTTAACTTAGTGGTGCAGCGGTTCTTGGGCAGGTACCCAGGCTTACAGGAGGTCCTGAAACAGGCCAGGAAACTCTGTGTGCATTTCTGCCAGTCATATAATGCCAGTGCTCGTCTGGCTGTCCTCCAAAATGAATACAACCTGCCCAAGAACCGCCTAATCTGTGACATGCCCACCAGGTGGAACTCTATGTTGGCCATGCTGCAGCGGCTGCACACGCAGCAGAGGGCCATCAATGAGTATCTGTTGCAATATGGCACCGGGACATGGTCAGGGGAACTTGGATTTTTTTCCCCACGCCAGTGGGCCATGATCAGGGATGCATGCACTGTCCTGTCACCATTTGAGGAGGCCACGAGGATGGTGAGCAGTGACAGTGCATGCATCAGTGACACTGTCCCTCTTGTCCTCCTGTTGGAGCAGACACTGCATGGAATAATGGACAGGGCACTTGAGGCAGAACAGAGGGAGGAAGAGGAGGACTTCCTTACCTCTCAAGGCCCCCTTTATCCAGACAGTGTTCCTGCTGGCCCACCTATCACACAGGAAGAGGAAGAGGAGGAGGAGGAGGAAGAGGATTGTGTCAGCATGGAGGTGGAGCCTAGCACTCAGCATCAGCAGCAGTCTTCAAGGGATCAATTACAGTCCCATGAAACACATGAACTTGTACGTGGCTGGGAGGAGGTGGCTACGGACCATGTCGTCCTCAGTGACCCAGAGGACTCCGCACCGAATGCCTCAGCAAACCTACGCTGCATGGCCTCCCTGATCCTGCAAAGCCTTGGGAAGGATCCTCGTATTCGTGCTATCAAGGAGAGGGATCATTACTGGCTGGCAACCCTCCTTGATTCACGTTACAAGGGTAAGGTTGCGGACCTTATCGTGGCGTCGCAGAGGGAGCAGAGGATGAAACATCTTCGGGAGGCCTTGCAGAAAGGTCTGTGCAACGCGTTCCCAGAGACTGGGAGGCTACAAATTCCTGGTCCTGGACAACGTGTTGCTGAGGCTTCGGTCAGTCAAAGAAGGAGCGGTGGAAAAGGTGGCCGTCTGACTGATGCGTGCAGACAATTTTTTAGTCCGCAGGCCCAAGGTATGATCAGTTCCAGCAACCATCGCCAGCGTCTGTTTTACATGGTGCAGGAATACCTAGGGGCAAGATCAGACTTGGACACCTTTCCCACCGGAAATCCTCTGGGTTACTGGGTCTTGAGGATGGATCACTGACCAGAGCTTGCACAGTATGCAATTGAGCTACTGGCCTGTCCTGCATCCAGCGTTCTTTCAGAACGCACATTCAGTGCTGCTGGAGGCTTTGTAACCGATCACAGGGTGCGCTTGTCCACCGACTCGGGCGATCGACTGACCTTCAGAAAAATGAATCAGTCTTGGATCACCACCAGCTACCAAGCACCTGATGCTGATGTAACAGAATAATTTTCTTTGAAATGTCAGATCCCTTCAAGACTGCCTATGCTGATGCAGAGTGACTATCCTGTTATGCTGAGTGACTATCCTCTTCCTCCTCAATGATCATGCTGATAGCATGTAAGAACATTTTTGTTTCTGGGCACCGCCACCAGTGGTTAAGGCCCAATTTTTCAGCCCCTGTTTAACAGGGGCGTGTAATTACAATTTTTAATGCAATACTTTGCAGCAGGGCTCATTCCTGCGCTCCAACTAGAGTATCTGTGAGGGGTTGCAGTGTTGTGGCACCAGTGCCTAAGGCACAATTTTTATGCCCCTGTTCAACAGGGGCATGTAATTATAATTCTTGATCTAAAAATTCACAGCAGGGTCCATTCCTGCGCCCACCAAGAGTAACTGTGAGGTCTTACAGTGTTGTGGCAACACCACCACCAAAGGCCCAATTGTTCTGCCCCTGTTCAACAGGGGCATGTTTTTACAATAATTACAATTCCTGATCTAATATTTTCAGCTGGGCCCGTTCCTGCGCCCACCAAGAGTAACTGTGAGGACTTACAGTGTTGTGGCACCAGCACCACCACCAAAGGCCCAATGTTTCCTACCACTGTTCAACAATGGCATGTACAGTTGCAAAAAAAAGTATGTGAACCCTTTTGGAATGATATGGATTTCTGCACAAATTGGTCATAAAATGTGATCTGATCTTCATCTAAGTCACAACAATAGACAATCACATTCTGCTTAAACTAATAACACACAAAGAATTAAATGTTACCATGTTTTTATTGAACACACCATGTAAACATTCACAGGCCCCTGTGGCTCAGGTTACAGTCTCCTGTCCCCGTCGCTCTGGGTTCTGCGGATGGCGTCACGGGCTCTCCCACTTGTGGGGGGGACCGGGGCGGCGGCGCGCGGGCTCTGGGTGCGGGGGACACTGACAGCTGTCCTCAGTTACTATGCCTCCTTTAAAATGTGTTACTTGGAATGTGTGGGGACTCAGGGCCAGACCAAAGAGAAATGCAGTCCTATCATACCTTAAGGCGCAACGTGCAGAGATCATGGTACTGGTGGAGACTCACCTCACGGGACAACTTCTATTGACACTTAAGAAGCCATGGGTGGGATGGCTGTACCAGGCCCCTCATTCTGCTAATTCCAGAGGAGTCGCAATACTGATAGCCAAAACTGCGCAGTTTGCTTTGCTGACACTCCGGTCTGACCCCCAGGGTAGATTCTTATTTTTGCACGCCAAAATACATGGTCTGGAACTCCTTATACTGGCAATTTATATGCCCCCCCATTCCAATTTACTGTTTTGACAGAGGGATTGTCATTTATGTCCCAATTCCCAACTTTTCCTGCGATCCGGCTGGGGGACTTTAACAATGTAGCAAATAGAGACCTGGACAGAATGTCAACAACACCCCTTGACTGTGCAGCTCATCCCCAAACCAGGTTTGGCAAACTTCTTGCTGACCTATCTTTGGAGACATCGCTATCCTCAAGACAGGGTGTTCTTATGTTTCTCAGTGACTCATAATTCCATGTCACGTATTGACCTTATCTTGCTATCCCGCTCTCTTATACTGCAGCTGGGTGACGTGGGCTTTAGTCCCCGTATCCTCTCTGATCATGCTCCCTATTGGGTTGAGATCCGGCTAGACTCTCCCCCACGACATATACCTGGAAGCTTAATCCCTTTTGGTTAACTGTTGTTCCCAATTTGGAGACGGCTGGTGACGAATGGGATATTTTCTTCCAAACCAATAGGGACTCTGCGCCATTAGAGGTGGTCTGGGAATCCTTTAAATCCCATGCCTGCATGATCTTATCCCAACGTATATCCAGGTACAGACAAACCTCATCCCATGTTGTTAGACAGGCGGAACAGACCTTGGCGGAGATAGAGAAGGATTTCACTCTTAACCCCTCCCCTTCTAAGGCGGATCAGTTAAAGAGGACATATGAGGAAGCAGAGGACATATGAGTGTGGGGAAAGGGCAGGACGCCTCCTGGCCTACCTAGCTCATCTGGACCATAAGCCTCCCACAGTGGTTTCCCTCTGGAACGATGACAATGAGCTGATCACCGACCCAGATAAGGTGGCTGGGGAGTTCCGCTCCTTCTTCACATTCCTATACTCCTCTGCCCCAAACAACCCCAGGGAGGATATAGAAGCACTCCTAGATGGCATAGATTTACCCACACTTACTCAATCCCAGATTGAGATGCTGGAGGCTCCCATCACTAAAGATGATATAGTAGAAGCAATGTCCCACCTAAACCCATCTAAAGCACCTGGATCTGATGGCCTACCCCTGGAATTTTATACCACTTACACCGATACCCTAGTCCCCAGGCTCCACTAATTATTTACCCACATATTCAAATCTAGCTCTCTACCTCCTTCCATGTCTGAGGCCTATACAGTGCTTATACCCAAGCCAGGTAAAAACTTAGAGCTCCCCGAATCATACCGCCCTATATCCCTTCTCCAACTGGATATTAAGATCTTGGCCAAGATCTTGGCGCTATGGTTGAACACAGTGATTCTTACCCTGGTTCACCCAGATCAGACTGGATTTATGCCAGCTAAGAACGCTGCATACAACTTGCGTAGACTCCATATGAACCTACAGGCTGAGCATGACCAGATGGGATCCAGAGCTGTGGTGTCTCTTGACGCCGCAAAGGCATTTGACTCAGTTGAGTTGGAGTACCTCTGGTTATGCTTGGCACGGTTTGGATTCGGTCCCAATTTTATTAAATGGATCGGCTTCTATACCATAACCCTAGCGCCAGAATCTTGGTCAACGGGAGGGTCTCTGACCCCTTCCCTCTTTCGAGGGACACATGGCAGTGCTGCCCCCCCTCCCCGCTGTTTTATGCTTTGGCGGTAGAGCCTCTTGCCTCCTCCTTGAGAACGCATTTGGGGACTGTGTCACGGAGGTTTGGTGGAAACAATCAGTTTATATGCAGATGACATGCTGCTCTATTTAGCAGACACGGGCCCTTCCCTACAGTCAGCCCTGGAGACTATACAAAATTTTGGTAGCTACTCTGGACTGAAGATCAATTGGGATAAGTCTTGTATACTCCCCATTGATATTGGTGTCCCCACAGAGACTCAGGCCTCCTCTCCTCTAGTTAGGGTTAGCTCCATGAAGTATCTAGGTATCATAATCACCCGATACCCGGAAGACTTTGTTAAACTTAATATTGAGCCACTGATTGCGACCATGAAATCCAAGACACAGATTTGGGCCAAACTACCCCTGGGCATCATGGGTCGAGTGAACTTAATCAAGATGGTCCTGCTTCCTCAGTTTCTATACGTCTTGTGGCATGCCCCGGTATATTTACCCCTTAGAATCTTTAAAACTATCAAAGCTATTCTTAATTCCTTTGTGTGGGGTGAGTCCCGGCACAAATTGTCGTGGCAAGTGCTAAAGAATCCCACTGAGCTGGGGGGTGCGGCACTGCCTGACTTCAATTTTTTTTATTTAGCAGCGCAATTGTCTCACTTTTTTTATCTAGACAAACATGATAAAGATCGCTACCTAGCATTAGTGTGCTCCCCTTACACACGGGGACATACCCATCCCTTCCAAATTCTCTTTAGAGAACCTGCTGACCCCTGGATGTTGGGAGACCGTAAGGGACTGCTGCATACCCACTGCAAGATATGGGCAGTGGTGAGACGTAGACTGAAAGCGCCACCCACACACTCTCACACTCCTTTGTGGGACAATCCTGGACTGTCTGAATTATTGTCCATACCAGACCACATTTTGTGGCTTAATGAGGGGGTGATGACTCTCTCAGATGTTTACTGCGGCACTACGCTGAAGAAATTTCAGCAGCTTAGAGAAGAATTCAGGCTCCCGCACTCCATGCACTTTCGGTACCTCCAGCTCCGCCATGCTCTCCAGACTCAATTTCATGAACCCCCCCCCCCCCTAATTTGGACCAACTGGATATTTTCTGAATCATAACGGGACAAGATTCCCTTAAATTTATATCAGTGTTTTATGGCTCGCTACTCTGTCCTACTGCTGCGACCATTGCGTATGCTTTGAAGGATCGTTGAGCTGGTGATGTGGGGGAGCTGGAGGATGACGAATGGGAGGATGCACTAGACGCCTGAAAAAAGGTCTCAACTAAGCTTTCGGACTGCCTTACTCAGCTGTACATCATGCATAGGTCTTACTTAACCCCTATCCGTCTGGCCAAATACATACCTGATCATAATCCTCTATGCCCCAGATGTGACAGCCCGACTAGTACTTTTTTTCACCTTATATGGTCGTGCCCAGCAATACAGGACTACTGGTCTCATATAGTAAAATTTATCCATGACGAGATGGGGTTGCCCTTGACATTATGCCCTAAACAATGCCTGCTGGGTGTGTTCCCAGACCGAGATTCAGATAAATTTAACAAAATGTTTCTGCAAGAAACGCTATTTATTGCTAGATTACTTATAGCGAGAACATGGTTAAGGGTCACGCCACCGACAATCCAGGAATGGATCTCTGCAATTAATACTGTTTTGCCATATAAAAAAGAGATTTATGCACATAGAGGATGCCCAGCCAAATATGTTAAAATTTGGGACACATGGTTGGGTAACGCAGCCACGTGCAATGAGGTACCCGACTGATCTCCTGAATGCGGATCTTTCAAGTTGCTGGTCTCCTTTTCCCTTGTCAACATGTACTAGATTAGGCCTACATACGGCCCGGTACCATATCACTATTCCATTATGCTGTCAAGTCAAATGTATGACTGTTGTTGAACTTTGTCACCTACCTGGATCCTCTGCTATCATCCCTTTTGCTGTACCTATGTTGCCATTGTCGATATCTTGTATGTTTTTTCTTTACTCTTTCAAATAAACACCACGTTGTTTTAAAAAAAAAAAGAAATGTCAACTTGTGCAGGGACAGTTCTAAACACAGGAAACACGTGCCACTTCACAGGCATACTATAGACACCCCCCAGGTACGATATTTAAAGGAATATTTCACTTTTTTTTCACTTTAAGCATCATTAAAATCACTGCTCCCGAAAAAACGGCCATTTTTAAAAACTTTTTTTTGCATTGATACATGTACCCTGGAGCAGGACCTGGGTCCCCAAACCCTTTTTAGGATAATAACTTACATATTAGCCTTCATAATTAGCACTTTTGATTTTGAACGTTCGAGTCCCATAGACTTTAATAGGGTTCTAAAGTTCACACAAACTTTCGGTCCGTTCGCAGGTTCTGGTGCGGACTGAACCGGGAGTGTTCGGCTCATCCCTATTCAGTATCAAACTTAAATATCTATATTTGAATTTCTCAAATTTTCATTTTGTACAGCCCTAGACATTTAAACCAAAATATATTCAACAAAGCCTTCTGATTAGAAATATGTTACATATACCGGTAAGTGAGATGTTACAGATTAGTGGGATTTTTATGAGTCAAATGTGAAAAGCTCAAGGGTTTGTATAATACTGTAGTTCCAAATGACATTATGCTTTATTATACAAATGTTTTATGATCACACAGTAAACACAAATGTCTTCTAAAACAACCAATGTTTAAATCGAAAAAAAAAAAATCATTTATTTATTTTCTTACACTTTTTTAAATTCATTGACCTAATCCAGCCCCCCCCCCCCCCCACATGCCCTACTGCAGCAACAGATAACTTAAAATAGTGAACTATTACTTGCTAATAGCAATGAGCAATAGATCATTTATATACCGGTAAGTGATCTGTTGCTATAGAAGGGGGCTGATCCAGTTCTGCCCTATTAAAAGATGTCTGAACTTAAGTGTTGATGTCATCACAGAAGAGGTCACAGCACTTTTCCTTGACCTATCCTGCTAGCACTCAGTATTGATATGGCAAGTTCAAGAACTGATTGACTGCAGCATTTCCCTCCAAGTCTAAATTTGGGTGCTATCCTAAAAGGGTGCTTGGACAAATAACTGCTAAGCCAGCAGAATTTGAAGACAGCACCTGGGATCAAAGTAGTTAAGAATTATGTTAGAAAAAATAAACGTAATCCTCTGAGAGAGGAAAAGAGCTTCATCTGGTGGCCAGCCTCATTACAACTGATTTTATATTTTAAAATAGCCAGTAACAATACTATGAATAAAGTGAATGTGGTAAATAAAGTACAATTTTCTAGGAACAGCAGAAAGGAAGGGATGGACCGCCGCACTCCAAAAAAAACCTTAAAGGTTGCTTTTATTGTAAAAAAGATAAAACACATGCACCACAGGTCACAGCAAGGCAGGGATTACTGACGCATTTCACACTACAAATGTTAGTGCTTACTCATAGCTCTGAGTAAGCACTAACATTTGTAGTGTGAAACGCGTCAGCTGATCCCTGCCTTGCTGTGACCTGTGGTGCATGTGTTTTATCTTTTTTAAAATAAAAGCAACCTTTAAGGTTTTTTTTGGAGTGCGGCTGTCCATCCCTTCCTTTCTGCTGTACCTGTTTGCCTTGTGCATTGCCAGCACCCATGGTTTCCTGATTGTTGAAGGATTAACAGAACTCACTCACCTGGAGCAGTAATTTTCTCTCTACAATGTTCTAGGGATATAAGGACTATAACTAGGTAAATAATTGAGAAAAAAGTGTTTTTATGCAATGTATTAAAGATTATGATGCATTTTATGTAATAATTGGTGCGTCTTGTGTTTTGGGGATGTGGTACCCAATGACCACTGCCTGCACCAACAAATTTTTACTTTTGCAATAATCACCATTTATCCAGACTTTTCCCCCACAGTACTTTTTCTCCGCTACTAGATGTCCTCAGTCTGATGGCTAACATTATTAAACCCACATGCTCTGATCTCAGGTTATCCTACACTGGCCCCAGCTTGTTATTGGACAGTGAAAGGTGAAGCAGCGCATTGATAAGCTCATCTCATTGTCACGCATCTTTCACTTCCTTTTAGCATGTTCCTTGTTAGCACATAAACTTATTGACTTCTTGTACTGCTTTTTGCTATCACACTCCAATCCTGCTTTACATGGACTGCAAGAGGCTGCAGATACCAGGTTAAATACAATTACTTACACTGCTTGCAATAACAAAAAAAACAAAAAAAGAATACATACTGATAGTTACAGAGTTTCATTCATTGATGTCCTTTATATCTGCCCAGAGTTCAGCTTTAGGTTAAAGAATAACTCCACTTTTGTTGAGAAAAAACATTCCCTCCTATGTACATTACAAGTATTTTTAATAAACTTTGTTGCAGATTTCTATCTTTTGTTATTCTGAAGAATAAGCTGTTTATTTATCTGTGTCCATGTGCAAAATGAATGTGATAAGAAGTTATTTCATAATTATCCAACAGCTTCTGCACTTGCAGTGTTATAATGAGGAAAGTTGCAGGGTCTTTATCCCTTTAGACGTAATTTCCCTATTAGAGTATCTCACTAAAAATGACATTTTTATTGTAGGGTATGCCCAAAACTTGTCTTGTCTCTTAGTGCAGACATCTGGGAAAATCAGTAAGCCAATCACACGCGCAGGAAATTATATTTCTGTGGGCTTTCTGTACCCCATCTGTGTACAGAACACCTCCAGGTTGCCATATTGCATTACAGAAAACGATAGCGCTGCAGATTAAAAAGGAAGGAAAATTTGTTAATAAGATTCAATTACAATATGACCTGTGTTGCAACTGTATATGCATTTTTTTTATTCATAATTTTTTTCCCCCACAAAAGTAGAGTTACCCTTTACGGTTAGCCTTAGAGGTTATGTTGAAGTTAAAAGCCAATAAATAACTATTATTGTGTTTTAAGGTGTGATATTGAAATATTAATTGGGCTTGCCCTTGCATTTTTATTAATAACATAATAACTACAAAGTTTATCTGACTGATCAATTCTAGGTAATGAGCAGACAGATCCCACTCATCTGTCCTTTTATGATTCCATTACCATATAAAAACGGAAGAATTGGCAATTATAAATCATTATAGTGTTGTGCTTTCTGTTATCACACAACTCTAAAAATAAAAAGCATAGGCATGCAACAAGATCACTGCTTATACAGCATGTATAAAACATCCAACAACAGCTAAACTTTGTAATGCTAATGCTTTATCTCAGCCAGATGTTGGTGTGTCACGGAGGTTTGGTGGAAACAATCAGTTTATATGCAGATGACATGCTGCTCTATTTAGCAGACACGGGCCCTTCCCTACAGTTAGCCCTGGAGACTATACAAAATTTTGCTACTCTGGACTGAAGATCAATTGGGATAAGTCTTGTATACTCCCCATTGATATTGGTGTCCCCACAGAGACTCAGGCCTCCTCTCCTCTAGTTAGGGTTAGCTCCATGAAGTATCTAGGTATCATAATCACCCGATACCCGGAAGACTTTGTTAAACTTAATATTGAGCCACTGATTGCGACCATGAAATCCAAGACACAGACTTGGGCCAAACTACCCCTGGGCATCATGGGTCGAGTGAACTTAATCAAGATGGTCCTGCTTCCTCAGTTTCTATACGTCTTGTGGCATGCCCCGGTATATTTACCCCTTAGAATCTTTAAAACTATCAAAGCTATTCTTAATTCCTTTGTGTGGGGTAAGTCCCGGCACAAATTGTCGTGGCAAGTGCTAAAGAATCCCACTGAGCTGGGGGGTGCGGCACTGCCTGACTTCAATTTTTATTATTTAGCAGCGCAATTGTCTCACTTTTTTATCTAGACAAACATGATAAAGATCGCTACCTAGCATTAGTGTGCTCCCCTTACACACGGGGACATACCCATCCCTTCCAAATTCTCTTTAGAGAACCTGCTGACCCCTGGATGTTGGGAGACCGTAAGGGACTGCTGCATACCCACTGCAAGATATGGGCAGTGGTGAGACGTAGACTGAAAGCGCCACCCACACACTCTCACACTCCTTTGTGGGACAATCCTGGACTGTCTGAATTATTGTCCATACCAGACCACATTTTGTGGCTTAATGAGGGGGTGATGACTCTCTCAGATGTTTACTGCGACACTACGCTGAAGAAATTTCAGCAGCTTAGAGAAGAATTCAGGCTCCCGCACTCCATGCACTTTCGGTACCTCCAGCTCCGCCATGCTCTCCAGACTCAATTTCATGAAACCCCCTCTAATTTGGACCAACTGGATATTTTCTGAATCATAACGGGACAAGATTCCCTTGAACTTATATCAGTGTTTTATGGCTCGCTACTCCATCCTACTGCTGCGACCATTGCGTATGCTTTGAAGGATCGTTGAGCTGGTGATGTGGGGGAGCTGGAGGATGACGAATGGGAGGATGCACTAGACGCCTGAAAAAAGGTCTCAACTAAGCTTTCGGACTGCCTTACTCAGCTGTACATCATTCATAGGTCTTACTTAACCCCTATCCATCTGGCCAAATACAAACCTGACCATAATCCCCTATGCCCCAGATGTGACAGCCCGACTAGTACTTTTTTTCACCTTATATGGTCGTGCCCAGCAATACAGGACTACTGGTCTCATATAGTAAAATTTATCCATGACGAGATGGGGTTGCCCTTGACATTATGCCCTAAACAATGCCTGCTGGGTGTGTTCCCAGACCGAGATTCAGATAAATTTAACAAAATGTTTCTGCAAGAAACGCTATTTATTGCTAGATTACTTATAGCGAGAACATGGTTAAGGGTCACGCCACCGACAATCCAGGAATGGATCTCTGCAATTAATACTGTTTTGCCATATAAAAAAGAGATTTATGCACATAGAGGATGCCCAGCCAAATATGTTAAAATTTGGGACACATGGTTGGGTAACGCAGCCACGTGCAATGAGGTACCCGACTGATCTCCTGAATGCGGATCTTTCAAGTTGCTGGTCTCCTTTTCCCTTGTCAACATGTACTAGATTAGACCTACATACGGCCCGGTACCATATCACTATTCCATTATGCTGTCAAGTCAAATGTATGACTGTTGTTGAACTTTGTCACCTACCTGGATCCTCTGCTATCATCCCTTTTGCTGTACCTATGTTGCCATTGTCGATATCTTGTATGTTTTTTCTTTACTCTTTCAAATAAACACCACGTTGTTTTAAAAAAAAAAAAGAAATGTCAACTTGTGCAGGGACAGTTCTAAACACAGGAAACATGTGCCACTTCACAGGCATACTATAGACACCCCCCAGATACGATATTTAAAGGAATATTTCACTTTTTTTTCACTTTAAGCATCATTAAAATCACTGCTCCCGAAAAAACGGCCATTTTTAAAAACTTTTTTTTTGCATTGATACATGTACCCTGGAGCAGGACCTGGCAAGTTCAAGAACTGATTGATTGCAGCATTTCCCTCCAAGTCTAAATTTAAGTTTTTTTTTGGAGTGCGGCTGTCCATCCCTTCCTCCACTTTTGTTGAGAAAAAACATTCCCTCCTATGTACATTACAAGTATTTTTAATAAACTTTGTTGCAGATTTCTATCTTTTGTTATTCTGAAGAATAAGCTGTTTATTTATCTGTGTCCATGTGCAAAATGAATGTGATAAGAAGTTATTTCATAATTATCCAACAGCTTCTGCACTTGCAGTGTTATAATGAGGAAAGTTGCAGGGTCTTTATCCCTTTAGACGTAATTTCCCTATTAGAGTATCTCACCAAAAATGACATTTTTATTGTAGGGTATGCCCAAAACTTGTCTTGTCTCTTAGTGCAGACATCTGGGAAAATCAGTAAGCCAATCACACGCGCAGGAAATTATATTTCTGTGGGCTTTCTGTACCCCATCTGTGTACAGAACACCTCCAGGTTGCCATATTGCATTACAGAAAACGATAGCGCTGCAGATTAAAAAGGAAGGCAAATTTGTTAATAAGATTCAATTACAATATGACCTGTGTTGCAACTGTATATGCATTTTTTTTATTCATAATTTTTTTCCCCCACAAAAGTAGAGTTACCCTTTACGGTTAGCCTTAGAGGTTATGTTGAAGTTAAAAGCCAATAAATAACTATTATTGTGTTTTAAGGTGTGATATTGAAATATTAATTGGGCTTGCCCTTGCATTTTTATTAATAACATAATAACTACAAAGTTTATCTGACTGATCAATTCTAGGTAATGAGCAGACAGATCCCACTCATCTGTCCTTTTATGATTCCATTACCATATAAAAACGGAAGAATTGGCAATTATAAATCATTATAGTGTTGTGCTTTCTGTTATCACACAACTCTAAAAATAAAAAGCATAGGCATGCAGCAAGATCACTGCTTATACAGCATGTATAAAACATCCAACAACAGCTAAACTTTGTAATGCTAATGCTTTATCTCAGCCAGATGTTGGTCCACCTAGAGAAACAACTGAAGTGAGCAAAGAATAGCTAAAAGTAATAAAAGGTTAGTGAATCAATGCTCCAAACTTTTTTTACACCCTGATTGTCACAGACAACTTGCAACAGTAGGAATGCATTCCAGTTGCTCTGCTTTGGAGATAATTTCTAAAGGTCCAAATCATACATAGGGTTTATTTACTAACCCCACCATTCTGAGCAAATATGCATAAAATGACAGATAATTAGACATTACTTACACGTTCTGATTTGTAATAAACAAATAAAGCCTAATTGCCAACTGGTTACTATGGTAGTTTGCCAATTATCTTCAAAACCCTATATGAGTAAACAACTTATTTTGGTGTGCATAACCAGACACCGTAGGATTTAGAGACAATTAATTTACAGAATTAAAATAATTCAGTTTCAAAATCATCTGTCTTTTAACAAGCAATGCTGGGCATTGATGTTGCTTGTGAAAAGGAATTACCTGTTCTCATCAGTCCAGTTTAAATGACCACAAAACTAAAAATTCTGAATGTGCTTTTTCACTATTCAAGAATGACGAGATAATGCATTTTATTGCAATAAATCATGCCAGTGTTGGTATAGATCTGTCAATCTTGCCTTTCCCAGGCGTATAATCTTATTTTGTTTGACAGAAACCCAGTACCTGAATAGTTTATTATTTTCATCCTTTCAGCTAAATTTGTTTTACGACATACACAATCTGGACAATAATAATTAATATCCCCTGGCAGGTGCTGCCGTACTATGACCCTGCTAACGATAAGTATTATCTTTCTTAGACATAATGTAAGCCACCCAGCCCTAGATTTGTTATTCTATGTCACTCTAAGGTAATAACTTTAAATAATACATTTAACTGCAAATAACTCATGCATAAGGGATAACGAGCGATAGAAATTTTGGCTTGCAATAAAAGTGCTCATTGTGTAAAAAGAATTGCCTACATTTTTTGACTTGTTCACTTGCAAAGCTTGTATTTTAAATGGGGATATTTTTGTAATTCTATTTTTATCCACTATTTATGTAACACCATATAGAAATGTTGATATCATTTTATGACTCACAACAGTTCCTATCCGGTGAAGCTTTCATCCAACAGACACAGTGTTAATATCAGGGACAGCCTGGCGGCGCACGCCTCATGGACACTCTGAAGAAGGAGGATTTTGGTAATGAAACCCTTACATTTTCATATCTGACACTATTAATCAGGACTCCACAGGGAGAAATTTATATTATATTATATCTGCTCCAAGGGTAATTATTACTCACCCTCTATGTAACATCGTTATTGTAAACTGTTATAGGCCAATGAAGGACAACTCATCCATATTTGGAGTATAGTTAACATACCCATACTTTGTTTTTCCCCATGGGTGGTAACACCATTGCTTTACCAGTGTGCCCCCATATCTACCCACAGGGGATTTTTGACCTAGCTGTCCCGTCCTCCCCTTACTTGATCCCCACTGTTTTTACCTCATCATATATTAACTCTTTAGCTCCCGAAGAAGCGTACACCACATGGAACATGACGAGCAATGAGCCAATTATATAGTGGAATACCACCACCTCTTCAATAGCCACCATTTTGGATACCTGACAAACATAAGATTATGATTACATATTATATGTCTTCTGTTTTGTATCTTTTTGGAGGCTCTCTACCTATATATTAAGGGTTAATGGTGATATTAGCTCTATTCTTTTGTATTGCTCTAATCATATGTGTATACAGTAAACCCCCGTTATATCGCGGTTCAGTTTTTGCGGTCCCGGTATATTGCGTTTTTTCTGTAAGACCTATTAACATTATTTTATTGATTAAATCATTGTTAATTAAATATTTTTGTGTTTTCCATTGCTCTTGCTATGTCTCTCAGTATCTTTTATGTGTTTAAATATGCTTCTATTGTTTTAAAAGTGTGTTTAAAGACCTTAAAATGCTTTTAAAGTACAGTGAAAGTTATAAAAACATGTCTAGTGTGTATTTAAATAGGGTATTTCTATTTCGCGGATTTTCACTTATTGCGGGTCGGTCTGGAACGTAACCCCCGCGATGGAGGGGGGTTTACTGTATAGATATTTCTATATCGGTTTTTAAAACATTTTTTCAATAAATAAATAAATAAATAATATATATATATATATATATATATATATACTGTATATTACACATACTGTGTATATATATATAATGTGACAGCAGGAAGGTAAAGTCACCTGGTTGCATCCAGGGGGGTAGATATATTTCTCCCAGATTCAGGCTTTATGCCGACTTATACAACTAGGGAGTTGATGAAGCCCAGCTGAGGCTAGTGGGCTCATGGATGACTCATACCTCTAGGGAGAGTGCTGGGCGTCGTGCAGGCAGGGAGTTGATGAGACCAGCTGAAGCTTGTCAGCTCGTTTAAGGCCTCTATAAAAACTCCCAGCTTCATTAGGTGTTTGCTCATGCCTGGACCCAGACCTGTGTGGACTGTCTAGGGAGAGTGAACCCCTGTGCGGTGAGGCAAAGCCTGTGTGGCTATTTGTTTGGACTTTTACTAAACCAGGGACTTAGGGACTAGGACAGCACCAGGCTGATCCCAGTTGTTAGTTTAGGAAACCTGCATGTTTAGTCAGAGGTCACGCTGACCAGGATTTATTTTGTTTATGTTTCTTTTTGGCTTTGCTGTGTTTTTGTCACTGTACATAGAGAAATAAACCGCACCTTTTGATTTTGAAACCCACAACCTCCGTCTGCTGGCCCTGTTTTTGTGTGGGGAGCCCAACCAGGGGGTCACACACACCCGCTACCGAGTGAACCCCCTCACAGTATATATATATATATATATATATTTTTTTTTAATCTTCTTGCAGTGTGGTGCCAATAAAGTCCCACTTATTTTTCTCTATTCCTAACATATTCTGACATCCAGGGATGTGGCACAGTATATCTGCATATGTCCACAGCACCACTCTTTGCTAACATAAATGTCCTTATTTAATTATTGTATGGTTCCTATCACAGAAACTCTGGGCTCAGTTTGGGCAGAAGCCAATTAATCTACCACAGTGTATATGGGTTATAAGAGGAAACAAAAACTGTGACAATGCACAAGTACTAAGGAAATAGTGGAAATTGTAGTTAAATATAAACTTCTTCAAAGATGCTACATTATTAATTAATATATTTTTTTCATTTCTGAGACAGATAACGTTTTTTTTTGTGTTTTTTTTTAAACAGTTTTTTTTTATAAAAAGACCAAACATTTTAAACTAAAATCTGTTTTCCTTACTTACTGATAGAAAATATGGCACGTAAGAATACAAGGACAGTATTTACTGTAGATCGTATGTAAAGGAGAGCAGGGATGATACAAGCATTAACCACTTGCCGACCAGCCACTAGTGATGAGCCGAACACCCCCGGGTTCGGTTCGCACCAAAACCCGCGAACGGACCGAAAGTTCGTACGAACATTAGAACCCTATTAAATACAATGGATGCGAACGTTCGAATTCTAAAGTGCTAATTATAACAACTATTATGCATGTTATTGTCCTAAAAAGGGTTTGGGAACCCGGGTTCTGCACCAGGGGACATGTATCAATGCAAAAAGAAGTTTTAAAAACGGTCGTTTTTCGGGAGCAGTCATTTTAATGATGCATAAAGTGAAAAAAAAAAAGTCAAATATTCCTTTAAATATCGTACCTGGGGGGTGTCTAAAGTATGCCTGTGAAGTGCCACGTGTTTCCCGTGTTTAGAACTGTCCCTGCACAAAATGACACTTCTAAAGGAAAAAAAAGCCATTTAAAACTGCTTGCGGCTTTAATGTAATGTCTGGTCCCGGTAATATGGATGAAAATCTTTAAGAAAAATGGCATAGCTACCCCATGACCCCCCCCCCCTACCCCAGCCCATTACCAGCCCCTTTGGGTCTTGTATGGATATTAAGGGGAACCCCGCACATAAAATAAAAAAGGCCCTATATACTCTGAACAGCCGTATACAGGCGGTGCATACAAGACAGGGACTGTAGGTTTGTTCTTATGTAGAATCTGTTTGTAATTTTGAACAGGTACATTGTTTAAGTGTAGCTCCAGCCCAAAAATCTATTTTTAAACTTTTTGGAAAACATAGGTAAGGGTTATCACCCCTGTAACATTTGTTTTGCTGTCTGTGCCCCTGTTCAGAACATTTCACCTCACTTTCCGTCCCAATGACAACTGTTTTTGAAATGTGGTGTTTTTCTTGAAACAAGGATTGCTGATAAAGCATCAGTACAGAGGAGACACCTTTCTCCCATATTAATTCTTACAGGAGAGAATTTTCCTTCCTAGGGGTAGATTTCCTCTCACTTCCTGTTGTCTTCTTGCGTTTGCAAGTAGGAGTCGTTTGTAAGTTGGATGTTTGAAAGTAGGGACCTGCCGTAGATACTCTGCAGAAATAGGCCCCTTAGTTGTTGGTGTTGGCACAACACTGTAAGCACTCACAGTTACTCTTGGTTGGTGCTGGAACGCCCTGCTGTCAACTATTATATCAGGAATTGTAATTACATATAATTGTTGAACAGTGGTAGTAAAAATTGGGCCTTTGATGGTGGTGCTGGTGCCACAACACTGTAAGCCCTGACAGTTACTCTTGGTGGGTGCAGCAATGGGCCCTGCTGTGAATTATTAGATCAAGAATTGTAATTGCATGCCCCTGTTGAAGAGGGGCTGAAAAATTGGGCCTTTGGTGGTGGTGGTGGTGTTGACACAACACTGTAAGCCCTCAGAGTTACTCTTGGTGGGTGCAGGAATGGGCCCTGCTGTGAATTATTAGTTCAAGAATTGTAATTACATGCCCCTGTTGAACAGGGGCTGAAAAATTGGGCCTTAGGCACTGGTGGCACAACACTACAACCCCTCACAGATACTGTACTTGGAGCACAGCAATGAGCCCTGTTGCAAAGTATTGCTTCAAAAATTGTAATGACACGCCCCTGTTAAACAGGGGCTGAAAAATTGGGCCTTAGGCACTGGTGCCACAACACTCCAAGCCCTCACAGATACTGTACTTGGAGCACAGCAATGAGCCCTATGGCAAATTATTGCTAAAAAAATTGTAATTACACGCCCCTGTAAAACAGGGGCTGAAAAATTGGGCCTTAGCCACTGGTGGCGGCACCCATAAACAAAAATGATCTTCCAAGCTATCATCATCAATCGTATCATTGAGGACTCGGAGGAGGAGGATAGCCAGTCAACATAACAGCACAGACACTCAGCATCAGCATCAGTCTTGAAGGGATGTGACATGTTAAAATCAATTAGTCTGTTATATCAGCATCAGGTGTGTGGTAGCTGGTGGTGATCCAAGACTGGTTCATCTTGATGAAAGTCAGTCGATCAACCGAGTCGGTGGACAGGCGCACCCTGTGATCCGTGACAAATCCTCCAGCAGCACTGAATGTGCGTTCCGAAAGAACGCTGGATGCAGGACAGGCCAGTAGCTCAATTGCATACTGTGCAAGCTCTGGCCAGTGATCCATCCTCAAGACCCAGTAAGCCAGAGGATTTTCGGTGGGGAAGGTGTCCAAGTCTGACCTTGCCCCTAGATATTCCTGCACCATGTTTATCAGACGCTGGCGATGGTTGCTGGAACCAATCATACTTTGGGGCTGCGGACTAAAGAATTGTCTGAACGCATCGGTCAGACGGCCACCTTCCCCACCGCTCCTTCTTTGACTGGCCGAAGCCTCAGCAACTCGTTGTCCTGGACCAGGAGTTTGTAACCTCCCAGTCTCTGGGAACGCGTTGCACAGACCTTTCTGCAAGGCCTCCCGGAGTTGTCTCATCCTCTGCTCCCTCTGCGACGGTAACATAAGGTCCGCAACCTTACCCTTGTACCGTGGATCAAGGAGAGTGGCCAGCCAGTAATGGTCCCTCTCCTTGATCCGAAGAATACGAGGATCCTTCCGCAGACTTTGCAGGATCAGGGAGGCCATGCAGCGTAGGTTTTCTGAGGCATTCACTCCGGAGTCCTCTGGGTCACTAAGGACGACATGATCCGCAGTCACCTCCTCCCAGCCACGTACAAGTCCACTGGTTTCTTGGGACTGTAAATCATCCCTAAAAGACTGCTGCTGATGATGCTGAGTGCCAGCCTCCACCTCCATGCTGACACAATCCTCCTCCTCCTCCTCCTCCTCCTCCTCTTCCTCTTCCTGTGCGATGGGTGGGACAGAAGGAACACTGTCTGGGTAAAGGGGGCCTTGAGAGGCAAGGAAGTCCTCCTCTTCCTGCCTCTGTTCTGCCTCAAGTGCCCTGTCCATTATTCCACGCAGCGTGTGCTCCAACAGGTGGACAAGAGGTACAGTGTCACTGATGCATGCACTGTCACTGCTCACCATCCTCGTGGCCTCCTCAAATGGTGCCAGGACAGTGCATGCATCCCTGATCATGCCCCACTGGCGTGGAGAAAAAAAAACAAGCTCCCCTGACCCTGTCCTGGTGCCGTAGTCGCACAGGTACTCATTGATGGCCCTCTGCTGCGTGTGCAGCCGCTGCAGCATGGCCAACGTTGAGTTCCACCTGGTGGGCATGTCACATATAAGGCGGTTCTTGGGCAGGTTCAACTCCTTTTGCAGCTCAGCCAGGCGAGCACTGGCATTATAAGATCTGCGGAAATGCACACAGACTTTCCTGGCCTGCCTCAGGACATCCTGTAAGCCCGGGTACCTGCCCAAGAACCGCTGCACCACCAGGTTAAGGACGTGAGCCACACAGGGCACATGGGTCAGTTGTCCCTGTCGGAGGGCGGAGAGGAGGTTGGTGCCATTGTCGCAAACCACCATTCCTGGCTTAAGCTGGCGTGGCGTCAACCACCTCTCGGCCTGGCCCTGCAGAGCAGACAGGACCTCTGCCCCAGTGTGGCTTCTGTCCCCCAAACACACCAGCGCAAGCATGGCATGGCATCTTTTTGCCTGCGTACTTGCGTAGCCCCGTGAACGGCTACGGAGCACCGCTGGTTCATAGGACAAACCACAGGAAGAGGCCATGGAGGAAGAAGAAGAGGAGGGGGTGGAGGAGAGAGGTGTGTCACAACCAGTAGTAGCATTTTGGAGGCGTGGCGGTGGGACAACCTCCAACACTACTGCACCTTGTCCTGCATCCTTCCCAGCTGCCAAAAGAGTGACCCAATGGGCCGTGAAAGAAAGGTAACGTCCCTGTCCATGCCTGCTGGACCATGAGTCAGCGGTAATATGCACCTTACCGCTGACCGCCCTGTCCAGCGAGGCCAAGACATTGCCTTCCACATGCCGGTAGAGAGCCGGAATAGCCTTCCGTGAGAAAAAGTGGCGTTTGGGAACCTGCCACTGAGGAACCGCACATTGCACAAACTCACGGAAGGGGGCCGAGTCTACCAACTGAAAAGGCAGCAGTTGAAGCGCTAGCAATTTAGCCAAGCTAGCATTCAACCGCTGGGCATGTGGATGGCTGGGAGTGAACTTCTTTCGACGGTCCAGCAGCTGGGGCAGGGAAATTTGCCTGCTAGAATCGGACGTCGGTGTACTGCTAGCAGAGTGGCCGCAAGTACTTGGCTGTGACACACCTAATTCTACACCTTCATTCCTCTCAGTGCATGTTTCAGAGAGGACTGAAGTTATAGTGGGGTTGGAAATCCCAGCTGATGCGGTGCAAGGAGAGGTCCGCTTTGTTCTTTGGTGTGGGTCTTTGAGGTAGGCTTGCCAACGAGCTGCATGGCAGGTCAACATATGTCTGGTCAGGCATGTGGTACCCAAGCGGCTGATGTTTTGGCCACGCGATATACGCTTGAGACATATGTTGCAAACAGCAGCTGTGCGATCTGATGCACTAGCCTCAAAAAGGGCCCACACCAAGGAACTTTTTGAATGACGGGCAGAGGCAGCGCCCTGCACAGGCGGAGCTCTGCGGTGTGATTCCGTCGGTGTACTGCCCTTACGCTGGCCACCAAAGGGCATCCTGTCTCGTTGGAGATGTGCCTCCTCCTCATCCTCCTCCTCCTCTCTCCTATTAGGCACCCACGTGGAGTCAGTGACCTCATCATCCCCTCCCTCCTCATCACTGGAGCCAATCTGGCAGTATGCTGCAGCTGCTGGAACATGACTGCCAGATTGGTGTCCTTCTTGAGCATCCCCTCTGTCTGCTCTCACCCTACTGCCTTCCTGTAGCTGGGTTTCATCATCAGACCCTTCGAAACGCTGGGCATCCTCCTGGAGCATATACCCAACACTGTGCTCAAACAGTTCGGGGGATTCCTCAGGAGGAGGACATGGTGGGTCTAGGGAAGGAGTGACTGATGATGAGTCTGACATTGATACCAGGGAAGAGGACGCTTTGGCAGCTGCTTTGCCAGTACCCTGAGCCTGGGTGAGAGAGGATGAGGAGGAGGGCTTGGTCATCCACTCTACCAAGTCTTCGGCATGATGTGGCTCAACATGTCCAGCTGCGGAAAAGAAGGACAAGCGTGTCCCATGGCCATGTGCTGATGACAATGCACCGCGTCCACGACCAGCACTGTTGCCCCCAGACACAGAGCCTGCTTGCCCTCTTTTATTGCCTCCTGACTGTCTGCCTCTCCTTGTTTGCCTTCCAGACATTCTAATAGATGGCCTGCAGGGAGATGGGAAAAAAGCAATAAGGGCTACCTTCAGGTGTCCTTCTCTGTCCCTTGAAACAAGGACTTTCACAGTGAAAGAAACTGACACTCTCCCTACCTACAGTTTTCTGTCCCTAGAAAAAATGTTTTTTTTAAGCACAATATAGCACAAGGAGAATTCACTCACTGTCCTTCCAGGTCCCTAGAAACAAGGACTTGCACAGTGAAAGAAACTGACACTCTCCCTACCTACAGTTTTCTGTCCCTAGAAAAAATGTTTTTTTTAAGCACAATATAGCACAAGGAGAATGCACTCACTGTCCTTCCAGGTCCCTAGAAACAAGGACTTGCACAGTGAAAGAAACTGACACTCTCCCTACCTACAGTTTTCTGTCCCTAGAAAAAATGTTTTTTTTAAGCACAATATAGCACAAGGAGAATTCACTCACTGTCCTTCCAGGTCCCTAGAAACAAGGACTTGCACAGTGAAAGAAACTGACACTCTCCCTACCTACAGTTTTCTGTCCCTAGAAAAAATGTTTGTTTTAAGCACAATATAGCACAAGGAGAATTCACTCACTGTCCTTCCAGGTCCTTAGAAACAAGGACTTACACAGTGAAAGAAACTGACACTCTCCCTACCTACAGTTTTCTGTCCCTAGAAAAAATGTTTTTTTAAGCACAATATAGCACAAGGAGAATTCACTCACTGTCCTTCCAGGTCCCTAGAAACAAGGACTTGCACAGTGAAAGAAACTGACACTCTCCCTACCTACAGTTTTCTGTCCCTAGAAAAAATGTTTTTTTTAAGCACAATATAGCACAAGGAGAATTCACTCACTGTCCTTCCAGGTCCCTAGAAACAAGGACTTGCACAGTGAAAGAAACTGACACTCTCCCTACCTACAGTTTTCTGTCCCTAGAAAAAATGTTTTTTTTAAGCACAATATAGCACAAGGAGAATTCACTCACTGTCCTTCCAGGTCCCTAGAAACAAGGACTTGCACAGTGAAAGAAACTGACACTCTCCCTACCTACAGTTTTCTGTCCCTAGAAAAAATGTTTTTTTTAAGCACACTATAGCACAAGGAGAATTCACTCACTGTCCTTCCCAGTCCCTAGAAACAAGGACTTGCACAGTGAAAGAAACTGACACTCTCCCTACCTACAGTTTTCTGTCCCTAGAAAAAATGTTTTTTTTAAGCACAATATAGCACAAGGAGAATTCACTCACTGTCCTTCCAGGTCCCTAGAAACAAGGACTTGCACAGTGAAAGAAACTGACACTCTCCCTACCTACAGTTTTCTGTCCCTAGAAAAAATGTTTTTTTTAAGCACAATATAGCACAAGGAGAATTCACTCACTGTCCTTCCAGGTCCCTAGAAACAAGGACTTACACAGTGAAAGAAACTGACACTCTCCCTACCTACAGTTTTCTGTCCCTAGAAAAAATGTTTTTTTTAAGCACACTATAGCACAAGCACAAAACACACTGACACTCTCCCTACCTATCCTTCTCTTTCCCTAAACTAAAGGAATCCAGGTTAAGCAAGAAATAAATAAAAGTCACTGTCCCTGCCTATGCTGCTCTATCCCTGCTCCGGAACACACTACACTAGGCCGCCGTGCTGGCGGCCTTTTATAGTGTGGGGCGTGTACTAAACACCCTCAGCAATAATTGGCCACAGGCATCCTGCCTGTGGCCAATCATTGCTCTCCTCGCTGCCGGCGCTGTGATTGGCCAAGCATGCGGGGTCACAGTGCATGCTTGGCCAATCACAGCGCCTGGATGACACTGCGATGGCGTAGTGCATTGTGGGCCGTTCGCGTCACTCGAATTTGGCGCGAACGGCCCAAATCGTTCGATCTTCGTCGAACGATCGAACAGCCGATGTTCGAGTCAAACGTATGTTCGATTCGAACACGAAGCTCATCCCTACCAGCCACCATCATTATTAGGGATGAGCTTCGAGTTCGAGTCGAACTCATGTTCGACTCAAACATTGCCTGTTCGCCCGTTCGCCGAACAGCGAACAATTTAGAATGTTCGTGGCAAATTCGAAAAGCCGTGGAACACCCTGTAAAAGTCTATGGGAGAAATCTAAAGTGCTAATTTTAAAGGCTTATATGCAAGTTATTGTCATAAAAAGTGTTTGGGGACCCGGGTCCTGCCCCAGGGAAAGTGTATCAATGCAAAAAAAAGTTTTAAAAACTGTAGTTTTTTCGGGAGCAGTGATTTTAATAATGCTTAAAGTGAAACAATAAAAGTGAAATATTCCTTTAAATTTTGTACCGGGGGGGGAGGGGGGTGTATAGTATGCCAGTAAAGTAGTGCTTGTTTCCCGTGCTTACAACTGTCCCTGCACAATGTGTCATTTCTGAAGGAGAAAAAGTTATTTAAAAGCACTCGCGGCTGTAATGAATTGTTGGCTCCCGGCAGTCATTCATAAAAATAAAAAAATGCGTGGGGGCCCCCCAAATTCAATTACCAGGCCCTTCAGGTCTGGTATGGATATTAAGGGGAACCCTGCGTAAAATAAAAAAAAATGACGTGGGGTTCCCCTCAAATATCCATACCAGACCCTATATCCGAGCACGCAACCTGGCAGGCCGCAGGAAAAGAGAGGGGGACGAGAGGGCCCCCCCTCCTGAACCGTACCAGGCTACATGCCCTCAACATGGGGAGGATGCTTTGGGGGTCTGTGACATGTTGATGGGGACAAGGGCCTCATCCCCACAGCCCTTGCCCGGTGGTTGTGGGGGTCTGTGGGCGGGGGGCTTATCGGAATCTGGAAGACCCCTTTAACAAAGGGGACCCCCAGATCCCAGTGCCCCCTATGTGAATTGGTAAGGGGTACATTGTACCCCTACCATTTCACAAAGAAAGTGTAAAAACTTAAAAAAAAAACACAGACACCGTTGGGAAAAGTCCTTTATTAAAAATAAAAAAAATAAAAAAAAGATTCCAGCGGTGGTAATCCACTCTCGGTATCCTGCGATGGATGCTCTCCTCTCCGGGGTCCAGCGGTGGATGATCTCCTCTCCATCCAGGTCCAGGCTCCAGCGATGAGATGTCCAGCGCAGCGTATCCTGTCTCCACCGGAGACACCCCGGGAATTCCGGCAGCCTGACAGGTCTCTTCTGTAGAGGGCGGGGCCACCCGTCACGTGACCCCGTCCCCCCTGAAGGGTCTGGTATGGATATTTGGGGGGAACCTGATGTCATTTTTTTTTATTTGACGCAGGGTTCCCCTTAATATCCATACCAGACCTGAAGGGCCTGGTAATTGAATGTGGGGGGAACCCCACGCATTTTTTTAATTTTTTTATCAATGACTTTTTTCTGTATTGCCAGGAGTCGACAATTCATTATAGCCGTGAGTGCTTTTAAATGACTGTTTTTCCTTCAGAAATGACACTTCGTGCCGGGACAGTTCTAAGCACGGGAAACAAGCGCTACTTCACAGGCATATACACCCCCCCCACAGGTACGAAATTTAAAGAAATATTTCACTTTTATTGTTTCACTTTAAAGTGGTGTTCCGGCCGAAATTACACTTTTTAAATAAAAATACCTCTATAGTACACAAGCTTAATGTATTCTAGTAAAGTTAGTCTGTAAACTGAGGTCCATTTTGTTAGGTTATTACAGCATTTTGAAAGTTTATAAACTAGAAATAGACCGTGGCCATCTTAAGTGTGGGCATCTGAAGCCAGACCGTATTTCTTCCTGGATTTCATGATTGCAGATCTCGCACATGCTCAGTGCTGCACAAGCAGTGTAAAAGGTTTCAGGTCAGGTTTCCATAGCAACAGCAGTGTCAGAGGAAGTTGACACTTTTCTATGGAAACCTCTCCTCCCCTCCTTCCTGCAGGAAACAGTAAATATACTGCATGTTCAAAAAAATAAATATATATATATATATATATATATATATATATATATATATATATATATATAATGGTGTGTCTGTGTGTATATACACACACAAACACACAGCAGTTACTTTTTTCTGTACAGCTTTTCATTTAAAAGAATACTAATCTCAGCAACAAAATTCATTTATGCCTCTAGAGTGGATCGCCCCAGCACATCAAATCGCATGGCCCACAGCACATTGCATCACCTCCAGCACATCGAATCGCATCACCCCCAGCACATCGAATCGCATCACCCACAGCACATTGCATCACCCCCAGCACATTGAATCGCATGGCCCACAGCACATTGCATTACCCCTAGCACATCGAATCGCATTATCCACAGCACATTGCATCACCCCCAGCACATTGAATCACATGGCCCACAGCATCACCCCCAGCACATCAAATCGCATTACCCCCAGCACATTTCATCACCCCCATCACATTGAATCGCATTACCCCCAGCACATTGCATCACCCCCAGCACATTGAATCGCATTACCCACAGCACCTTGCATCACCCCCAGCACATTGAATCGCATGGGCCACAGCATCACCCCCAGCACATTGAATCGCATTACCCCCAGCACATTGCATCACCCCCCGCACATCGAATCGCATGGCCCACAGCACATTGCAACCCCCCCAGCACATCAAATCGCATTACCCCCAGCACACTGCATCACCCCCAGCACATCAAATTGCAGCACCTACAGCACATTGCATCACCCCCAGCACATCGAATCGCATGGCCCACAGCACATTGCATCACCCCCGGCACATGGAATCGCATGGTCCACAGCACATTGCATCACCCCCAGCACATCAAATTGCATGGCCCACAGCACATTGCATCACCCCCAGCACATCGAATCGCATCACCCACAGCACATTGCATCACCCCCAGCACATCTAATCGCATGGCCCACAGCACATTGCATTACCCCCAGCACATCAAATCGCATTACCCACAGCACATTGCATAACCCCCAGCACATTGAATCGCATGGCCCACAGCACATTTCATCACCCCCAGCACATCGAATCGCATGGCCCACAGCACATTGCATCACCCCAAACACATCGAATCGCATTACCCACAGCACATTGCATCACCCCCAGCACATCGAATCGCATGGCCCACAGCACATTGCATCACCCCCAGTACATTGAATCGCATCACCCACAGCACATTGCATCACCCCCAGCACATCAAATCGCATGGCCCACAGCACATTGCATCACCCCCAGGTTATCGAATCGCATGGCCCACAGCACATTGCATCACCCCAGCACATCGAATCGCATGGCCCACAGCACATTGCATCACCCTCAGCACATCGAATCACATCACTCACAGCACATCGCATCACCCCCAGCACATCGAATCACATGGCCCACAGCACATTGCATCACCCCCAGCACATTGAATCGCATGGCCCACAGCACATTGCATCACCCCCAGCACATTGAATCGCATCGCTCACAGCACATTGCATCACCCCAGCACATCAAATTGCATGGCCCACAGCACATTGCATCACCCCCAGCACATCTAATCGCATGGCCCACAGCACATTGCATTACCCCCAGCACATCAAATCGCATTACCCACAGCACATTGCATAACCCCCAGCACATTGAATCGCATGGCCCACAGCACATTTCATCACCCCCAGCACATCGAATCGCATGGCCCACAGCACATTGCATCACCCCAAACACATCAAATCGCATTACCCACAGCACATTGCATCACCCCCAGCACATCGAATCGCATGGCCCACAGCACATTGCATCACCGCCAGCACATTGAATCGCATCACCCACAGCACATTGCATCACCCCCAGCACATCAAATCGCATGGCCCACAGCACATTGCATCACCCCCAGGTTATCGAATCGCATGGCCCACAGCACATTGCATCACCCCCAGCACATCGAATCGCATGGCCCACAGCACATTGCATCACCCTCAGCACATCGAATCACATCACTCACAGCACATCGCATCACCCCCAGCATATCGAATCGCATGGCCCACAGCACATTGCATTACCCCCAGCACATTGCATCACCCCCAGAACATTGAATCGCATGGCCCACAGCACATTGCATCACCCCCAGCACATCAAACCGCATCACCCACAGCACATTGCATCACCCCCAGCACATCGAATCGCATTACCCACAGCATATTACATCACCCCCAGCACATTGAACCGCATCACCCACAGCACATTGCATCACCCCCAGCACATCGAATCGCATGGCCCACAGCACATTGCATCACCCCCAGCACATCAAATCGCATCACCCACAGCCCATTGCATCACCCCCAGCACATCGAATCGCATGGCCCACAGCACATTGCATCACCCCCAGAACATCGAATCGCATGGCCCACAGAACATTTCATCACCCCCAGCACATCGAATCGCATGGCCCACAGCACATTGCATCACTCCCAGCACATCAAATCGAATCACCCACAGTACATTGCATCACCCCCAGCACATCGAATCGCATGGCCCACAGCAAATTGCATCACCCCCAGCACATTGAATCACATGGCTCACAGCACATTGCATCACCCCCAGCACATTGAATTGCATTACCCACAACACATTGCATAACCCCCAGCACATCGAATCACATGGCCCACAGGACATTGAATTGCATTACCCACAGCACATTGCATCACCCCCAGCACATCAAATCGCATGGCCCACAGCACATTGCATCACCCCCAGCACATCGAATCGCATGGTCCACAGCACATTGCATCACCCCCAGCACATCGAATCGCATGGCCCACAGCACATTGCATCACCCCCAGCACATCAAATCGCATAACCCACAGCACATTGCATCACCCCCAGCACTTCGAATCGCATGGCCCACAGCACATTGTTTCACCCCCAGAACATTGAATCGCATCGCTCACAGCACATTGCATCACCCCCAGCACATCAAATTGCATGGCCCACAGCACATTGCATCACCCCCAGCACATCGAATCGCATCACCACAGCACATTGCATCACCCCCAACACATCTAATCACATGGCCCACAGCACATTGCATTACCCACAGCACATCAAATTGCATTACCCACAGCACATTGCATAACCCCCAGCACATTGAATCGCATGGCCCACAGCACATTTCATCACCCCCAGCACATCGAATCGCATGGCCCACAGCACATTGCATCACCCCAAACACATCGAATCGCATTACCCACAGCACATTGCATCACCCCCAGCACATCGAATCGCATGGCCCACAGCACATTGCATCACCCCCAGCACATTGAATCGCATCACCCACAGCACATTGCATCACCCCCAGCACATCAAATCGCATGGCCCACAGCACATTGCATCACCCCCAGGTTATCGAATCGCATGGCCCACAGAACATTGCATCACCCCCAGCACATCGAATCGCATGGCCCACAGCACATTGCATCACCCTCAGCACATCGAATCACATCACTCACAGCACATCGCATCACCCCCAGCACATCGAATCGCATGGCCCACAGCACATTGCATCACCCCCAGCACATTGAATCGCATGGCCCACAGCACATTGCATCACCCCCAGCACATTGAATCGCACCACTCACAGCACATTGCATCACCCCCAGCATATCGAATCGCATGGCCCACAGCACATTGCATTACCCCCAGCACATTGCATCACCCCCAGAACATTGAATCGCATGGCCCACAGCACATTGCATCACCCCCAGCACATCGAACCGCATCACCCACAGCACATTGCATCACCCCCAGCACATCGAATCGCATGGCCCACAGCACATTGCATCACCCCCAGCACATCAAATCGCATCACCCACATCCCATTGCATCACCCCCAGCACATCGAATCGCATGGCCCACAGCACATTGCATCACCCCCAGAACATCGAATCGCATGGCCCACAGAACATTTCATCACCCCCAACACATCGAATCGCATGGCCCACAGCACATTGCATCACTCCCAGCATATCAAATCGCATCACCCACAGTACATTGCATCACACCCAGCACATCGAATCGCATGGCCCACAGCACATTGCATCACCCCCAGCACATTGAATCACATGGCTCACAGCACATTGCATCACCCCCAGCACATTGAATCGCATTACCCACAACACATTGCATCACCCCCAGCACATCGAATCACATGGCCCACAGGACATTGAATCACAATACCCACAGCACATTGCATCACCCCCAGCACATCGAATCGCATGGTCCACAGCACATTGCATCACCCCCAGCACATCAAATCGCATGGCCCACAGCACATTGCATCACCCCCAGCACATTGAATCGCATAACCCACAGCACATTGCATCACCCCCAGCACTTCAAATCGCATGGCCCACAGCACATCAAATCGCATGGCCCACAGCACATTGCATCACCCTCAGCACATCGAATTGCATTACCCACAGCACATCGAATCGCATGGCCCAAAGCACATTGCATCACTCCCAGCACATCAAATCGCATGGCCCACAGCACATCAAATCGCATGGCCCACAGCACATTGCATCACCCTCAGCACATCGAATCGCATTAGCCACAGCACATCGAATCGAATGGCCCAAAGCACATTGCATCACCCCCAGCACATCGAATCGCATGGCCCACAGCACATTGCATCACCCCCAGCACATCGAATCGCATCACTCACAGCACATTGCATCACCCCCAGCACATCGAAACGCATGGCCCACAGCACATTGTATCACCCCAGCACATTGAATCGCATTACTCACAGCACATCGAATCAAGTGGCCCACAGCACATTGCATCACCCACAGCCCATCGAATCGCATGGCCCACAGCACATTGCATCACCCCCAGCACATTGAATCGCATCACCCACAGCACATCAAATCGCATGGCCCACAGCACATTGCATCACCCCAGCACATCGAATCGCATGGCCCACAGCACATCGAATCGCATGGCATACAGCACATTGCATCACCCTTAGCACATTGAATCGCATGGCCCACAGCACATTGCATCACCCCCAGCACATCGAATCACATTACCCCCAGCACATCGATTTGCATGGCCCACAGCACATTGCATCACCCCCAGCACATCGAATCGCATGGCCCACAGCACATTGCATCACCCCCAGCACATCAAATCACATGGCCCAAAGCACATTGCATCACCCCAATCACATTGAATCGCATTACCCACAGCACATCGAATCGCATGGCCCACAGCACATTGCATCACCCCCAGCACATCGAATCGCATGGCCCACAGCACATTGCATCACCCCCAGCACATCGAACCGCATCACCCACAGCACATTGCATCACCCCCAGCACATCGAATCGCATTACCCACAGCACATTGCATCACCCCCAGCACATCGAGTCGCATGGCCCACAGCACATTGCATCACCCCCAGCACATCGAATCGCATCACCCACAGCACATTGCATCACCCCCAGCATATTGAATCGCATGGCCCACAGCACATTGCATCACCCTCAGCACATCGAATCGCATCACCCACAGCACATTGCATAACTCCCAGCACATCAAATTGCATGGCCCACAGCACATTGCATCACCCCCAGCACATTGAATCGCATGGCCCACAGCACATTTTATCACCCCAATCACATCGAATCGCATTACCCACAGCACATTGCATCACCCCCTGTGGCAGGCGCAGCAGTATGAAGTGCCTTTATGCGCTGTGGCATTAGAAGAATTTGATTTCTCTGATCTTTTAGTCCACACAAGACTATCTGTTACTCTAATTCCTCTAGCGCCGTTCTATGGAAGCAGTAGGTTTAAAGAGCACACCAAACCTTTAAGATAACTTCTTTATTCACTTCAGCTTTTCTTCTTATATAACACTGACAATTTAGCAGCAGGAAGTCCATGTACAAACACGTGTTGAATAAAGTATAACAAATGTCGGTTCAACTGTTCAATCTTGTAATTCTACATAAAATGGTAGATATATTTCTCTCTTCAGTATCTTTACTTTCACTTTAAAATACTTTAGACACTTTATGATCTCTCTGGGACTTGCTCTATATGCTGTTTGCTCTGATGTTTGCTCTGAAACCTGGTTTGATTGCTGGTTTGTTTGTTTGATTGTTTGCAAACCTGGTTTGGTGGAACTACAAGTGAACACATAACTAGTTTCAGTATACAGTTCTAATCACATTATTAACAATAGGAACTTATATAACTGTATTAAATACCTATTTTGCCCACTTGCTTCCATAAAACTGGACTCTGGATGGATCTGAACTGTTCAGCTCCACACTCTGATGTAAAATGAAATTCTAGACATGTGATATGAGATTTCCTAGACAGAACATGAGTGAAATGCTGGCTATGATTGGCCAGAGACATTTGCTCAGTGAGATTGGTTGTGATTGGCTAAAACTCCTGATGAGTCACAAAAGCTTAACTCTATGCTTTCTGGTTGCAATTCTGCTGTCATTAATAATACATCTTAAAAGGCATATTTTTTCTTTTGCTTCTGTGAACACAATATACAATTGTTATATGACATCCATATATAAAGTCACAGTAAATAACTCTGCTTTTATCTCTCACAAATGAGCATATGCACTGTTTTAACATTATTAGCAGGTCTAGCTGTATATATGCATGTAAGCCACATTAGCAACCTAGGACAGGTCTTAGCTGGCCAGCTACACTCCCACCAAATTACCTATAATTCTATGTTCTCTATAGTAGGATTTGAACATGAATTTGGGGAATTTTCCATCAGGTTCTCAACTTCCAAGTGTCTTTTATCACTCTCAAGTATGTCATCTTGACACTTGGCAGCAGTGCTCAATGTTTGTACAACTTTTACTTCTGGATCACCCATAGACAATTCTGTGTAACCTTCACTGGGTATGATTTCCTTTTCCCAAAGGAACTCTGGACCGGTGAACCAGTTTGAATTTTTCAATTCTGTTACATTCAGGCCTCTTGAAGCATGATCTGCTGGGTTATGCTTTGTATCAATGTGATGCCAATGTTCCGGATTTGTTATATCCCGAATTTTCTGAACTCTGTTGGCGACAAAAACATGGAATCTTCGAGCTTCGTTGTTTATGTATCCTAGGACAACTCGCGAGTCAGTCCAAAAGTATTCTTCATCTATTTTTAACTCTAATTCTTCTCTCAGAAACTTGCTTACTGATGCTGAAACAACAGCTGCTGTCAGTTCAAGTCTTGGTATTGTCTGAATACTGGTAGGTGCAACTCTGGTCTTTCCCATAACCAGGGCACAGTGTATTTTTCCTTCTCCTATCACTCTGATGTAGGAGCACTGTCCATAACCATAACTACTGGCGTCTGAAAAGTGATGAAGTTCTATTTTCTTGTACTCTCCGAAATCATGAGGTACAAAACATCTAGGTATCCAAACTTCTCTCAAATTTTGCAAGTCTTTTATCCAAGCCTCCCACCTTGGCCTCAAATCTTCAGGTATGGGTTCATCCCATCCCAACTTCCGTCTACATAATTCTTGTAGTATTTCTTTTGCTTTGAGGATTACTGGTGCCAAGAATCCCAATGGATCATTTATAGAAGCCACTGCGGAAAGTATGGTACGTCTAGTTGCAACTTTTTCTTTCAAGGATGTTTCAAAGAAGAACTCGTCATTCTCTACATTCCATCCCAATCCAAGTACATTCTGAACTGGAAGATGATCATAATTGAGATCTACATTCTTCATTGTTGATGCACGTTCAGAGTCACTGATGGATTCCAGTACCTCTCTGTTGTTTGAGATGAATTTGTGAAGGCGCAGGTTTCCTCTTGCGCATAACTCTTGGCTTTCTTTCACTAGTTTGATTGCAGATTCTGAGGACTGTAAACTGATAAGACCATCATCTACGTAAAAGTTTTTCTTAAGAAAATTCGCTGCTGATGGACAATCCTTTTCATTTTTATTGGCCAGGTACTTCATACCATAATTGGCGCAACCTGGAGACGACGCTGCTCCAAACAAGTGTACTTTCATTCTGTATTCTGCTGGCTCTGTATCTGTATCTCCGTCCTCCCACCATAGGAATCTCAGGAAGTCTCTATCTTCATTCTTCACATGAAACTGGTGGAACATCTTTTCAACGTCACACATGACCGCTACGGGATACTTTCTGAATCTACAGAGTACTCCAGGCAGAGTGTTTGTAAGATCTGGTCCTTTTAGTAGATGATCGTTCAATGCAACACCATCATACTTTGCTGAGCAATCAAATACTACTCTAATCTTATCTGGTTTCTTTGGGTGGTAAACACCTTGATGTGGGATGTACCACACTTCTCCTTCTTTAGGTTGGTTATTTACTTTTTCTGCATGTCCTTCTTCAAGGATGCCTTCCATGAATTTCAAATAATCCTGCTTGAATTTGAGATCTCTTCCCATCCTTTTCTTCAAACATTTCAATCTCGCTAGGGCAAGATTTTTGTTATTTGGCAGACGAGGTCGTCTAAAAGGTAAGGGCATTTCAAGATAACCTCGTTGATTCTGTTGAATACTTTCTTCTAGAATGTGTACAAACTTTATGTCTTCTTGGGATACACTCTTTTCTTTAGAACTTGTGTCTGCAAAGTCAGATTCAAGGATCTTGATTCCTGCCGCTGAACTTACAGCTGGTAACTCTTGAACAGATATTCGATGACACAATCCTGTCACCTGTCTTGAGTTTGCAATCTGCTGTTTTCCTCCAACAACGCCCCATCCTAGATCAGTTTGAACAGCGTAGGGTTCACTCTTTCCTCCTGTGATTACCCTTCATGGTACCAAAGCTTCGGGACAATCATAACCTATCAACAGTCCAACACCAAACTCCTTCAGCGGGGACATTTCATGAGATATGACAGATAGGTGCTCCCATTTATTGGCTGTTTCACAGGTAGGTATGCGATCTCGATCTAGAGGTATATCGTCTTTCGTATAAGCTGGAGGTAGATCCAATGTGAGGTTTGAATGAAGTCCTCTAACTCTCAATCCTTTGACCCTTTGACTGTTCACTAATGTGTCTCTCCCCGTCATTGTGGTGAGTTTGAGCTTCACTGGTTCTGTAGCCACTTGTAATTTCTTGCAGATTTCTTGATCAATGAAGGTGACATCACTTTGGGCATCCAGTAGTGCATAGGCATATACCTTCTTATTCTTCCTTTTAGGATTTGAAATGCACACTGGTACAACCATTGATGTGCCGTTGCTTTCCCTCACTCTGCAAGAGAATACCGATGCTTTCTTTTCTTCCTCAGCATCTTTAGCTATTGAGGATTTATCCTTTTTTGGACGTTCTTCATGTAGTGGTGTAGGATGGCGTCCTTTGCAAACGCTGCATGTGGCCCTTTTCTTACACTCCTTAGTAATATGGCCTTTCCTTAGGCACCCAAAACACAGTTGGCTAACAAGTACAAACTTTTTCTTTTCATTTGGGGATTTCTCCTTCAATTGTTGGCACTTGTGTATAGAGTGGTTCTCTCCACAGAACATACACTTAAAAGTAGTCTGAGGATTTGTGGGTTCTGTCTCTCTACTGATTCCAGTAGTAACTTTGAACTTGCTCTCGTAGGTATCTAGACCTTTCTCTGTTGTGTCGGTTGCAAAGCTAGTTGCTCTTGCACGTCTTATATCCCTCGCAGGCCTTTCTTCTAAGGACTTTAAGGCGTAAGATCCTGTTACTGGATTACATACTATTCGTGCTTCCTTATTAATGAACTCAGAGAACTTTTCAAAACTTGGGAAGTCCTTACTTAGATCTAACTGTTCAGTCACATAGCGATTCCATCTAGAAGCCACTTATTCAGGTAGCTTAGCTAGCATCCTGTGGTTTTCTAGATAGTTGTTCAGTACTTCTAGTCCTCGTACATGTGGGATGGCATTGCTGCATGCTTGCAGGAAGTCACCATACTCTTGGAGTTTGAAATGTTCTTTAGGACCTATTTTAGGCCAGTTATTCAATTTCTCCCTAAAGGCTCTTTGTACTAAGAAAGGATGACCATATCTTGCATTTAACTTTTCCCAAGCTTGCTTGTAGGCTTCTTCGTCTGTTCTATAGAAGTTACCTTCAAGAACTTTCTTTGCATCTCCACCAACATATTTCTGAAGGTAGAATAGCTTGTCAACTGGCCTGGAGCAATGATGCTCAATGATCATTTCAAAACTTGCCTTCCACTCTATGAACTTCAGTATGTCTCCTGAAAATACAGTAGGTTCTGGAACGGGAAGTCTTGCTGGGACTGTTCACTGTCATCTTGCTGGGACAATAGTCGCAACATTCTCATGATTATTGCAGTGACATCTAGGAACAGAATTATCCTGTTTTATTTTTCACCTAGTTCTGAATTGGGTGAGTCTCTCTTTTCGTCTTTCTGAACAGGGATGGAGGGGCAATGACTTTTTGCTTCATTACATACTGGAGATTTCCTTCCATTCTCCTGGGCGTATGAAAGGAAGTAGGAGTCTGCATCTTCACTTAGTACAGATTTGGACTTATGATTACTATTCATGTCCTCTTCGTGTACTCTTAGTCTGGCTTCTATAATCTTGACTTCCTTCAGCCTTTCCATTTCTGCTACTCGTAGACGCTGCACCTCGATTGCAGATTCCATCTCAATTTCTGCTCTCTTGACAGCAAGTTGTTCGACAAGTTCCTTTCTTTTGGCTATTAAAGAACTTGAGGACTCTGATATGTTACTGGCACTTCTGCTAGTGGAAGAAGTCCTACTTGTGATTGTAGTTCCTCCTAAGGACTTGGCATAGTCTCTCATAAAAAGCTCATTCATTCTCTTTCTTGCCTTAACTTCATCATAGTTAGCTTCAGATGATAGTTCTCTCATGAGCTTTACTAAACCTTTAGTGACTTCAGTACATGTGTCCATGTTCCTTACTAGTGATGAGCCGAACACCCCCGGGTTCGGTTCGCACCAGAACCCGCGAACGGACCGAAAGTTCGAACGAACATTAGAACCCTATTAAATACAATGGATGCGAACGTTCGAATTCTAAAGTGCTAATTATAACAACTATTATGCATGTTATTGTCCTAAAAAGGGTTTGGGAACCCGGGTTCTGCACCAGGGGACATGTATCAATGCAAAAAGAAGTTTTAAAAACGGTCGTTTTTCGGGAGCAGTCATTTTAATGATGCATAAAGTGAAAAAAAAAAAGTCAAATATTCCTTTAAATATCGTACCTGGGGGGTGTCTAAAGTATGCCTGTGAAGTGCCACGTGTTTCCCGTGTTTAGAACTGTCCCTGCACAAAATGACACTTCTAAAGGAAAAAAAAGCCATTTAAAACTGCTTGCGGCTTTAATGTAATGTCTGGTCCCGGTAATATGGATGAAATTCTTTAAGAAAAATGGCATAGCTACCCCATGACCCCCCCCCTACCCCAGCCCATTACCAGCCCCTTTGGGTCTTGTATGGATATTAAGGGGAACCCCGCACATAAAATAAAAAAGGCCCTATATACTCTGAACAGCCCTATACAGGCGGTGCATACAAGACAGGGACTGTAGGTTTGTTCTTATGTAGAGTCTGTTTGTAATTTTGAACAGGTACATTGTTGAAGTGTAGCTCCAGACCAAAAATCTATTTTTAAACTTTTTGGAAAACATAGGTAAGGGTTATCACCCCTGTAACATTTGTTTTGCTGTCTGTGCCCCTGTTCAGAACATTTCACCTCACTTTCCGTCCCAATGACAACTGTTTTTGAAATGTGGTGTTTTTCTTGAAACAAGGATTGCTGATAAAGCATCAGTACAGAGGAGACACCTTTCTCCCATATTTATTCTTACAGGAGAGAATTTTCCTTCCTAGTGGTAGATTTCCTCTCACTTCCTGTTGTCTTCTTGCGTTTGCAAGTAGGAGTCGTTTGTAAGTTGGATGTTTGAAAGTAGGGACCTGCCGTATATACTCTGCAGAAATAGGCCCCTTAGTTGTTGGTGTTGGCACAACACTGTAAGCACTCACAGTTACTCTTGGTTGGTGCTGGAACGCCCTGCTGTCAACTATTATATCAGGAATTTTAATTACATATAATTGTTGAACAGTGGTAGTAAAAATTGGGCCTTTGATGGTGGTGCTGGTGCCACAACACTGTAAGCCCTGACAGTTACTCTTGGTTGGTGCAGCAATGGGCCCTGCTGTGAATTATTAGATCAAGAATTGTAATTACATGCCCCTGTTGAACAGGGGCTGAAAAATTGGGCCTTAGGCACTGGTGGCACAACACTGCAACCCCTCACAGATACTGTACTTGGAGCACAGCAATGAGCCCTGTTGCAAAGTATTGCTTCAAAAATTGTAATGACACGCCCCTGTTAAACAGGGGCTGAAAAATTGGGCCTTAGGCACTGGTGGCACAACACTGCAACTCCTCACAGATACTGTACTTGGAGCACACCAATGAGCCCTGTTGCAAAGTATTGCTTCAAAAATTGTAATGACACGCCCCTGTTAAACAGGGGCTGAAAAATTGGGCCTTAGGCACTGGTGGCACAACACTGCAACTCCTCACAGATACTGTACTTGGAGCACACCAATGAGCCCTGTTGCAAAGTATTGCTTCAAAAATTGTAATGACACGCCCCTGTTAAACAGGGGCTGAAAAATTGGGCCTTAGGCACTGGTGGCACAACACTGCAACTCCTCACAGATACTGTACTTGGAGCACAGCAATGAGCCCTGTTGCAAAGTATTGCTTCAAAAATTGTAATTACACGCCCCTGTTAAACAGGGGCTGAAAAATTGGGCGTTAGGCACTGGTGGCACAACACTGCAACTCCTCACAGATACTGTACTTGGAGCACAGCAATGAGCCCTGTTGCAAAGTATTGCTTCAAAAATTGTAATTACACGCCCCTGTTAAACAGGGGCTGAAAAATTGGGCGTTAGGCACTGGTGGCGGCACCCATAAACAAAAATGATCTTACAAGCTATCATCATCAATCGTATCATTGAGGACTCGGAGGAGGAGGATAGCCAGTCAACATAACAGCACAGGCACTCAGCATCAGCATCAGTCTTGAAGGGATGTGACATGTTAAAATCAATTAGTCTGTTATATCAGCATCAGGTGTGTGGTAGCTGGTGGTGATCCAAGACTGGTTCATCTTGATGAAAGTCAGTCGATCAACCGAGTCGGTGGACAGGCGCACCCTGTGATCCGTGACAAATCCTCCAGCAGCACTGAATGTGCGTTCCGAAAGAACGCTGGATGCAGGACAGGCCAGTAGCTCAATTGCATACTGTGCAAGCTCTGGCCAGTGATCCATCCTCAAGACCCAGTAAGCCAGAGGATTTTCGGTGGGGAAGGTGTCCAAGTCTGACCTTGCCCCTAGATATTCCTGCACCATGTTTATCAGACGCTGGCGATGGTTGCTGGAACCGATCATACTTTGGGGCTGCGGACTAAAGAATTGTCTGAACGCATCGGTCAGACGGCCACCTTCCCCACCGCTCCTTCTTTGACTGGCCGAAGCCTCAGCAACTCGTTGTCCAGGACCAGGAGTTTGCAACCTCCCAGTCTCTGGGAACGCGTTGCACAGACCTTTCTGCAAGGCCTCCCGGAGTTGTCTCATCCTCTGCTCCCTCTGCGACGGTAACATAAGGTCCGCAACCTTACCCTTGTACCGTGGATTAAGGAGAGTGGCCAGCCAGTAATGGTCCCTCTCCTTGATCCGAAGAATACGAGGATCCTTCCGCAGACTTTGCAGGATCAGGGAGGCCATGCAGCGTAGGTTTGCTGAGGCATTCGCTCCGGAGTCCTCTGGGTCACTAAGGACGACATGATCCGCAGCCACCTCCTCCCAGCCACGTACAAGTCCACTGGTTTCTTGGGACTGTAAATCATCCCTAAAAGACTGCTGCTGATGATGCTGAGTGCCAGCCTCCACCTCCATGCTGACACAATCCTCCTCCTCCTCCTCCTCCTCCTCCTCCTCTTCCTGTGCGATGGGTGGGACAGAAGGAACACTGTCTGGGTAAAGGGGGCCTTGAGAGGCAAGGAAGTCCTCCTCTTCCTGCCTCTGTTCTGCCTCAAGTGCCCTGTCCATTATTCCACACAGCGTGTGCTCCAACAGGTGGACAAGAGGTACAGTGTCACTGATGCATGCACTGTCACTGCTCACCATCCTCGTGGCCTCCTCAAATGGTGCCAGGACAGTGCATGCATCCCTGATCATGCCCCACTGGCGTGGAGAAAAAAAACCAAGCTCCCCTGACCCTGTCCTGGTGCCGTAGTCGCACAGGTACTCATTGATGGCCCTCTGCTGCGTGTGCAGCCGCTGCAGAATGGCCAACGTTGAGTTCCACCTGGTGGGCATGTCACATATAAGGCGGTTCTTGGGCAGGTTCAACTCCTTTTGCAGCTCAGCCAGGCGAGCACTGGCATTATAAGATCTGCGGAAATGCACACAGACTTTCCTGGCCTGCCTCAGGACATCCTGTAAGCCCGGGTACCTGCCCAAGAAGCGCTGCACCACCAGGTTAAGGACGTGAGCCACACAGGGCACATGGGTCAGTTGTCCCTGTCGGAGGGCGGAGAGGAGGTTGGTGCCATTGTCGCAAACCACCATTCCTGGCTTAAGCTGGCGTGGCGTCAACCACCTCTCGGCCTGGCCCTGCAGAGCAGACAGGACCTCTGCCCCAGTGTGGCTTCTGTCCCCCAAACACACCAGCGCAAGCACGGCATGGCATCTTTTTGCCTGCGTACTTGCGTAGCCCCGTGAACGGCTACGGAGCACCGCTGGTTCATAGGACAAACCACAGGAAGAGGCCATGGAGGAAGAAGAAGAGGAGGGGGTGGAGGAGAGAGGTGTGTCACAACCAGTAGTAGCATTTTGGAGGCGTGGCGGTGGGACAACCTCCAACACTACTGCACCTTGTCCTGAATCCTTCCCAGCTGCCAAAAGAGTGACCCAATGGGCCGTGAAAGAAAGGTAACGTCCCTGTCCATGCCTGCTGGACCATGAGTCAGCGGTAATATGCACCTTACCGCTGACCGCCCTGTCCAGCGAGGCCAAGACATTGCCTTCCACATGCCGGTAGAGAGCCGGAATAGCCTTCCGTGAGAAAAAGTGGCGTTTGGGAACCTGCCACTGAGGAACTGCACATTGCACAAACTCACGGAAGGGGGCCGAGTCTACCAACTGAAAAGGCAGCAGTTGAAGCGCTAGCAATTTAGCCAAGCTAGCATTCAACCGCTGGGCATGTGGATGGCTGGGAGTGAACTTCTTTCGACGGTCCAGCAGCTGGGGCAGGGAAATTTGCCTGCTAGAATCGGACGTCGGTGTACTGCTAGCAGAGTGGGCGCAAGTACTTGGCTGTGACACACCTAATTCTACACCTTCATTCCTCTCAGTGCATGTTTCAGAGAGGACTGAAGTTATAGTGGGGTTGGAGATCCCAGCTGATGCGGTGCAAGGAGAGGTCCGCTTTGTTCTTTGGTGTGGGTCTTTGAGGTAGGCTTGCCAACGAGCTGCATGGCAGGTCAACATATGTCTGGTCAGGCATGTGGTACCCAAGCGGCTGATGTTTTGGCCACGCGATATACGCTTGAGACATATGTTGCAAACAGCAGCTGTGCGATCTGATGCACTAGCCTCAAAAAAGGCCCACACCAAAGAACTTTTTGAATGACGGGCAGAGGCAGCGCCCTGCACAGGCGGAGCTCTGCGGTGTGATTCCGTCGGTGTACTGCCCTTACGCTGGCCACCAAAGGGCATCCTGCCTCGTTGGAGATGTGCCTCCTCCTCATCCTCCTCCTCCTCCTCTCTCCTATTAGGCACCCACGTGGAGTCAGTGACCTCATCATCCCCTCCCTCCTCATCACTGGAGCCAATCTGGCAGTATGCTGCAGCTGCTGGAACATGACTGCCAGATTGGTGTCCTTCTTGAGCATCCCCTCTGTCTGCTCTCACGCTACTGCCTTCCTCTAGCTGGGTTTCATCATCAGACCCTTCGAAACGCTGGGCATCCTCCTGGAGCATGTACCCAACACTGTGCTGAAACAGTTCGGGGGACTCCTCAGGAGGAGGACATGGTGGGTCTAGGGAAGGAGTGACTGATGATTTGTCTGACATTGATACCAGGGAAGACGACGCTTTGGCAGCTGCTTTTCCAGTACCCTGAGCCTGGGTGAGAGAGGATGAGGAGGAGGAGGAGGGCTTGGTCATCCACTCTACCAAGTCTTCGGCATGATGTGGCTCAACATGTCCAGCTGCCGAAAAGAAGGACAAGCGTGTCCCATGGCCATGTGCTGATGACAATGCACCGCGTCCACGACCAGCACTGTTGCCCCCAGACACAGAGCCTGCTTGCCCTCTTTTATTGCCTCCTGACTGTCTGCCTCTCCTTGTTTGCCTTCCAGACATTCTAATAGATGGCCTGCAGGGAGATGGGAAAAAAGCAATAAGGGCTACCTTCAGGTGTCCTTCTCTGTCCCTTGAAACAAGGACTTGCAGAGTGAAATAAACTGACACTCTCCCTACCTACAGTTTTCTGTCCCTAGAATAAATGTTTTTTTAATCACAATATAGCACAAGGACAATTCACTCACTGTCCTTACAGGTCCCTGGAAACAAGGACTTGCAGAGTGAAATAAACTGACACTCTCCCTACCTACAGTTTTCTGTCCCTAGAATAAATGTTTTTTTTAATCACAATATAGCACAAGGACAATTCAGTCACTGTCCTTCCAGGTCCCTGGAAACAAGGACTTGCAGAGTGAAATAAACTGACACTCTCCCTACCTACAGTTTTCTGTCCCTAGAATAAATGTTTTTTTTAAGCACAATATAGCACAAGGACAATTCAGTCACTGTCCTTACAGGTCCCTGGAAACAAGGACTTGCAGAGTGAAAGAAAAAAAACACTCTCCCTACCTACAGTTTTCTGTCCCTAGAAAAAATGTTTTTTTTAATCACAATATAACACAAGGACAATTCACTCACTGTCCTTCCAGGTCCCTGGAAACAAGGACTTGCAGAGTGAAATAAACTGACACTCTCCCTACCTACAGTTTTCTGTCCCTAGAATAAATGTTTTTTTTAATCACAATATAGCACAAGGACAATTCAGTCACTGTCCTTCCAGGTCCCTGGAAACAAGGACTTGCAGAGTGAAATAAACTGACACTCTCCCTACCTACAGTTTTCTGTCCCTAGAATAAATGTTTTTTTTAATCACAATATAGCACAAGGACAATTCAGTCACTGTCCTTCCAGGTCCCTGGAAACAAGGACTTGCAGAGTGAAATAAACTGACACTCTCCCTACCTACAGTTTTCTGTCCCTAGAATAAATGTTTTTTTTAAGCACAATATAGCACAAGGACAATTCACTCACTGTCCTTCCAGGTCCCTGGAAACAAGGACTTGCAGAGTGAAAGAAACTGACACTGTCCCTACCTACAGTTTTCTGTCCCTAGAATAAATGTTTTTTTTAATCACAATATAGCACAAGGACAATTCAGTCACTGTCCTTCCAGGTCCCTGGAAACAAGGACTTGCAGAGTGAAATAAACTGACACTCTCCCTACCTACAGTTTTCTGTCCCTAGAATAAATGTTTTTTTTAATCACAATATAGCACAAGGACAATTCAGTCACTGTCCTTCCAGGTCCCTGGAAACAAGGACTTGCAGAGTGAAATAAACTGACACTCTCCCTACCTACAGTTTTCTGCCCCTAGAATAAATGTTTTTTTAATCACAATATAGCACAAGGACAATTCAGTCACTGTCCTTCCAGGTCCCTGGAAACAAGGACTTGCAGAGTGAAATAAACTGACACTCTCCCTACCTACAGTTTTCTGTCCCTAGAATAAATGTTTTTTTTAATCACAATATAGCACAAGGACAATTCAGTCACTGTCCTTCCAGGTCCCTGGAAACAAGGACTTGCAGAGTGAAAGAAACTGACACTGTCCCTACCTACAGTTTTCTGTCCCTAGAATAAATGTTTTTTTTAAGCACACTATAGCACAAGGACAATTCAGTCACTGTCCTTCCAGGTCCCTGGAAACAAGGACTTGCAGAGTGAAATAAACTGACACTCTCCCTACCTACAGTTTTCTGTCCCTAGAATAAATGTTTTTTTTAATCACAATATAGCACAAGGACAATTCAGTCACTGTCCTTCCAGGTCCCTGGAAACAAGGACTTGCAGAGTGAAATAAACTGACACTCTCCCTACCTACAGTTTTCTGTCCCTAGAATAAATGTTTTTTTTAAGCACAATATAGCACAAGGACAATTCAGTCACTGTCCTTACAGGTCCCTGGAAACAAGGACTTGCAGAGTGAAAGAAAAAAAACACTCTCCCTACCTACAGTTTTCTGTCCCTAGAAAAAATGTTTTTTTTAATCACAATATAACACAAGGACAATTCACTCACTGTCCTTCCAGGTCCCTGGAAACAAGGACTTGCAGAGTGAAATAAACTGACACTCTCCCTACCTACAGTTTTCTGTCCCTAGAATAAATGTTTTTTTTAATCACAATATAGCACAAGGACAATTCAGTCACTGTCCTTCCAGGTCCCTGGAAACAAGGACTTGCAGAGTGAAATAAACTGACACTCTCCCTACCTACAGTTTTCTGTCCCTAGAATAAATGTTTTTTTTAATCACAATATAGCACAAGGACAATTCAGTCACTGTCCTTCCAGGTCCCTGGAAACAAGGACTTGCAGAGTGAAATAAACTGACACTCTCCCTACCTACAGTTTTCTGTCCCTAGAATAAATGTTTTTTTTAAGCACAATATAGCACAAGGACAATTCACTCACTGTCCTTCCAGGTCCCTGGAAACAAGGACTTGCAGAGTGAAAGAAACTGACACTGTCCCTACCTACAGTTTTCTGTCCCTAGAATAAATGTTTTTTTTAATCACAATATAGCACAAGGACAATTCAGTCACTGTCCTTCCAGGTCCCTGGAAACAAGGACTTGCAGAGTGAAATAAACTGACACTCTCCCTACCTACAGTTTTCTGTCCCTAGAATAAATGTTTTTTTTAATCACAATATAGCACAAGGACAATTCAGTCACTGTCCTTCCAGGTCCCTGGAAACAAGGACTTGCAGAGTGAAATAAACTGACACTCTCCCTACCTACAGTTTTCTGTCCCTAGAATAAATGTTTTTTTTAATCACAATATAGCACAAGGACAATTCAGTCACTGTCCTTCCAGGTCCCTGGAAACAAGGACTTGCAGAGTGAAATAAACTGACACTCTCCCTACCTACAGTTTTCTGTCCCTAGAATAAATGTTTTTTTTAATCACAATATAGCACAAGGACAATTCAGTCACTGTCCTTCCAGGTCCCTGGAAACAAGGACTTGCAGAGTGAAAGAAACTGACACTGTCCCTACCTACAGTTTTCTGTCCCTAGAATAAATGTTTTTTTTAAGCACACTATAGCACAAGGACAATTCAGTCACTGTCCTTCCAGGTCCCTGGAAACAAGGACTTGCAGAGTGAAATAAACTGACACTCTCCCTACCTACAGTTTTCTGTCCCTAGAATAAATGTTTTTTTTAATCACAATATAGCACAAGGACAATTCAGTCACTGTCCTTCCAGGTCCCTGGAAACAAGGACTTGCAGAGTGAAATAAACTGACACTCTCCCTACCTACAGTTTTCTGTCCCTAGAATAAATGTTTTTTTAAGCACAATATAGCACAAGGACAATTGACTCACTGTCCTTCCAGGTCCCTGGAAACAAGGACTTGCAGAGTGAAAGACACTGACACTGTCCCTACCTACAGTTTTCTGTCCCTAGAATAAATGTTTTTTTTAAGCACACTATAGCACAAGCACAAAACACACTGACACTCTCCCTACCTATCCTTCTCTTTCCCTAAACTAAAGGAATCCAGGTTAAGCAAGAAAGAAATAACAGTCACTGTCCCTGCCTATGCTGCTCTATCCCTGCTCCGGAACACACTACACTAGGCCGCCGTGCTGGCGGCCTTTTATAGTGTGGGGCGTGTACTAAACACCCTCAGCAATAATTGGCCACAGGCATCCTGCCTGTGGCCAATCATTGCTCTCCTCGCTGCCGGCGCTGTGATTGGCCAAGCATGCGGGGTCACAGTGCATGCTTGGCCAATCACAGCGCCTGGATGACACTGCGATGGCGTAGTGCATTGTGGGCCGTTCGCGTCACTCGAATTTGGCGCGAACGGCCCAAATCGTTCGATCTTCGTCGAACGATCGAACAGCCGATGTTCGAGTCGAACGTATGTTCGACTCGAACACGAAGCTCATCCCTATTCCTTACAATATCCTGGGGAGGTGTTGTAGAAGACCGCAGGTTGACATATGCTGCCATAAGCTCTGATTCAGATTCTTCTACCGTCTCTATCATATCACTCAAGTTTCCTTTTATACTTTCTTGCTTTAGCTTTCTACGAACATCTTTAATGTAGGATTTCCACTTATCATACATTCTGGTGAACTTTTTTCCTTTCAATGCTGCCTCTTGCTCCAAATTTTCCAGCATCTTTAGGGTCGGTTTTCTGATACGTTCTGAGCGTCTTAGTTCATCTGTTTGGGGCAAGACTAATGCTGCATCAGACTCTTCTACCTCAGACAGGTTCACTTGCTCTTCACCTTCTATCGTATCTATCTTTGTATCCTCAAACAGTGGCATATAAATACTAGGCTTAGACATTTTACTTTAAGTGCTATAACAATCAATACGAATATTAAGAAGACTTTCACTTTAAATGCAATAGCAATAGGTGCAGGCAGTAAAAATGACTTTCTCTTTAAAATACTTTAGATTCCGTGTACTACAACTGTCCCTTGTTCTTTACTTACAGTCCTTTTACTCCTGAACACGAAAATGTCTCTTTCTTGTCAAGCCTATGTGCAATGATAGTAATAAAGGAAAGTTCTGACCTTATTCTGAAGAGCAGGATACTGTGATATGTACGTTGCTGGAACAAATAGTCTTAAAGGAGACTTGTCTTTGTTGATCTGATGCTCTACTCTGACGTGCGATGCTCTGTGCTGTCTTGCGATGCTTTGCGCTGACATGCGATGCTTTGCGATACTCTGTGCTGTCTTGCGATGCTTTGCGCTGACTTGCGATGCTTTGCGCTGACGTGCGATGCTCTGTGCTGTCTTGCGATACTCTGCTCTGACTTGCGATGCTTTTCGCTGACGTGCGATGCTTTGTGCTGCAGGCTTTGGGCCTAGTGGCGGGGAAATAGCTGTCTGCAGTACGTGGCCTCTTTGTGGGAAGCGGTGCAGGCACTCTAACTCTGGACTTTGGCCTCCCACCATGCGTCTTTTTCTCTCTCTAGGGATCGCAGGAGGGTTGGCGCTCTCTCTGTGACTATCTTGCCTTTGCCGTTCTGCCACTTTAAGAGTCGGCTGCAGTTTGACTAAAACACACGTTCTATGGCCTCTATGGTAGCTCCGCTGCTCAAATGCGCTCTTTACTGTGCAAATTGAGGAGCACAATCGCTGCGCCCTCAATGGGCTAATAGTTCCACTGTGGCAGGCACAGCACTATGAAGTGCCTTTATGCGCTGTGGCATTAGAAGAATTTGATTTCTCTGATCTTTTAGTCCACACAAGACTATCTGTTACTCTAATTCCTCTAGCGCCGTTCTATGGAAGCAGTAGGTTTAAAGAGCACACCAAACCTTTAAGATAACTTCTTTTTTTTTTTTTGTTTACAAACGATTTTTATTATAGAAAAGGTCAAGGTATAAACACAAATCACAATGATGGTACAGGTATATATATAAACATTGTACATATTGAGCATTGTACAGAGGAAGGAGAAAAGGTTCTTCTTTCTTTTTTTTTTTTTCTTAATTTATTTATTTTTCTTATTTCTTAAGACTGGTATAGGAATGTATATTGTTCAAATAAAGTCAATCAAGAGCATTGTATTGGAGAGAGGGCTAAATGACAATTGTATATATTTTAAGAGTGGGAGGTAAAAAAAACAAAACAAAAAAAAAACGGGAAGGTACTAGACCAGAGAGGTGGTATCCCAGAGAGTCCATTTTTTTTGGTAAAGGGGCATAGAATCATATAATGTGTGATGAATTCTTTCTGAAAGCTTAATGTTTGACATGCGGTTAAGAATTTGTGGCCAAGGTACCGTAGTGGAGCGCCAATTAAATGCTATGGCCCAGTGGATGGAACTAAGGAGTGTATGTATTAACCTTGTACTAGTCATTGGAATGTCCTGTATAGGGTTAAGATAACTTCTTTATTCACTTCAGCCTTTCTTCTTATATAACACTGACAATTTAGCAGCAGGAAGTCCATGTACAAACACGTGTTGAATAAAGTATAACAAATGTCGGTTCAACTGTTCAATCTTGTAATTCTACATAAAATGGTAGATATATTTCTCTCTTCAGTATCTGTACTTTCACTTTAAAATACTTTAGACACTTTATGATCTCTCTGGGACTTGCTCTATATGCTGTTTGCTCTGATGGTTGCTCTGAAACCTGGTTTGATTGCTGGTTTGTTTGTTTGATTGTTTGCAAACCTGGTTTGGTGGAACTACAAGTGAACACATAACTAGTTTCAGTATACAGTTCTAATCACATTATTAACAATAGGAACTTATATAACTGTATTAAATGCCTATTTTGGCCACTTGCTTCCATAAAACTGGACTCTGGATTGATCTGAACTGTTCAGCTCCACACTCTGATGTAAAATGAAATTCTAGACATGTGATATGAGATTTCCTAGACAGAACATGAGTGAAATGCTGGCTATGATTGGCCAGAGACATTTGATCAGTGAGATTGGTTGTGATTGGCTAAAACTCCTGATGAGTCACAAAAGCTTAACTCTATGTTTTCTGGTTGCAATTTTGCTGTCATTAATAATACATCTTAAAAGGCATATTTTTTCTTTTGCTTCTGTGAACACAATATACAATTGTTATATGACATCCATATATAAAGTCACAGTAAATAACTCTGCTTTTATCTCTCACAAATGAGCATATGCACTGTTTTAACATTATTAGCAGGTCTAGCTGTATATATGCATGTAAGCCACATTAGCAACCTAGGACAGGTCTTAGCTGGCCAGCTACACCCCCAGCACATCGAATCGTATGGCCCACAGGACATTGAATCGCATTACCCACAGCACATTGCATCACCCCCAGCACATTGAATCGCATGGCCCACAGCAAATTGCATCACCCCCAGCACATCGAATCGCATTACCCACAGCACATTGCATCACCCCCAGCACATCGAATCGCATAACCCACAGCACATTGCATCACCCCCAGCACATCGAATCGCATGGCCCACAGCACATTGCATCACCCCCAGCACATCGAATCGCATCACTCACAGCACATTGCATCACCCACAGCACATCAAATCACATGGCCCACAGCACATCAAATCGCATGGCCCACAGCACATTGCATCACCCACAGCACATCGAATTGCATTACCCACAGCACATCGAATCGCATGGCCCAAAGCACATTGCATCACCCCCAGCACAACGAATCGCATGGCCCACAGCACATTGCATCACCCCCAGCACATCGAATCGCATCACTCACAGCACATTGCATCCCCCCAGCACATCAAATCGCATGGCCCACAGCACATCGAATCACATGGCCCACAGCACATTGCATCACCCACAGCACATCGAATCGCATGGCCCACATCACATTGCATCACCCCCAGCACATTGAATCGCATCACCCACAGCACATCGAATCGCATGGCCCAAAGCACATTGCATCACCCCAGCACATCGAATCGCATGGCCCACAGCACATCGAATCGCATGGCCCACAGCACATTACATCACCCCCAGCACATTGAATCGCATGGCCCACAGCACATTGCATCACCCCCAGCACATCGAATCGCATTACCCCCAGCACATCGAATCCCATGGCCCACAGCACATTGCATCACCCCCAGCACATCGAATCGCATGGCCCATAGCACATTGCATCAGCCCCAGCACATCAAATCACATGGCCCAAAGCACATTGTATCACCCCCATCACATCGAATCGCATTACCCACAGCACATCGAATCGCATGGCCCACAGCACATTGCATCACCCCCAGCACATCGAATTGCATCACCAACAGCACGTTGCATCACCCCCAGCACATCGAATCGCATAGCCCACAGCACATTGCATCACCCACAGCACATCGAATCGCATGGCCCACAGCACATTGCATCACCCCCAGCACATCGAATCACATGGCCCACAGCACATTGCATCACCCCCAGCACATCGAATCGCATCACCCACAGCACATTGCATCATCCCCAGCACATCAAATCGCATGGCCCACAGCACATTGCATCACCCCCAGCACATCAAATCGCATGGCCCACAGCACATCAAATCACATGGCCCACAGCACATTACATCACCCACAGCACATCGAATCGCATGGCCCACAGCACATTGCATCACCCCCAGCACATTGAATTGCATCACCCACAGCACATCGAATCACATGGCCCACAGCACATTGCATCACCCCCAGCACATCGAATCGCATGGCCCACAGCACATTGCATCACCCCCAGCACATTGAATCGCATGGCCCACAGCACATTGCATCACCCCCAGCACATCAAATCGCATTACCCACAGCACATCGAATCGCATGGCCCACAGCACATTGCATCACCCCTAGCACATCGAATCGCATGGCCCACAGCACATTGCATCACCCCCAGCACATCGAATCGCATGGCCTACAGCACATTGCATCACCTCCAGCACATCGAATTGCATGGCCCACAGCACATTGCATCACCCCCAGCACATCAAATCGCATGGCACACAGCACATTGCATCACCCCCAGCACATCGAATCACATTACCCACAGCACATCGAATCACATGGCCCACAGCACATTGCATCACCTCCGGCACATCGAATCGCATCATCCCCAGCAGCACATTGCATCTCCCCCAGCACATCGAATCGCATCACCCTCAGCAGCACCCCCCACCATCATCATCATTAGACCAGCTCAGGGTGGGGGTGGCACAGTCAGCTAATATAAATTATATAGTGAGTGTTGTCTGTCTGATAGGGGGTGGGGGTGCTACTGGACACAGATATATTATATTAGATATAGGCACAGTAGCTGAGTTAGCTGGTCTGGTGGGGGGAGGGGGTGGCTGGACCAGCTATATTACATAATATATCTATAGATATATTATCTATAGCTGTGTCACTGTCCACCTTGCACCCCCCTTCCTTATCATACTTGCACAGGGCGCCACTGTCTGAGATGGTGTCCTCCCAGGCTCCCACACTAGCAGTACAATGGCACCACCCCCCCACCCCACCTCGGGCCGGCGGAGGACTGTGGACACCCACCCCCCGCACCTGTTTCGAATCTGGGCGCCGCGGCCTGCGCCAGCTGGAGTCTGCAGAGGAGAGGAGGGCAGCATCACAGGTGCCATAACACAGGGCGTTCATCCCTTTACAAAAATGGCGCAGAGATCCGCCTTAAATCGTGTCATTTCCTGTAAGGAAATAACACGATTTTAGGGAAAGTAATGCCTAGATACATACTCCTGGGAAATTTGTGTAATCATTTCCAGGAGGCAATGCGTGTTAGGACAGGAAGTTCTATCACCGTGGACTAGGAACTAGGCAGAAAATGAATTCTGCCTAGCAACAGATATATAGAAGTTTCAAAAAAAATAATTTTTTTTTATTATTTAAAAAATAAATAAAACAAAGCTGTTCATGTAAAGTTTATTTTAGGGTGGACCTCCACTTTAAGCATTATTAAAATCACTGCTCCCGAAAAAAAGTCTATTTTTAAAACTTTTTTTGCATTAATACATGTCCCCTGGGGCAGGACCCGGGTCCCCAAACACTTTTTATGACAATAACTTGCATATAAGCCTTTAAAATTAGCACTTTAGATTTCTCCCATAGACTTTTACAGGGTGTTCCACGGCTTTTCGAATTTGCCGCGAACACCCCAAATTTTTCGCTGTTCAGGCAATGTTCGAGTCGAACATGAGTTCAACTCAAACTCGAAGCTCATCCCTACTCACAACATACGCTACCGATGCGCTTACCCATTAAGACTTTCGTTCACCTTTGGAGGAAAAAATTATGAATTCTCTACTATTTCTGAAGGTGAACAACTTTTGATGGAATTGGGTCTAATTTCGCTTTCTACTACTACACCAGAAGCCATATTACCTTCATCTTCATCTTCGGCTGCAATTTACAAACACCCACCTTGATAACCATCAGTCAATATCTTTTTTTTAGATGATGTTATTTTTCCTGGTATATATTATATATGATTATATTTATATTCCCTCAAGTAAATGTTAATTTGAGGGGATTGAATATTTTCTCCTTTTGTTTAATTACAGTAGGTGACCGCGAGAATGTGTTTCCAGCGCGATCCCATCGTGCTGATTCTCGGCGACAGAGTGCCGACATCTCGCGCTCGCTGCAATAGGAAAAACATTTTCCTATTGCAGCGAGTGAGAGGGCTCAGGCTGTGTGCGACATGATACTGTATTGAACGGGAATCCAACATGGATTCCCGCCAATACCAGGAACTGTGTTTGGTATGAATCCTGAGGCCCTTCGGTCTGGTATGGATTTTAAGGGGATTCCCCACCACCCGGTGACCCCGCCCCTTATGTCGTCACAGTCCCATCATGCCCCGGGACTGTGACAACTGTGACATCTTCCGGTGGCCACGCCCCATGCCTATATAACTCGTTGCGGACTTCGCTCACGGCATTACAGCGGGAGACAGCGTCGTGTCAACATCTCTAGAAGAGAAGACGGAAGAAGACGTCGCAGAAGACCATTAGCAAAAGAGCAGCAAAAGAGCAGAATATAGCGGAGGAGCCCGGCAGAAGGCCCCGGAGAGCAGGAGAAGAACTAGAGAGCGTGGAGACGACACCGGAGAGAGGGAGAAGAGGCCGGAGAGAGCGGAGAAGTCAGAAGAGACCCCCGAAGTCGGAAGAGACCCCCGAAGTCAGAAGAAGACCCCCGGAGCTGCCTAATAAATTACTTTAAAAACCTGTCTAGTGTGTTTTTTTTTTTACACTTTTTTCCCCCAGGTGAATGGTGAATGGGTAGGGGTATGATGTACCCCATGCTCATTCACATAGGGTGGGGGGCCGGAATCTGGGGGCCCTCTTATTAAAGGGGGCTACCGGATTCTGATAAGCCCCCAACCCGCAGACCCCGACAACCAACGACCAGGGTTGTCGGGAAGAGGCCCTTGTCCTCATCAACATGGGGACAAGGTGCTTTGGGGTGGGGGGGTCGCAGGGGGCCCCCCCACCCCAAAGCACCCAACCCCATGTTGAGGGCATGCGGCCTGGTACGGTTCAGGAGGGGGGCGCTCGATCGTCCCCACCCCCCTTTCCTGACCGACCGGGCTGTGTGCTCTGATAAGGGTCTGGTATGGATTTTGAGGGGGACCCCCACGCAGTTTTTCTGCTTAGGGGGTTCCCCTTAAAATCCATACCAGACCGAAGGGCCTGGTATGCTCTTGGAGGGGAACCCATGCCGGTTTTTAATTAAAAATTTGGCGTGGAGTTCCACCTCAGGATTCATACCAAACACAGTGCCTGGTATTGGCGGGAATTCGGGGCTCGCAGAGTGTCAATCTCGCCGCTATATCGGCGAGATTGACACAATATCGCGGTCACCTACTGTATATGTTTGAGGAGCAATTTTTTTATCTTATTTCAAATTTGTGCCTTAGGAGCTATACATGCCTCTCTATTGTAAGGTATCTTCCCGAAATATAATTTTGGGAGATTACCTTAACTCTGGTCCTTTGTCCAGAACACACGATTAGTGATTTTGGTGTTAATTGTCACTGTTTTTAAAAAAAAATATGTTATTATATAGATAGATTGATTATATATATATTTGTATATTCATTCAATTTATTGTTATTATAATAATTTTTATTTACTTTTTTTTTTTTCTTCTCTCCCCTTCTTTTAAACTTATATATCTTTTCTTTCCTCTTGATAACTTTATTACTAATAACTTAGTGATTGTTATTATGATTTCTTCACATATTTTACCTTCTAATATAAAGATTGTTTCCCATAACGTACAAGGTTTGAATTCACAAACACAACGTATTAAAGCCTTTTCTTTTTACCGTTCTTTAGGAGCTGACATTATAGCTTTACAAGAGACGCATTTTCCTCACTCTTTTATACCGACTTACCTCCATAAAAAATTTCCCGTTTGCTATTATGCTAATGCTTCGGTGAAAAAAAGAGGAGTGGCCTTATGTTCATCTAACTGACTACCCTTTACTGAACATAAAATTATTAGAGACAAAGAAGGTCACTATCTTTTACTTAAAGGTTTACTATGTGAGACTTTAGTTACATTTATAGTATATTACGCCCCAATTTCCAGTCAAATAGGATTTTTTAAGAATCTTCTCTCTTTTTTACGTTCCGAAATAGAAGGCACTCTCATATTAGCTGGTGATACTAACTTAGCCCTTGATAACACATTAGATAAATCTTCTTCTTCTGTTTATAAACATCCTTTTAAAATTAGCTATAAACTTGCTGATTTATTATTTAATAATGATCTTAGAAATCAGTGGTTCTCAACCTGGGGGTCGGGACCTCCTCGGGAGTCGAATGATGATTTGCCAGGGGTCACGAATCCTGGGCTGTTCTTGAAGCCCGCATCACTCTCCCAGCCTTTTTGCGGCCGCCAAGCAGGGCTATTCCTGGAGCCTGTTGCCGCCCCACTGGGCTGTTCCTGGAGCCCACTCAGCCCACCATCTGGTCACCAGTCATCTCTATGCTCATCACGTGACCCACCACCGGCGCTGGACGATTCTCTCCGGGTCCCCGATGGCACGGGAGAGCCCGGAGAAGCACCGTATGGCGGCGGGAGGGGGGATGTCCCCTCCCGCCGCCTATAAGAACGATCAAGCGGCGGAACTGCCACTATGAACATTCTTATGGTGCACAGAATCGCCGGCACAACAAAAGGATATCTGAATGATGCCTCTAGCTGCAGGCATCATTCAGATATCCCCCCTCAAACCCAGGACGTCATATGACGCCCACCCAGGATGGGAGATCCCATCTGTGGGCGTCATATTACTATGGCTGGATATTGAAGTGGTTAAATAAATCCCCAGGACCCGATGGTTTGTCTAACAACTATTATAAAAAAAAATGCTGATATATTGACACCTCATTTTGTCCTATATTTCAACCATCTTAGAGAAGGAAATAATATTCTCAATGATGAAAATATAGCATTTATTAGCTTAATTCCCAAACCAAACAAAGATCATACCGAAATATCAAACTATAGGCCTATATCTCTAATTAATTGTGACCTTAAAATTCTTACGAAAACCTTAGCACTACGACTTAATTATTTCTTAGAACATTATATTCATAAGGATCAATCAGGTTTTATCAAACATCGACAAACCTCAGATCAAATCCGTCGATCCTTGAACCTCATTACAGCTTTAAAGGGGTTGTAAAGGTTTGTTTTTTATTTTCTAAATAGATTCCTTTAAGCTAGTGCATTGTTGGTTCACTTACCTTTTCCTTAGATTTCCCTTCTAAATTTTTTTTTGTTTGTTTTCTTTGTCTGAATTTCTCACTTCCTGTTCCTCCTCAGTAAGCTGTTCAGTAAGCTGTTCTGGCTGACTCAACACCACTCGGATGATGGTGTGAAGTTTAGTGAGGAGAAACAGGAAGTGAGAAATTCAGACAAAGAAAAAAAACATTTAGAAGGTAAATCAAAGGAAAAGTTAAGTGAACCAACAATGCACTAGCTTAAAGGAACCTATTTAGAAAATAAAAAACGAACCTTTACAACCCCTTTAACCACTTGTCAACCGCCCACCATCAAATGACGGTGGGCGGAAGACTCTGTTGTTCTGGGTGGACGTCATATGATGTTGTGCCTTCCAAAGCCACTGGGGACCCGATGCGTGTGCCCGGTGGCCGCGATGGCCGCCAGGCACCCACGATTGCCTAGCAACTGAGCAGGACCGTGGATCTGTGTGTGTAAACACACAGATCCACGTCCTGTCAGGGAGAGGAGACTGATGGTGTGTCCCTTGTATAAAGGGACAGCCATCGGTCACCTTCCCCAGTCACCTCCCCCAGTCAGTCCTCTCCCCCCACAGTAAGAATCACTTCCAGGGAACACATTTAACCCCTAGTGTTAACCCCTTCCCTGCCAGTCATGTTTATACAGTAATCAATGCATTTTTATAGCACAGATCGCTGTATAAATGTGAATGGTCCCAAAAATGTGTCAAAAGTGTCCGATGTGTCCGCCGCAATATCGCAGTCACGATAAAAATCCCTGATCGCCGCCATTACTAGTAAAAAAAAAATATAATAATATAAATGCTATAAATCTATCCCCTATTTTGTAGCTGCTATAACTTTTGTGCAAACCAATCAATATACACTTATTGCGTTTTTTTTTACCAAAAATATGTAGAAGAATACATATCGGCCTAAACTGAGCAAAATGTAAAAAAATAATAAAAAAATTGATATTTATTATAGCAAAAAGTAAAAAATATTGTTTTATTTTTTTCAAACTTGTCGCTCTTCTTTTGTTTATAGCACAAAAAATAAAAACCGCAGAGGTGATCAAATACCACCAAAAGAAATCTCTATTTGTGGGGAAAAAAGGACGCAAATCTCATTTGGGTACAGCGTCGCACGACTGCGCAATTGTCATTTAAAATGTGACAGCGCTGAAAGCTGAAAAATGGCTTGGGCAGGAAGGGGGTGAAAGTGCCCTGTAGGCAAGTGGTTAAATTCACATTGGGATTCCCCATTAATTCACCAAGCTATGTTGTTATCTTTGACCTTCACAAGACCTTTGATAGTTTATCCTGGGATTATCTATTCTCAGTATTGAAAACTATGCAATTTGGCCCTTCTTTTCTATATATTCTACATGCTTTTTACCACACTCCCACAGCACAAATTATTCTTAAAGGTTTCAAATCTGATCCTATGAATATACACCGTGGCACAAGACAAGGTTGTCCTCTTTCACCCCTTCTGTTTGCGATTGCAATAGAACTACTTGCTATAGCTATACGTAATCATCCTAATATTAGAGGCATTCATTGTGGACATTATGAACATAAATGTGCATTATATGCAGATGATGTTTTGATGTATATTACTTCCCCTCATACATCAATACCTAACCTAATGAAACTTCTAACCTCATTTTCGAGAATATCAGGACTGATGGTAAATAAAAACAAATCAATTGCCTTAAACCTCAATCTTTCCAAATCTACAGTTACGTCACTTAAACATAATTTTTAATTCCAATGGGCCACTCATTCCCTTTCTTATTTAGGAATTCAATTAACATCTTCCATACATACTTTCTATTCTGCTAATTATCCTCCTATGTTTAGAAGACTATCAGAAGATATTAATAAATGGTCAGGATCAAATCTTTCTTGGTTTGGCAGAATTTCATCAGTCAAAATGACAGTCTTACCAAAAATGTTATATCTTTTTTTAAATCTACCCATCATGACTCCTAAACAAGACCTTCTTTTGTTTCAAAAGAAAATCTTACATTTTATTTGGGGACAAAAACACCCTAGAATTAATAAGCTTACAATTTTCGCTTTTAAAAAAATGTGGTGGTCTAGGGGTCCCAAATTTAATAGCTTATTTTCAAGCAACTCAATTAGCCCAACTAGCTGTAACTACAATTCCTGGTCCAACTCCACACTGGGTTGCTATGGAAGCCATCGCTTGCTCTAAAACTTTAATTGCAGCTTTAATGTGGATTCCTAAAAAATTGAGACCCCCCTATTTTATGTCCTAATCTTTCATTCTCTTTCATTTAGATAAATGTTGATTAAAAAATGTCTTTGTTCTCCTCATACACCTTTATCTCCTTTTTTTAATAATCCTGAATTTATTCCTGGATTATCCTCTGATCTTTTTCAGTGGTGGAAAAATAAAGGTTTGTCAAGTATTTATAGATTTTTTTATCTAAAAATAAATTACACTCACTAAACTATTATCAATCTGTATTACATATACCATCCTCAGAAATTTATTGTTACGAATTAATTACGTTTATTCACTAAGAACAAATTAATGGAATTAGTCACCCATCAGCATCATCCTTATTTGAACAATCTTGTGCAACTAGAAATCCCAAAAGGGGTTGCATATCTATCTTATATAATATTTTGATTGAACCAACACACAAGCTTCCATATATGACACAATGGGAAAAATAACTTAATTTTTCCTGGGATATCTCAGAATGGTATAACACAATCAATAATATGTCTAAAATCTCAATAAATATGATACACATCTGGTGGCGATGTCCCAGAGTATGTCAATTTTGAAAAAATATTTGACTTCATATATGAAGTTACCAAGATAAATATCATTAGGTCTCCTAACATTGCTCTTTTTGAGAAATTTGATATAAGTTTACCTAAACACACCAAATGCTTAATTTCTTATATAATCTTGACTGCTAGAATATCCATTGCACATTGTTGGAATCAACTTAAAATAACATTTAAATATGTTATACAAAAGTTGAACTGGATTATGGTCAACGATAAATTGACTTGTATTTTGAATAAACATCTAAATACATTTGAAAAAACATGGCAACCTTGGATAGATTACTCTTCTTTACACGCTAACGGTTTATAATTGTAACACCTAAATGATCTTATCTTTCCAAAATTCCTTTTTGTTAAATATTAATTATATGTCTTTATTAATTATATATTTTATCTTATTTATTTGATATATCCCTATTTCTTTTCTATTAGGGATACCTTTATATATCTATTGTATTTAAGTATATCATTTTTAATTTTTTTTGCATGCTGTAACAATTTATTTCTTACACTATGTTAAAAAAACAATAAAATTATTGAACTCTAATATATTATTGCTTCATGATCCAACTGACTTTTGGCTGTAATACATGCAGATTTTCTTATGTCTCAAGTGTATAAAAAGCCAAAATTTTCAGTCTCTTCCCTGCTGAGATGAGTCACCTTTTCTAGTGACCACTGTTATTGGGACCGAAAGTGAGGAAGTGAACAAAAATCCAGAATGTTGAGTTGTCCGTGGAAAAATATATAGGAGAAGTCAGAACAAAGAAGAAGTCTTCTTGTGAGGACACATATGGTGAGATAGTTCTGAACTAGGATTTGTGTGGAGGTATTTATTTTTACGTACGGTTGTGTCTATGGGATTGGAAGTAAGACTTGCTATATTTACAAGAAGCCTGTGCTAACTTCTTTGTAAAAATGCTAGCTCACCTAAAGTGGTTCAAAAGGTAAACATTTTTTTAATTCTTTGCATTAAGGTAAAAAACTTTCAATAGCAGCTCTACCAGCCCCCACACTTACCTGAGTCTATTCTCGATCCAGCGCTGTGCCAATCCGCTGTAGGTCTTCTCTCCTCTTCTTGGTTTTGCTAGAGGCTTTTACGGCAGCAGGAGCCATTGAATCTTGCTGCTATCAGTCAAAACCAGTAAGGAGAGAATCGGGCCAAGGCATGCTGTGTTTCAATGCACACACACAGCCCGGTGACGGAGCACACCTGCACATCTGTACCCATATCAAGCCACTTGCTATGGGGACAAACACAGGAGAGGAGGAGTAGAGAGTGCAGCCAGGGGATTCCAGAAAAGGGGGAGTGGGCTGTTCTGTGCAAAACAACAGTAGGTAAGTATAACATGTTTATTATTTTAATTAACAAACAAAACTTACCTTTACAAACACTTTAATGTTGTGCTGATCTCTTAGTTATAATGGTTCATATCTCTGACCCTTACTTGGAACATGTATGGAGTCTATTAAGTTAAACCTCCCAGTCTGCTTACTTGTTACATGTCAATTGCTTTAAAAGTATCTTAGCCATTGGATTAGCAATGATGGCTTGTAACTAGCAGTTTCAGGAGGAGGACAACAAAGACAAACTTTTTATTTCTCCCAGCAAAGTTTCAAGTGAACTTTCACTTATAATATGCATATCGATTTCATATGATTTATATTTGGAAATATAGTTTATGCTTAATTAAAATTCATTCACTTGCAATAAATTAGTAATAATATATAATTTTTTTGGAAACCCAAAACAATGAGAAACTTTAAAAAAAAAAATGCTGCATGGCAACTGTTACTATAAAACCTATGCATATAAATGTGTGAATAATTATCATTAGCAAGATATGTGCATAAATTAAAAAGCATAAAAACTATGATTCATAATCTAAAGTGCTATAGCTTAAAGGAATCATAACCATAAATCTTAAAGGAGTCCCAGAGCACTCCTTGTGACAACATTAAATCTTTTTTCTGACTGATATATGTACAACAGTTTAATTATTCATGGTGGAAGCCAGTTCATCAGTTTATAAAATATGTTCACACACAAAATCTGTGAAAGGTAACAGTATTATGTTAATCAAAACAGTGAAATACCCTTAGAGGTTTTAAAAATTGTTATCTATGATAAAAATCTAAAAGATAAATGCAGCTATGTGGTACATTTTTAAGCTTAATATTTCACCTTTCACTACTATATTAAAGTGGTTGTAAACCCACTTTTTAAACAAAGACCTACAGGTAAGCCTAGATTAAGGCTTACCTGTAGGTGCATGAAATATCTCCTTAACCTACACGGTTAAGGAGATATTTGTATGTAAATGCGGCGACGCTGACGTCACCCCATTCACAAATTCGGCTAGGTCGCAACATTCGACGACGTACCTGAATTCGACAGCTCACGCGCGCATGCGCGGAGTCACGTCTTCGCCGCTCCGGCCAATCACATTGCCGGAGCGGCGCTGTGATTGGCTGCAGCGGCGATACCCGGAAGTAACATTCCGGCTATCGCCGCAGCGATGGATGCGGCTAGAGGAGGGACACGGACGACTTTGGGGGCCCCGATCGAAGGTAAGTGGTACATAATGAGCTAGTATGCTAGTCATACTAGCTCATTATAGCTTTGTCTTGCAGGTTAGTAAAAAAAAAAAAAAAAAAAGATAAAGGGTTTACAACCACTATAAGGGTAGCTTTAAAATATAACTCAGCTTTAAACAAACGATCTTACTCGCTAAAATACCATATTATTTTTTCCCAGAACAGTTTAACAATTACTGTTTAGATCATCCTAGAATACTGCTGTTTTAAAAATTTTATTTTAATTTAGGTCACTTTTCATAATAAATCATCACTACAAATGCTAATTATATCAAATCCTGTGAAATTTGAATTTGGCTGGATTCATTTATTTTGCAACAGGTAATGATAGGAAAATAAGGAAAGAGTTGGAGATACATTTAATATAGCTTTCACTGGGCAATGGTTCTTATCATGATGTTATTCCCTTCTTACCTGCTGTAATGACTTTTTCCATTTTTTAAAAAGGTTTTCACTTCAGATACAGATACATAAGTAGATACAGTTAAATCTAATATAGGTTCATTATGTTAGTATAAAGTATGTTTTTTGCTTTTAGCTGAATCTATGACATGTTAAGAAAAACTGGAACATGAAGACTTTTGGGATCACGGTCTACTTGCTTTTTGTCTGTTTTGCTCTATACCCTCTCCTTTACCCATTTTTTTTAAGCATTTGCCTTTAATGAACATTGCCTTGCTTTGTTTTTACTTTCAAAATATTTTATTTTCATGAGATAAATAATACAGAACATTACATCATGTTATATAAAAATAAATAAAAATAAAGAAAAAAGATTATGTTTAGGAATAAACAAACATTAGTCAATAAATGGATAAAATAATAAAAACATCCTAGAAAAAAGGATAGATTCATGTAAGCAATCAAAAGTTTGTCAGGGGGAGATCTCTTCATCCTTATAATATAATGGAAGGGAGAAGGGAAACCCACTCTCCTTGGTAACCTGGAGCCCCTTGTCGGGAACTAACTGCTCCAGGCATAGAGACCTCCTTCTGACTCTTAGGCCCTGAGAAGATTATCAGGGCCAACAGATCGGGATGGACTAAGCAAGGCTGAACAAAACATTTGATAGTATCCCATTAAATCTAAATAAAAGAGACATAACGTAATGGGAAACTAGAATTCCCAGAAAAAGAGTTTCCATAAATCCTTTTTAGAAGGAAGAAAAGAAGAGGAAAATAAAGACAGCGGGTAAAAAAGAGGACGGAGGGAAAGGGATGGGTATGTGTCCAACTTAATGTTGAATAGAAGGTAAAACAGCATCTTCACCAATCGAAATCCCCATATATTTGGCCCAAGGTTCCCAAATTTTTTCGAATTTGGGAACGGTATTAGATAAGATGCTAGCTAATTTTTCCTGAGTTAGTATCCAAGATATTTTGGTTTTGGCATCTGACAGGAAAGGTTTTGTTTTTTTCCATGATTTGGCAATTGTGATTTTGGCGTCTGTAAAGTTAAAGTGAATCAATTTTTGTGAAACCTTTAGTATGTGAGGAATATGAGCGTTCAAAATGGCTACTGGTAGGGACCTAGGGACCTGAAAGCCTGTTACCTTAAAAATTAATAAAAATATTTTTCTCCAGAAGGGACGAACTCTGGGGCACTCCCACCAAATGTGAGGCATAGAGCCGTAAAGTTGGCAACCTCTGAAACACGTTGGATCTGATGCTGGATATATAGATGCCAGTCTGGAAGGAGTTAGATACCATCTGGTTATAACTTTAATATTTGCCTCCATTAAAGAGACATTAGGAATCCCTTTGAAAGATTTAGAGAAGGCTAAGTGCCAGGTATCCAAATTCCAACAAAACTGGGCGTCTTTTTCCCAAGCCTCCATATAGGAAGATTTTGATGTAGGATGAGTGAGGCATGAATATACCATAGATATGCCTCCCCTTTGTGAACCGGCCTGGCTGCACCATAACTCGTACTTCGTAAATTGGGGAGGAAGGAGTTTTTCCTTCCAGATTTGGTTTAAAAATGTGAAAATTTGATTAAACCGCGTTTTTTCAGAATCTGGAAGTTTCAGATGTTTGATGCAGTAACTAAGGGATATAGGCCCTCCAGGATTAAAAAATTGTCCTATACGATACAATCCTTTATCAATCCACCATTTAAATGCCTCTACATTTAGACCAGGGGGGAAGTCAGGGTTATTGAATAAATCAGAAAGAGGTCTTTCAGAGGATATAAGGTTTGGGAGGTTTCTTAGGGAATCCCATAGTGCAAACGATTGAGATAGAGTCAGGGACATTATGGGGGGTCTTTTTTTGGGGGGCACCATAAAAGGTATTCTAAGGATAGTGTTGGTGTAGCCTCTTTTTCAATATGTTGCAGAATAAATCAAAGAAGTCTGGGCTAGTCTAGCTGGTAAGTAGTATTTATGTAGGTCAGGTAGACCTAAACCTCCCTGTTTTCTGTGACAAAGTAATGTGTTTTGGGGGATGCGGTAACCTGAAGCACCCCAGATAAATTTGATGATTTTACTTTGGAGCTTTTTCAAGTGATTCTTAGTAATGGGAATAGAAAGAGATCTAAAGAAATAAAGGATTCTAGGGAGCAGAGTCATTTTTATAGAATTAATTCTACCTAACCAAGATAATTTGTTTTTGGACCAAGATGCTAGATCATTCTCAAATTTTTTGAATAAAGGTGGGTAATTATGTAAAAAAAGGGTCTCAATGCGGGCTGTTAAGGTAATGCCCAGATATTTGATTGAGGTGTCTGTCCATTCAAATCCAAAGGATTGTTTAAGCAACAAGACACTAGACAAGGGAGGCGAAACATTTAGAGCTTGTGATTTTGAGTAATTTACCCTAAGGCCTGAGACCTCAGAGAAGGCCTTCAGAACCTGGCAGACGTTAGGAAGGGATATCAGCGGAGACGTCATGAACAATAAGAATATATAAACAAGAGAACCCTCGCGCTAGCTAAATGGTGGGACTTGTGTGAGGTGGTAAAAAATATGAAAAAGGGGGATGGATACTGCAGCAGTCACCGAGAGGTCTGGTCCAAATCAACAGTGAAACAATGAAAATCGTGATGGTGGCTGCACTGTAGTGAATAAAATTAAGTGAATAAAGGGGAGGGGAGGGGAAGGGAGGCGGGGGGCGGAGAAAGGAGGCGGGAGAATGGGAATGTGAGGGGAGGGAAGAAAAGGGGGGGTGTAATAAATAATCACTGGCTGGAAACCGGCTAGGTAGTGTGACAGCAGGAAGGTAAAGTCACCTGGTTGCATCCAGGGGGGTAGATATATTTCGCCCAGATTCAGGCTTTACGCCGACTTATACAACTAGGTGGAGAGTTGTATAAGCCCAGCTAAGGCTAGTGGGCTCATGGATGACTCATACCTCTAGGGAGAGTGTGGGGCGTCGTACAGACAGGGAGTTGATGAGACCAGCTGAAGCTTGTCAGCTCATTTAGGCCTCTATAAGAACTCCCAGCTTCATTAGATGTTAGCTCATGCCTGGAACCAGACCTGTGTGGACTGTCTAGGGAGAGTGAACCCCTGTGCGGTGAGAAAAAGCCTGTGTGGCTATTTGCTTGGACATTTAAAACCAGGGACTTAGGGACTAGGACAGCACTAGGCTGATCCCAGTTGTTAGTTAGGAAACCTGTATGTTTACTCAGAGGTCAAGTTGACCAGGATTTATTTTATTTATGTTTCTTTTGCTTTGCTGTGTTTTGTCACTGTAAATAGAAAATAAACCGCACCTTTTTGATTTTGAAAACCACAACCTCCGTTTGCTGGGCCTGTTTTTGTGTGGGGAGCCCATCCCGGGGGTCACACACACCCGCTGCCGAGCTAACCCCCTCACAGTTGGTGGAGAATGCGGGCAGTTTTTTTTTAAGCCAGCATGGAGGAGATACTGAAACAGCTGGCTCTAGCAAATGCCAATCAACAGCAGACAAATGCAGGTTTGCAAAGGAGCCTTGCAGCCCAGCAGCAAGCTCACCAACAGAGTCTGGAAGCTCAGCAACAAGCCCAGCAGCAATCTGAGGCCCGCTTCATAGACCTGTTACAGAAGCTAGAGCAGAGACTACAACAAATGGAAGCAGTAATGCAGCAACGTCCGCAGACCAGTGAGGAAAGCCGTCCCACTAATACCGCGTCCTTTGGGGTGAGTCGTTTATTGACAAAAATGACTGGAGAGGATGATCCAGAGGTATTTTTGACCACATTTGAAAGGACCGCTGAAAGAGATAAGTGGCCTGAGGAGCAGTGGGCTGGACTGGTGGCTCCTCTGTTAACTGGTGAATCGCAGAAAGCTTACTATGACCTAGAGCCTAACCAAGCAAAAGACTATGTGATGCTAAAAGCTGAAATATTGGCAAGGCTGGGTGTCACCCAGGCTGTCCGGGCTCAGCGTGTGCATAACTGGACTTTCCAGCTTGGAAAACCCCCCAGGTCTCAAATGTATGATCTCATTCACCTGAGCAGAAAGTGGCTACAGCCAGAGACTTTGTCCGCACCAAAGATTGTGGAACGTGTTGTAATGGATCGGTTTTTGAGAGCTCTTCCTACTGCCATCCAAAAGTGGGTAAGCCATGGAGACCCAGAGACGGCCGATGGTCTTGTGAATCGTGTGGAGAAATACTTGGCTACAGAGAACCTGACGGCCTCTTCCAGAGACACTCGGACTTTCCACCCTAAGACCAGACCATCCCCAGGGGCGGATAAGAGGATTCCAAGGGGTGAGGGTGGAGAGAGTGAGAGGGTGGGAGCTCTACCCCAAGTTTGGCGAGAACAGCCTGGGAAATCAGCGGCTCAAGAGGCGGCAAGAAGGATCGTTTGCTACCGCTGCCGGCAAGCGGGACATATTGCAGCCAATTGCCCGGTTGTGGAGGAACCCATGCAGTGTGACTTTCTGACGGGCAGACGTCAGTCGCTGTGTGCGACAGTCGCATGCACTGCCATTCGAGGAACTGAGAAACATTTATGCAAAATGTGTGTTAATGGTAGAAATGTTGTGGTATTGCTGGATTCAGGTAGCCTTGTGACCCTGATAAAGGCTGAATTAGTTAAAACAGAGGTCTCTGGGAATAGCAAGGTAGCTGTTATTTGTGTGCATGGGGACACCCGAGAGTATCCAGTGACTACAGTGTGTTTCGAGACCCCCAAAGGTACCCTCTCTCATCCAGTGGGGTTAGTATCTCAATTACCGCATGATGCCATTGTGGGAAGGGATTTTCCGAAGTTCTGGGAACTGTGGGATGATCCTGAGCCCCCCACTGGTGCCCCTATGTACCAGGAATGTGATAGCCAGAACTCCTCTGAGAGTGGTGAGGACTCTCAGAATTTCCCTTGTCAGTATTGGCAGGGGAGACTCAAGAAACTGGAGAGGAGCCCACCTCCTCAGACGAAAACCTACCGTCTGTGGAGTTTTCTGATCTGGAGGTTCACAGGGAAAATTTTGCCACAGAACAGTTAAAAGACCCCGCCCTAATAAAGGCACGGGAAAACGTAGTGGAAATAGATGGCGAGTTAGTGAACCCAGATAATACCTGCACTTACCCATACTTCAGCGTAGAGAAGGACCTACTGTATCGGGTGGCAAAAAGGGCAGAAGAAACCGTTGAGCAGCTTGTGGTGCCCAAACCTTACAGGAAGTTGGTGTTGGAGTTGGCCCATGGGCACATTCTTGGAGGTCATCTGGGGACAGAGAAAACCCGAGAGAGGGTATTACAGAGATTCTATTGGCCTGGGGTGATGAAGAACATAGAAAATTATTGTTCCTCCTGCCCTGTGTGTCAGAGGTCGGCCCCGATGCCACATTTCCGTAGCCCGCTGGTCCCTCTACCCATCATTGAGGTCCCGTTTGAGAGAATCGCAATGGATTTGGTAGGTCCTATAATCAAGTCCGCTAGGGGGCACCAGTACATATTGGTTATAATGGACTATGCCACCCGTTATCCAGAAGCGATCCCTCTCAGAAATACCTCGGCCAAAACCATAGCCAAAGAGCTATCTCTTGTTTTTAGCCGGGTGGGTATTTGTAAAGAACTGCTTACGGACCAAGGTACACCCTTTATGTCCCGGGTTATGAAAGAGCTGTGTAAATTGTTCAAAGTGACGCAATTGCGTACATCTGTGTATCACCCCCAAACCGATGGGCTGGTTGAAAGATTCAACAAAACCCTAAAACAAATGTTGAAGAAAGTGGTGGATAGAGATGGAAAGGATTGGGACTGTCTACTTCCTTATTTGATGTTTGCTATTAGGGAGGTGCCCCAATCCTCTACGGGATTCTCCCCCTTTGAGTTACTGTATGGGAGACACCCAAGAGGGCTGTTGGATATTGCCAAGGAAACTTGGGAAAGTGAGAGTTCTCCCCACAGGAGTGTGATTGAGCATGTCGCCCTGATGCAAGACCGAATTGCACAGGTAATGCCCATCGTGAAGGAACATTTGGCCCAAGCGCAGTTAGCACAGCAGAGAGTGTACAACCGTGGAGCCAAGACCCGTACCTTTTCCCCGGGGGATAGGATACTGGTACTTGTCCCTACGGTTGAAAGTAAATTCCTTGCCAAATGGCAAGGCCCCTATGAGATAATGGAAAAAGTGAGCGAAGTGAATTACAAGGTCAGACAACCAGGAAGGCGAAAGCCCGAACAGATCTATCACGTTAATCTGTTGAAAGCCTGGAGGGATAGAGAGTCCCTAGTCGCAGACACTTGGTCACTAGCTCAAACTGGTTGCGTGATTCCTGAGGTTGGAATAGCAGCCACCTTGTCACAACCCCAACAACAGGAGGTTAAGGAGTTTGTGCTTCGCAACAAGGAGGTATTCTCTGAGCTGCCGGGACAAACATCTGGGGTAGAGCATGACATCATTACCCCGCCCGGTGAAAGGGTGAAGTTAAAACCCTATCGGATCCCAGAGGCCCGACGGGAGGCAATACGGGAGGAAGTACAGAAAATGCTGAACTTAGGGGTGATAGAGGAGTCCCAAAGTGATTGGTCTAGTCCCATTGTGTTGGTGCCTAAACCGGATGGGAGCTGGCGATTTTGTAACGATTTTCGTCAGTTGAACAAAGTTACAAAATTTGACACCTACCCCATGCCACGTATAGATGAGTTGATCGACCGGCTGGGAACAGCCCGATACATGACGACTCTTGACCTCACAAAAGGGTATTGGCAAATCCCCCTGGCCAAGTCGGCCAAAGAGAAAACCGCATTTGTAACCCCAGACGGGGCGTTCCAATATAAAAGAATGCCGTTCGGGTTACAGAATGCGCCGGCCACATTCCAGCGGAAAATGGACCAGATGCTGAGGCCCCATCGGAAGTATGCTGCGGCTTACCTGGATGACGTGATTGTCCATAGCACAGATTGGGCCTCACATCTGCCAAAAGTGCAAGCAGTCCTGGACTCTGTTCGGGAAGCGGGGTTTACGTCTAACCCCAAGAAGTGTACCATTGGGCAGGAGGAGGCCAAATATCTTGGGTACACCATTGGGAGGGGAGTAATAAAACCCCAACTCAACAAAGTCGAGGCCATCCAGAGTTGGCCATGTCCCAACAGCAAGAAGCAGGTACGAGCCTTTCTGGGAATAGCTGGGTATTATCGGCGATTCATTCCCCACTTTGCTTCTAAGGCTGTGCCCCTAACCAACCTGACGAAGGGGAAAGGGTCGGTCATGATTAAATGGACCCCCGAGGCTGAGGCAGCATTCCAATTCTTGAAACAAGCCTTATGTAGCCAGCCAGTGTTGTACTCACCCGACTTCTCTAAAGACTTTGTCGTACAAAGTGATGCGTCAGATGTGGGGTTAGGAGCAGTATTGTCCCAGGTCTGGAACGGGGAAGAGCACCCAGTCATTTACCTCAGCAGGAAGTTGAAGTCCCATGAGGAAAATTACGCCACCGTTGAAAAGGAGTGTTTAGCGGTGAAGTGGGCTCTAGATTCCCTTCGGTACTACCTGCTAGGTAGGCACTTTGACATGGTTACGGATCACGCTCCGTTAAAGTGGATGGCTCAAAACAAGGAAACAAATAGAAGAGTGAATAGGTGGTTCCTGGCCCTCCAGGAATTCAACTTCACAGTAAAGCATCGCCCTGGCGTTCAAATGGGGAATGTGGATGCTTTGTCTCGAGTACATGAATGCCTGATTGCTGGTGTTCCAACCCCGAGGTTAAAACAAGAGGGGGGGTATGTGACAGCAGGAAGGTAAAGTCACCTGGTTGCATCCAGGGGGGTAGATATATTTCGCCCAGATTCAGGCTTTACGCCGACTTATACAACTAGGTGGAGAGTTGTATAAGCCCAGCTAAGGCTAGTGGGCTCATGGATGACTCATACCTCTAGGGAGAGTGTGGGGCGTCGTACAGACAGGGAGTTGATGAGACCAGCTGAAGCTTGTCAGCTCATTTAGGCCTCTATAAGAACTCCCAGCTTCATTAGATGTTAGCTCATGCCTGGAACCAGACCTGTGTGGACTGTCTAGGGAGAGTGAACCCCTGTGCGGTGAGAAAAAGCCTGTGTGGCTATTTGCTTGGACATTTAAAACCAGGGACTTAGGGACTAGGACAGCACTAGGCTGATCCCAATTGTTAGTTAGGAAACCTGTATGTTTACTCAGAGGTCAAGTTGACCAGGATTTATTTTATTTATGTTTCTTTTGCTTTGCTGTGTTTTGTCACTGTAAATAGAAAATAAACCGCACCTTTTTGATTTTGAAAACCACAACCTCCGTTTGCTGGGCCTGTTTTTGTGTGGGGAGCCCATCCCGGGGGTCACACACACCCGCTGCCGAGCTAACCCCCTCACAGTAGTAATAATGTGCAATGTGCACAGTGACACAAATAAGCGTAAAATAAATAAATAAACAGCTACTGGTTGCAAAATGGATCCTATAAGACCAACTAGGTGGTAGGTGTACAATGTGCCCAGTGACACAGATATGTATAAAATTATAATGTGCAAAGGGCCACTGATTACAAAATCATAAAAGCTGATGGAAACGAGTGTCTGGGCAATCCTGTGATGCGCAAATGTGACTAATAATATACAACCTTAAAACAAACGTGAATCACTAAGGTAAATGCAATAGTCAGACAAAACAATGTCTATGAATAACATAAACGTACTAAAAACATCAGTGAGCAAAACAAGTGAGGAAGGAGGATTCCTGATCCTGGTAGAGGCTCCTAATAGAGCTTCCAAATGTTGCAGAAAAAGTTTGTATTATAAATAGTGTTGAGCGAACCCGAACTGTAAAGTTCGGGTCCGTACCGAACTTTAGCTTTTTCCCGAACCCGAACCCGGACTTTGCGCAAAAGTCCGGGTTCGGGTTCGGCAATCTAATTACGCATTTAGAAATGCTTCAGGGGCCAGCCAATCACCTTTTGATTAGCTGGTGTGCCCTTAGAGGCCATCATAGCCATGCCTACTAATGGCATGGCTGTGATTGGTCAGTGCAACATGTGATTCAGCTTCTATATAAGCTAGAGGCACACAGCACACACGTCACTCTGCTTCAGAATAGATAGGGAGAGGATCTAGTCTGCTGCTGCTGCTTTTAGGGAGAGATAGAAAAATACATGAGTTAGTCCTGATTCTGGAATCTGAGGGAAAAGATAGTGACAGTGTAGTGTAGGGCCAGGTTCCTGTTTTTTGCTTTTAGGGAGAGAGATATATTATATAGGAATAGGAGTCCAGATTCAGAGATATAACTCAGCGATCTGCATAGGTTTACCTGTTTGTGTTGCAGTGCAGTCTTTTTACACTGCTATGAGCCCAGTGTCAGAGAAAATCTACCTTTTATCTGCAAGCTCAGTGCACCAGCACTGCATATATTACGTTGAGAGATACACCGTTTCCATACTGTGGGTGTATTCTGCTCTTGGAAAAAGATCCATTTAGGACAAAAAAAAATTGCACTTTATTGTGCTCTTTTCCAAAAGACCCATTGGGCAAAAAAAATAAAAAATTTGCACTTTAATGTACGCTTGCAAAAAGAGCCATTTAGGGCCACAAAAAATATTTTGCAGTGTGTTATACATATGTGGAGGTGTGTGAAATAAACAATTTATATATAGTTTTCTTCTACTGTGCTATACTAAAAAAAAAATCATTTTTTTTTAATAGCATTTTCTGCAGTTCTGTAGCTGTGCGATTCAGCGGTTACGTACTGTGGGTGTGTTGTGGTCTTCCAAAAAACGCCATTTAGGGCCACAAAAAATATTTTGCAGTGTGTTATACATATGTGGAGGTGTGTAAAATAAACCATTTCTAAATAGTTTTCTTCTACTGTGCTATACTAAAAAAACAACATTTTTTTTAATAGCATTTTCTGCAGTTCTGTAGCTGTGCGATTCAGCGGTTACGTACTGTGGGTGTGTTGTGGTCTTCCAAAAAACGCCATTTAGGGCCACAAAAAATATTTTGCAGTGTGTTATACATATCTGGAGGTGTGTGAAATAAACAATTTCTATATATTTTTCTTGTACTGTGCTATACTAAAAAAAAACATTTTTTTTGAATAGCATTTTCTGCAGTTCTGTAGCTGTGCGATTCAGCGGTTACGTACTGTGGGTGTGTTGTGGTCTTCCAAAAAACGCCATTTAGGGCCACAAAAAATATTTTGCAGTGTGAAATACATATCTGGAGGCGTGTGAAATAAACCATTTCTATATATTTGTCTTCTACTGTGGTATGCTAAAAAAAACAACATTCGACACATCACCGGCCTTACCCAGCCATTGTTGTATTTTTGAACCAGTGTTGGCTACCTCGTCCTCCTCCACCGCCGCTTCCACCTACACAGCCACATCCACCACCACTTCAACCTCCTACTCCATATGGACCTCGTCCTCCTAGGTCAAGATTATCATTTTTATTTTATTTTTTTGTAGCCCACAGATCCTTTCCCCCTTACCTGCCTTTATGTTGTTGGCTCCTTGCAGGAGGAAGAAAGGCACACTGCACTACCAGCCCGTACCCTCCTATATAAAGAGGTTGAGCGGTGTACTTGACGGGCCGTATCCACAGCCTGAGTCAAAACTCCTCCAGAGGATGATTCTCACCTCTACTGTAGGTAGAGGCAAGTCCTTTAATTCCCAGTAAAGTCAATGTCCACACCAGCTGAAACTACAACTCTTATTCTCTCATGGCAAAATAAACTCTACACGGATAGAAAAGGTTAGAGCAAAGAAACAGGACAGCTTAAGGTGTGGAGGAGGTCCAGGCACAAACGTAGCACATTCACTTCACTGCTTAGGTTTCTCAAACAGTTTTAGGTGCACAGTCTCTGCCACAGACCTTGAGGTTGGTCTCTGCCACAGACCGGGTGTACAAGGCCCCTGCCACAGACCTGGAGAACTTTGGTCTCTGCCACAGACCAGGGTGTATAAGGCCCCTGCCACGGGCCGGGTGAATAAGGCCTCTGATACACTCAAGATGACCTTGAGCTTCTCCTTCTACGTACCTAGCCCATATCAAGGGGAAGACATCTATCCAGGGAGTCAACAGACCCTTCCTTCACCGTGACTCCTGCATCGGTCCATCAGAATGATCCTCCCTTCCCTGGAACAGGGTCCCCTACACAAGGCGGCACCCTAAGACTCCTCGACCCTTAGCGGACTCCAGACGAAGGCTCTGGACTCCAGGCTTTACTCCCGCCCCTAGGCCTCCATTCCCAGGGCAGCAGGAACTCCAGGATAGTACCTCACCCCGGGCTAAAGGTGCCCGAGATGGAACAGGAACACATGCACCCAGGCCGAAGGCACCTGGGCGCGGACCCCACTGGACATCAGCCCCCAGGTCAAAGGTCTGCCCCTTTTATATGCTCTCCCGGCATGCACAGCAGGTTCACCGCCCGCTGTACTACTGCCAAGAGGGGACACAAAAGGCACAGCACTGTATCGCGGTTCAACCCTAGCCTACCATGGCAGCGCCACCTGTAGACCGCAGGGAACTGCACACCAATACTGTCCCCCGAGGACAAAATGGTCCATGAATCCTACAGAATTAGGGTGTTTGAGCCTATTTACCACTCAAACACTTCCCTTAAATTTAGCACCCCACTTCATTTTTATTTCAAAGTATTTTATTTTCCCACTAGCTTATCCATTAAATTTAATAATTTATTCCAGAAAGGGCGTATTCTGGGGCATTCCCACCATATGTGTGGCATCGTGCCGTTGAGTTTCGGAGGTTCTTAATGACTTCCCGTACCTCTTCTGCTGAAAAGGGGGCCTCCAGCATATTTTTTTATTTTTTTTATGTTATTTTAAGTTATTTCCCTATCCACATTTGTTTGCAGAGCACTTGCCATGCTCTTAACAACATTTTGCTGCCATTTGCAGCCCTCTAGCCCTTTCCATTACTTTTTTAGAGCCTTTTTAGTCCTCAGAAGTCCGGGTCCCCATTGACTTCAATGGGGTTTGGGTTTGGGTTCGGGTTCGGGTTAAAGTTCGGTCCCGAACCCGAACTTTTTTCCGAAGTTCGGCCGAACCCGTCGAACCCGAACATCCAGGTGTCCGCTCAACTCTAATTATAAATGAATATTATATGTGAATACAGTCATATATACAAAAAGCCCCATCACCAAGGATGTGCTTGAAAGTCTTGATATGGCGTCCACCCAGTGATCAAACACAACTTACCTCCCTGCTGGGAGGGGGCAGTATGAAGCAGATCTCTGCGGTGGGGAATTATATATCGTCCTTATGATACAATCTTTAGGACTCAATTTCCATATCGCTCATTGGGATGCATGTGAAAAAAACACAGAAGAAAGGGACATCAATAGCGCAACTCTGTGAATGCAGCAGGCTGAATCGCAAATAGGTGTATTCACACACTCACTTGATATATAGTGAGCGTGGACCTCAATCCAAACGAGCACCGCGCTCGTGCCAATAGGGAGATGGATTGGTATGTGTAATGCACTCAGTGCGATCCTCAGATGGCGGCGGTGGCAGTCACAGAGTTTGAACTCCCTGCTGGGAGGGGGCAGTATGAAGCAGATCTCTGCGGTGGGGAATTATATATCGTCCTTATGATACAATCTTTAGGACTCAATTTCCATATCGCTCATTGGGATGCATGTGAAAAAAACACAGAAGAAAGGGACATCAATAGCGCAACTCTGTGAATGCAGCAGACTGAATCGCAAATAGGTGTATTCACACACTCACTTGATATGTAGTGAGCGTGGACCTCAATCCAAACGAGCACCACGCTCGTGCCAATAGGGAGATGGATTGGTATGTGTAATGCACTCAGTGCGATCCTCAGATGGCGGCGGCGGCAGTCACAGAGTTTGAACAGGATAAAAGAAAAAATATATGGTGTAGATCGATGACCACTGAGTGGCGTTTATTAAAAGCAGGTAAAACACTCACATTTGAGAAATGCAAAGTGGGTACAATGTCCTACGAGCGGCGAGCTCGTCTCCTCTCAGTTCAGCTGGCGGTGTGTCTGTGCTACGTCCTGACGCGTGTCGTCATATCACATGACTTTGCAAATTTTTCTTTTATCCTGTTCAAACTCTGTGACTGCCGCCGCCGCCATCTGAGGATCGCACTGAGTGCATTACACATACCAATCCATCTCCCTATTGGCACGAGCGCGGTGCTCGTTTGGATTGAGGTCCACGCTCACTACATATCAAGTGAGTGTGTGAATACACCTATTTGCGATTCAGTCTGCTGCACTCACAGAGTTGCGCTATTGATGTCCCTTTCTTCTGTGTTTTTTTCACATGCATCCCAATGAGCGATATGGAAATTGAGTCCTAAAGATTGTATCATAAGGACGATATATAATTCCCCACCGCAGAGATCTGCTTCATACTGCCCCCTCCCAGCAGGGAGTTCAAACTCTGTGACTGCCACCGCCGCCATCTGAGGATCGCACTGAGTGCATTACACATACCAATCCATCTCCCTATTGGCACGAGCGCGGTGCTCGTTTGGATTGAGGTCCACGCTCACTATATATCAAGTGAGTGTGTGAATACACCTATTTGCGATTCAGCCTGCTGCATTCACAGAGTTGCGCTATTGATGTCCCTTTCTTCTGTGTTTTTTTCACATGCATCCCAATGAGCGATATGGAAATTGAGTCCTAAAGATTGTATCATAAGGACGATATATAATTCCCCACCGCAGAGATCTGCTTCATACTGCCCCCTCCCAGCAGGGAGGTAAGTTGTGTTTGATCACTGGGTGGACGCCATATCAAGACTTTCAAGCACATCCTTGGTGATGGGACTTTTTGTATATATGACTGTATTCACATATAATATTCATTTATAATACAAACTTTTTCTGCAACATTTGGAAGCTCTATTAGGAGCCTCTACCAGGATCAGGAATCCTCCTTCCTCAGTTGTTTTGCTCACTGATGTTTTTAGTACGTTTATGTTATTCATAGACATTGTTTTGTCTGACTATTGCATTTACCTTAGTGATTCACGTTTGTTTTAAGGTTGTATATTATTAGTCACGTTTGCGCATCACAGGATTGCCCAGACACTCGTTTCCATCAGCTTTTATGATTTTGTAATCAGTGGTCCTTTGCACATTATAATTTTATACATATCTGTGTCACTGGGCACATTGTACACCTACCACCTAGTTGGTCTTATAGGATCCATTTTGCAACCAGTAGCTGTTTATTTATTTATTTTACGCTTATTTGTGTCACTGTGCACATTGCACATTATTACTACCTAGCCGGTTTCCAGCCAGTGATTATTTATTACACCCCCCCTTTTCTTCCCTCCCCTCACATTCCCATTCTCCAGCCTCCTTTCTCCGCCCCCCTCCCTTCCCCTCCCCTCCCCTTTATTCACTTAATTTTATTCACTACAGCGCAGCCACCATCACGATTTTCATGAACAATAAGATGTCATCTGCAAATAGGCCACATTTGTGAATTTGATTACCACAGGACACTCCTTTAATATTGGGATTTTGTCTGATGGCTATGGCTAATATTTCAATGGCAATAGCAAATATGAGAGGGGAAAGCGGGCATCCCTGTCTAGTGCCTTTCGTGTTGGCGAAAGTCTTATAATAGGGTATGGATAAACCATCAGGGCCAGGGGCTGATCCGTTTTTGAGGTATTTAGTAACCCCCATAACCTCCTCTATTGTGAAGGGAGCCTCAAGTAAACATTTGTGTGAGGGGGTTATGGAAGGAATGGGAAGATCGTCTAAATACCTAGATAGAACATCTTTGTCTGGCTTCGAGTGAGTGTCATACAATTTAGAATAAAACTCTTGAAATGCTTCTAGGATTTTGACGGGGGTTTGCAGTAAGCAGTAGACATGTGCACACTGAAATATTTTGTTTCGGAATTTCGTTTTCGTCCGAAAAATACATTTCTTTAGTTACTCCCGAAATTCATTTTTATTTATTTTGTTTTTCATTAGAAATTGCATTCGTCCGAAAAGCTGAATTAATTAAGGTCGAATCTGTCATTGAAGGCTTATGGTGTCTGTCGAATGTTCAAAGAAGATTCGACGGAGCAGTGAAACTGTACGACGCTGCAATCATACATTTCCGGTCGAATGTTCCGCCCACAAGCTATAGAAGAATTCTAATGTTGTATGACTAGTAATAATTATATTTATTCATTACTATTACTAGTCAACCAACATTAGAATTCTTCTATAGCCTATGGGCGGATGCATTTGACCGGAAATGTACGATTGCAACGTCGTACAGTTTTGCTGCACCGTCGAATCTTCTAACTTTCGATGCTTTGTAGAATCTTCGTCATTCTAGCTATTTTACTGCTCCTCCTCTTTGGTTACAATCAGCCAATAACATTCATCATCAACTTTATTTTTATTTTACTTCCCCCACCCAATTCCAGCAGTGATCTTTTCTCTCTATGTCGAATCTTTTCTCTCTATAATAACAAATCTTTTCTCTCCTATGTCGAATCTTTTCTCTCCTATGTTGAATATTTTCTCTCTATAATGTCGAATCTTTTCTCTCCTATGTCGAATCTTTTCTCTCCTATGTCGAATCTTTTCTCTCCTATGTCGAATCTTTTCTCTCTATAATAACAAATCTTTTCTCTCCTATGTCAAATCTTTTCTCTCCTATGTCGAATATTTTCTCTCTATAATGTCAAATCTTTTCTCTCCTATGTCGAATCTTTCTCTCCTATGTCGAATCTTTTCTCTCTATAATGTCGAATCTTTTCTCTCCTATGTAGAATAATCTTGGACTAATAGAGTTAAGGTTAGGCACATTCGACCACAGGTTCGATAGACACAGATTGTTATTGTCAGCGTCACGTCGAATCTCCTATCTATATCGAACTGTTGTAGCAACGAAAACGAAAATAAAGCATTTGTTTATGTCGGATCTTTCGGTTTTCGGATTCTGTGCTTTCGTTTTCGTTTGTTAAAACGATAACGAAAATAGCTGAAATTCGGACGAAAATGCATTTGGACGAAAACGAATGCACATGTCTAGTAAGCAGTTGACCTGCTATACATATTTTAGGTATAGAATGAATTCTAACTCTAGGAGAGAGTTTTGTAGCAAGTAATGGCCCTATTTTGTTTGCATTTGTGTAAAATTTGTTGCAACTCCATCTAATCACTTTTTCCGCTTGTGTTGTAAGGGCTAAATTTAATTCAAGTTTGGCCTTGTCTATGAGTGATATGGGGAACTTAGAGGGATCTTGTTTGTGATGATTTCTAAGGGTTATGTACTCTTCTTCCAAACGTTCTATTTGAGCTTTGCGGTTGCATTTAGTTTGGGTAGAGATTTGAATGATTTTTCCCCTTGTGACGGCTTTATGAGCCGCCCAAAGCGTCTCAGAGGAGGTATCCTCCGTGTCGTTGAGGGAAAAATATTCATGTAAGGCTTTATTTATTATCTCATTTGTGGTTGGATTTGTAAGGATTGATTCGTTAAGTTTCCAAAACCCTTTCGAGCTTCTAAGAGAACTGCAGTTTAGGGAAATAATTACCAACGAATGATCTGATAGGGCCGTATCCTTGATGTGGGCATTTAGTATGAGCTGAATGAGGTGTGAAGGGGTAAGGATGTGGTCTATTCTTGCGTATGTGTTGTGGGGGTGTGAATAATGTGTGAAGTCCCATTTGGAAGGGTTTAATTCCCTCCAAACGTCTGCTAAATTGTGATTCGAAAGAATTTTAGCGATTTTGCGGCTTTCATTGGTTGGGTGGGTCAATTGGTCTTTGGAGGGTTTGGACTTATCCAGAGCCTGGTCAAAAGCAACATTCGAGTCTCCCCCCAAAATGACCGTTCCTACTAACATAGGGCTCAGTGTGTCCATCATATTTTTGAAGAATGGGGCTTGGCCTCTGTTAGGGGCTTAATATGAGACTAGGGTGTATAGTGGACCATCAATTGAACCTTGTAATAACAGAATTCTTCCATCTGGATCAACATAGTCGAAAGTCTTCTCAAATTTGCAGGATTTGGAAAATAGAATGGCTACTCCCTTAGTTTTATTTTCCGCACTAGCAAGGTGGAATTGCGGAAAATGAGGGTGAATATAATTAGGACTGTATCGTATAGGGAAGTGCATTTCCTGGAGCAAAAGAATATCTATTTTAAGGGATTTATAGTAATCTAAAAATGTTCTCCTTTTGACAGAAGAATTCAGGACTTGAACATTGTGACAGGCTATTTTAATGTGTGTTTGTTGGTTGCTAGCCATGAGATTCAAGGGGGGCATATCCGCTATTACTGACCCCACTCACCCTTAAAGGACCTTGGTACTGAGGCTTGATCAGGTGTACTTCCAAGTGGAGATTGAGGTGTTTAACGGTCATTGATCCGAGAGCTGGCAACTCTAAAAGAGACAATTGGGTTAGACACACAAGGGAAAAGAAAAAAAAAATAACATAACAGAAAAAAGTAAGAAAAGAGATGGAATATAGAAAAGAAGTCTCCTAACATGTAAGGTTAGGACCCGAGAGAGGAGACTCCTCTCGAATCCTTTTAACCAGATCAAAAAAAAGAGTCAGGACTAAGACGGCCAGACAACCTATCCCCTGAAGACCCGAAGATTTCCAGACGATAGGTGGGTACACACGTGGACCACCCCCATACAGGGCACCCATAGAAAAAATCTAATAAAAAAGAAAATTATTTTTGCACGGTAAAACGAGAGAAGGCTTATGTAAAGCTCTAACACCTAGAAAGTACTTTACAGTAGTAGAATTATCATAACATTTTAGTAAGTAATATGATACTAGATAAAATAAAAAAAGGGGAACATAGAGCTTTATAGAAAAAACTGAAAAACTGTGAGAATTGAACCAGAGAGCAGGTTGAATTTAGGATGGATTTATCCTAACACCTGAGGTACAGAAAAATCTGTGCTCAGATTTTAGATCCGAGGGAAAAAAAGGTAGTAACAAAAGAGGTGAAAAAGAGCAATGTCAAGTAGGGCTATTGTCTTTAATCTTCTTTTTCTTTCCTTTGTTCCAAAGGGGAGATTGTGGGCTTGTTGGAGTAGGTCTTTTAGTAGAACCAGGACTAGTTGTAGAGGTGTCCATGTCAGCTTCAGTAGAAATAAGTTTGAGTTGGAGAAGGATCCGCTCTCCTTCCTGTAGGCTTGAGAAGGAGTAAGGTCTACCATTTTCAGAGAATTTCACTGCAAAGGGAAAGGCCCATCTGTATTTAATGTCTTTCTGAGACAAGATCAGTAGCAGGGGTTTAAGTGCTCTTCTGCGTTGGATTGTAGAAGGAGATAAATCAGCAAAAAGTTGAATTGGGTGTCCTTGACATAGTATTTGAGGGGTTATTCTAGCTTGTTTCATGACCTCTTCTTTTACTGAGAAGAAATGGGGTTTAGCAATGATATCTCTTGGCTTTCCATCCTTTCTAGGAGGACCCAAAGCTCTGTGAGCCCTATCCAGCTGAAGGCGCTGCTGGGGGATATTAGGTAGAAGTAATTTAATCAGGTCTTGTACTGCTAGTGTGACATCCAGCACAGATTCAGGTAAACCTCTGATTCTGAGATTATACCTGCGTGACCTGTTCTCGAGGTCATCGATTCTTGAATTAGCATAATCCAGTTGTTCTTGTACCGAGGATTCAATTTTAGCAGTTTGGTTAGTGGAAGCCACTGTTTCTTCCAATTTGTATTCAATAGAGTCTATTCTTGTTCCTAGATTGTGGAAGTCAGCTTTTAAATCACTAGTTATTTTGGCTGCAGTTTGAGCTAAACCCCTGTCCAGGAGTTCCGAAAATTTTTGGAACAGGTCTGCCATCTGAAATGCCTGGTCTCTTGGAATAATTTCTGAGGTAATAGGGCTGGGATGAAAGGCAATAATGTGCCCTGTGGAAGAATGGATACTGTCGGGCTTTGTGAAAAAAATAAGAGGTTCACCAGTGGCTGAGGAGGTATTAGGTGTCTGTAGTAGTCCTGCTTTAAGTTCTGAGGAAATAGGCAGACCCTCTGAGGAGATATTTTGTCTGAGGTCTGTGAGGAGAATGGTACCTGACACAGTAGGCTGTGCTGTGGCGGCCATCTTGGATTTTTGGCCGCGATTACCGGGACGAATTGCAGCTTTTGGGTCCTTTCTAATGTAATAAAAAATAGCCAGGAATGTGCCTGGACCCCTCATGAGTCTGCCCAGAAATTTTCGTGAAAATCCATTGTATGAGGCTGGAGTGGGGCTCACAGCTCAAGCAGCCATACACGGAGCCAGCCCCTCCCACTGCCTTGCTTTGTTTTTAAATGGATTATAATATATAAAGGGTTTTGTTTTATATTTTGGTTGTGCTGATCAACTTGTGGTTCCAAACTTGATGATATAGAAGAACTCTAGGATCATGCACTCTGGATGTATCTCCAATAAAAGCATATGGACGGTGAGTTGGTTTAAAGATATGTCATGTAGCGATACCTTCAACTAAGAAGGCCGCAAGTTTAATTTGGGCCCTGAAAACAGCTCCGTCAACCCCAGCAATGTACTCGACCCCCTACTGGCACAGTTAGTATTGGCAGCAATAAATATTTTCTTATACTGTATGAGTAAACCCAGACACCAAGACAATAATGAAAAGGGTATCAAAATTTTCTTTGAGTTGTTGGTAAGAAAAGTTAACAGTGGTAACAGCTCACAGATAATAAATTGCAGAGCCCTGCAGCAATAACACACTATGCATTTAAGATGAACAGTAAAGGTGCGCCGCATGAGCGACCGTTAACTAGGCGCCCTGTGACGCAGTAACTAAATGAACTAACTAGCTGGCCAGGCCTGGCTCAGATATCTACAACTCAGTCTATAGGGGATGATGGTTTCTTCACCGGCAATTCTTTAAAGGTGGTGCACATTAACAGAACAACATTTGTTAACAGAACAACATTTGTAATCCATAGGGAAAGTTGTGATGAACTAAACACATTACTTCATGAACTCTAAGTTCCGCTCTGATATGGATCTCCGGTGAGAGTATCAGAAATAAACTTGTGGGCCACGGCAGTCTATAGGCACATTAGCAACAACAGTATATGGCCTGAGCATACGCCCTCTCACCCCTCCGGACGCGATCCCAGTCCGGGAACTTCCACCGACTGTGTCCTCACACACACACAGCATCTCCAGCGATCGGGTCCCCGATCCAACCAAGGTTGTAGACAAGCGAAGTCAGATGCCACCCAGGCTCGCAGTGGGGTGGAAGGCTCTTTGGTGCTGCGCAAGGCCTCAGGCTTCAGGCCTTGCACTCCGGCACATCCGCACAGGAGGATCAGTCACTAAAGTCTCGTGTCCCAAAGAGGCCGAGCCCAGCCTCGCCTCCTCCTTTTATAAGCCCTCCCATGAGTCTCTGGGGTGGAAACATGCCGAAAGGGATTCTGGGCAAGGTAGTCCCGAGTGTCTTAAAGGGGACCCCGCTACACACTCCCCCCCACTTAAATTCTTTGGTCCCCAAAGAAACCTTAGCATACGCTGCGTACAACCCCAGACAACATTGCATAAGAGGTTGGCATAGGGAATTCCCACCAAAACCGAGGGGTTGGATTCCCTATGCCACAGGTCATACTATCCTGAGTGACCTGCCTAACTGTGCCAGAGAGTGAGTGAGGGTTGCCCTCCACCAAATGTACAGTGGAGAGGTCCGGATTCTCTCCAATCCTCCTAGCAGTGATCACAGAATCTTCTGAGCTCTTCCCCATTTGTGGGTAGGTCAACTTTCTGGGAGGCCTTATGACTCTACGGGCCCTTTGTTCCCTTGGGGTTTCTGGTTCTGGCGCCACATGCTCTTCTGGAAAAGGCTCAGGCAACACGGCAGGCTCTGTAACATCTGCTTCAGGAGCCGAGGAATACATAAAGTCTCTAGGGTCCTGTTCAGGGTAAACATCACGGGCATCTTCCCAGTAATAAAATGAAGGACTATATGGGATAAATTCAACGGCTTCTGCATTCAGTTGGGTATCTATAGTGTCTTCAGTAGTCGGAAGATCTATAGCAGAAGTCCCTTGATTTGGGGAAGGCCACAGCCAGTCAAGCTCCCCCTCCTCATCTCCACTGAGTTCAGAAGCTTTTATATCTTCAGTCCGAGAGGTCTGGGACCAGGTGTTTGGCCTGGGGGTATCCAGAATAGAAACTGGTTCAGGAGATTCTCTCACTGGAGGTATCCTGACTGCTTCAGCAAGTGGGAGCAGGTGGTTTCAATGCCACGTCTTCAGTGGGCCTACCTTTCCTTCTGGCTTCAACTTGTAGACAGGTAGGCCCGGCAATTTCCTACAGATGACATAGGGTTCAGATCTCCATATGTCTGCAAGTTTGTGTTTTCCAGGGACCCCCAGATTGCGTAGCAGTACTCAGTCCCCGGGCTGTAGGTCTTGTACCCGGACCTTCAAGTCAAAGCTTCTCTTGTTTCGAGCCCCCCTTTGATCTGAGGCCGCCTGAGCTTGTTCATAGGCTACTTTCAGACTGTGTCTGAGCCTGTCCACATATCCTTTGTGGGATGTGGCTGAGGAATGGTCTAAAGAGGTGCCAAAGGCCAAGTCTACAGGTAGTCTCGCTTCTCTCCCAAACATGAGTCGATATGGGGAGTAGCCTGTAGCATTACTGGTGGTGCAGTTGTAAGCATGGACTATAGCTGCTATGTGTTTGCTCCAATGTTGTTTCTTCTCACTTTACAGAGTCCCCAACATGTTGAGCAAGGTTCGGTTAAACCTCTCCGGCTGAGCATCCCCCTGTGGGTGGTAAGGTGTAGTTCGAGTCTTCTTGATTCCCAACGAATCCAGGAGTTTCCGGATCAGTCGACTCTCAAAGTCCCTTCCTTGATCTGAATGAAGTCGCTGGGGCAGCCCATAATGGAAAAAGTACTTCTCCATAAGAGACCTTGGCTACTGTGGAAGCTTTCTGGTCTTTGGTTGGGAAAGCTTGGGCATACCGGGTGAAATGATCGGTTATCACCAGAACATTCCCTAGTCCACTCAGATCGGGCTCGAGGCAGAGGAAATCAATGCATACCAGATCCATTGGGCCTTGACTCTGTAGATGGCCCTTTGGGGCAGCTTGATGGGGTAAAGTCTTCCTCTGGATACAGCGCGCACATGAATGGCAGTACTCTTCTACTTCTGCCCTCATACAGGGCCAATAGAACCGACTTCTGACAAGTTGAAAGGTCCTTTCTGCCCCTAAGTGGCCATGATTGTCATGTAGGGCCATCAGAACAGTCTCTCTGTGTTTTTCCGGAAGAAAAAATTGCCATTTATCTTCCAGGTCATCAGAGGGGCCCCTTCGGTAGACCACTCCCTGATGCACCTGTAACCTGTCCCACTCTTTCCTCAACAGTCGAGCTTCCTTTGAGGAGTGACTCAGAAGTCTGTTTGGATCCTGATTCTCCAGGGCTTCCAGAACCAAGTCCCCATTGGATCTTCTAATTGGTCACATCTTAGCTCCTTTTTGGACAGTTTTGGCAGATGGTCTTCCTCCAGTTGAGTTACTCCACAGTATTGTTTGGGGACTCCTACCATGGTAACTCCTATCTCTTCCGCCCTTGAGCCCCCTCTAGCTTGCAATTCAGCCCCCTGACATAGGGCCCGCACCCCGTCTGGTGCCACTTGAGTCCAGTCTTCCATGTCATGGGTAGGACCATGAGTTCTTCTGGACAGAGCATCTGCATCTCGATTCCCAATCCCTGGCCTGTACTTTAGGCTGAAATTGAATCCAGACAATGCGGCCAGCCACCTGTGTCCGGTGGCGTCCAGCTTTGCTGTAGTGAATAGATAGGTCAGGGGGTTGTTGTCGGTCTTCACAGTGAACTCCGCCCCATACAGGTAGTCTTTGAGCTTGTCTACTACCGCCCACTTAAGGGCCAGGAACTCCAGCTTGTGAGTGGGGTAATTTTTCTCAGAGGGGGTCAGGCTCCTGCTCATGTAGGCAACAGGCCGTAGTTGCCCTTCGTGCTCTTGATAAAGTACTCCTCCCAGACCGTCATGACTAGCATCTACGTGTAGCTCATAGGGTTTGGTTGGGTCTGCGTAGGCCAAGGCTGGTTAGGCTCTTCTTTAATGCCTGGAAGGCCTCTTCAAATTTCTGGTTCCACTGATCTTTGACTGACTCTCCCGGCTTCCTGGGCCCTGAGTCGTCCTCTTCTCCCTCAGTCTTGAGCAGTTCATTCAATGGTCTAGCAATTCGGGCGAATCCTTCCACAAACCTCCTGTAATAGGAGCAGAACCCTAAGAAGGATCTGAGTTCTGTTACTGTGGTGGGTCGTGGCCAGGAGGTAACTGCCTCCAATTTCTCAGGGTCTGTGGCCACCCCTTCTTCAGACACTATGTGCCCCAGGTAGTTCACAGAAGACTGGTAGATCCGACACTTCTCAGGCGAAAGTTTGAGTCCCTCCTCACTGAGTCTCCTCAAGACTTTTTCCAGCCTCTCCTCGTGTTCCTCCAGGGTTCTTCCAAAGACAATAACATCGTCCAGGTATACAAGGACTTCAATAAGGTTCATGTCTCCTACAGTCTTCTCCATGAGACGTTGGAAAGTAGCTGGGGCTCCAGACAGACCTTGGGGCATCCGGTCGAATTCAAAGAACCCCACTGGGGTTATGAAAGCTGTCTTCTCCTTATCTTCTGAGTGCATAGGGATCTGATAGTACCCACTCTTGAGATCCATAACACTGAACCACTTGGCTCCAGACAAGCTCTGTAGGGCATCCTCTATCCTCGGAGTGATGTACTGGTCGGGTATGGTTCTCCTGTTAAGAGTCCTGTAGTCGATACAGAGCCTCAACGATCCATTCTTCTTCCTGACCACCACTATCGGGGAGGCATAGGGGCTTCTAGACTCCCGTATCACACCAGTCCTTTTGAGTTCTGCAAGTTGCTCCCTTAGATCCTCCAGATCCGCCAGTGGGACCCGCCTGACCCTCTCTCTGAAGGGCTTATCTTCTTGGAGGCGGATCCGATGGGTGGCACTCCTTGCACACCCCACATCGAACTCGTCTTTGGAGAAGATTTTCTCCCATCTGGTCAACTGGGCCTTGGCTCTCTCCTTCCAAGCCCTGGGCAGATTCGGGTTTTCCATTGGCAGCTTCTCCCAAGCATCTCCTCCTTCGCCCGCTCCCTTTACTTCTGACAAGTTGACAGGGGCAGCAGGGCTCACCTGGCCCAGCAGCATCCTGGCTGGGATTTCCATGGGGCCATCTGTATTGTTCCTAACACTCACTGGAACTCTACAATGGGCCTTCTTCAGGGCCTTCAGCGGAATCACTTCTGGTATCACTTCCAGACCGGGGGACTCTTCCCTTGGGTCGGACTCCAACATGACAAAGGGTCCAGGCTGCTCCCAAGTAAGCTTCACAGTGGCTCTGAGACAGGTTACTTTGCCGGGCTGCAACACTATCCTTTTTCTCCCAAGTCTCCACACCTTCCCTATCCCCTCTCCAGGGGTCTTCTGCTCTAGGACCAGCCGTTGGTAAGCTGTCTTCAGCATGGGGTGGATCTTGGTGGCCGCTGACCCCTTCTCTTTCACTAGAGGGGTCAGAAGTCTTCGGACCAGCTTAGTGTTCGTCCGTATTATAAGGGAACTCTTGTTGGCTCCTGGCGGCCGAGGGCACACAACCGCCAGGGTGTCAAACACTTCGGCTTTTCCAGCCACAGATGGGTCAAAGATCATCTTGACAGGCAAATAGCCATCGTAGGGGAAATTCTGGGTTCCAATCCCACATATCTCTAGTCCCTCTATCTTCTGGATGGGCAGGTGACTCAAGTGCTTATCGTAGAAATCTCGGTATAACAGGGTCACTTGTGCCCCAGTATCCAAGATGGCTCTGGTGTAGACTCCCTCCACTTGAATGGGTACTATAGGAGATGGGCCTACCAGCTTCTCCGGATATGGCCTGGCAGGGGTCGCCTTCTTCTGACCCTTTCCTTTCGGACTCTCTCTCATCCAATTCCCTTTGGACTTTAATCTTTCTTGAGCCTGGTATGCATTGATTTCCCTCCTTTCAATGGGTGTAGGGACCCGCTGAGGGATACTATTATTCTGCTTAGGTGTGCGCCCCCTTTGGGGAGTGCTGTGTCCCTTCTGAGGGGTCTTGCCCCCTTTTTCAGGGGTGCATCTCTGTTGAGGAATGTTGCGTTTCCTCTGAGGTGTTTTATCTCCTCTTTTCTTCTGCTTCGCATTCAGCTTGGAGCTCACTGAAAGTGATGGGCACCCGATTGACTCCTTCACCGGGGCCCTCTGGAGTTTCCCACCGGCTTGTGGTTGTCTGGCTTCTTCTTCTTGGGACTGGAACATGTAGCTGCAATATGGCCAATTCCTCCACAGTTAAAGCAGACTATATCTCCCCACTCTTGTAAAGATGCGGGTGCTGAGGCAATTGGGAATAATTCCTTCCTTGGTATTTCTCTCTTGGGACCCTCTGTGTCTTTTGCCATCAGAGAGGTCAACATCTCTAACACCTTGGACATTTGAGCTTTTAGAGTGTCTACCTCTGAGTCTCTTTCAGGGGTCAGCACTGGATTGACTAACACCTGTGCGGGTACAACATTTGCCTTAGTCATTTGCTGGTCCTGTTGTAGCGCCTCCTCATCTCTGATGATTTTTATCAAGTCAGCATAGGTCAGCAGCGTTCCTCATCCTGAGGTCTTCAGGTGCAGCCAGACTGGATTTGAGTGTAATGCTCCCTTTAAAACTTGTTTCATTCTTGCCGCATCTGTATCTTGGGGCTTCATTCCCTTCTTTAACACAATCTTGCACAGCAACCTGTTCAGTCTTCTAACATATTCTGAAAGTTTCTCCTTCGGTTGTTGGAAAGTATGTTCAAATTGATAGACCATCTCTGTCACCTTTTCCAATTGACCAAACTCTTCCTGTAGCATGGCTAGACAGTCTTGAGCCGTGCAATCTGCATTTCCAAACCGAAAACTTTTTACTGCTTCTGCTGCTGCGCCTTTAAGGCTTTCTATCACTCGTTGCCTCTTCTGCGCTTCAGGCACCTCCCATGCCTCTACTGCCTGCAATGCCTGCTCCACCCAGGTGTCAAAATCTTCTTCCCCTGCAGGGACAGGGAGCTTCCCCGAGAATGTTTTTAGTCTCCGGTAGCTAGTCTCTACATGCACCGTACTCGTCCTCTGACACTTGGTCAGCAGATCCCCTATTGCATTTATCAATTCTGGTGATATGGCCGTGACAGGTGCAGGCGCCACCGGAGGCGTCGCCCTGTATCCTCTTTCAGGTGGGGTACGGGCCGCAGCCTGCGGTGATCCCATCGGTGATGGCTCCCTCCTAATTGCGTGCGCCAACCTGTAGGATCTATTATCTGGCGTCTGTACACAGTTGCGCCTACAAGCCTCTGGCATCCTGTCCAGGTATTCCACTAGTGCGTACTGGTATGAAATGTCTGGGTCTGACTTTATTGCCATCACCCACTGTGTGTGATCTGGGATCACTGACTTCATTAACTCCTCTATCGTTTCAATTGACCATTCCTCCCCTGGTAGGTTGATGACCACTGACTGGTTTGGGTCTGTCTTAGCCACTTCGCACCACGCTCTTATTCCTTGTGGGTCCATGACGGCACCTCTTGCGTTTAATTGCTGTATCAGGATCCCGGACGAGAACCCCCACGTGTAGCGATACCTTCAACTAAGAAGGCCGCAAGTTTAATTTGGGCCCTGAAAACAGCTCCGTCAACCCCCAGCAATGTACTCGACCCCCTACTGGCACAGTTAGTATTGGCAGCAATAAATATTTTCTTATACTGTATGAGTAAACCCAGACACCGAGACAATAATGAAAAGGGTATCAAAATTTACTTTGAGTTGTTGGTAAGAAAAGTTAACAGTGGTAACAGTTCACAGATAATAAATTGCAGAGCCCTGCAGCAATAACACACTATGCATTTAAGATGAACAGTAAAGGTGCGCCGCATGGGCGACCGTTAACTAGGCGCCCTGTGACGCAGTAACTAAATGAACTAACTAGCTGGCCAGGCCTGGCTCAGATATCTACAACTCAGTCTATAGGGGATGATGGTTTCTTCACCGGCAATTCTTTAAAGATGGTGCACATTAACAGAACAACATTTGTAATCCATAGGGAAAGTTGTGATGAACTAAACACATTACTTCATGAACTCTAAGTTCCGCTCTGATATGGATCTCCGGTGAGAGTATCAGAAATAAACTTGTGGGCCATGGCAGTCTATAGGCACATTAGCAACAACAGTATATGGTCTGAGCATATGCCCTCTCACCCCTTCGGACGCGATCCCAGTCCGGGAACTTCCACCGACTGTGTCCTCACACACACACAGCGTCTCCAGCGATCGGGTCCCCGATCCAACCAAGGTTGTAGACAAGCGAAGTCAGATGCCACCCAGGCTCGCAGTGGGGTGGAAGGCTCTTTGGTGCTGCGCAAGGCCTCAGGCTTCAGGCCTTGCACTCCGGCACATCCGCACAGGAGGATCAGTCACTGAAGTCTCGTGTCCCAAAGAGGCCGAGCCCAGCCTCACCTCCTCCTTTTATAAGCCCTCCCATGAGTCTCTGGGGTGGAAACATGCCGAAAGGGATTCTGGGCAAGGTAGTCCCGAGAGTCTTAAAGGGGACCCCGCTACAGTCATATATAATTCTATTTATCCTATCAAATCAGATGATCTCAATACAACAAAAAAGGCTACATTGAGATGTCTCTGACCACTTACTTGGTTGCAGATTTTCAGACACATCCACTTCAGGTTTAGTTCTTTCGCTAGAGTGTTAGTAAATAACTTGGGCACTACCCACTTTGGTAAAATAAAAAAAGTAGGATTTTTAAAACAGCTTACCTGTAAAATCCTTTTCTTGGAGTACATCACGGGACACAGAGCAGCATAGTCATTACTATGTGGGTTATATAGAATTACCTTCAGGTGCTGGCACTGGCAACTTCCAAAACAGGAAGTACCCTCCCCTATATAAGCCCCTCCCATCCAGGAGTACCTCAGTTTTGTAGCAAAGCAATACGTGTCCCCAAAAGAGGGGTGGGAGCTCTGTGTCCCGTGATGTACTCCAAGAAAAGGATTTTACAGGTAAGCTGTTTTAAAAATCCTACTTTCTTGTTCATACATCACGGGACACAGAGCAGCATAGTCATTACTATGTGGGACGTCCCAAAGCAATGCCACATGAGGGGGGGGATACACCATACATAAGCTGGGCGCCATCAGGCATGAGGATCTTTTGCGGCCTGCAACACACTGCGCTCAAAGGCGACATCCTCCTGACTTCTCACGTCCACCTGGTAGAACCTAGTAAACGTGTGTACTGAAGACCATGTTGCGGCCTTACAAATTTGCGCCAGGGAGGCCTGGTGATGCACTGCCCATGAAGTTCCAACTGCTCTCGTGGAGTGCGCCCTAACTTTGAACGGAGGCGGTCTACTTTTCAAGCCATAGGCTTGTATTATGACCTGTCGAATCCACTTGGCTAAAGTAGATTCTGATGCTGCCTGACCCTTTCTGGGGCCTTCCGGCAGAACAAACAGAGAATCCGTTCTACGAATCTGAGCAGTGGCTTTTAGATAAGCTTTAACTGCTCTTACTACATCCAAAGAATGCAATAACTTTTCCTCTACCGAGCTTGGTTTGGGGAAAAAAGAAGGAAGAACCACATCCTGGTTCAAGTGAAACCTCGATACCACCTTAGGAAGAAAGGCTGGGTGAGGACGTAATACTACTCTGTCCTTATGGATAACCAGATATGGCTCTTTACAGGACATGGCGGCTACTTCCGACACTCTTCTAGCTGAGCATATGGCTACTAAAAATATCAATTTCCTGGTGAGTAGAACCAAGGAAATGTGCCGCAAAGGTTCAAATGGCTGCTTCTGCAGAACCGACAGAACCAAATTTAGATCCCATGGGCATATGGGAGCCTTAATCGGTGGAATAATACGAGTCACACCTTGCATAAAGGATTTGACAAGTGAATGCATAGCCAGGGGCCTTTGAAATAGTATTGACAAGGCCGAAACCTGGCCCTTGATAGTACTTAAGGCAAACTTCCTGTCTACAGCCCACTGCAGGAAGTCCAGAATTCTGCCCATAACGTACTTACGTGGATGCCATTTTCTGGCCTCGCACCAAGTGATGTACGCCTTCCAAACTCTATAGTAGATCTGCCTGGATACAGGCTTCCTGGCATTGATTATAGTTGATACCACAGAGTTAGAGAGACCTCTCTTCTTTAGGATGTGGGACTCAATAGCCAGGCCGTTAAACTTAGAGTTAGTAAGGAAGGGTGGTATATCGGTCCTTGCGAAAGCAGGTCCGGACGACGTGGAAGGGTCCAAGGACTCCCCACAGACATTTTGATGATCTCCGCGTACCAGGCCCTTCGGGGCCACGCTGGAGCCACCAGGATCACCGGCTTCTTCTCCAACCTGACTCTGCAAAGGAGTCGAGGCAACAATTGTAGCGGAGGGAATGCATATCTCAGTCTGAACTGATCCCAAGGGAACACCAGAGCATCCGAGCCGCAAGCGAGGGGATCCCTTGTCCGGGAGACAAACCTGTCCACCTTTGCGTTGAATCTGGATGCTAGCAGATCTACATCCGGTGTTCCCCACCGCTGACATATTGCTCGGAAGACCTCGGGATGAAGGGACCATTCCCCTGGGCATAACTGTTGGCGACTCAGAAAGTCCGCCTTCCAATTCTCCACCCCTGGAATGAAGACAGCTGATATACATGGGACATGCTTTTCTGCCCATTCCAGGATGTGACTTACTTCCCTCTGGGCTGCACGACTCCTGGTGCCTCCCTGATGATTGATATATGCCACTGCTGTGGCATTGTCTGATTGAATTCTGACAGGGGACCCTTGGAGTCTGGATGTCCAGGCTACTAGGGCGTACCGGGCTGCTCGTATCTCTAAGAGATTGATGGGCAGGGTTTTTACTACATTTGACCATCTGCCCTGGAGAGACCATTGCTCCAGTACTGCCCCCCAGCCTGTAAGGCTGGCATCTGTAGTGACCACCTTCCAAGATATCGGGCTGAAGGGTTTTCCCTTCTGGAGATTCTGGGGGATCAACCACCAGCAGAGACTCTTCCGAACGGAAGGGGACAAAGCCATCGGGAAGTCTAGAGCCTGAACTTTTCCGTTCCAGGCTGACAATATGGCCCTTTGTAAATTCCTTGAGTGGAATTGGGCGTATGGCACAGCTTCGAATGATGCTACCATCTTTCCTAGCAGCCTCATGCACAGGCGTATGGACGGCTGTCTTTTTGCACAAAGCAGACGGACCAAGCCCCTCAAAGAGGATACCTTGTCTAGAGGTAAGAAAATCTTCCTCTGGTCTGAATCCAGCCGTAGCCCTAGATATACCAGGTTTTTCACTGGCTGTAGGGCTGACTTGTCCAGGTTGATGACCCAACCGTGAGATTCTAGATACTTGATTGTATCGATAATTACCACTTCTAGCTTGGCAACTGAGTGGTCCATCAACAACAGGTCGTCTAGGTATGCCATTATCGTTACACCCCGTGTTCTTAGATCGGCCAACAGTGGGGCCAGAATTTTTGTGAACACTCGTGGTGCTGTGGCCAGACCGAATGGTAAGGCTCTGAACTGAAAATGGCGCCCTTCTACTGCAAAGCGTAGGAATTTTTGATGACCTGGAAAGATGGGAACATGCAAGTAAGCATCTTTGATGTCGATCAAGGCTAACCATTCCTCCCCTTGTAGGGCAGCGGTGACCGATCGGATCGACTCCATCCGGAAAGACCGGACGTTTAGAATTTTTTTTAGACTCTTTAGGTCCAATATGGGTCTTATGTCCCCGTTTGGCTTCGGGACTGTGAAAAGGTTTGAGTAGAAACCCAACCCCCACTCTTCCATAGGAACCTCCATAATTACTCCTTGGAGCAATAGTTGTTCTAACGCCAACAGGAGAGACCGTCTTTTCAGAGGGTCTCTTGGCATGCCTGACCACATAAAATGGGACGGAGGAGACTCTTTTAACTCCAACTTGTATCCCAGAGTTACTGCGGAGAGCACCCATCTGTCTTTGATCGTCTCCCGCCAGGTCTCTGCGAACAACTGAAGTCTTCCCCCCACCCGTTTGAGTGCGGGCAGCCCTTCATAGGCTTGACTTGGAGGCTGGTTTAGTACCTCTTCGGATCCAGGGCTTTTTATTACCCTGTGGCTGTCCCTGATTTTTACCTCCTGAGTTTGACCGAGGAGGCCGTCGGAACTGCTTAGTAGCAGACGTCGCAGGGATAGGAGAGGTAGTCCTCTTAAAAGATGGACCCCTAGACCTCTTCTTACTCGGTAAGAGAGTACTTTTACCACTGGAAATCTTCTGGATATACTTATCCAGGTCTTCGCCAAAAAGGCGTTCCCCATGAAATGGGAAGCTAACTAAGAGCTTCTTACAGGGAGCTTCAGCAGACCAGTTTTTGAGCCACAGAAGCCTACGCATATGTACCAAAGACAGCGTGAGGCGGGAGGCCTGATGGATAGAATCCTTGATGGCGTCAACCGCAAAGCATAATGCTCTAGGCAGATCAGCCAGAGCCTGGGCCTGTTGGTCTGGCAAATCCCTCAGGACCATTTTCATTTGATCCTTTAAAGCTTGGCAGACTCCAATAGCTGCCACTGCTGGCTGTGTAACAGCCCCTGCTGTGGAAAAAGCAGATTTTAATAAAGATTCCAATTTTTTATCCACTGGATCTTTGAACATTTGAACATTATCTACTGGACATGTCAGTGATTTGTTCACAGAAGAGATGGCTGCATCCACCGTAGGAACATTCCATCTCTGGGTGAACTTTTCCTCCATGGGATAGATCACCGGAAACCTTTTAGGCGGAACAAATAGTTTATCAGGATGTTCCCAGTCCTGGTATATAAGTCCTTCCAATAATGGATGTATTGGAAAGGAGCAATTAACCTGGGGAGCTTTTAGCGACCCCAATGAGGAGACAGCAGTAGTTGATGGTTCAACAAAAGGCATTTTAAATGCAGATCGAACCATGTCAGTTAGGGTCTGGACCCACAATCTTTCAGTCTGTGATGCTGAAAATGGTTCATCTACTGTCGATTCCTCAAAAACAGAGCTAACCTCCTCCTGATCCCCTTCAGGTAGGTCGGTCCCTTCCTGGGACTGTTGCTCTGCCAACAGGCACTCTAATGGAGGTGATGGAGATCTGGCGCGCTTTCTTTCCTGTAGAGAAGAAGCGATCATTGCAGCCAATCTCTGCTCCAATCCCTCCAGAGTTGAGGAAAAAACCTCCTCTGTTATATATGCAGGAGCAGGTGGACTGAGGACAGCCGCAGTACCTGGCACTCCCGGGGGTTCCTTATGGGTATTAACCTCTGATTTCTCAGGGGAGGAGGGTGCAGATGACTGCTCCAGATCCTCAGAGCCCGATGGAGACCCCCTACACTTCCTGAGAGGTATATCTCAGAGTTTTTTAGGCGGCATATTCCTTAGTTCAAAGCTGAGGTATTCCAGCCGCAATACACCCCTTACTGAAATAGTCTAATGCAATTTGCTGCTATGTACATCAGTGGGTGTCTACTAATGCGTCTTTCTGGGGATGCCTGTATCAACCGCCCGCTGTAAGCCCCTATACCATGCTACCAGCTCCTTTTCATGCTCTGTGTCCATAGCAAGCAGCGTGGACTGAGTCCTTTTATCTTGCTGGGACGCCCGCACATGCGCAGAAGCGCTGGGCGCACAGAGCGCGTCATCCGCCAGGCTCCGCCCCCTTTTTTGAAGCTAAACCTTATAAAAAGAAAGCATGTGTGCGCGCGCGCGCGCGTGCACGTGTGCGCTCTTGGCGCCATGTAGGGAGAGGAGCCAGGGTCCCTGTTTTGCCAGGACTCGGGGATGGAAGGAAACTACTTGGCAGCATGACAGAGGAATGCAGCTTCCCTGATAGAGAGCTCACTCATCTGCCTGGACTTTCACCATGGAAGGAATAGTCCCAAGAAAAAAGACGTTCCACAGCGGCCTCTAGTGGACAAACACAGGTACCACACTTTTGTCTTTTTTTTTTTTTTTTTTAAAACCTCCTTTATGAAAAACATTTCCAGGTTTACAGTTTTTTTAAAACTTCCCTTATGAAAAAACATTTCTAGGATTTCTTAGGCATATACAGCTATTAGCGGGAATACCCTTTAGGTAACAGGCAGAAAGACATATTAGGCTTGGGGGTCCCCTCAATAGAACCAAGTTCCTGAGGGGCCCCCACTTACCTTTTCCCCGCCGCAGGACTTTGTTTGGTCCACAGAAGCCCAAACTTCACCTCTCACGGCAGGCATTGTACTAGACCTTCAGGGACCGGGTTCCCAAGGATTCCACTCCCCTGGACCTGTATAGCACCCTGCACAGATAGCCTCTTGGTTTTGGGTATGACCAGAGCTCTGGATCCCAGGGTCCAGCCCTCCTAAGAGAGGCATTACAGGCAAAACCCTGCTCTTCTCTGCAAGGCCCGGGTACCGACCGTTTAGCTATGAAGCCTTTTTTGGTCGGATCCGGAATAGCTTGCTAAGGCCCAGAGAACCTGTACACAAGCCCAGATGAATACATGTTAACCTTGGCCAACACCTTAGACACTGGCAAAAAACTGAGGTACTCCCGTATGGGAGGGGCTTATATAGGGGAGGGTACTTCCTGTTTTGGAAGTTGCCAGTGCCAGCACCTGAAGGTAATTCTATATAACCCACATAGTAATGACTATGCTGCTCTGTGTCCCGTGATGTATGAACAAGAAAAAATTTATTTATTTTTTGCAGAACTGCAGTTAGTTGGAAGAAGGGTGAGGCATAATAAGGATATAATAAGGATACTTAAATTGCACACAGCCTTAAAACTCAAGCTGACTTCTAATCTTCTTTAAATGCTTTCTGTGGTGCCACAATCTATAAAGGCTTATAGCAAATTATGGATCTTTGGCTCCTTAGGGATCAAGGTTCTAGTGGTATCTTGACTAAAGTTGAGCGGACACCTGGATGTTCAGGTTCGACGGGTTCGGCCGAACTTCGGAAAAAAGTTCGGGTTCGGGACCGAAGTTTAACCCGAACCCGGACCCGAACCTGAACCCCATTGAAGTCAATGGGGACCCGGACTTCTAAGGACTAAAAAGGCTCTAAAAAGGTAATGGAAAGGGCTAGAGGGCTGCAAATGGCAGCAAAATGTTGTTAAGAGCATGGCAAGTGCTCTGCAAACAAATGTGGATAGGAAAATAACTTAAAATAACATAAAAAAAAATAAAAAAATAATAATAATCTTGACCTAGGAGGACGAGGTCCATATGGAGTAGGAGGTTGAAGTGGCGGTGGATGTGGCTGTGTAGGTGGAAGCGGCGGTGGAGGAGGACGAGGTAGCCAACACTGATTCAAAAATACAACAATGGCTGTGTAATGCCAGTGATGTGTCGAATTCTGTCCCCCGTCAAATAGTGTCCACCCTGTACTGCGCTTGCTCAGTATGTAGGACAAGGGGATTTCTAAAATCTCCCAAGACGAACGGCGCCTGCGTGGTGAGTTCAGGTGAAGGCCACACCATCCGTGGTTCAAGACGAGCCAAGTGAGGCCGTGCCCGAAGCGTGGCGATCGAACCGAGTCCGTGAGGGGCCCTGTTACTATGTGCTACCGTATGTCCACTTGGATGGTGGGGCTTGAACCTGCACTCACAGCACAGGCGCCGTTCATCTTCGGAGATTTTGTGAATCTCCTTGTCCTCTGTACTGCGCAAGCGCTGCGCCTTCGCAGTATGGGCCGGACACAATCCGATGGCCGGACAGTTTTTGTCACAACACCGGTATACATGTCTATTCTGCACAAGGTACGGACAAGTCCTGTGGGATCCATGCCTGGTTCATTTTAATGAACGTGAGCTTGTCCACATTGGCTCTGGACAGGCGGCTGCGCTTGTCTGTGATAACGCCCCCTGCCGTGCTAAATACACGTTCAGATAATACACTGGCTGCAGGGCAGGCCAGCACCTCCAAGGCATAAAGGGCAAGCTCAGGCCATGTGCCCAATTTGGAAACCCAGAAGTTAAAGGGGGCAGACCCGTCATCCAGTACGTGTAGGCCTGTGGACACATACTGCTCAACCATGTTGGTGAAATGCTGCCTCCTGCTAAGACGTTCCATCTCAGCTGGTGGTGCTGGTTGTTGTGGCGTGCTGACAAAGCTTTTCCACATTTCAGCCATGCTAACCCTGCCTTCTGAGGTGCTGCCGGTGCCCCAGCTGTGTTGGCGACCTCTTCCTCCTCCTCTGCCTTCGCCTTGTGCTTCCACCGTACGCCCGCTGTCAGGTGGGAATGCCACCAGCAGCGCGTCTACCAGCGTGCGCTTGTACTCGCGCATCTTACGATCCCGCTCCAGTGAGGGAATTAAGGACGGTACGTTGTCCTTGTAACGGGGATCCAGCAGGGTGGCCACCCAGTAATCAGCACCAGTTAAAATGTGGGCAACTCGGCGGTCATTGCGGAAACACTGCAGCATGTAATCGCTCATGTGTGCCAGTCTGCCCAGAGGCAAAGAAAAGCTGTCCTCTGTGGGAGGTGTATCGTCTGTGTCCTCTGTATCCCCCCAGCCACGCACCAGTGATGGCCACGAGCTGGTCTGTGTGCCACCCTGCTGTGAAAATGGCTCCTCCATCTCCTCCTCCACCTCATCATCCTCTAGAACTGTTCCCTTTCTGCCGGACAATTGTGTACCTGGCGTTTGTTGGTGCAGGAACCCACCCTCGTAGCCACTTGTGAAAGACTGCCCTGAAAGCCTTTGAAATGATCCCACTTTCTCCTCCTCCTCCTCATCCTCCTGTGCCACATCCTCTTCCATCATCGCCCGAAGCGTTTTTTCAAGGAGGCATAGAACTGGGATAGTAACGCTAAGAACGGCGTCATTGGCACTGGACATGTTGGTGGAGTACTCGAAACAGCGCAACAAGGCACACAGGTCTCGCATGGAGGCCCAGTTATTGGTGGTGAAGTGGTGCTGTTCCGCAGAGCGACTCACGCGTGATTGCTGCAGCTGAAACTCCACTATCGCCTGCTGCTGCTCGCACAGTCTGGCCAGCATGTGCAAGGTGGAGTTCCACCTTGTGGGCATGTCACATATGAGGCGGTGAGCGGGAAGGCCGAAGTTACGCTGCAGCGCTGACAGGTGAGCAGCAGCAGGGTGAGAACGCCGAAAGTGCGCACACACAGCCCGCACTTTCTGCAGCAGCTCTGGCATATTGGGGTAATTTTTAAGGAACCTCTGGACCACCAAGTTCAGCACATGTGCCAGGCAAGGGATGTGCGTCAAACCGGCTAGGCCCAGAGCTGCTACGAGATTTCGCCCATTATCGCACACCACCAGGCCGGGCTTGAGGCTCACTGACAGCAACCACTCATTGGTCTGTTGCTCCATGTCCCTCCACAACTCCTGCGCGGTGTGGGGTTTTCCCCCCAAACAGGAAAGTTTTAAAACTGCCTGCTGTCGTTTACCCCTGGCTGTGCTGAAGTTGGTGGTGAAGGTGTTACGCTGACCGGATGATGAGGCGGTAGAGGATGAGGAAGCGGAGTAGGAGGAGTTAGCAACAGGAGGCAAACTGAAGCGCCCTGCAATCCTCGGTGGTGGAAGGACATGCGCCAAACTGCTATCTGCCTCAGGCCCAGCCACCACTGCATTTACCCAGTGTGCTGTTAGGGAGATATAACGTCCCTGACCGTGCTTACTGGTCCACACATCCGTAGTTAGGTGGACCTTGCCACAGATGGCGTTGCGCAGTGCACACCTGATTTTGTCCCCCACTTGGTTGTGCAGGGAAGGGATGGCTCGCCTGAAAAAATAGTGGCGGCTGGGCACGACGTACTGTGGGACAGCCAATGCCATCAGGCTTTTAAAACTCTGCGTCTCCACCAGACGGAATGACAGCATTTCAAAGGCCAGGAGTTTTGAAATGCTGGCATTCAGGGCCAGGGATCGCGGGTGGCTAGGGGGGTACTTCCTCTTCCGCTCCAATGTTTGGGAGATAGAGAGCTGAATGCTTCCATGGGACATTGTGGAGATGGTTGGTGACCCAGGTGGTAGTGTTGCTGGCAGATGCTCTGTTTGCGGGGTGGCAGGTGCCACTGTCACTACAGAGGTGGATGAAGAGGCCGAGACTGCAGCAGAAGAGGAAGCAGGAGGAGCCAGAGACCTTTCTTGGTTTTTGAGGTGTCTACTCCACTGCAGCTCGTGCTTTGAACTTAGATGCCTGGTCATGCAGGTTGTGCTCAGGTTGAGAACGTTTATGCCTCGCTTCAGGCTCTGATTGCACAGCGTGCAAACAACTCGTGTCTTGTCATCAGCACATTGTGTGAAGAACTGCCACGCTGGGGAACTCCTTTGACCTGGCTTTGGTGTGCTCGGTCCCTTGCTGCGTTGGGCAGTAGCAGACATACTGTCTAGCTGACAGACGCTCCGCTTTTGCACCTTGCTCCCTCTTCTGCTGTTCTGGTGGCTCTGTGCGACCACCGCCTCTTCCTCCAAACTACACTGGTCACCTGCATAACGTTGATTCCATGTGGGGTCGAGTACCTCATCGTCCTCCACATCATCTTCCACCCAGTCTTCACCCCTGCCCTCCTTGTCTGTCTGCACAATTGCGAAAGCAGCAGCAGTTGGCACCTGTGTTTCGTCATCATCCGAGACGTACTGCGATGGTCCTCCCATGTACTCATCATGAAACATAAGTGGTTGGGCATCGGTGCACTCAATCTCTTCCACTTCTGGGGCAGGGCTAGGTGGATGGCCCTGGGAAACCCTGCTAACAGAGTCATCGAAAAGCAGAAGAGACTGCTGCATGATTTGGGGCTCAGACTGCTTGGCTGATTTGCAAGGGGGTGAGGTGAAAGACTGATGGACATGGGTTTCAGGTGCCAACTCTGTTCTTTCATCAGAAGAGTGGGTGGGAGACAATGTGAAGGAACCCGAGGCACTGTTAGCAACCCAATCTACTATCGCCTGTACTTGTCCTGGCCTAAACATTCGTACAGCCTCATTAGGCGCGACAAAATACCGCCGCAGGCTCGGTCGCCTACTCGCACCTGAGGAAGGTGTTTCACTTGTGCGTGTATCTGGCACAGATCCACCACGTCCTCTCCCTGCAACAGGAGCTCCACCAGCAGCACCACGACCGGGGCCACCACGTCCCTTTGACCTTCTCCTCATATTTTCAAAATTTAGGATCTTGCCCTAAATGGGTGTTTTTGGAAGCGCAGAACACACCCACAGTACGTAACCACTGACTCGCACAGCTACAGAACTGCAGAAAATGCTATTCAAAAAAAATGTTGTTTTTTTAGTATAGCACAGTAGGAGAAAACTATAAAGAAATTGTTTATTTCACACACCTCAAAATATGTATAACACACTGCAACCTTTTTTTGGTGCCACTAAACGGCGTTTTTTGGAAGAGCAGAACACACCCACAGTACGTAACCACTGAATCGCACAGCTACAGAACTGCAGAAAATGCTATTCAAAAAAAATGTTGTTTTTTTAGTATAGCACAGTAGGAAAAAACTATATAGAAATTGTTTATTTCACACACCTCAAAATATGTATAACACACTGCAACCTTTTTTTGGTGCCACTAAACGGCGTTTTTTGGAAGAGCAGAACACACCCACAGTACGTAACCGCTGAATTGCACAGCTACAGAACTGCAGAAAATGCTATTCAAAAAAAATGTTGTTTTTTTAGTATAGCAACGTAGAAGAAAACTATAAAGAAATTGTTTATTTCAAACACCTCAAAATATGTATAACACACTGCAAACTTTTTTTGGTGCCACTAAACGGCGTTTTTTGGAAGAGCAGAACACACCCACAGTACGTAACCGCTGAATCGCACAGCTACAGAACTGCAGAAAATGCTATTCAAAAAAAATGTTGTTTTTTTAGTATAGCAACGTAGGAGAAAACTATAAAGAAATTGTTTATTTCAAACACCTCAAAATATGTATAACACACTGCAAACTTTTTTTGGTGCCACTAAACGGCATTTTTTGGAAGAGCAGAACACACCCACAGTACGTAACCGCTGAATCGCACAGCTACAGAACTGCAGAAAATGCTATTCAAAAAAAATGTTGTTTTTTTAGTATAGCACAGTAGGAGAAAACTATATAGAAATTGTTTATTTCACACACCTCAAAATATGTATAACACACTGCAAACTTTTTTTTGTGCCCCTAAACGGCGTTTTTTGCAAGCGTACATTAAAGTGCAAATTTTTATTTATTTTTTGGCCCTAAACGGGTCTTTTTTTGCACGAGCAAAATAAAATGCTTTTTTTTTTTTTGCCCTATGGGTCTTTTGGAAAAGAGAACAATAAAGTGCCTTTTTTTTCCCCTAAAAGTTAGATTTTCTCTGACACTGGGCTCATGGCAGTGTAAAAAGACTGCACTGCAACACAAATAGGTAGACCTATGCAGATCGCTGATTTTAATCTCTGAATCTGGACTCCTATATAATATTCTCTCTCCCTGAAAGCACCAACACAGGAACCTGGCCCTACACTACACTATCTCTCTATCTTTTCCCTCAGATTGTAGAATCAGGACTACCTCTTCTATCTTTCTATCTCTCCCTAAAAGCAGCAGCAGCAGACTAGATCCTCTCCCTATCTATTCTGAAGCAGAGTGTCATGTGTGCTGTGTGCCTCTAGCTTATATAGAAGCTGGGTCACATGTTGCACTGACCAATCACAGCCATGCCATTAGTAGGCATGGCTATGATGGCTTCTAAGGGCACACCAGCTAATCAAAAGGTGATTGGCTGGCCCCTGAAGCATTTCTAAATGCGTTATTAGATTGCCGAACCCGAACCCGAACCCGGACTTTTGGGCAAAGTCCGGGTTCGGGTTCGGGAAAAAGCTAAAGTTCGGTACGGACCCGAACTTTATAGTTCGGGTTCGCTCAACACTAATCTTGACAGCTGTCCCTAAGGCAGCAGAGTGGAGAAGGTTTCCTTGTACACTTTTCCCTAAGGCAGTCACTTGCCACTCTCTTAGCATGGGGTATCTGCAGGTGTTTCCTCAGAGCTAAAGTACTTGTTTACCTTTAGGTGATTAGCATTTTGCAGTAGCCCACCCCACCAACATATAATCCCTTAGGCCTAAACCAAAGTAACATACTGTAGAACTTGTTACAATATCCTCATGAGTAGGAGTCCAGGTAATGAGGAACACTTTGCAAGGTTGTCCAAAATAATTATCACCTCTTTAGCTTACACCACTAGTAAATTATCCTCAGTGATTAGCTGAGCTGATAAACATTTATACTGTAGCTTAGAAGTTAATTCACCTGACACAAATTGTCGGAACATGCTAAAGATTTATTGACAGCTTAGGAAGACTTCAGAATTGACTTTACACAGTATGTCATATCATCTTACATAGTAGGTAGTATATTTTAAATGCTACATTTTGCGTACATTCGTATAGTTCAAAAGACATAGTCAGGCTGGACATGCTGCGGTGAGGACGTGTGTCTCTGGAGCTCCGGCGCTGGCACCTAATCTGTAGCACTTTTATTATCATTAAGGCACTGCCTTCTACCCTGAACACCATGGGCAAGAGGACGGGCAAACCCCTATCCACCAGGGGCACCTCTTCGGGCTCCATCAAACGTTTCTTGGCTGTAGATCCAGACGAAACAGCGGACTCGGATGGCCTGGGCCGCTCTCCGCGTGGCGTTAGCTCCGCCTCCCGCCTCAAACCAGCACTACGCCATCATTCCCCGGCCTCGTCCGTCGGATCGGGAGGAGAGAGCGGCACGTCCAGACACCCAGAGGTCGCATCCCTGGTGAGTGACCTCCCGACTAAATCGGAGTTAGCCTCCATGCTACTAGGCTTGGAACGAGCTATTAAAAAAGAACTATCGGCTGTGCGCTCGGACCTCTCGCAGGTCTTAGAACGAGTAGAGGAGACCGAACAGCGCCTAGATCGCCACGCGACCGCCATCAGATCCCTGCAGGCCACTACTCGCGGTCTCTCCATTGCCCATAGGATGGCCATGTATAAAATCGAGGACCAGGAGAACCGCAATAGGAGGAATAACATCCGCCTCAGAGGCCTGCCAGAGGCAACGGGGGATGAGGACCTTCTTCCATCCATACGGGGTATTTTTAACGGCCTGTTAGGCCTTGCGGTGGATAATCCCCTTAAAATAGACCGGGTCCACAGGGCCCTGCGTCCACGCAACCTTTCCTCGGACACCCCCCGAGATGTGATTTGCCGAGTCCACTATTATGAGGAAAAGGAGCGCATTATGAAGAAGGCCCGAGAGTCCGCCTCGCTCGATTTTGATGGCGCAGTGATAACCCTCTTCCCTGATCTAGCCAGAGAAACCTTGGACCGCCGCAGGGCCCTGCGGCCCCTCACTGAGAAGTTGAGAGCGGCCTCCATTAATTATCGCTGGGGCTTTCCAGCGGCCCTAATTGCTAGAAGGGATGGCAAAACGGCGATCCTCCGATTCCCAGAAGACCTAGAAAAGTTCTGCCTGGATGTCGGCATCTCCCCTCCAGAGCTTCCCGGATGGCAAGACACCATCCCGCCTGTCCCGGGCACTTCAGTACCGGGTTGGCACAAGGTGGACCGAAGACGTCACTCTCCTACCGCGGGAGCATCTCCTCAACTGGGGTAAAACACCCTGCCGTGCGGCATTTTCTTTCTCTTTTATTTTTTCATCACCCGGGCCCACGGATAATGGTACCCCCTTTCTGCGAATCTGATGTTCTGCCCCCTTGTTGTGTTTTTTTTTTTTTTTGCAACCCCACAGTTTGCACGTCGTGCCTTATTTTGCATACTTTACTAAATACTTGACTCTTGCCAAATGGCACTATTCTACGATACCCACTCCACGGCTCAGAACTATGGGCCCCAGTTTTTCAGGTTTTAGGGTTTTTTTGGTTTCCAGTTCAGTGCTACCATATAAATGTATACTCATGTTACTATTGTGACAGCGTCGGAGCATCGGGATGTCACCTGCACCAACTTTGGTGTACGTGATCGGATGCCCACGACCTTCCGCCCCCGCACTGTGGGGTGCCGGGGGACCCTGTGCTCGTGTGCCCTTGCCCGCTTTTGGGTTCTCGGTATGCGGGCGCTGGGACTCTCGTGTACCCCTCCCTCGCACTGCAGTACTCTGCGTGCCTTTGCTGACCACCCCCTAATGTGGTCTGTGTATGTATTGTTGTTTGATACTGTATGTTTTCTCTTCTTTCTCTCGTTTCTGCTCTCTTTTCTCTCACTCTCCCCTTCCTCCCTCCCCACCCTCCCCTCTCTTGTCTCCCGCCTCAGGTCTGCCTCCAATGGATCCTATGATCTGCATCTCCCCCCTCCTGACTGTCATGGCTAAGGTAAATTTGATTTCTTTTAATGTGAGGGGCTTACATACCCCGGGTAAGAGACACAATTTGTACAGGGAGCTGGGCCGCCTGCGGGGAGACATTATTTTCCTGCAGGAGACTCACCTTACCCACAATACGTCAGTAAAATTATCTTCCCCGCGTTTCCCTACTTGGTACTATAGCCTATCTGATGTGAATGGGGCTAAAGGGGTGGCCATTGGCTTCCGCAGAGGCTCCACATTTACATTGGAATCTATGTTGTCTGACCCTCTGGGACGCTTTCTGTTCATAAAAGGTACGCTAGGTAATATGCCCTGCACTCTAGCCAACCTGTACGCTCCTAATAGGAACCAGATAGGATTCGTGGCATCCACCCTCGGGAAACTGAGAACCTTTGCCCATGGGTGCATACTCCTTGCGGGTGATTTCAATTTCCCGATGGAACCCCTCGTGGACACCTCACTGGGGCGATCCTGTATCTCCCATGCACGCTTATCCTACATACGCAAGCAGCTGCATGAGTTGCAGCTGGTTGATATCTGGAGAATGGTGCACCCGCGGGCAAAGGATTATACTCATTACTCCCACACCCACCAATCCTACTCTAGGATCGATTACTTCTTTATTGGCCACCACCATCTCACCCTAGCGGTCAACACCGACATTGGCACCTCCCCCATCTCTGACCATTCCCCGATCCTACTTACGCTTAAGATCCCTTCAATGCCCCCTAGGGTAACCAACTGGAAGCTTAACGATGACCTCTTGAATGATGACATAGACAAGAAAATGCTGGGAGAAGAATTGTCCCATTATTTTACAGACAACACGAGCCCAGACCTTTCCCCGGGTGTGCTCTGGGAAGCGCATAAAGCCCATATCAGGGGTAAACTTATTGACCTTGGATCTAGGAAAAAGCGAGAGCGAACACACCAGCAGTCAGTACTGGTAAGGGAGATTCGGGAACTTGAGCAACAGCATAAGGCTAGGCAATCCCAGGAGGTCTTTCATACCCTGACCCTGAAAAGGGAGGAACTGAAAGCACTCCTTCATGTAGAACAGAAGCGACAAGCCCGTCTTCTATCCCAACGCTTCCATGAATGGGGCAACAAGCCGGGCCGGCTTTTGGCTCACTCATTACAGCAAAAGAAAAGTGCTTCCTTTATAGCCAAGATTAAGACAGCATCTTCTGAATTGGTACATGATACCCCTGCCATAGCTAAAGAGTTCCGGGCATTCTATCAACACCTTTATCATGTTCAACACTCCATAGCTGATCGTGACACTAGGTTACAGCATATTAGAGACTACCTATCCCAAGCCAATTTACCAGCCTTACCCCCAGAGACGCTCGCGACTTTAGATGGTGAGTTCACCACCTCAGAGTTAAGCATCGCCTTGAAGGCCATGGCCAATGGTAAGGTGCCGGGCCCAGATGGCTTTACGGTAGCCTATTATCGTTCCTTCGCTGAGGTTCTACTACCGCACCTAACATGCTATGCCAATGCTATAACTGATGGTGGTTCCTTCCGGTCTGAGACCCTTCATGCCCACATTACGGTGATACCCAAACCTGGAAAGGACCCCAGTGTTTGCGGGAGCTATCGCCCCATCTCCCTGCTAAACATTGACGCCAAACTGTATGCCAAAGCAATTGCAAATAGGCTCCTCCCCCTCCTCCCACAGTGGATCTCGTGTGACCAGACGGGCTTCATCCCCGGTAGGGAAGCTCGTGATAACTCCCTCCGTACCCTGTCCCTGATGTCATACGCACGTGGATCCTCCCAGCCCACCCTCCTGCTGTCGACAGACGCTGAAAAGGCGTTCGATAGGGTGGACTGGGAGTATCTAATGGAGACGCTGACCCACCTCGGCATCAGCGAATCCTTCCGAAGTCAAATCTCTGCCCTCTATAACTCCCCCACAGCCCAATTACGCATCAATGGTACTTTGAGCGCCCCCTTCACGTTATACAATGGCACCCGTCAAGGCTGCCCTTTGTCGCCCATATTATTTGCCCTATCCTTAGAACCCTTTCTCTCCAGAGTTAGAAACAATCCCTCTATTCATGGGATCACGGTGGGTGGTCTTGAACATAAATATGCTGCATATGCAGATGACATCCTGTTCTACATACGGCAACCTTTAATATCTCTTCCTAACCTTATGTCGGCATTTTCTGCGTTCAGTGATGTCTCTAATTTTAAAATTAATATGTCAAAATCCGAAATCCTAAATATCTCTGTTCCGAGTACCCTCGTGTCTCATTTGACACGGTCCTTTCATTTTGCGTGGCAGACACGCAAGATGAAGTATGTAGGAATTTATCTCACCACCAACCCGGCTTCCTTGTTCCGCGCCAACTTATTGCCCCTATTGAACACAATCAGATCAGACTTACAAAGGTGGTCTACGGTTGCCCATTCCTGGTTGGGAAAAATCAGTGTTGTTAAGATGAATGTCCTACCTAGGTTACTGTTCTTGTTGCAAATGATCCCCTTTAAAATCCCTGTAGGTTTTTATACTTTAGTCAGGTCTCTTATTGGCAGATATATATGGAACAGAAGGCGTCCCAGACTTGCCAGGTCCCTCCTTACCAGACCAAAAAGGGAAGGTGGTTTGGCACTGCCAGACCTTAAGAAGTATTTCTTAGCAATTGTGTTGAATAGAATTTCTGACTGGAAGTATCACAAAGCCACTTAGTTGTGGGTGACTTTGGAAATAACACTCAGTGGGACAGACCTCTTTTCACAACTCTGGATACCCAGAAAGCATAGGACTCTGGCCCCGACCACATCACCGCTTACTCGCTCTACCCTAATGGCATGGGACTCTTTATGCTTCAAGCAGGATTGGAAGTACAACTCACCACTTATGCCTTTACGGGGTCACAACTACTTCCCACCAGGGAACACGGGTCCCAATACTCAGATTTGGGAACTCGGTTCTGCCACTTTTTTGCACCATGTAACTACCTCCATGAGTATTGCTCCCCTGTACACGTTAGTACCTCCTGCTACTACAACACCCCTGGACCACTGGCGCTACCGCCAACTTGCAGCATTCGTCCGTTCACTACCAAAACCTCTACGTTCCATCTCGGACTTGACTCCCATCGAAATGGCTCTTGCCGAAGACAAACCTGTGGAAAGACCCATCTCCTATTTTTACCAATCCCTGCAAGCCTTTGCCTCCTCGGAAGGCCCCACTTTTCTCCGTAAATGGGAGGAAGACCTTCACAAGGAACTCTCAGCTGCTGAACGAAACTCCATTCTATTACTGGCTCACACCACCTCCATAACCTCCAAGATGGCGGAAGTAAATTATAAACTGTTGACGAGGTGGCACTACACCCCAGTGGTACTTCACAACTTTTTCCCGCACACGTCACCTTTATGCTGGCGAGGCTGTGGAGAACGAGCAACACATGCTCATATATGGTGGCACTGCCCCCTGATACGCCCCTATTGGGCGGCAATCCTACACTGGGCCAGTGTGATTCAAGGTTTTGACATCCCTGATGATCCTGGGGTAGTCTTGCTTCATTGTACGGGCAAATCAGTGGGAGCATACAAGAAATCTTTAACACCCCACCTGCTTAATGCTGCAAAAGCGCTTATTCCACGTTATTGGAAACAATCCAAAGTCCCAACCCTACACCAATGGCTGCTGGAGGTCGACCATATATACCATATGGAAGACCTCACGCTCTCTCTCAGAGGTAAAACTGATTTGGCTAAAAAAATTTGGTCCTGCTGGTTTGCCTTTAAGTATACGAATGACTACGCTGAACTAATGTCTAGTACTGTTTAATGTCTGATTGCAACAATACTGAATGTTGTCAATGCCTGACCTGGGCAGACCCCCCCCCCCCTCCCTTCCTTCACTCCCTCCCTCCCCCCCCCCATTTCTTCTCTTCTCTCTTTTTTTTCTGCCTTTCCCCTCCTAATAAGTTCAGTTTTTATGTTGGGTGCACGACATAGCGGAGAGTATTCTGTCATTTCCACTTTTCACAACCCCTAGCTGATGGGAAACTCCTACTATGAGACTAGTCGGTGAGTCTAGACGGTTTTCTGTTCTGTAACCCACTATGTTTCGCACACCCCATCTGTATACTTTTTTATTTATTTTCTTTTTCTTGATTTTATCTTACCTTGAACTGTATTGTTCTTATTATTTCTTTGTCTCAATAAAAATTAATTAAACAAAAAAAAAAAAGACATAGTCAGAAACCTTTATTTTTATTTACAGATAAAGAAGGTATATAAAGTCCAAATAAGGCAATGGGACTGCGATTACAGTACCTAGCTTTATTGGTTTCCTGTAAAAGAGGGAGAATATATATTTTTTTCAAAACTTCAGGGTAGGAGACTCAAATTCCTTCCAGGACATAGTAATGGCTTTTCTGACATTATGCAGACGGTGTCCCACCAAAATGTCAATCGTCAGTAAACTGCAGGAGGGGGACATATCAAAAAGATTAATGATGTACATAATATTGGCTGTTACTTTAGTCCATTAGAGCTATATTTTCACACACAAATATACAAGAAATCCCCCTTAGGGTGGTCAAAAAGCCAACAAGCAGAAGAAAGAAGAGGGTTCAGTTTTTCGGCTTCTGAGGTGTAAAATTAGCTCTATGAAGGATTTTAAAGTGGATTACAGAAATAAGTGGAGTAAATGGTGTATTCCAGGTATCAGTCCGCCAATCTCCATCAAAAAATCAAAAGCCCTTCTGACACTGTTTTTTAATCTTGGTAAGAAGGGTTGCAGTCTTTATGTCTATATATTGTGGAAGTGAATTTAGGCAGAGGAGAAGAGTGTAATAATAAATATACAGTAATATCCGCGCTTAAATGGACAATCCCAGCTGCTGCCCCCCTTTAAAGTATCCTAAAATAGGAACTGATAACGTGAAAAAATACAAACAAATAGGGATATTGGCGCTACCTTCTCTCTAACCATTAACCAGCGATCTATATAAAAGAGTGAATGAACTACTAGAGTGAAATGTGCTCGCCCACACTTAGCCCAGTTGTTCTCAGGTGATGGTGGGTGAAGTGATAAAGAATGTGCCAAAAAAAAAAAGAAAATAGGCAAAAAAACTGTTTATTACATTGTGTCCACTTCTTTCCCACCACTCTGCCTCCTATTATAGGAGCTCACTCAGTAGTTAGGGACTTTTTTATTTAGGACTAGGACATATCCAAGTTTATCACATAGATTTCACATCATTGCCTGGCCACAGCCATTGATCCACCATATTTGAACAGTGGAGGCACATTCCACAGTGTTGTAGGGTTGCGTCCTGTGATAGGTGATCAAGTGGTTGATCGCTCTTCAGAAGCCGGAGGCACACATTGTTTGAGTTTTTTTGCATATTTTCTTTTTTTTTGGCACATTTTTTATCACTTCACCCACCATCATCTGAGAACAACTGGGCTAAGTGTGGGGTCGAGCACATTTCACTCTAGTAGTTCATTCACTCTTTTATATAGATCGCTGGTTATGGGTTAGAGAGAAGGCAGCGCCAATACCCCTATTTGTTTGTATTTTTTCAAGAGTGTAGCAATGTCTTAGTGTCTTAAAGTCTGTAGGCTCAAAACAAGCAGACTGTTTTCCAAATTGGGAGCTACAGTATGGGGATGAGTGACCTACAGGTATTTAAACACGTATTTGTCTGGTAGTTGCTACTGTTTCCTTAGCACTGCATATGGTAGCAATTTGCCTCACATCTTTAACCACTTGCCGACCCCTTCACGGAGATATACGTCGGCAGAATGGCACGTACAGGCACAATCACGTACCTGTACGTGGCCCTTTAACTGCCGACGTCGGGGTCGCGCGCGCGCCGCCGGTGGCGCGCTCGCGACCCCCCTGCCTTCCCCGTGGGTGGGACCGCGGGTCCCGCGGACTCGATCACCGCGGGGATCCCCACGATCGTCTCACGGAGGCTCGGAGCGGGGAGATGTGTGTGTAAACACATCATCTCCCCACTCCTCTACTGACAATGTCAGCGATCTCCACTCTGTGTAATCAGAGCGGAGATCGGTGACGTGTCAGTCGCAGCCACGCCCCCCCTCAGTTAGTAACACGCCCCTAGGCACACTTACACTTAACCCCTCCAGCGCCCCTAGTGGTTAACCCCTTCACTGCCAGTGTCATTTTCATAGTAACCAGTGCATTTTTATTGCACTGATCGCAGTGAAAATGACAATGGTCCCAAAAATGTGTCAAAAGTGTCCGATGTGTCCGCCATAATGTCGCATTCACGAAAAAAAACGCTGATAGTAAAAAAAAAAAAAATAATAAAAATGCCTTAAAACTATCCCCTATATTGTAAACGCTATAATTTTTGCGCAAACCAATCAATAAACGCCGATTGCGATTTTTTTTACCAAAAATATGTAGAAGAATACGTATCGGCCGAAACTGAGGAAAAAATATTTTTTTTATATATTGTTTGGGGATATTTATTATAGCAAAAAGTAAAAAATATGTCATTTTAAAAAAAAATTTTGCTCTATTTTTGTTTATAGCGCAAAAAATAAAAACCACGGAGGTGATCAAATACCACCAAAAGAAAGCTCTATTTGTGGGAAAAAAAGGACGCCAATTTTGTTTGGGAGCCACGTCGCACGACCGCGCAATTGTCAGTTAAAGCGACGCAGTGCCGAATCGCAAAAAGGGGCCTGGTCATAATGGCCCGTATTGGTCCGGGGCTTAAGTGGTTAAACACCAACTTTAACAAAACTGTGGAATCAGGTAAGTTGAAGAAGCAATCTAATTCAGAGTTTCACCATAAAGGGGGTGTTAGGTGGGAATCTCAAGGTACCTTGTGTGACCCACTGTTGGCTCACTGTTTTTAATGGGTTAAGTTAACATGGCTGTAGCAAGAGCATATGTGGCCTTAGGACCCCTTTAACAAAACATTTTTATCAGGGCTATAGCACCGATTGAGAGTGATTGATTGGGAAGCCAAAAAATACCCCATGTAAAATGGGCCTAGTAAGTGTATTTAAATCTCAACGGCCTGACAGATAAAGATAGAAAGTTGCAAAGTAAGGGTTATAAAACATACTTGGGAATCCAGGCTAAAGAATTACAAAATAAATATGTGATATTGATTATGATTTTCATGTTAATGGGTCCTCTAAATGACAGTGACAATGTGCTCCATGCCTTCAGGTTGGTTCTTACATCATTTAACATAGGTAATAAGTCTAAAGTGATTGTAAAGGCTCAAGGTTTTTTACCTTCATGCATTCTATGCATGAAGGTAAAAAAGCTTCTGTGTGCAGCAGCCCTCTCGTCCCCCTAATACTTACCTAAGGCCCATCTCAAACCAGCGATATGCACAAGAGAAGCAACTCTCCCGGGTCTCCTCCTCATTGGCTGAGACAGCAGCAGGAGCCATTGGCTCCCACTACTGTCAATCACAGCCAGTAAGCCAATGAAGAGAGACCGGGGGACACACACACATAGAGCAGCGGTTCAGGAATGAGCCTGCTTGGGTGCCCCTATAGCAAGCTGCTTGTTATGGGGGCACTCGGCAGGAGAGAAGGGCCAGGAGAACCGTGGGGGACCCAAAAAGAGGAGGATCGCGGCTGCTCTGTGTAAAACAACTGCACTGAGCAGGTAAGTATGACATACTTGTTATTTAAAAAAAATATGCCTTTAATATCACTTTAAAGTATTGTAATCAGAAGACTATGCACAGATTTTGTTACCCAAATATGTAAAGCTAGTGATCCATTTAAGTTTTAAAGGGGCATCCTGAGAGTTAGGGTCAATTTAGATTGTCCAGATACAGTTGCAATAAAAAGTATGTGAACCCTTTTGGAATGATATGGATTTCTGCACAAATTGGTCATAAAATGTGATCTGATCTTCATCTAAGTCACAACAATAGACAATCACAGTCTGCTTAAACTAATAACACACAAAGAATTAAATGTTACCATGTTTTTATTGAACACACCATGTAAACATTCACAGTGCAGGTTGAAAAAGTATGTGAACCCTTGGATTTAATAACTGGTTGAACCTCCTTTGGCAGCAATAACTTCAATCAAACGTTTCCTGTAGTTGCAGATCAGACGTGCACAACGGTCAGGAGTAATTATTGACCATTCCTCTTTACAGAACTGTTTCAGTTCAGCAATATTCTTGGGATGTCTAGTGTGAATCGCTTTCTTGAGGTCATGCCACAGCATCTCAATCGGGTTGAGGTCAGGACTCTGACTGGGCCACTCCAAAAGGCGTATTTTCTTCTGTTTAAGCCATTCTGTTGTTAATTTACTTTTATGCTTTGGGTCGTTGTCCTGTTGCAACACCCATCTTCTGTTGAGCTTCAGCTGGTGGACAGATGGTCTTAAGTTCTCCTGCAAAATGTCTTGATGAACTTGGGAATTCATTTTTCCTTCGATGATAGCAATCCGTCCAGGCCATGATGCAGCAAAGCAGCCCCAGACCATGATGCCCCCACCACCATACTTCACAGTTGGGATGAGGTTTTGATGTTGGTGTGCTGTGCCTCTGCCCAAAAAAAATGTTTTTTTTGGACAGCAGTGGCTTCCTCTGTGGTATCCTCCGATGAAATCCATTCTTGTTTAGTGTTTTACGTATCGTAGATTCGCTAACAGGGATGTTAGCATATGCCAGAGACTTTTGTAAGTCTTTAGCTGACACTCTAGGATTCTTCTTCACCTCATTGAGCAGTCTGCGCTGTGCTCTTGCAGTCATCTTTACAGGACGCCCACTCCTAGGGAGAGTACCAGCAGTGCTGAACTTTCTCCATTTATAGACAATTTGTCTTACCGTGGACTGATGAACAGCAAGGCTTTTGAAGATAGTTTTATAACCCTTTCCGGCTTTATGCAAGTCAACAATTCTTAATTGTAGGTCTTCTGAGAGCTCTTTTGTGCGAGGCATCATTCACATCAGGCAATGGTTCTTGTGAAAGGCAAACCCTGAACTGGTGTGTGTTTTTTAGAGGGCAGGGCAGCTGTAACCAACACCTCCAATCTCATCTCATTGATTGGACTCCAGTTGGCTGACACCTCAGTCCAATTAGCTCTTGGAGATCTCATTAGTCTAGGGGTTCACATACTTTTCCCACCTGCACTGTGAATGTTTACATGGTGTGTTCAATAAAAACATGGTAACATTTAATTATTTGTGTGTTATTAGTTTAAGCAGACTGTGATTGTCTATTGTTGTGACTTAGATGAAGATCAGATCACATTTTATGACCAATTTGTGCAGAAATCCATATCATTCCAAAAGGGTTCACATACTTTTTATTGCAACTGTATCATATTTATTTGTCACAATAAAGGTGTTTTTAAAAGAATGTCACTCAGTGTGTTTTTGGATTTATAAAGACATCTTACTCTATTAGGAATTAAAGGTATTTGATTCAATTTACTAAGAATTAAATAACACTGAAAAACATGTGGTAAAATAAATAACTACTGTGGTAAAGTTTTGATGTGGTAATTATGACATATTTTAATGCAATCATTTATTGCATTGTGCTGGCTGCTAAGGAGCAGGCTGGGAAGCCGGACGCCACATCCATAACAACAGATGACTCGTTAGCTGTCAGCGTGTGCCCCAAAGACAGCTGAATGTAAAGAAAACAGTGTGGGGTCCCCCACAATTCTTACCAGACTCAAAGGGATTTTAAGAAGTAACCCCACACCAAATTGAAAAATAAAATGGCGTGGGGTCCCCCCAAAATCCATGCACCCCCACAGGTCAGGAAAGGGAGGGGACGAGTGAGTACCCCCCAATCCTGAACCATACCAGGCCACATGCACTCAACATGGTGGGGTGCTTTGGGGCAGAGGGGCTATTGGTTCAGGGGGGGGCTCACTTGTTCCCTACTATTCCTGACCTTCCGGGCTGCATGCTCAAATACGTCTCTGGAATAGTTTTTGTGGGGACCCCACGCTTTTTCTAAAATATTTTGGCATGGGGTTCCCTTTAAAATCCATAACCGACACCAAGGGCCTGGTGAGCATTGAGGGGATAATTTTTAATTGCCAGCATGTTTCCTTTACATTCACCTGTCAGCTTCTTAGCAACCATCTATTGGGGGGGGGGGCCCAAACTGTTTTTGACAAATACCTTGTGTGATACCACCAGCAAAACCCTGTGATAAATATAAAAACATTTTTACTATCTCCTCCATTTGTGAATTGGACTTAAAGCGGGGTTCCACCCGCAATTTTTTTTTTAAAAGTCAGCAGCTACAAACACTGTAGCTGCTGACTTTTAAAAAGGACACTTACCTGTCCTAGGCGCCCGCGATGTCGGCCCCCCGAGGCCGATCCCTCGATCCTGGCAGGTCCCGGTGCCACCATCCTCACTAAGGGAAACAGGCAGTGGAGCCTTGCGGCTTCACTGCCCGTTTCCTACTGCGCATGCACGAGTCTCGCGGCGCTTTGTGCATGGGCGGCTGCTTTCTGGGAAACACACAGTTCCCAGAAGGCAGCGCGCACCATTCCCCAGAAGACAACGCAAGGAGGACGAGGAACAAGACCTGCCGCGGACAAGGAATTGGCAGATTAGGAAGATCCGCATAGCAACCACCATTTCTGGTAAGTAAAAAAAATATTTTTTTTCTATTTTTTTGCAGGATTTTGGTGTATTTTTTTCTTTTTTAGGGTGGACCTCCACTTTAAGAGCTTACCGCATGTTTTTATTTATTTTCCAGCACATTTTTGCATTGTGCAGTAAATACTGCATAATCGTTATTTTTTTTTGTGAAGTGGACTTTTTTTACTGCATGCAATAATTTATGCAAATGAGTCACATGACCGTGTTATCAGTGAAAGTTAGTGAATTGACCCCATTGTGCTGAAGTAATCTGAAAAATATTGCCCTGAAACATTAATAAAAAGATGAGGCTATAGCTCACTCTAGTCATTGGTCTAGCTTGGCAATCTCTTCTTTTCATTCTACAGAAGCCTTAATGACTGCTTATGATAAAAATTAAGGTGTAATTTCCCGGTGATATGTAATTAGGGTAAACAAGATCAACTTAGAAATCATTCTGATTTTACAACAAGAGGCCATGGGGGTTATTTACTAAAGGCAAATCCACTTTGCACTAAAGGTGCACTTGGAAGTGCAGTCGCTGTAAATCAGAGGGGGTAGGTCTGAAATGAGGGGAAGGGCTGCTAATTTTATCATCCAATCATGTGCAAGCTAAAATGCTGTTTTTTATTTTCCTGGTATGGCCCCCTAAGATCTACAGCGACTGCACTTCCAAGTGCACTTTTAGTGCAATTTCAAGTGCAGTTTGCACTTGTAGTGCAAAGTGGATTTGCCTTTCTTAACTAACCCCCAATGTGTCTAAATGCTTCTTCTGATAAGGTAAAATAATGTAATTTGAAGTTATGTACAAAAAGTAGGCTTTGGTATGTATGTGACTTTAGAACATAGAATAAAAAAATACAGAGATATAATCTTTTATAAATACTTCACTTATATTCATAATATTTCAGAAACACTGGATGAAATTACACTTTTCAATAATTTTGGCATTATAACACTAGCTTTTTATAAATCAAACATGGACATTTGAAGTTAGCAAACAGGTGTTTTTCTCCACTGAACCTATATTATATTTGCTTGTGTTGTGACTTGCAATTATAAATGTCAACATATAAATTATCGTGTTGGAATAATTGAAAATAAACAGAGCAATTTCAGAATATAATGCATATTTTTTTATTTCAAAGCATATAATTATACTTCATGGAAAGCTCTAACCTATAATTGTGACTTTATTTTCAATTTTACTGCATCACTCTTTATAATAATTTAACACAATTTAATATTGAAAGTTGTAAAGTTTGTAAGAAAATTATTTTAGTTATTCAAAAAACGATAGGTACTTGTCATAACATTCTAATTATGGTGATTATGTCTTCATTTTAAACTTGGGCTGGTAACTGTACTGAATATAATTTATTCACAGTAAGTAGAAGGTAGCTAAAATCAGACTTGGCTTAAGGTGCTTAAAGCAGAACTTCACTCTTCCAATCACAATTATTTTAATCCTCATGCTGCCAGCATTAGTAAATAGATAAGAAAGAATATCATATTTACTTGATTTAAACTTTTCCTTTTTTTTTTTTTTTTTTACATTTCTTCAGTTATGTCCTGGTTTCCAAGCCTAGGCAAATTATGTCATACATCACAGGAGTCTTCAGGAGGAAAAGGGGGGCTTTCTCAGCTAAACAGACCCTCCTGCTTGCATGCCTAAGCTAAGGGCAGATGGATTCCAGGAAATAAATGCTACATAATTCATCTGCCCTTGCTCTAGATGGCCAGGGCTAGAAATGCTAGAGAGTATTTTTCAAAGTGATTTCTTAGTAAAATAAGGCATAGAGACATGGATGGATGGATGAGTTTGCTTTGAATATTAAAAATGAATTAAATAGCCATTTTTGGTTTGTGATATTCAAATGCGGTGTAGTTTACACCTGTGATGAGAGAGGCTTGAAGGCTGTCATTTCTAACAATTTTTTTTTTGCTTTATGGATTAGCTGTCATCCTGCACCTCTTGCTTCCATTTGTTGAGGTTCATTTACTACAGACAAATAGGCTGTTTCCCTTGCAAGAGAACTTTTACTTTACAAGAGATTTTTCCCTTTGATTAGTGAATAAGGTAATCTCTTTTTTTTTTTAAGATATGTTTTATTAAGTTTTCCAAACAAACTTACAGACAGACAAAAATAAAGCACATACAAAAGAAAAAAAAACACACACATTAAAGCACCAGATAATCTGGCTACCTCAGGTCATACAGATACATACAAAGTATTTTTCTGGCAAAGTGCATAGATATACCTAAACAATGGGTTCCAGTGCAAAATATGGGAAATTAGTATAAAGGCACAATCTGGTAACAAACCTACTCCTCAAAATAATAGGCAATCAACCTATAGTAAAAAAATTAGGGCTGTTACTGATTAAAATTTTCGTGTTGGATTAATCGATTTTTTTTTAAATCGATTAATCGACTAATTTCGATTAATTATAACGCACATACAGATCCAACTAGTTTTAGCTGATCTCCTTGCAGGCTGATTCCCAGTGCAGCTACCAACCACTGGAAAAATGGATAGCAGGATACAAAAAACACACAAAGGGATCGCTCGATGGGAATAGCATTAAAACTTTCATAGTCTTCAAGTAGGTAACAAAATAAATATTGCACTGGAGAAATGGTGCGAGTAATACCAAACGGTAGCAAAAGCAGTCATAAAAACATGTAGCTAAGTATGATACTGGTATAAAAATGTGTACAACAATACCACTGCTGAATCCAGATGAGGAGGGGTTAACATCAGTCCCTCGGCATGTAGATGTCCCGTGAAGGGAACTATCACAACTCCCAGTGGATGGCTGTAGAATCCCAGGTTAATAGAAGTGATAGAGGGAAGTGTAACAGCCCTTGCGTGTGGCAGATAGTAAGGTCCCGCTGGCATGCAGATATGAAGGCACAGCAAAGGAGCCCTTCAGATGGACACGGCAAGCTCCGCCGGTGTCCGTGGCGTCATCGGATCTCCGACGGAATTCCCTGAAGACCCGGAAGCCGGCGGAGAGGTGAGTACGGATCAAAAGAATTTTGATCGATCAAAAGAATTTTGATTGATCAAAAAAATAGGATTTTTATAACAGCTTACCTGTAAAATCCTTTTCTTGGAGTACATCACGGGACACAGAGCGACATAGTCATTACTAATGGGTTATATAGATACCGTCAGGTGCTGGCACTGGCAACTTCCAAAACCGGAAGTACCCTCCCCTATATAAGCCCCTCCCATCCGGGAGCACCTCAGTTTTGTAGCAAAGCAATAAGTGTCCCCAAAGAGGGGCGGGAGCTCTGTGTCCCGTGATGTACTCCAAGAAAAGGATTTTACAGGTAAGCTGTTATAAAAATCCTATTTTCTTTCTCGTACATCACGGGACACAGAGCGACATAGTCATTACTAATGGGATGTCCTAAAGCAATGCCCAATGAGGGGGGGGATACACCATATATAAGCTGAGCGCTATCAGACATGAGGATCTTTTGCGGCCTGCAACACACTGCGCCCAAAGGCGACATCCTCCTGACTTCTAACGTCCACCTGGTAGAACCTAGTAAACGTGTGTACTGAAGACCATGTTGTGGCCTTACAGATTTGAGCCAGAGAGGCCTGGTGATGCACTGCCCATGAAGTTCCAACTGCTCTCGTGGAGTGCGCTCTAACTTTGAACGGAGGCGGTCTCCTTCTCAAGCCATAGGCTTGTATTATGACCTGTCGAATCCACTTGGCTAAAGTAGATTTTGACGCTGCCTGACCCTCTCTGGGGCCTTCCGGCAGAATAACCAAAGTATCCATTCTGCGAATCTGAGCAGTGGCCTTTAGATAAGCTTTAACTGCTCTTACTACATCCAAAGAATGCAATAACTTTTCCTCTACCGAAGTAGGTTTGGGGAAAAAAGAAGGAAGAACCACATCTTGGTTCAAATGAAACCTCGATACCACCTTAGGAAGAAAGGCTGGATGAGGACGTAACACTACTCTATCCTTATGGATAACCAGATATGGCTCCTTACAGGACATAGCTGCTAATTCCGACACTCTTTTAGCCGAACAAATGGCTACTAGAAAAATCAATTTCCTGGTGAGAAGCACCAAAGAAATATGATGTAATGGTTCAAATGGTTGTTTCTGTAGAACCGACAGAACCAAGTTTAGATCCCATGGACATATGGGAATATTAACCGGAGGACTAATACGCATCACTCCTTGTATAAAGGCTTTGACTAGTGAATGCGAAGCCAAGGGCCTTTGAAAAAATATTGACAAGGCCGAAATCTGACCCTTGATAGTACTCAAAGCAAGCTTCCTATCTACAGCCCACTGTAGGAAGTCCAGAATCCTACCTATTACGTACTTATGTGGATGCCATTTCTTGGCCTCACACCACGCAATGTACGCCTTCCAGATTCTATAGTAGATCTGCCTGGATACCGGCTTCCTGGCATTGATCATGGTAGATACCACAGGATTAGAGAGCCCTCTCTTTTTTAGAATGTGGGCTTCAATAGCCAGGCCGTCAAACCTAGGGCTGGTAAGGAAGGGTGGTATATCGGTCCTTGCGAAAGCAGGTCCGGACGACGTGGGAGAGACCAAGGACTCCCCACTGACATTTTACAATCTCCGCGTACCACGCTCTTCGGGGCCACGCTGGAGCCACCAGAATCACTGGTTCCTTTTCTACCCTGATTCTGCGGAGTCATCGAGGTAACCATTGTGGCGGTGTGAATGCATATATCAGCTTGAACTGATCCCAAGGGAACACTAGGGCATCCGAGCCGCAAGCTAGGGGATCCCTTGTCCGAGAGACAAACCTGTCCACCTTTGCGTTGAATCTGGATGCTAGAAGATCTACATCCGATGTTCCCCACCGCTGACATATTGTCCAGAAAACCTCGGGGTGAAGGGACCCTTCCTCTGGGCCTAATTGCTGGCGACTTAGAAAGTCCGCCTTCCAATTCTCCACTCCTGGAATAAATACCGCAGATATGGCTGGGACATATCTTTCTGCCCATTTCAGGATGTAATTTACTTCCCTCTGGGCTGCACGACTCCTGGTGCCCCCCTGATGATTGATATATGCCACTGCTGTGGCATTGTCTGATTGAATTCTGACAGGGGACCCTTGGAGTTTGGATGTCCATGCTACTAGGGCATACCGGGCTGCTCGTATCTCTAAGAGATTGATGGGCAGGGCCTTTTCTGCATCCGACCATCTGCCCTGGAGAGACCATTGCTCCAGTACTGCTCCCCAGCCTATAAGGCTGGCATCTGTAGTGACCACCTTCCAAGAAATCGGACTGAAGGATTTCCTTTTTTCCAGATTCTGGGGAACCAACCACCAACGGAGGCTCTTGCGAACGGAAGGGGACAAGGACATTGTAAGTCTAGGGCCTGAACTTTTTTGTTCCAGGCTGACAGTATGGCCCCTTGCAAATTCCTTGAATGGAATTGACCGTAGGGTACTGCTTCGAATGATGCCACCATTTTTCCCAGCAGCCTCATATACAGGCGTATGGACGGCTGTCTTTTTTGTACCCACTAAGTGGATCAAATCTTTCAAAGACAACACCTTTCCTCGAGGCAAGAATATTTTTCTCTGGCCTGAATCCAACCTTAGCCCCAAGTATTCCAGACTTTTGACTGGTTTTTAGGGCTGACTTGTCTCGGTTGATAATCCAACCGTGAGATTCCAGATACTTGATTGTCTTGTGAACGACCACGTCTAGTTTTTTCACTGAGTGGTCTATCAGCAACAAGTCATCCAGATATGCCATTATCATTACACCTTGTGTTCTTAGATTGGCCAATAAAGGGCCAGAATTTTTGTAAACACTCGTGGTGCTGTGGCCAAACCGAAGGGTAAGGCTCTGAACTGAAAATGGCACCCTTCTACTGCAAAGCGTAGAAATTTTTGGTGGACTGGAAAGATGGGAATGTGCAAATAAGCATCTTTGATGTCGATCGCGGCTAACCAATCCTCCCCTTGTAGGGCAGTGGCCACCGATCGGATCGACTCCATCGGAAAGTCCTGATATACAGGAATTTGTATAGCCCTTTTAGAATTAATATGGGCCTCCCGTCCGCGTTTGCTTCGGGACTGTAAAGAGGTTTGAGTAAAACCCGAACCCTCATTCTTCCAGGGGAACCTCCATAATTACTCCTTGGAGCAATAGTTGTTCTAGTGCCAACAGGAGGGACTCTCTCTTCCGGGGATCCCTTGGCACGTTTGACCTCAAAAATGGGAAGGAGGAGAGTCTTTTAACTCCAAACTGTATCCCAAACATACTGCGGAGAGCACCTATCTCAGATCGTGTCCCGCCAGGTCTCTTGCGAACAACTGGAGTCCTCCCCCCACCCGACTGAGTGGGGGCTTCAATGAATTTAACTTTGGGGGAGGTTTTGTACCTCCCCTGACCCAAGGTTTCTCATTACCCTGCTATTGTCCCTGTTTTTTACCCCCGGGAATTGACCGAGGAGGCCGTCGGAACTGTTACACAGCCGATGCCCCAGGGACTGGAGAAGCAGGCCTCTTAAAGAGGGACCTCTAACTCTGTTTTTAACCGGCAAGAGCGTATTTTTACCGCTGGAAATTTTCTGGATATATTTGTCCAGGTTTTCCCTGAATAAGCGTTCACCATGAAATGGGACGCTAACCAGCCATTCTTTACAGGGAGCTTCAGCAGACCAGTTTTTGAGCCATAGGAGCCTACGCATATGTACTATAGACAGCGTAAGGCGGGAGGCCTGATGGACTGAATCCTTTATGGCGTCAACCGCAAAGCCTAAGGCTCTAGGTAGATCAGCTAGGGCAAAGCCTGCTGATCTGTCAAGTCCCTCAAGACCTGTTTCAACTGATCCTTCACTGCTTAGCAGACCCCAATAGCTGCTACTGCTGGTTGTGTCATCAATAGTGATGAGCCGAACACCCCCGGGTTCGGTTCGCACCAGAACCCGCGAACGGACCGAAAGTTCGAACGAACATTAGAACCCTATTAAATACAATGGATGCGAACGTTCGAATTCTAAAGTGCTAATTATAACAACTATTATGCATGTTATTGTCATAAATAGGGTTTGGGAACCCGGGTTGTGCACCAGGGGACATGTATCAATGCAAAAAGAAGTTTTAAAAACGGTCGTTTTTCGGGAGCAGTCATTTTAATGATGCATAAAGTGAAAAAAAAAAGTCAAATATTCCTTTAAATATCGTACCTGGGGGGTGTCTAAAGTATGCCTGTGAAGTGCCACGTGTTTCCCGTGTTTAGAACTGTCCCTGCACAAAATGACACTTCTAAAGGAAAAAAAAGCCATTTAAAACTGCTTGCGGCTTTAATGTAATGTCTGGTCCCGGTAATATGGATGAAATTCTTTAAGAAAAATGGCATAGCTACCCCATGACCCCCCCCCTACCCCAGCCCATTACCAGCCCCTTTGGGTCTTGTATGGATATTAAGGGGAACCCCGCACATAAAATAAAAAAGGCCCTATATACTCTGAACAGCCGGTGCATACAAGACAGGGACTGTAGGTTTGTTCTTATGTAGAATCTGTTTGTAATTTTGAACAGGTACATTGTTGAAGTGTAGCTCCAGCCCAAAAATCTATTTTTAAACTTTTTGGGAAACATAGGTAAGGGTTATCACCCCTGTAACATTTGTTTTGCTGTCTGTGCCCCTGTTCAGAACATTTCACCTCACTTTCCGTCCCAATGACAACTGTTTTTGAAATGTGGTGTTTTTCTTGAAACAAGGATTGCTGATAAAGCATCAGTACAGATGAGACCCCTTTCTCCCATATTTATTCTTACAGGAGAGAATTTTCCTTTCTAGGGGTAGATTTCCTCTCACTTCCTGTTGTCTTCTTTCGTTTGCAAGTAGGAGTCGTTTGTAAGTTGGATGTTTGAAAGTAGGGACCTGCCGTATATACTCTGCAGAAATAGGCCCCTTAGTTGTTGGTGTTGGCACAACACTGTAAGCACTCAGTTACTCTTGGTTGGTGCTGGAACGCCCTGCTGTCAACTATTATATCAGGAATTTTAATTACATATAATTGTTGAACAGTGGTAGTAAAAATTGGGGCTTTGATGGTGGTGCTGGTGCCACAACACTGTAAGCCCTGACAGTTACTCTTGGTGGGTGCAGCAATGGGCCCTGCTGTGAATTATTAGATCAAGAATTGTAATTACATGCCCCTTTTGAACAGGGGCTGAAAAATTGGGCCTTTCGTGGTGGTGGTGGTGGTGGCGTTGCCACAACACTGTAAGCCCTCAGAGTTACTCTTGGTGGGTGCAGCAATGGACCCTGCTGTGAATTATTAGATCAAGAATTGTAATTGCATGCCCCTGTTGAACAGGGGCTGAAAAATTGGGCCTTAGGCACTGGTGGCACAACACTACAACCCCTCACAGATACTGTACTTGGAGCACAGCAATGAGCCCTGTTGCAAAGTATTGCTTCAAAAATTGTAATGACACGCCCCTGTTAAACAGGGGCTGAAAAATTGGGCCTTAGGCACTGGTGCCACAACACTCCAACCCCTCACAGATACTGTACTTGGAGCACAGCAATGAGCCCTATGGCAAATTATTGCTAAAAAAATTGTAATTACACGCCCCTGTAAAACAGGGGCTGAAAAATTGGGCCTTAGCCACTGGTGGCGGCACCCATAAACAAAAATGATCTTCCAAGCTATCATCATCAATCGTATCATTGAGGACTCGGAGGAGGAGGATAGCCAGTCAACATAACAGCACAGGCACTCAGCATCAGCATCAGTCTTGAAGGGATGTGACATGTTAAAATCAATTAGTCTGTTATATCAGCATCAGGTGTGTGGTAGCTGGTGGTGATCCAAGACTGGTTCATCTTGATGAAAGTCAGTCGATCAACCGAGTCGGTGGAAAGGCGCACCCTGTGATCCGTGACAAATCCTCCAGCAGCACTGAATGTGCGTTCCGAAAGAACGCTGGATGCAGGACAGGCCAGTAGCTCAATTGCATACTGTGCAAGCTCTGGCCAGTGATCCATCCTCAAGACCCAGTAAGCCAGAGGATTTTCGGTGGGGAAGGTGTCCAAGTCTGACCTTGCCCCTAGATATTCCTGCACCATGTTTATCAGACGCTGGCGATGGTTGCTGGAACCGATCATACTTTGGGGCTGCGGACTAAAGAATTGTCTGAACGCATCGGTCAGACGGTCACCTTCCCCACCGCTCCTTCTTTGACTGGCCGAAGCCTCAGCAACTCGTTGTCCAGGACCAGGAGTTTGTAACCTCCCAGTCTCTGGGAACGCGTTGCACAGACCTTTCTGCAAGGCCTCCCGGAGTTGTCTCATCCTCTGCTCCCTCTGCGACGGTAACATAAGGTCCGCAACCTTACCCTTGTACCGTGGATCAAGGAGAGTGGCCAGCCAGTAATGGTCCCTCTCCTTGATCCGAAGAATACGAGGATCCTTCCGCAGACTTTGCAGGATCAGGGAGGCCATGCAGTGTAGGTTTGCTGAGGCATTCGCTCCGGAGTCCTCTGGGTCACTAAGGACGACATGATCCGCAGCCACCTCCTCCCAGCCACGTACAAGTCCACTGGTTTCTTGGGACTGTAAATCATCCCTAAAAGACTGCTGCTGATGATGCTGAGTGCCAGCCTCCACCTCCATGCTGACACAATCCTCCTCCTCCTCCTCCTCCTCCTCCTCCTCTTCCTGTGCGATGGGTGGGACAGAAGGAACACTGTCTGGGTAAAGGGGGCCTTGAGAGGCAAGGAAGTCCTCCTCTTCCTGCCTCTGTTCTGCCTCAAGTGCCCTGTCCATTATTCCACGCAGCGTGTGCTCCAACAGGTGGACAAGAGGTACAGTGTCACTGATGCATGCACTGTCACTGCTCACCATCCTTGTGGCCTCCTCAAATGGTGCCAGGACAGTGCATGCATCCCTGATCATGCCCCACTGGCGTGGAGAAAAAAAACCAAGCTCCCCTGACCCTGTCCTGGTGCCGTAGTCGCACAGGTACTCATTGATGGCCCTCTGCTGCGTGTGCAGCCGCTGCAGCATGGCCAACGTTGAGTTCCACCTGGTGGGCATGTCACATATAAGGCGGTTCTTGGGCAGGTTCAACTCCTTTTGCAGCTCAGCCAGGCGAGCACTGGCATTATAAGATCTGCGGAAATGCACACAGACTTTCCTGGCCTGCCTCAGGACATCCTGTAAGCCCGGGTACCTGCCCAAGAACCGCTGCACCACCAGGTTAAGGACGTGAGCCACACAGGGCACATGGGTCAGTTGTCCCTGTCGGAGGGCGGAGAGGAGGTTGGTGCCATTGTCGCAAACCACCATTCCTGGCTTAAGCTGGCGTGGCGTCAACCACCTCTCGGCCTGGCCCTGCAGAGCAGACAGGACCTCTGCCCCAGTGTGGCTTCTGTCCCCCAAACACACCAGCGCAAGCACGGCATGGCATCTTTTTGCCTGCGTACTTGCGTAGCCCCGTGAACGGCTACGGAGCACCGCTGGTTCATAGGACAAACCACAGGAAGAGGCCATGGAGGAAGAAGAAGAGGAGGGGGTGGAGGAGAGAGGTGTGTCACAACCAGTAGTAGCATTTTGGAGGCGTGGCGGTGGGACAACCTCCAACACTACTGCACCTTGTCCTGCATCCTTCCCAGCTGCCAAAAGAGTGACCCAATGGGCCGTGAAAGAAAGGTAACGTCCCTGTCCATGCCTGCTGGACCATGAGTCAGCGGTAATATGCACCTTACCGCTGACCGCCCTGTCCAGCGAGGCCAAGACATTGCCTTCCACATGCCGGTAGAGAGCCGGAATAGCCTTCCGTGAGAAAAAGTGGCGTTTGGGAACCTGCCACTGAGGAACCGCACATTGCACAAACTCACGGAAGGGGGCCGAGTCTACCAACTGAAAAGGCAGCAGTTGAAGCGCTAGCAATTTAGCCAAGCTAGCATTCAACCGCTGGGCATGTGGATGGCTGGGAGTGAACTTCTTTCGACGGTCCAGCAGCTGGGGCAGGGAAATTTGCCTGCTAGAATCGGACGTCGGTGTACTGCTAGCAGAGTGGCCGCAAGTACTTGGCTGTGACACACCTAATTCTACACCTTCATTCCTCTCAGTGCATGTTTCAGAGAGGACTGAAGTTATAGTGGGGTTGGAGATCCCAGCTGATGCGGTGCAAGGAGAGGTCCGCTTTGTTCTTTGGTGTGGGTCTTTGAGGTAGGCTTGCCAACGAGCTGCATGGCAGGTCAACATATGTCTGGTCAGGCATGTGGTACCCAAGCGGCTGATGTTTTGGCCACGCGATATACGCTTGAGACATATGTTGCAAACAGCAGCTGTGCGATCTGATGCACTAGCCTCAAAAAAGGCCCACACCAAAGAACTTTTTGAATGACGGGCAGAGGCAGCGCCCTGCACAGGCGGAGCTCTGCGGTGTGATTCCGTCGGTGTACTGCCCTTACGCTGGCCACCAAAGGGCATCCTGCCTCGTTGGAGATGTGCCTCCTCCTCATCCTCCTCCTCCTCCTCTCTCCTATTAGGCACCCACGTGGAGTCAGTGACCTCATCATCACCTCCCTCCTCATCACTGGAGGCAATCTGGCAGTATGCTGCAGCTGCTGGAACATGACTGCCAGATTGGTGTCCTTCTTGAGCATCCCCTCTGTCTGCTCTCACGCTACTGCCTTCCTCTAGCTGGGTTTCATCATCAGACCCTTCGAAACGCTGGGCATCCTCCTGGAGCATGTACCCAACACTGTGCTGAAACAGTTCGGGGGACTCCTCAGGAGGAGGACATGGTGGGTCTAGGGAAGGAGTGACTGATGATGAGTCTGACATTGATACCAGGGAAGAGGACGCTTTGGCAGCTGCTTTTCCAGTACCCTGAGCCTGGGTGAGAGAGGATGAGGAGGAGGAGGAGGGCTTGGTCATCCACTCTACCAAGTCTTCGGCATGATGTGGCTCAACATGTCCAGCTGCCGAAAAGAAGGACAAGCGTGTCCCATGGCCATGTGCTGATGACAATGCACCGCGTCCACGACCAGCACTGTTGCCCCCAGACACAGAGCCTGCTTGCCCTCTTTTATTGCCTCCTGACTGTCTGCCTCTCCTTGTTTGCCTTCCAGACATTCTAATAGATGGCCTGCAGGGAGATGGGAAAAAAGCAATAAGGGCTACCTTCAGGTGTCCTTCTCTGTCCCTTGAAACAAGGACTTTGACAGTGAAAGAAACTGACACACTCTCCCTACCTACAGTTTTCTGTCCCTAGAAAAAATGTTTTTTTTAAGCACAATTTAGCACAAGGAGAATTACCTCACTGTCCTTCCAGGTCCCTGGAAACAAGGACTTTGACAGTGAAAGAAACTGACACACTCTCCCTACCTACAGTTTTCTGTCCCTAGAAAAAATGTTTTTTTTAAGCACAATATAGCACAAGGAGAATTCACTCACTGTCCTTCCAGGTCCCTGGAAACAAGGACTTTGACAGTGAAAGAAACTGACACACTCTCCCTACCTACAGTTTTCTGTCCCTAGAAAAAAAATTTTTTTAAGCACAATTTAGCACAAGGAGAATTACCTCACTGTCCTTCCAGGTCCCTGGAAACAAGGACTTTGACAGTGAAAGAAACTGACACACTCTCCCTACCTACAGTTTTCTGTCCCTAGAAAAATAGGATTTTTTACTCACCGTAAAATCCTTTTCTCTGAGTCCATGGACCGACACAGCTTCTCTATTGACAAAGTGGGTATTATCCGTTAATTAGGAGTGACTAGGCAGAAAAACTTGTAAAAAGTGTTGCATCACACCTTCTACAGTACCGCCCAGGGGGCGGACCCTCTGGGTATACCCTCTCAGTCTGCACATCGCAGATCAGTTCGTCAAAAAGCAGTACAAACTTAAAAGGAGGGGTGGGTGCTGTGTCGGTCCATGGACTCAGAGAAAAGGATTTTACGGTGAGTAAAAAATCCTATTTACTCTTTCGTCCATGGACCGACACAGCTTCTCTATTGACAAAGTGGGACGTCCCAAAGCAGTGTCAGAGAAAAAACGAGGGGTGGTAACAGCATAAAAACAAACTTCACCCCAAAACACAAAACAGCACTCCTCCAACGGAGGAGTTGCAACTCTAAACAGCCGCCTGCAAAACCTTGCGGCCGAAAGAGGCATCCGAAGATGCACCTACATCAACTTTGTAGAATTTTGTGAAAGTGTGAGCGGACGACCAAGTCGCCGCTTTACATAGTTGGGAAACAGACGCTTGATGTCGGAAAGCCCAAGAGGCACCTATTGCCCTGGTCGAATGCGCCGTGACAGGAAAGGGGGGCGCCTGACCCTTTAAGGCGTAAGCCTGGATTACTATCTGTCGGATCCACCTAGAGATGGTGGCCGATGAGACTGCTTGGCCCTTCTTGGGACCAGCCACCGAAACAAACAGTGAGTCTGACTTCCGGAACAGGGAAGTAGCAGATATGTATACTCTCAAAGCTCGGACAATGTCCAAGGAATGCAACGCCGACTCCTTAGGATTCGACGGCTGAGGACACAAGGATGGAAGTACAATGTCTTCGTTGAGATGAAAAGCCGAAACGACCTTCGGAAGAAAGGAAGGCTGCGGCCGCAGCACCACCTTATCCTTGTGGAAAATCAAATAGGGAGCCTTGCAGGACAAGGCTGCCAGCTCAGAGACTCGTCTAACTGACGTAACAGCCACCAAAAAGACCACCTTCTGAGAAAGTGTCAACAGGGGAATATCTCTAATATTCTCAAACGGTGCCTTCTGAAGCACCGAGAGGACCAGTTTCAAGTCCCACGGAGGTAACGGGGGGCGGACCGGAGGGGCCACATGTCGAACCCCCTGCACAAATGTACTCACGAGAGAGTGAGTCGCCAGGGGTCGCTGAAAAAAGACAGCCAGGGCAGATATCTGTCCCTTAATCGTACTTAGGGCAAGCCTTTGGTCTACCCCATGCTGTAAAAACAGCAGGATTCTGGAAACCAAATAGGTACGCGGATGCCATTTCATTTCCTCACACATGGAGATGTAGGCCCTCCAAGTGCGGTGATAGACCTTCCTAGAGGACGGTTTCCGAGCACTTCTCATAGTAGAAATTACTGAGTCTGACAGGCCCCGGTCTCTCAGTACCTGGTTCTCAACAGCCATGCCGTTAAAGCCAATGACTGTAAAGCAGGATGGAATATGGGACCTTGCGACAGCAGGTCCTTCCGTAGTGGTAGGCGCCAGGGGACGTCTGCTACCAGACGTACTAGATCGGCGTACCAAGGACGCTGAGGCCAATCTGGAGCGATTAGGATCATTGGAATTCCCTCTGCCTCCACTCTGCGGAGCAGAAGAGGAAGAAGCCTTAAGGGAGGGAAGGCATAGATTAGCCGATACTGGCCCCACGATGCTACCAACGCGTCCGTTGCGTCTGCCCATGGGTCTCTTGACCGGGCCACAAACCTCAATACCTTCCGATTGAGTCGGGAAGCCAGAAGATCTACGTCTGGTGTGCCCCATCTTTGGCAGAGGAGTTGGAACACCTCCGGGTGTAAGGACCATTCTCCCTGGTCCAGCATCTGGCGGCTCAGGTAGTCCGCCTGCCAGTTTTCCACACCCGGAATGTACACGGCCGACAGTGCCGGTACGCTCCTCTCTGCCCACTTCAGGATGCGAGCGATCTCCGATGCTGCAGCTGAGCTTCTTGTTCCTCCTTGATGATTGACATATGCCACTGCTGTGGCGTTGTCTGACTGGATCCTGACTGGACGCCCTTGCAGTCTCTGAGACCATTTGAAGAGGCACAGCTTGATCGCCCGGATCTCCAGGACATTGATCGGCAGGAGGGCTTCCTCTGGGGTCCAGCGACCTTGCGCCGACTGGACACCCCAGACTCCCCCCCAACCTGTAAGGCTGGCGTCCGTCGTGATCACTATCCAGTAAACCGGAAGAAATGACTTCCCGGCCATTAGAGCCGGTGCTGTCAGCCACCATACCAGGGATCTCCTGACTAGGTGGCTCACTCGGATTTGATAATCCAGAGATGAAGGGCATCTGTTCCATCTGGACAGAACTTCCCTCTGTAACACTCGAGTGTGGTATTGAGCATATGGGACCGCCTCGAAGGAGGCTACCATGAGGCCCAACACTCGCATGCAAAAACGGAGTGACGACCAATTCCTGGAAGTCAGCTGCCGTACTGCAGCCCGGAGGGTCTGCAACTTCTCCACAGGGAGGAATACCTTTGCCTCTGAGGAATCCAGAATCAACCCCAGGTACACTAGGCGTTGAGTGGGCACCAATACTGACTTTTGCGTGTTTAGTATCCAACCACAGTCTCGAAGAGTCTGACAGGTAATGGACACGCTTACCTCTAATTCTGAGCTTGAAGGGCCCTTCAGCAGAAGGTCGTCCAAGTAACCTGTGATAGCGATACCCCGCTGTCTTAGAAGTGCCAGAATCGGAGCGAGCACCTTGGTGAACGTCCTGGGTGCTGAGGCAAGGCCAAACGGGAGGGCCACAAACTGGTAGTGGTTCTTCCCGATAGCAAATCGCAGAAACCTCTGGTGTCTGGAGTATATGGGGACATGCAGGTATGCGTCCTTGATGTCCAAGGAGGCCAGAAAGTCCCCCGGATGGAGAGCCGTGACTACGGATCGAACCGACTCCATCCGAAATCTTTGTACCTTCACAAAGCAATTGAGGGCTCTGAGATCCAAGATTGGACGAACCCCCTCCTTCTTTGGCACAATGAACAGATTTGAGTAAAAACCCTGACCCCGTTCCTGTTCTGGAACTGGAATAACTACCCCGCGTTCCAGTAGACCCTGGACCACCCCATACAGGGCCTCCCGACGGGTCGGTAGTAGCTGGAGATTGGAGGTGATGAATCTGTCTGGTGGACAAGAGAGAAATTCTATCTTGTAGCCTGAGGAGATTACTTCGCAAACCCACCTGTCGGAGACTAGAGCAGTCCACTGAGTCGCGAATTTGCGAAGACGTCCCCCCACCCGAGAGCTGGGTGGGGGCGGACCTTCATGTGGACGCAGATTTGTCCACAGGCTTGTTGGGTCTGCGGGACCAAGGACGCTTTTGTCCTTGGGCAGGCGCTTTATCGGCCTGGGGTCTTTTCCCTGTCGCCTTAAGAGGGCGAAAAAACCGCTTACGTGCAGTAAAGGAGGGCCCTTGCCCTTGGCGTGGTCCCCTACCCTTGCTAGTTTGGGGAAGCAAAGTGCTTTTACCTCCTGTAGCATCCTTGATGATGTCATCCAGAGAAGCCCCAAAAAGTCTGTCGCCCTTAAAAGGCAGATCCAATAGGGCTTTCTTGGAAGTCTGGTCCGCAGACCAGCCCTTTAGCCAGATCAGGCGGCGTATTGCTACTGCATAAACCGAAGCTCTTGACAGCAGGGGAATAGTATCCATGTCTGACTCGCAGACAAACTTAAGGCCCTGGACCAACTGGTCGGCCAAAGTTATCTCATTAGGAGGAGCATCTCGCTCCTTTAACCCCTGGAGTAGCAATTTTGCCCATTCAGTAAGTGTCTGAGACACTAGGGCCCCCGCCAATGCCGGGCGTACTGCTGAGCCTACCACTGAGTATAGGTAGCGAGCGAGTGCTTCAGCCTTCTTATCCACAGGGTCCTTGAAAACAGGAGCCCCTTCTACTGGAATAGTGGTGGCTCTATTAAGTCTGGACACCGAAGGGTCCACTATAGGGGGAGAGGTCCATATCTTCAGAAAACTCTCCTCAAAGGGGTACCGTCGATGCTGCAGCTGAGCTTCTTGTGCTACTTCTTCAGTCCTTTCCAACTTTAGCGTATCCCGCACTGCAGTAATAAGGTCAGATACCAAAGCCGTCTCGCGTACTGACCTGGACTTGGAGTCCTCCTCACTGTCCGATCGGTCACGGTCTGCAGTCTCTGATGCATCAGAATCTGGGCCCTGAGCCGTAGCTGGACCTGGTTCTGCATCAGAAATATCCCCAGAAGATTGCAGGGGACGGGGGCGTTTATTACCCCCTGTATTCCCGTGTGCTGCTTCCACCCTGGCAGCAAACGCCTCTAGGATTGCCGACATAGCGTCCATAGACACCTCAGGGACACCAGCTGCTAAATCTGGTGTTTCAGGGGAGAAGACATCTGGCTCAGATGCCATGCTGACCACACGCTGACACTCACAGGGCTCCAGGCAAGATATCACTAGGCCACCCTCCTGCGCTGCAGAGATGCTGGGTTACCCAGAGGACTCACCACCCTGGATAGGTACTGCTATGCTGCGCCTATGATGCTGTCCCCTTGCTGCTGTGTCAGTCTGCTTCTTTTATCAGCACTTCCTGTGTGAATTTTCGCGCCAGTGTAATGCACCCTAGAGGCCGGAGGCTCTCGCAAAATGGTTGCCAAAACCGTCTGTATGGAAGATAATGTGGGCTCTAAGAAAATGGCCGCCGACAGAAGATAGAGGTCAGGCAGCCATAGCCCACAAAAAAGATGGCCGCCGAACGGCAATATCTGCATACAGGGTGGACAAACATGGCCGCCGATCACCTGATAGGGGCCAGTGGGTGTGGCCGAACTACAGGAAGATGGCCGCCAGGCAGTTACAAGAGGCCAAACTTGGCATGGACCACCTCAAAATGGCCGCCGACAGCATGGAGACACAGAAACACAGGTAAGCAAAAATGACATTTCTTTTAAATGTTAGTTACAGCCAGCCCCGCTCCAGTGGGACCCCCTAGGTGACCCCCAGCACCCAGCAACCTTTAGCTAGAAGCCCAGGGAGGAGGGAAAGGCAGGGAGAGAGGGAAGAAAGGGGCCACAACCACTTACTTGATCTCTCCAGGAATGTCCAGCTAAATCACCCAGCCGAGGCAGGGGAGTTTTACTTACCTATCCTGCATGTATTCTGCTGGAAGACATTCCAAACAGATCATCGTCCGCGCACGGAAGGTGACTGTTGGCCAGGCATGCTGTGATTGGACCCAGAAGGGACGATCATATGTATGCCCTGGAGCATGACGCTCACCGGACAGGCTGCTGCGACTCGGCCGTAAGGTCAGCCGAAGCTGAGCGGTCCGATGCAAGCCTTGGAGCGTAAGCTCACCGGCCAGGCTGCTGCGACTCGGCCGTAAGGTCAGCCGAAGCTGAGCGGTCCGATGCAGGCCCTGGAGCGTAGGCTCACCGGCCACCCGTGGAGCGACGGGCATGTCGTGGAAAACCCAGCGCGTAGCTAGGGTCGGCACACGCTCGATGGCCGAAACTGGGGAGACTACAAGGATCGAGGATCCAGCCTGTCACCCAGTCGGCAGTTGATCGAAGATCGCAGGAAACAACAAATGTAGCAAAAAAATAAAAAATATATATATCTTTTTTCCCCGGACCAATGAGCCCGAAGGGAGCCATGTCCTACTCCTTGCTAGACAGAAAAAAACTGATCTGCGATGTGCAGACTGAGAGGGTATACCCAGAGGGTCCGCCCCCTGGGCGGTACTGTAGAAGGTGTGATGCAACACTTTTTACAAGTTTTTCTGCCTAGTCACTCCTAATTAACGGATAATACCCACTTTGTCAATAGAGAAGCTGTGTCGGTCCATGGACGAAAGAGTAAAATGTTTTTTTTAAGCACAATTTAGCACAAGGAGAATTACCTCACTGTCCTTCCAGGTCCCTGGAAACAAGGACTTTGACAGTGAAAGAAACTGACACACTCTCCCTACCTACAGTTTTCTGTCCCTAGAAAAAATGTTTTTTTTAAGCACAATTTAGCACAAGGAGAATTACCTCACTGTCCTTCCAGGTCCCTGGAAACAAGGACTTTGACAGTGAAAGAAACTGACACACTCTCCCTACCTACAGTTTTCTGTCCCTAGAAAAAATGTTTTTTTTAAGCACAATATAGCACAAGGAGAATTCACTCACTGTCCTTCCAGGTCCCTGGAAACAAGGACTTTGACAGTGAAAGAAACTGACACACTCTCCCTACCTACAGTTTTCTGTCCCTAGAAAAAATGTTTTTTTTAAGCACAATTTAGCACAAGGAGAATTACCTCACTGTCCTTCCAGGTCCCTGGAAACAAGGACTTTGACAGTGAAAGAAACTGACACACTCTCCCTACCTACAGTTTTCTGTCCCTAGAAAAAATGTTTTTTTTAAGCACAATATAGCACAAGGAGAATTACCTCACTGTCCTTCCAGGTCCCTGGAAACAAGGACTTTGACAGTGAAAGAAACTGACACACTCTCCCTACCTACAGTTTTCTGTCCCTAGAAAAAATGTTTTTTTTAAGCACAATATAGCACAAGCACAAAACACACTGACACTCTCCCTACCTATCCTTCTCTTTCCCTAAACTAAAGGAATCCAGGTTAAGCAAGAAAGAAATAAAAGTCACTGTCCCTGCCTATGCTGCTCTATCCCTGCTCCGGAACACACTACACTAGGCCGCCGTGCTGGCGGCCTTTTATAGTGTGGGGCGTGTACTAAACCCCCTCAGCAATAATTGGCCACAGGCATCCTGCCTGTGGCCAATCATTGCTCTCCTCGCTGCCGGCGCTGTGATTGGCCAAGCATGCGGGGTCACAGTGCATGCTTGGCCAATCACAGCGCCTGGATGACACTGCGATGGCGTAGTGCATTGTGGGCCGTTCGCGTCACTCGAATTTGGCGCGAACGGCCCAAATCGTTCGATCTTCGTCGAACGATCGAACAGCCGATGTTCGAGTCGAACGTATGTTCGACTCGAACACGAAGCTCATCCCTAGTCACCAAGCTTGCTGTAGAAAGAAGCAGATTTTCATAAGGACTCCAATCTTTTATCTATTGGGTTCTTGAACATTTAGACATTATCCACTGGACATGTGAGTGATTTATACATACAAGAGATGGCTGCGTCCACTGTAGGGACCTTCCATTTTTTTTTTGATGAACTTATCCTCCATGGGATAGACCACCGGAAATCTCTTGGGGGACTAAATATTTTCTCAGGATGTTCCCAATCCTGGTAAATGAGCCCTTTCAGCAAAGGGTGAAGTGGAAAAGAACAGACAGTCTGGGGGCTTCTAGCGACCCCAACGAGGATACAGTAGTGGTTGATGGTTCCGCAAGGTGCATTTTTAAATGCTGATCGGACCATGTTAGTCAGAGACTGAACCCATAATCTTTCAGCTTGAGATGCTGAGAAAAGGTTCCCCCACTGTTGATTCCTCTATAACAGAATCAACCTCATCCTGATCCCCTTCAGGCAGGTCGATCCCTGTATGGGACTGTTGCTCTGCTAACAGGCACTCTGAAGGAGGAGACGGAGATCGGGCGTGCTTTCCCTGACAGGGAGGCACCGATCAATGTTGACAATCTCTCTCTAATCCTCCCAGAGCTGAGGAAAAAACCTCCTCTGTTACATACACAGGAGCAGGTGAACTGAGGACAGCCACAGTACCAAGTACCCCTGCGGGGTCTCTACGGTCACTTACCTCTGAACTTCAGGGGAGACTGGTGCAGCAGAAGTATGCCCAAGATCCTCAGAGCCCGATGAGACCCCCTTCGCTTCCTGGAAGATTCAGTTCCGGAGCTTCTGGACGGCATATTCCTAAGCCTAAAGCTGAGGTATTCCAGCCGTAATACACCACTTTTACTGAGAATAGTCTAGCACAATTGCTGCTATATCACAGTTGGTGTCTACTAAAGTGCCTTTCTAGGGGATGCCTGCATCAACCGCCTCTATGTGCCTTTATATTGTTGCTAGCTCTGTCTGTGCACTTCAACAGCCAGCTATAATGTGCTTCAAAACACGCTGGACGCCCGCACATGCGCAGTAGCGCCGCGGCGCACACCTGAGCGTCATCCACCCGCTCCGCCCCTTTTTCCAGATCGCCTCTATGAATAGAGGCACGTGCACGCGCACGCGTGCGGGCACGTGCGCCTTCGGCGCCTTTTTTGAAAACAACCAGGAGCTAGATGGGAGCCAGGGTCCCTTTGCCGCAGGGCCCGGGGATGGATGAGCGCAGCAACAGGGCAGAGGAGACAGCTTCCCAGCAGAGAACATACCAACTGCCTGGATTTAATTCTGGAAGAAAAAAAAAATCCACATTACAAGAAAAAGAACCATAGCGGCCTCTAGTGTCTAACACAGGTACCGCAGTCTTACATTTTTTTTTTTTCTTGCCTACTATCAAAATTTTTACATTTTCTCAGTAGTAACAGGCATACACAGAATATTAGCGGGAATACTGTTAGGTAACAGACAGAAAGACAAATTAGGCTTGGGGGTCCCCCAATAGAACCAAGTTCCTGGGGGCCCCCACTTACCTGTTCCCCGCCGCAGGACTTTGTTTGGTCCACAAAAGCCCAAACTTCACCTATCACGGCAGGCATTGTAATCAAACCTTCAGGGACCGGGTTCCCAAGGATTCCACTCCCCTGGACCTGTATAGCACCCTGCACAGAAAACATCTTGGTCGTGGGTATGACCAGAGCTCTGGATCCCAGGGTCCAGCTCTCCTAAGAGAAGCATTACAGGCAAAACCTTGCTCTTCTCTGCAAGGCCCGGGTACCGACCGTTTAGCTATGAAGCTTTTTTGGTCGGATCCGGAATAGCTTACTGAGGCCCAAAAGAACCTGTACGCAAGCTCAGTGAAAAACACATGTTTCTTCTTGGCCAACACCTTAGACACTGGCAAAAAACTGAGGTGCTCCCGGATGGGAGGGGCTTATATAGGGGAGGGTACTTCCGGTTTTGGAAGTTGCCAGTGCCAGCACCTGACGGTATCTATATAACCCATTAGTAATGACTATGTCGCTCTGTGTCCCGTGATGTACGAGAAAGAAACGTAATCGATTAATCGAGGAATTAATAGTTAATTTCCACAGCCCTAAAAAAATATATAAATTCTTCTGGGGGTACGATCTATCAATGATCAAGTACTAATAATAATAAGGAGGGGTTGATCATTGCTGGGATAAGGTTAGTCGGATGGCCAGCCATCTACCCCAAATTTTATTGAAGGTTTTGCTCTGTTTCCGGATTTCAAAGGTGAGCTTATATAGCGGGATAACATCATTAATTAGCTTCAACCAGAGGGTCTTTAGTGAGGTCTGTGCACCCTTCCAGGACAGTAAAATAGCCTTCCTAACAAAAAAATTAAGTATGTGGAGCAATCTCTTGGCATGAGATGATAAGTGCAGCTCCCCAAAGATGCCAAGAACAATGTTTGGGAGACCCAACGCAGAAGAAATAAAGGCATCCACTTCCTCCCAGAGCTCCCGGACTACCGGGCACGACCAGAAGCAGTGCATAAAGTCCGCCTCCTGGCCACAGCCGCAAAAGCAGGCAGCTGAGGGCAGGAGACCTAGCTTGTGTAACCTAGCTGGAGTAAAGTGTGTTTGATGGAAAATTTTAACCTGTATGATACGGTCACGGAAGGCAATAACAGATGACTTATATGTCTCGCTAAATTCTGACCAGTGAGGGAGATGTCCAGGGCGGTCCATTTTGTTTGAGCCTTGTGGAACCTAGGATTATAATCAGACAGTAGGGCCGCATAATAGGTGGAGACTAGTGATGAGCCGAACACCCCCGGGTTCGGTTCGCACCAGAACCCGCGAACGGACCGAAAGTTCGTACGAACATTAGAACCCTATTAAATACAATGGATGCGAACGTTCGAATTCTAAAGTGCTAATTATAACAACTATTATGCATGTTATTGTCCTAAAAAGGGTTTGGGAACCCGGGTTCTGCACCAGGGGACATGTATCAATGCAAAAAGAAGTTTTAAAAACGGTCGTTTTTCGGGAGCAGTCATTTTAATGATGCATAAAGTGAAAAAAAAAAGTCAAATATTCCTTTAAATATCGTACCTGGGGGGTGTCTAAAGTATGCCTGTGAAGTGCCACGTGTTTCCCGTGTTTAGAACTGTCCCTGCACAAAATGACACTTCTAAAGGAAAAAAAAGCCATTTAAAACTGCTTGCGGCTTTAATGTAATGTCTGGTCCCGGTAATATGGATGAAAATCTTTAAGAAAAATGGCATAGCTACCCCATGACCCCCCCCCCTACCCCAGCCCATTACCAGCCCCTTTGGGTCTTGTATGGATATTAAGGGGAACCCCGCACATAAAATAAAAAAGGCCCTATATACTCTGAACAGCCGTATACAGGCGGTGCATACAAGACAGGGACTGTAGGTTTGTTCTTATGTAGAATCTGTTTGTAATTTTGAACAGGTACATTGTTGAAGTGTAGCTCCAGCCCAAAAATCTATTTTTAAACTTTTTGGAAAACCTAGGTAAGGGTTATCACCCCTGTAACATTTGTTTTGCTGTCTGTGCCCCTGTTCAGAACATTTCACCTCACTTTCCGTCCCAATGACAACTGTTTTTGAAATGTGGTGTTTTTCTTGAAACAAGGATTGCTGATAAAGCATCAGTACAGAGGAGACACCTTTCTCCCATATTTATTCTTACAGGAGAGAATTTTCCTTCCTAGTGGTAGATTTCCTCTCACTTCCTGTTGTCTTCTTGCGTTTGCAAGTAGGAGTCGTTTGTAAGTTGGATGTTTGAAAGTAGGGACCTGCCGTATATACTCTGCAGAAATAGGCCCCTTAGTTGTTGGTGTTGGCACAACACTGTAAGCACTCACAGTTACTCTTGGTTGGTGCTGGAACGCCCTGCTGTCAACTATTATATCAGGAATTTTAATTACATATAATTGTTGAACAGTGGTAGTAAAAATTGGGCCTTTGATGGTGGTGCTGGTGCCACAACACTGTAAGCCCTGACAGTTACTCTTGGTGGGTGCAGCAATGGGCCCTGCTGTGAATTATTAGATCAAGAATTGTAATTGCATGCCCCTGTTGAACAGGGGCTGAAAAATTGGGCCTTTCGTGGTGGTGGTGGTGGTGGTGGTGTTGCCACAACACTGTAAGCCCTCAGAGTTACTCTTGGTGGGTGCAGGAATGGGCCCTGCTGTGAATTATTAGATCAAGAATTGTAATTACATGCCCCTTTTGAACAGGGGCTGAAAAATTGGGCCTTTCGTGGTGGTGGTGGTGGTGGTGGCGTTGCCACAACACTGTAAGCCCTCAGAGTTACTCTTGGTGGGTGCAGCAATGGGCCCTGCTGTGAATTATTAGATCAAGAATTGTAATTGCATGCCCCTGTTGAACAGGGGCTGAAAAATTGGGCCTTAGGCACTGGTGGCACAACACTACAACCCCTCACAGATACTGTACTTGGAGCACAGCAATGAGCCCTGTTGCAAAGTATTGCTTCAAAAATTGTAATGACACGCCCCTGTTAAACAGGGGCTGAAAAATTGGGCCTTAGGCACTGGTGGCACAACACTACAACCCCTCACAGATACTGTACTTGGAGCACAGCAATGAGCCCTGTTGCAAAGTATTGCTTCAAAAATTGTAATGACACGCCCCTGTTAAACAGGGGCTGAAAAATTGGGCCTTAGGCACTGGTGCCACAACACTCCAACCCCTCACAGATACTGTACTTGGAGCACAGCAATGAGCCCTATGGCAAATTATTGCTAAAAAAATTGTAATTACACGCCCCTGTAAAACAGGGGCTGAAAAATTGGGCCTTAGCCACTGGTGGCGGCACCCATAAACAAAAATGATCTTCCAAGCTATCATCATCAATCGTATCATTGAGGACTCGGAGGAGGAGGATAGCCAGTCAACATAACAGCACAGGCACTCAGCATCAGCATCAGTCTTGAAGGGATGTGACATGTTAAAATCAATTAGTCTGTTATATCAGCATCAGGTGTGTGGTAGCTGGTGGTGATCCAAGACTGGTTCATCTTGATGAAAGTCAGTCGATCAACCGAGTCGGTGGACAGGCGCACCCTGTGATCCGTGACAAATCCTCCAGCAGCACTGAATGTGCGTTCCGAAAGAACGCTGGATGCAGGACAGGCCAGTAGCTCAATTGCATACTGTGCAAGCTCTGGCCAGTGATCCATCCTCAAGACCCAGTAAGCCAGAGGATTTTCGGTGGGGAAGGTGTCCAAGTCTGACCTTGCCCCTAGATATTCCTGCACCATGTTTATCAGACGCTGGCGATGGTTGCTGGAACCGATCATACTTTGGGGCTGCGGACTAAAGAATTGTCTGAACGCATCGGTCAGACGGCCACCTTCCCCACCGCTCCTTCTTTGACTGGCCGAAGCCTCAGCAACTCGTTGTCCAGGACCAGGAGTTTGTAACCTCCCAGTCTCTGGGAACGCGTTGCACAGACCTTTCTGCAAGGCCTCCCGGAGTTGTCTCATCCTCTGCTCCCTCTGCGAAGGTAACATAAGGTCCGCAACCTTACCCTTGTACCGTGGATCAAGGAGAGTGGCCAGCCAGTAATGGTCCCTCTCCTTGATCCGAAGAATACGAGGATCCTTCCGCAGACTTTGCAGGATCAGGGAGGCCATGCAGCGTAGGTTTGCTGAGGCATTCGCTCCGGAGTCCTCTGGGTCACTAAGGACGACATGATCCGCAGCCACCTCCTCCCAGCCACGTACAAGTCCACTGGTTTCTTGGGACTGTAAATCATCCCTAAAAGACTGCTGCTGATGATGCTGAGTGCCAGCCTCCACCTCCATGCTGACACAATCCTCCTCCTCCTCCTCCTCCTCCTCCTCTTCCTCTTCCTGTGCGATGGGTGGGACAGAAGGAACACTGTCTGGGTAAAGGGGGCCTTGAGAGGCAAGGAAGTCCTCCTCTTCCTGCCTCTGTTCTGCCTCAAGTGCCCTGTCCATTATTCCACGCAGCGTGTGCTCCAACAGGTGGACAAGAGGTACAGTGTCACTGATGCATGCACTGTCACTGCTCACCATCCTTGTGGCCTCCTCAAATGGTGCCAGGACAGTGCATGCATCCCTGATCATGCCCCACTGGCGTGGAGAAAAAAAACCAAGCTCCCCTGACCCTGTCCTGGTGCCGTAGTCGCACAGGTACTCATTGATGGCCCTCTGCTGCGTGTGCAGCCGCTGCAGCATGGCCAACGTTGAGTTCCACCTGGTGGGCATGTCACATATAAGGCGGTTCTTGGGCAGGTTCAACTCCTTTACAGCTCAGCCAGGCGAGCACTGGCATTATAAGATCTGCGGAAATGCACACAGACTTTCCTGGCCTGCCTCAGGACATCCTGTAAGCCCGGGTACCTGCCCAAGAACCGCTGCACCACCAGGTTAAGGACGTGAGCCACACAGGGCACATGGGTCAGTTGTCCCTGTCGGAGGGCGGAGAGGAGGTTGGTGCCATTGTCGCAAACCACCATTCCTGGCTTAAGCTGGCGTGGCGTCAACCACCTCTCGGCCTGGCCCTGCAGAGCAGACAGGACCTCTGCCCCAGTGTGGCTTCTGTCCCCCAAACACACCAGCGCAAGCACGGCATGGCATCTTTTTGCCTGCGTACTTGCGTAGCCCCGTGAACGGCTACGGAGCACCGCTGGTTCATAGGACAAACCACAGGAAGAGGCCATGGAGGAAGAAGAAGAGGAGGGGGTGGAGGAGAGAGGTGTGTCACAACCAGTAGTAGCATTTTGGAGGCGTGGCGGTGGAACAACCTCCAACACTACTGCACCTTGTCCTGCATCCTTCCCAGCTGCCAAAAGAGTGACCCAATGGGCCGTGAAAGAAAGGTAACGTCCCTGTCCATGCCTGCTGGACCATGAGTCAGCGGTAATATGCACCTTACCGCTGACCGCCCTGTCCAGCGAGGCCAAGACATTGCCTTCCACATGCCGGTAGAGAGCCGGAATAGCCTTCCGTGAGAAAAAGTGGCGTTTGGGAACCTGCCACTGAGGAACCGCACATTGCACAAACTCACGGAAGGGGGCCGAGTCTACCAACTGAAAAGGCAGCAGTTGAAGCGCTAGCAATTTAGCCAAGCTAGCATTCAACCGCTGGGCATGTGGATGGCTGGGAGTGAACTTCTTTCGACGGTCCAGCAGCTGGGGCAGGGAAATTTGCCTGCTAGAATCGGACGTCGGTGTACTGCTAGCAGAGTGGCCGCAAGTACTTGGCTGTGACACACCTAATTCTACACCTTCATTCCTCTCAGTGCATGTTTCAGAGAGGACTGAAGTTATAGTGGGGTTGGAGATCCCAGCTGATGCGGTGCAAGGAGAGGTCCGCTTTGTTCTTTGGTGTGGGTCTTTGAGGTAGGCTTGCCAACGAGCTGCATGGCAGGTCAACATATGTCTGGTCAGGCATGTGGTACCCAAGCGGCTGATGTTTTGGCCACGCGATATACGCTTGAGACATATGTTGCAAACAGCAGCTGTGCGATCTGATGCACTAGCCTCAAAAAAGGCCCACACCAAGGAACTTTTTGAATGACGGGCAGAGGCTGCGCCCTGCACAGGCGGAGCTCTGCGGTGTGATTCCGTTGGTGTACTGCCCTTACGCTGGCCACCAAAGGGCATCCTGCCTCGTTGGAGATGTGCCTCCTCCTCATCCTCCTCCTCCTCCTCTCTCCTATTAGGCACCCACGTGGAGTCAGTGACCTCATCATCCCCTCCCTCCTCATCACTGGAGCCAATCTGGCAGTATGCTGCAGCTGCTGGAACATGACTGCCAGATTGGTGTCCTTCTTGAGCATCCCCTCTGTCTGCTCTCACGCTACTGCCTTCCTGTAGCTGGGTTTCATCATCAGACCCTTCGAAACGCTGGGCATCCTCCTGGAGCATGTACCCAACACTGTGCTCAAACAGTTCGGGGGACTCCTCAGGAGGAGGACATGGTGGGTCTAGGGAAGGAGTGACTGATGATGAGTCTGACATTGATACCAGGGAAGAGGACGCTTTGGCAGCTGCTTTGCCAGTACCCTGAGCCTGGGTGAGAGAGGATGAGGAGGAGGAGGAGGGCTTGGTCATCCACTCTACCAAGTCTTCGGCATGATGTGGCTCAACATGTCCAGCTGCCGAAAAGAAGGACAAGCGTGTCCCATGGCCATGTGCTGATGACAATGCACCGCGTCCACGACCAGCACTGTTGCCCCCAGACACAGAGCCTGCTTGCCCTCTTTTATTGCCTCCTGACTGTCTGCCTCTCCTTGTTTGCCTTCCAGACATTCTAATAGATGGCCTGCAGGGAGATGGGAAAAAAGCAATAAGGGCTACCTTCAGGTGTCCTTCTCTGTCCCTTTACTTAAGGATTTCTAAATATGGTTGAGGATTATTGCTTTTGCACAGAATAGCACAACGACAATTTCCCTGACTGTCCAAAAAACAAGGATTTCAAAGATGGTTGATGAGGAATGCTTTAGCACACTATAGCACAAGGAGAATTCCCCTCACTTTCCTTCTTTGTCCCTAGAAACAAGGACTGGCACAGTGAAAGAAACTGACACTCTCCCTACCTAGAGTTTTCTGTCCCTAGAAAAAATGTTTTTTTAAAGCACACTATAGCACAAGGAGAATTCCCCTCACTTTCCTTCTTTGTCCCTAGAAACAAGGACTGGCACAGTGAAAGAAACTGACACTCTCCCTACCTAGAGTTTTCTGTCCCTAGAAAAAATGTTTTTTTAAAGCACACTATAGCACAAGGAGAATTCCCCTCACTTTCCTTCTTTGTCCCTAGAAACAAGGACTGGCACAGTGAAAGAAACTGACACTCTCCCTACCTAGAGTTTTCTGTCCCTAGAAAAAATGTTTTTTTAAAGCACACTATAGCACAAGGAGAATTCCCCTCACTTTCCTTCTTTGTCCCTAGAAACAAGGACTGGCACAGTGAAAGAAACTGACACTCTCCCTACCTAGAGTTTTCTGTCCCTAGAAAAAATGTTTTTTTAAAGCACACTATAGCACAAGGAGAATTCCCCTCACTTTCCTTCTTTGTCCCTAGAAACAAGGACTGGCACAGTGAAAGAAACTGACACTCTCCCTACCTAGAGTTTTCTGTCCCTAGAAAAAATGTTTTTTTAAAGCACACTATAGCACAAGGAGAATTCCCCTCACTTTCCTTCTTTGTCCCTAGAAACAAGGACTGGCACAGTGAAAGAAACTGACACTCTCCCTACCTAGAGTTTTCTGTCCCTAGAAAAAATGTTTTTTTAAAGCACACTATAGCACAAGGAGAATTCCCCTCACTTTCCTTCTTTGTCCCTAGAAACAAGGACTGGCACAGTGAAAGAAACTGACACTCTCCCTACCTAGAGTTTTCTGTCCCTAGAAAAAATGTTTTTTTAAAGCACACTATAGCACAAGGAGAATTCCCCTCACTTTCCTTCTTTGTCCCTAGAAACAAGGACTGGCACAGTGAAAGAAACTGACACTCTCCCTACCTAGAGTTTTCTGTCCCTAGAAAAAATGTTTTTTTAAAGCACACTATAGCACAAGGAGAATTCCCCTCACTTTCCTTCTTTGTCCCTAGAAACAAGGACTGGCACAGTGAAAGAAACTGACACTCTCCCTACCTAGAGTTTTCTGTCCCTAGAAAAAATGTTTTTTTAAAGCACACTATAGCACAAGGAGAATTCCCCTCACTTTCCTTCTTTGTCCCTAGAAACAAGGACTGGCACAGTGAAAGAAACTGACACTCTCCCTACCTAGAGTTTTCTGTCCCTAGAAAAAATGTTTTTTTAAAGCACACTATAGCACAAGGAGAATTCCCCTCACTTTCCTTCTTTGTCCCTAGAAACAAGGACTCGCACAGTGAAAGAAACTGACACTCTCCCTACCTAGAGTTTTCTGTCCCTAGAAAAAATGTTTTTTTAAAGCACACTATAGCACAAGGAGAATTCCCCTCACTTTCCTTCTTTGTCCCTAGAAACAAGGACTGGCACAGTGAAAGAAACTGACACTCTCCCTACCTAGAGTTTTCTGTCCCTAGAAAAAATGTTTTTTTAAAGCACACTATAGCAGAAGGAGAATTCCCCTCACTTTCCTTCTTTGTCCCTAGAAACAAGGACTGGCACAGTGAAAGAAACTGACACTCTCCCTACCTAGAGTTTTCTGTCCCTAGAAAAAATGTTTTTTTAAAGCACACTATAGCACAAGGAGAATTCCCCTCACTTTCCTTCTTTGTCCCTAGAAACAAGGACTCGCACAGTGAAAGAAACTGACACTCTCCCTACTTAGAGTTTTCTGTCCCTAGAAAAAATGTTTTTTTAAAGCACACTATAGCACAAGGAGAATTCCCCTCACTTTCCTTCTTTGTCCCTAGAAACAAGGACTGGCACAGTGAAAGAAACTGACACTCTCCCTACCTAGAGTTTTCTGTCCCTAGAAAAAATGTTTTTTTAAAGCACACTATAGCACAAGGAGAATTCCCCTCACTTTCCTTCTTTGTCCCTAGAAACAAGGACTGGCACAGTGAAAGAAACTGACACTCTCCCTACCTAGAGTTTTCTGTCCCTAGAAAAAATGTTTTTTTAAAGCACACTATAGCACAAGGAGAATTCCCCTCACTTTCCTTCTTTGTCCCTAGAAACAAGGACTGGCACAGTGAAAGAAACTGACACTCTCCCTACCTAGAGTTTTCTGTCCCTAGAAAAAATGTTTTTTTAAAGCACACTATAGCACAAGGAGAATTCCCCTCACTTTCCTTCTTTGTCCCTAGAAACAAGGACTGGCACAGTGAAAGAAACTGACACTCTCCCTACCTAGAGTTTTCTGTCCCTAGAAAAAATGTTTTTTTAAAGCACACTATAGCACAAGGAGAATTCCCCTCACTTTCCTTCTTTGTCCCTAGAAACAAGGACTCGCACAGTGAAAGAAACTGACACTCTCCCTACCTAGAGTTTTCTGTCCCTAGAAAAAATGTTTTTTTAAAGCACACTATAGCACAAGGAGAATTCCCCTCACTTTCCTTCTTTGTCCCTAGAAACAAGGACTGGCACAGTGAAAGAAACTGACACTCTCCCTACCTAGAGTTTTCTGTCCCTAGAAAAAATGTTTTTTTAAAGCACACTATAGCACAAGGAGAATTCCCCTCACTTTCCTTCTTTGTCCCTAGAAACAAGGACTGGCACAGTGAAAGAAACTGACACTCTCCCTACCTAGAGTTTTCTGTCCCTAGAAAAAATGTTTTTTTAAAGCACACTATAGCAGAAGGAGAATTCCCCTCACTTTCCTTCTTTGTCCCTAGAAACAAGGACTGGCACAGTGAAAGAAACTGACACTCTCCCTACCTAGAGTTTTCTGTCCCTAGAAAAAATGTTTTTTTAAAGCACACTATAGCACAAGGAGAATTCCCCTCACTTTCCTTCTTTGTCCCTAGAAACAAGGACTCGCACAGTGAAAGAAACTGACACTCTCCCTACTTAGAGTTTTCTGTCCCTAGAAAAAATGTTTTTTTTAAAGCACACTATAGCACAAGGAGAATTCCCCTCACTTTCCTTCTTTGTCCCTAGAAACAAGGACTGGCACAGTGAAAGAAACTGACACTCTCCCTACCTAGAGTTTTCTGTCCCTAGAAAAAATGTTCTTTTAAAGCACACTATAGCACAAGGAGAATTCCCCTCACTTTCCTTCTTTGTCCCTAGAAACAAGGACTGGCACAGTGAAAGAAACTGACACTCTCCCTACCTAGAGTTTTCTGTCCCTAGAAAAAATGTTTTTTTAAAGCACACTATAGCACAAGGAGAATTCCCCTCACTTTCCTTCTTTGTCCCTAGAAACAAGGACTGGCACAGTGAAAGAAACTGACACTCTCCCTACCTAGAGTTTTCTGTCCCTAGAAAAAATGTTTTTTTAAAGCACACTATAGCACAAGGAGAATTCCCCTCACTTTCCTTCTTTGTCCCTAGAAACAAGGACTGGCACAGTGAAAGAAACTGACACTCTCCCTACCTAGAGTTTTCTGTCCCTAGAAAAAATGTTTTTTTAAAGCACACTATAGCACAAGGAGAATTCCCCTCACTTTCCTTCTTTGTCCCTAGAAACAAGGACTCGCACAGTAAAACACACTGACACTCTCCCTACCTATCCTTCTCTTTCCCTAAACTAAAGGAATCCAGGTTAAGCAAGAAAGAAATAAATGTCACTGTCCCTGCCTATGCTTGTCTTTCCCTGCTCCGGAACACACTACACTAGGCCGCCGTGCTGGCGGCCTTTTATAGTGTGGGGCGTGTACTAAACACCCTCAGCAATAATTGGCCACATGCATCCTGCCTGTGGCCAATCATTGCTCTCCTCGCTGCCGGCGCTGTGATTGGCCAAGCATGCGGGGTCACAGTGCATGCTTGGCCAATCACAGCGCCTGGATGACACTGCGATGGCGTAGTGCATTGTGGGCCGTTCGCGTCACTCGAATTTGGCGCGAACGGCCCAAATCGTTCGATCTTCGTCGAACGATCGAACAGCCGATGTTCGAGTCGAACGTATGTTCGACTCGAACACGAAGCTCATCCCTAGTGGAGACCAGTTTAGTGGGATCTGGCTGTCTAAGAACTCTTCCAAGGGAAATATGGCAGTGGGGTCCTCCAGGGGCACAACCAATCATGGATGTGCATTAGCTGCAATGCCAAATAATATATATGGAAGTTGGGAAACGCCAGGCCTGCCAAATGCGCTGGCAAGCGTAGCATTTCAAGGGCCACTCTAGGGGAGCCACCTTTCCATAAGAAGGTAGTGCATATCGCATCAATGCGTTTAAAGATGGATTTAGGTATTTTACAGGGAGAATTAGCTAGGATATAGAGAAAATGAGGTAGGTAAATCATTTTGAGCACATTGGCCCTCCCCAAGAGGTCAAGAGGAAGATCCATCCATAACTTGGTCTGCTCCTGAAGGCGGGCCAATAGGGGTTCCAAGTTGTTAGCAACATAGGAAGACAAAGGGGCCTGCACCAAGACTCCCAGATATCTGAACGAGGACACCACCTGAAGTTTGGAGTCCGAGTGTATGTGGGGAGAACCAGACCCATCTAATAGAAAGAGACAGGAATTCTCCCAATTCACCCGGAAGCCAGAAAAATCACCAAAGGTGGTAATCTCGTCCAACAGGGCTCTGAGTGATTCATTAGTGTCAGCTAGATACACCAACGTGTCATCTGCATATAGGGAGATATGTTCTTCAATGTTGGCAATTGGAAGACCTTTAATAGAAGGGGAGGAGCGGATGCGAACCGCAAGCGGCTCCATGGCCAAGGCAAACAAGAGGGGTGACAGCGGTCACCCCTGTCGCATGCCTCTAGTGATTGGAAAGGAGTCAGTGACAGAGGAATTAACCCGTAACTTAGCTATCGGGGATGCATACAGGCGTTTAATCCATGCTATCATGCGGGGACCAAATCCATACATCTGCAGTACCTGGAAGAGATACGGCCATTCCACACTGTCAAATGCTTTGCACGTATCTAAAGACACAATGGCTCGTGAGGGAGGACAGTCATGTGGATATTGCATATTATGAAACAGCCTACGTATATTCATTCGAGTGGACCTTCCTGAAATGAAACCCCCCTGGTCACTATTAACCAGGGACGTGACCACACCGCTCAGGCGATTCGCCAGCACCTTGGCCAGAATCTTAACGTCCACATTTATAAGTGAAATGGGACGGTAAGATTCACAATGAATTGGATCCTTACGGGGCTTCAATAGAAGTACAATTACAATCATTGTAGGGGGGAGGACCCCTGCTTCTAAGGCTTTGTTATAAGTCCGTAAAAGGTAGGGGCATATAAGGTCTTTATATTGCATGTACCACTCCGTTGGAAATCCGTCTAGGCCGGGAGTCTTATGTTTAGGCATTTGGGAGATGGCTGCGGCAATCTCCTCAACTGAAATGGGCTCCTCTAACATATCCTGTCTCTCAGTCGATAACATGGGGAGAGATATGTCATATAGATAGTCAGTCAACTGAGAGTCATTGTAATCCACTCTAGAGGTGTATAGTTCCTTATAGAAACAAAAAAAGGAGTCCAGAATGTCTTCAGGGACACCACTGACAAGGCCCTGAGCAGTAAGTATGCGAGGTATGGATATGGGAGTGTGGTCAGGTTTAGTCAGGTATGCCAAGATACGCTACGCCTTATTACCAATCTCAAATGATTTCTGAGTAGCATGCAACATACGTTTTTGCGTGAGGTCCAGCAGACGGAGTTCAAACTGCCTGCGACACTGCAACCAAGCCTCCCTAGTATCAGTGGCAGGGTTGGAGATATAAGCAGACTCTGCATGCATCATGGCAGTCTCAAGCTCCCCAGTAAGCATCTGATTGTTTTTACGCAGAATCCCTGTGATTGACATGAAGGTGCCCCTTAAAGTCTTAAAGTGGTTTTGAATGCTTCCCATTCAGTGGATGGGGAAACCTTTCCAAGGTTTTCTCTCCAGTAGGTAGCAATGCCTTTCCCGCATTCTTTCTGCACTATTTCGTTCTCCAGCCAGTATGAGTTCAGGCGCCAGATAGCCGGCCCCGAACCCGGGAGGAGGAGGAGATCCACAGAGAGGGGAGCATGATCTGAAACCCCTCTAGGTAGATATGAAGCTGCAGAGACTACGGGAAGAGTCTCAGCCGGGACGAATGCCATATCCAGCGTAGACATGGTGTGGAAAGAATCCGAGTGGCAGGAAAATTGGCGCACATCCGGATGCTTTCAACGCCAAACCTCAGTAAGGCCATTAGTCTGGGCCCAGTCCACAAAGGAGGGAAATGGTTTACCCCCCCCTCCCAAATGATCCAATACTGGATCCAAAACAGCATTAAAGTCCCCAGCATAAAGCAGGGGGTCTGTTCAGCAACTGAATGGACAGTTTGGAGAGTACGTCCACAGAAAAGGGGTTGTGTGAAAGAAAAAAGAAAAAAAAGGAAGAAAAAGAAGAGGGACGAAAAAAAATACCCCTCCACAAAGTTCCCAAAAACTTCCCTGCACCCCTCCCTGCTCGGCCATCCCAAACACAGCGAGCCTTGGATCCCAAACTTAGAACCCTAACCCCTAAAAAAAGAAAGGGGGTTCAAAAAACTGTACCGTGGCTTCGCCACTAACTGGTGCGAGGGTAGCGTGAAATCCGGTTTGGCTCTCAACCGACAGTGAAAGTATGTAAGACATGTCCAGTTGCAGAATACATGAGTATGACTACCCCAAGGAAGTGCAGGAGAGGATGGTCACTACTTCAGAGAGGATGGGCAGGAAATATAAAGATGAGGGGCATAGTCTGGAGATAGTAGTCAAAACATCCAGGAGAAAGGGGGGATTCACAGTAACTGGTTCAGTAAACAGGGTGTATCACCCAGCAGGGGAGAAACAGGAGAACTACAAGTTGCAGGCAACATAGAGCCCTGTGGAGGCTCCGGGCATGGAGAGAAATGTACAGGAAGGTCCGGTAGTAAGGCACATGTGGATGATGTTGTAGAACCAGGGATACCTTCAGTTACCTCTGCGTCTGGAAGCAGCACTGAACCGGTCATTCAGCCAGGCCATGGCCTCTTTGGGGTTGGAGTAGAAGTGTGCCTTACCATCGTAGATGATGCAAAGCTTGTCAGGGAAGAGCATAACATAGGACAGGCCTTCTTCACGCAGGTGAGATTTCACTGCTGAAAAGGAAACACGCTGACGCTGAACCTCAGCAGAGAAGTCAGGATATACAGAGATAGTATTACCATTAAATTTGAGTGGGCCCTTTTCCCTGGCTAGCCACAGAATGGCAACTTTATCCTGGAAATTAAAGATGCGTGCAATGATGGAACGTGGTGGGGCACTCTCAGGGGGAGGACGAGGGGAGGTGCGATGCGCATGTTCTATGACATGGGAGAACGATGGTGCGTCTGTACCAAAAATGTCCCGCAGCCAGTTGTATAGGAATTTTTCAGGGTGAGGACCCCCCAATCGTTCAGGGAATCCCACAAATCTACGGTTTTTCCTTCGAGAATGGTTTTCCAAATCATGAACTTTGGCACGGAGTGCCGCCATTTCACTAATGGTGTCCCGCATAGTAACTGACAGAGGATTTACTGTGTCCTCCAGAGATCCAATACGGTCCTCTGCTTCCCCAGCTCTATCACGGAGGTTTTGGACATCTTGCTTCAAGAGTGAGAAGTCCATGCGGATGGATGCCATATGGATAGAGAGAGAGGCCTTACAGTCCTGTATAGCCAGCATAATGGCGGATAGTGTAGGCTCTGCAGAGGGAGAATCCACAGCCTGGCTAGTGTCATCCGACTGCTGCTGGGAGTCTATGGACAGTGGGGTGTCTGTTTGGGAGCGGAATATGGCAGGAATAGATGCACTCACCCCCGCAACAGAGCTCTGGTCAGCAGAAGAGGATGTTTGCAGCGTGTCAGCTTGCTGGACATGTGTCCCGGCGCCATCTTGCCTCCGGAACCGCGCCAACCGCTCCACCGTGGATGGGGGCCGAGGCGGCCCATATTTCATCATGTCTGCCAGCCTGCTGGATGCCCACAGCCATGGGGAACAGATTGGTACCTTTGGCGACGAGATAGGACTCAGGATAAGGTAAGGATGGCAGTTGAGAGCCGGAGCAGTGTGTCTATGCGACTGCTCTCTTCACCATCCGGCCAGGCCCCGAATAAAGTAATCTCTAATGTCTTTCATCATCATACCATGTACAAACAAAATATATATTTTTTTGCCTTGAACATGATTGGGTATATTTTTACCACATTAACTAAGCTATGGGAAAATTCCCTATCAAAGTGAACAGTCTATTTGCTCTATTAAATCAATCTCTTTGAGTTAGTATCCTGGGCTGAATTGAGCGCATGACAGCAGGACACTGACACCTCATTTTCTTGGGTGGCAGAGAACACTGAATAAGTGAATATATGAATCAAGAGCATATTGACCTTCTTTATTAGCAAAGAGGTCTAGGAGGTCTGGTTAGTGATTTAACCCCTTCAGCTCTGGAAGGTTTACCCCCCTTCGTGACTGTGTCACTTTAACTGACAATTCAGTCGTGCAATGCTGCACCCAAATAAAATGTATGTCCTTTTTTTTCCCACAAATAGATCTTTATTTTGGTGGTATTTGATCACCTCTGTGGTTTTTATTTTTTGCAATATAAAGCAAAAAAAAAAATGTTTTACTTCTGCTACATAACATACCCAATAAAAAAATACAAAAAAATCTATTTTTTTCATCAATTTAGGCCAATATGTATTCTGCTACATATTGTTGGTAAAAAAAAAATCACAATAAGCATACATTGATTGGTTTGCGCAAGTTATCGCGTTATCACGTTTTTTTTTTACTAGTAATGATCATCAACTTATAGTGGGACAGATCGGACACCTAACTGACACTTTTGACATGTTTTGGGGACCAGTGACACTAATACAGCGATCAGTGCTAAAAAAATGCACTGTCACTGTATTAATGACACTGGCAAGGAAGGGGTTAACATCAGGGGCAATCAAAGGGCTAAATGTAAAAATAAAAGAATAAAAATAAAAAACATATAGATTGCGCTAAACAAATATAAACACAACACAACTGTGGTGCAAATAGTCCACAAGTAATGTGATATATGGAACTTGGTATCACTCTACATCAGTGCTTCTCAACTCCTGTCCTCAGGACCCACTAACAGGCCAGATTTTAAGTATTACCTTGGTGAGATGCAGACTAGAATACTGCAATCCCTGAGCAGCAAATGATATCACCTGTGATGCATTTCAGTTATCTTGCAAACCTGGCCTGTTGGTGGGCCCTGAGGACTGGAGTTGAGAACCACTGCTCTACATTGTCCACCACAAAGTGATCCTTAAAAGGGCTAAATGTTTTCAAAGTGAGTGCTTCCTACCTGTGTGGGGGGTGTTTGTACTAAGGGAAGGCAGAGATAGGTGTTCCTGCTTAGCAGAAACACAGGATCTCTACTCCCCTTCTCACAGAACGGCGATCTGCCTTGTTTACATAGACAGATCGGCGTTCTGCCTGTCTCCCGAACGATCAGCGGGGTCCCGGCGGACATCGTGTCTGCCGGATTTGTTGATTGGCTCCCGCTGTGTCCAATCACAGCAGGAGCGGGTTGCCGGTGGCGTGCGTGCACACCCCAGACCCCGAAGTGCAGAATAATGTACAGGTACAAAATTCTGCCAAGAGCGGCTGCTCTGCTACAGTAAAAGTATGTGGGGCGGTCAACATATTGTTAAGTAGACATGTGCACACTGAAATATTTTGTTTCGGAATTTCGTTTTCGTCCGAAATATAAATTTATTTAGTTACTCCCGAAATTCGTTTTTTTTAATTTTGTTTCGTTAAAAAAAATGCATTCGTCTGAAAATCCAAATTAATTACGTTTGAATCTGTCACTGAAGGCTTATAGTGTCTGTCGAATGTTCTAAGAAGATTCGACGGAGCAGCTAAACTGTACGACGCCGCAATCGTACATTTCCGGTCGAATGTTCCGCTTACAAGCTATAGAAGAATTCTAATGTTGTATGACTAGTAATAATTATATTTATAAATTATTATTACTAGTCAACCAACATTCGAATTCTTCTATAGCCTATGGGCCGAGCCTTTGACCGGAAATGTACGATTGCGGCGTCGTACAGTTTAGCTGCTTGTCGAATATTAGAACTTTCGACAGACACCATAAGCTTTCAATGACAGATTCAACGTTTGTATGTTTTTCGCTGCTTTGTCGAATCTTCGTCATTCATGTCACATGGTCTACCCCAACACTGTCTCTATAATGTCGAATCTTTTCTCTCTATAATGTCGAATCTTTTCTCTCTATGTCGAATCTTTCCTCTCTATGAAGAATAATCTTGGACTAATAGAGTTAAGGTTAGGCACATTCGACCACAGGTTCGATAGACACAGATCGCTATTGTCAGCGTCATGTCGAATCTCCTATCTATATCGAACCGTCGTAGCATCGAAAACGAAAATAAAGCATTTTTTTATGTTGGATCTTTCGGATTTCGGATTCTGCGTGTTCGTTTTCGTTTGTTAAAACTGCAACGAAAATACCTGAAATTTGGACAAAAATGCATTTGGACGAAAAGGAATGCACATGTCTATTGTTAAGCATCATTCAGTCAAAGCTTAATTGAACAAGCTGAAGTTAGAAGCTGATTGGGTGCCATGCACAGCTGCACCAGTATTTGCACTCTCTGGTTTTAGTAAATCAACCCCACTGTCACAAGTGTATTATTCATATGGACCGATTTATACGTTGCTCCACTGATTTCACCTTATCCACCCTTTGATCAAGTGGATTGATTACTATTATGTATTACTAATACTGATTTTCACTTATGTATTGATTTCTGCATTTTTCACATACTGTATCTATTTATGGTATATGTGTATATATTCACTTGTATATGGTACAGTATACATATATGTCTTTTTGGGCAAGATTGGTAAACAAGAGGGTTGGTAGTTCACATTTGGTATTGGAATTCTGTTACTGGTAAGGACATTTGGGATTGGTATATTTGTGTATGTAGTGCCCCCTACTGATTTTGATTTATAGCAAGTGTATTTATTTACACTGGGGAGGCAGCTTTTAATTTAAATACACTGTGGTGTGTTTTTAATTTTTTTGTTAAAATAGACTTACAGAGAAAATGCTGCTTATTTTGCAGTAAGGTCCGGAGAGCATTATGCCCTGTACACATGATCGGTTTTACCGATGAAAACAGTCCGATGGACTTTTTTCATCGGACAAACCGATCGTGTATAGGCCCCATCGGTCTTTTTTCCATCGGTGAGAAAAAATAGAACATGTTTTAAATTTATCCGATGGAAAAAAAACGATAGCAAATTCCGATCGTCTGTGTGGAACTCCATCGGAGAAAAAACCTACGCATGCTCAGAATCAAGTCGACGCATGCTCAGAAGCATTGAACTTAATTTTTCTCGGCTCATCGGAGTGTTTTACGTCACAGCGTTTGGTCGGATTTTTGACTGATGGTGTGTAGGCAAGACTGATGGAAGTCAGCTTCATCGGAATTCCGATGGAAAAATGCATCGGATTTGAATCCATAGGAAATCTGATCGTGTGTACAGGGCTTTACACTTTGTCTGTTATTTTAAGGTACTAAACCCTTCTTTTATATGAAGCAATCATTTTCAATGCATCACCGTTTTTATCCTTTAAGACATCTCCGTTTAAGAACTTTTTTAAGATATTAGCAGATTAACTTTTAGAATTCTACACTGTGTGGAACTGTGGAAGTGGTTTCTTGGATAATGACTTATTCAGGAAAAAAGTCATATTTTGTGCTTTTTATAGTTATTCACTATTTGGAACTACCTGAACCAATTCTGATTCTAAAATTGAAACTGCAGCTTGAGAAATTCCCCTCAGACAGAGTAAACGTGACATATGTCATTTAAAAAGTCTCTCATGAAGCATTAGCCTGGACCTTTACCCTATATGAAAACAATTATCCTTTTAGAAAAGGCTTTATTGCATGGTATGATTTATTGTCTCTTGTGCCCAGCCCCCCCCCCCCCAAGATCCTGCATCTACATCATTCTTAAAGAGTACACCTTCTGGGCTTTGATTTCTAGAACTGTTCTCAAATATTGAAGCGTTAGTAGCAGAGTTCTGAGAGGGTTTTATTGTTTGTCATTCTTTAACCGCTTTCTGTCACCCATCCGCCAAGTACTGTGGACAAGCAGCCGCTGTAGGCAAATCGACGTACCTCTACATCACTGCCTACTTATGGGTTTAGGTCGCGCATGATTAATGGCTGGGACCTGCTGATCAACTGTGTGCAATCACAGACCAGAGCTGTACAAGGGGCGTGATCTGTCAAAGCAGGGATGAGAAACTGAGAGATCTTTAGTAAAAAGCAGCACACTTTACACACATTACACATAGTTAGGCACACTTTTAACCCCTTGATTTCCCTAGATGTTAACCCTTTCCCAACCAGTGTAATTAGTACAGTGAAAGTGTATAGTATTAGCACTGATCACTATAATAATGTCACTGGTGCCAATGGCAGTTAGTCAGTTCCCCCCAGAATCAGTTGGTGTCAGATTGGCCGCCGCACTATCGCTGTCCCATTATAAGTCGCTGTACGCCGCCACTAGTAGTATAAAAAAATAAAAAACACTCCAGTATATACAGTGCCTTGAAAAAGTATTCATACCCCTTGAAGTTTTCCAAATTTTTTCATGTTAAACCAAAAAAGTAAATATATTTAATTGGGATTTATGTGATAGAGCAACACAAAGTGGCACATAATTGTGAAGTGGAAGGAAAATGATAAATGGTTTTCAAAATATTTTACAAATAAATATGTGAAAAGTGTGGCGTGCATTTGTATTCAGCCCCCCAAAGTCAATACTTTGTAGGACCACCATGTCTCTACCAGCTTTGCACATCTAGAGAGTGACATTTTTGGCCCATTTTTCTTTGCAAAATAGCTCAAGCTCTGTCAGATTGGATGAAGAGCATCTCTGAAGAGCAATTTTTAAGTCTTGCCACAGATTTTCAATTGGATTTAGGTCTGGACTTTGACTGGGCCATTCTAACACATGAATAGGCTTTGGTCTAAACCATTCCATTGTAGCTCTGGCTGTATATGTAGGGTTGTTGTCCTGCTGGAAGGTGAACCTCCGCTCCAGTCTCAAGTCTTTTGCAGGTTTTCTTCTAAGATTGCCCTGTATGTGGCTCCATCCATCTTCCCATCAACTCTGACCAGCTTCCGTGTCCTTGCTGTAGAAAAGCATCCCCACAACATGATGCTGCGACCACCATGTTTTACGGTGGTTTTCCACCACACATCGCGCTTTGCTTTTAGGCTAAAAAAGTTAAATTTTGGTCTCACCTGAACAGAGCACCTTCTTTCACATGTTTGCTGTGTCCCCCACATGGCTTCTTGCAAACTACAAACAGTCTTTTTTATGGCTTTCTTTCAACAATGGCTTTCTTCTTGCCACTCTTCCTTAAAGACCAGATTTGTGGAGTGCACGACTAATAGTTGTCCTGTGGACAGATTCTCCCACCTGAGCTGTGGATCTCTGCAGCTCCTCCAGAGTTACCATTGGCCTCTTGGCTGCTTCTCTGATAAATGCTCTTCTTGCCCGGCCTGTCAGTTTAGGTGGACGGCCATGTCTTGGTAGTTTTGCAGTTGTGCCATACTCTTTCCATTTTTGGATGATGGATTGAACAGTGCTCTGTGAGATGCTCAAAGCTTGGAATATTTTTTTATAACCTAATCCTGCTTTAAATGTCTCCACAACCTTATCCCTGACCTGTCTGGTGTGTTCCTTGGCTTTCATGATGCTGTTTGTTCAATAAGATTTTCTAACAAACCTCTGAGGGCTTCACAGAACAGCTGTATTTATACTGAGATTAAATTACACACAGGTGGACTCTGTTTACTAATTAGGTGACTTCTGAAGGCAAATGGTTTCACTACATTTTAGTTAGGGGTATCAAAGTGAAGGAGGCTGAATACAAAAGCACACCTCCCTTTTCACATACCGTATATACTTGAGTATAAGCTGACTTTTTCAGCACATTTTTTATGCTGAAAAAAGCCCCCCTCAGCTTACACTAGAGTGAGGGCAGGGCTGGACTGCAGCGCTCCCCTCTCTCCCTCCCTTACACAGCGGGGGACCACTGTGTCTCGAAGCTGACTCTGAAATTTTCGGCCGCGCTGTGACAAAAGTCCCGCCCTCTTCCTAGACCAGCTTGTGTGATAGACAGAACACTGCATCTATCACATGAGCTGGTCTAGGAGGAGGGCGTGGCCGAACAAATCAGACTGATATCAGAGATACAGCGGGAGATGCCCGCTGTGCAATCCAGGTACTGACTGCTGAGACTGCATGGATAGGCAAAGTCACTACTAGTGAGGCTGCAATGATGGGCATATTAAGGCTGCAATGATGGGCACAATGAGGTGGCAATGATGGGCGTGAGACTGCAATGATGGGCATGGTGAGGCTGCGGTGATGGGCACAGTGAGGCTACAATAATGGGCATAGTAAGGCTGCAATGATGGGCATGGTGAGGCTGCAATGATGGGCAGTGAGGCTGCATTGATGGGCACAGTGACGCCGGCAGCCTCTGTGTTGCACGCACCGCACCCTGAAAATTTATTAGTAGCTGCTGCATTTTCCATCCTAGGCTTATTCTCACGTCAATACGTTTTCCCAGTTTTTTGTGGTAAAATTAGGTGCCTCGGCTTATATTCGGGTCGGCTTATACTCAAATATATACAGTATTTATTTGTAAAAAAAATTAAAACCATTTATCATTTTCCTTCCACTTCAGAAATATTTCAACTGTTGATCTATCACCTAAAAAAAAAAAAAAGAAAAATATAATAAATACATTTATGTTTTTGGTTGTAAAGTGATTGAATACTTTTTCAAGGCACTGTATACGATAGTTTGTAGTGTGCTATAACTTTCACGCATATAAATCAATATATACATATAGGGGTATTTTTTTATCAGAAACATGTAGCAGAATGACCAAAATTCATGTAGACTTATGCATTTTAAAAAATTTTTATTGGATATGTTTTATAGCAGAAAGTAAAAAATATATATTTTTTTCCACATTTTTGGTCTTTTTTTTGTTTATATCACAAAAAAAAACACAGCGGTGAGCAATGACTACCAGAAGAAAGCTCTATTTGTGTGAAAAAAATTACATGTTTGCAGAACTGAATGACCGCGCAATTACCAGGTAAAGTAGCGCAATGCCGAATAGAAAAAAATGGCCTGTTAATGAAGGGGGTCAATTTTCCAGAGTTGAAGTGGTTAAGGATGAATTAGTCTTGTGTCTGTGTTGGTTAAGGTTAACAAGTCCTTTAGGGGTGGCAGCACGATCAACTGCACCCACGCACTTAGCTCCTGGCTTCCGGAATCTACCAACTTTTCCTGTTAAGGAACTCATGCAATGAAATGGAGTAGAATCTCTAGGCACATCTGTCATTTGGTTAGGAAACACTGTATATATTCACTTGTGGAACAATATTTCAAAGCCAAATATTTGTAAAACACATACACTTTCTTAAGTCAACATGGAGACAGTACCCTAGCAATGAGAATAGTTTTTAAATGGGACTGCTTTTCCAGACCAAAACCCTGATGGAAATGCCACTGATCAATACCTTGTTACAAAGTTAATAAAGTGCTATTAAAAAAAATCCTGGTAGCCACAGTCCATGGCCCTATTGGCAGTAGCCTAAAGGTCTTTACAGAATGTCTCGCAGTGTGTGATGAATACCTTGGTGGAGACTTCTATTTTTCTGATGATCTCCTTGTCTGTGAGCTAATTTTCATTGGCCCTTACTTGGTTCTGTCTTAAATTCTAGTACAATTGTCAATACCACCCTATTTTACTTATATATGTGTGATGGAGCTTGTGTATGACACTCACTGTCTCCTGTGGGAGAGTTTCTCTTCTTCTTGCATTAGGCAAAGACCCTTTCAAAATTATTTAAAGGAAATCTAGAGAAAGGTTGTATATGAAAATTTGCCCCCACTGCTGGAACTATAATTATAGCTGCCTTCTAACAATCATAGATTTGTAAGTATTGAACTACCCAAAGCCTTCAAATGCTGAACTATTTCATTGTTTGCATTAAGTAGCCATCTTTACCAAACGTGATTTTGTTATTTCCTTTGGGTTATTGAACACCCTTGCCATCTTCCAGAATTTTGCGAACAGTTCATTTTGATACCTTCGCTATATGCTAGTCATCTAATATTCGGATGGTGTATTTGTTTTATACTCTGGCTTACTCTGACAAGATTATCAGCTTCTTCAGGTTATAGTTATTATACCAAGCTCAAAACATTTTTTTTTGAGGTTTCCCTCTTGGGCTGCATCATTTAATGAAGGATTAATGCATAAACCCTCATATCTCCCTACCTGCATAAGACGCATGGGTTGGCCCATTGGAAAAAAATGGTAAGCTGAGCTGGATGTATGAGCAGCCCTATATGCTTTAAATTTCTGTTTCAGCGCATCAATATGATGATGATTATGATGATGATAACTGTTTAGTTCTCTCAACCTTTTTAACCACTTAACGACCGCCCACTGTAAATATACGTCAGCAGAATGGCACCGACAGGAAGAATCACGTATATGTACGTGATTGCCTTTGTATAGTTGGGGGGTCCGATCGGACCCCCCTTCTTTACAGTGAGCGGTCGTTTTACCTTTGGGAGCGATCCGGCATGAGGGGACGGCCGTTCGATTCCGGCCACCCCCTCTCGATCGCTCCCGGCGAATGAGAGAGCTTCCCCTGCCTGCCAGGAAGGAGGAAGTGATGTCATCTCTCCTGGGGCGCTCACATATACCGAGCGCCATACAGGAGAAGATGCCAGGTTAGTACACAAAACAGCACACTGACACCAGGACACATAGGCACATAAATCGCCCCCCCCCCAGGCCCCCCCAGACACCCCCAGATCACCCCCCAGCCCCCCCCCAGCCCCCAGTCACAGTGTCACTGATTGCAGTGACCATTTATTTAGTGATCACTGCAATCAGTGACATTTGTGACTGTAAAAGTGTCAGTACATTTAGTTTTAGGTCCAGTGTAGCCCCCTAACCCCCCCTAATAAAGGTTTAACCCCCTGATCACCCCCCAGATAACCCTTTCACCCCTATCACCACTGTCACTAAGCAATCATTTTTCTGATCGATGTCTTAGCGTCGGTGATGCTGATCGGTAGCCAGTAATTTTTTTTAGGTTCGCCGCAGGTTTTTATAGCGTCGGGTACCCCCATATATTACCTAATGAAGGTTTAACCCCCTTGATCGCCCCCCAGGTAACCCTTTCACCCCCTATCACCACTGTCACTAAGTTATAATTTTTCTGATCGATGTCTTAGCGTCGGCGATGCTGATCGGTAGCCAGTAATTTTTTTTAGGTTCGCCGCAGGTTTTTATAGCGTCGGGTACCCCCATATATTACCTAATAAAGGTTTAACCCCCTTGATCACCCCCCAGGTAACCCTTTCACCCCCTAGCACCGCCGTGGCTATGCGATCATTTTTCTGATCGATGTCTTAGCGTCGGTGATGCTGATCGGTAGCCAGTAATTTTTTTAGGTTCGCCGCAGGTTTTTATAGCGTCGGGTACCCCCATATATTACCTAATAAAGGTTTAATCCCCTAGATCGCCCCCCCAGGTAACCCTTTCACCCCCTATCACCACTGTCACTAAGCGATAATTTTTCTGATCGATGTCTTAGCGTCGGCGATGCTGATCGGTAGCCAGTAATTTTTTTTAGGTTCGCCGCAGGTTTTTATAGCGTCGGGTACCCCCATATATTACCTAATAAAGGTGTAACCCCCTTGATCACCCCCCAGGTAACCCTTTCACCCCCTAGCACCGCCGTCACTATGCGATCATTTTTCTGATCGATGTCTTAGCGTCGGTGATGCTGATCGGTAGCCAGTAATTTTTTTTAGGTTTGCCGCAGGTTTTTATAGCGTCAGGTACCCCCATATATTATCTAATAAAGGTTTAACCCCCTGATCGCCCCCCAGGTAACCCTTTCACCCCCTATCACCACTGTCGCTAAGCAATCGTTTTTATGATCGTTGTCTTAGTGTCGGTGATGCCGATAGGTAGCCACTAATTTTTTTTTAGGTTCGCCGTCAGGTTTTTATATAGCGTCAGGTACCCCCATATATTACCTAATAAGGGTTTTAACCCCCTAATTGCCCCTAGTTAACCCTTTCACCAGTGATCATCATATAAGTGTTACGGGTGACGCTGGTTAGTTAGTTTGCTTTTTATAGTGTCAGGGCACCCGCCGTATATAACCCAATAAAGGTTTAACCCCCTGATCGCCCGGCGGGTGATATCAGTTAGGTTTTAGCGTCAGAGAGGGTCTGCGTCACACCCCAGGCAGCGTCAGGTTAGTGCCAGTAGCGCTAACACCCACACGTGAAGCATACACCCCCCTTAGTGGTATAGTATCTGATCAGCTCAATATCTGATCTGATCAGATCTATACTAGCGTCCCCAGCAGTTTAGGGTTCCCAAAAACGCAGTGTTAGCGGGATCAGCCCAGATACCTGCTAGCACCTGCGTTTTGCCCCTCCGTCCAGCCCAGGCCACCGAAGTGCAGTATAGATCGATCACTGTCACTTACAAAACACAACACACATAACTGCAGCGTTCGCAGAGACAGGCCTGATCCCTGCGACTCCAGTGCTGTAGGAGGTAATTTCACCACCACAGTTAAAAAAAAAAGCATATATGCCGAAGCATTGGGGCAGCAGGAGCGGAGGAGCGATTTTGCTCCTAATGCTGCGTATATACGGTCGAAATTCCGACGGAGGCTTGCCCGTGGAAAAGTCTGACCATATGTACGCGGCATAACTTTTGCGAGAAGATGCCCCCATGCTTCGGCATATATAAATGGTGCATGTATGCCCATCATTAGAAGTGGGTGGATGAAGGGCAGTATTCTAATGGTGGGCATACCCACCGATCAATCTTTTTTTTTCGTTCAGCCAACAGGCTGCATGAAAAAAAAGATTACAATACATGTCCAACAAGGACCAGCAACGTACTGGTATGTTGCTGGACTTTGAATGTTTATACCAGAATGATGCCTGCGGGTTTAGGTATCATCTTGGTATCATTCTTTTCAGCCAGCGGCCGGCTTTCATGTAAAAGCAATCCTAGTGGCTAATTAGCCTCTGGACTGCTTTTACAAGCAGTGGGAGGGAATGTCCCCCCCGGATATAAAAAGCGCCATTGGGAAATTGGGAAAGCATTTTATCACACCGATCTTGGTGTGGTCAGATGCTTTGGGGGCAGAGGAAAGATCTAGGGTCCAATAGACCCCAGTTTTTTCAAAAAAGAGTACCTGTCATTACCTATTGCTATCATAGGGGATATTTACATTCCCTGAGATAACAATAAAAGTGATAAAAATAAATAAATATGGAAGCAACAGTTTAAAAATAAAATAAAAAAGCAAAATTAATAATAAAAAAAAAAAAAAAAAAAGCACCCCTGTCCTGCCCTGCTCTTGCCCAATGGCGAACGCAAGCGTCGGTCTGGCGTCATATGTAAACAGCAATTGCACCATGCATGTGAGGTATCACCGCGAAGGTCAGATCGAGGGCAGTAATTTTAGCAGTAGACCTCCTCTGTAAATCTAACGGGGTAACCTGTAAATGCTTTTAAAGGCTTTTAAAAATGTATGTAGTTTGTCGCCAATGCGCGTTTGTGCGAAATTTTAAAGCATGTCGTGTTTGGTATCTATGTACTCGGGCTAAGATCATCTTTTTTATTTCATCAAACATTTGGGCAATATAGTGTGTTTTAGTGCATTAAAATTAAAAAAAGTGTATTTTTTCCCAAAAAAATGCGTTTGAAAAATCGCTGCGCAAATACTGTGTAGAAAAAAAAAATGCAACACCCACCATTTTATTCTGTAGGGCCTTTGCTTTAAAAATATATATAATGTTTGGGGGTTCAACATAATTTTCTTGCAAAAAAAAATATGTTTTCATGTAAACAAAAAGTGTCAAAAAGGGGCTTTGTCTTCAAGTGGTTAGAAGAGTGGATGTAAGCTTCCTAATGTTGTGTATAAAATGCCAGAACAGTTCAAAACCCCCCCAAATGACCCCATTTTGGAAAGTAGACACCCCAAGCTATATACTGAGAGGCATGTCGAGTCCATGGAATATTTTATATGTTGACACAAGTTGCAGAAAAAATTAATTTTTTTTTTTTTTTTTTTGCACAAAGTTGTCACTAAATGATATATTGCTCAAACATGCCATGGGCATATGTGGAATTACACACCAAAATACATTCTGTTGCTTCTCCTGAGTACGGGGATACCACATGTGTGAGACTTTTTGGGAGCCTAGCCGCGTACGGGACCCCAAAAACCAAGCACCGCCTTCAGGCTTTCTAAGGGTGTCAATTTTTGATTTCACTTCTCACTGCCTATCACAGTTTCGGAGGCCATGGAATGCCCAGATGGCACAAAACCCCCCAAAATGACCCCATTTTGGAAAGTAGACACCCCAAGCTATTTGCTGAGAGGTATTGTGAGTATTTTGCAGATCTCGCTTTTTGTCACAAAGTTTTGAAAATTGAAAAAAAAAAGAAAAAAAAAAAATTTTCTTTCTTCATTTTCAAAAACAAATGAGAGCTGTAAAATACTCACCATGCCTCTCAGCAAACAGCTTGGGGTGTCTACTTTCCAAAATGGGGTCATTTGGGGGGGGTTTGTGCTATTTTGGCATTTTATGGCCTTCAAAACTGTGATAGGTAGTGAGGAGTGAAATCAAAAATTTGCGCCCTTAGAAATCCTGGAGGCGGTGCTTGGTTTCCGGGGTCCCGTACGTGGCTAGGCTCCTAAAAAGTCCCACACATGTGGTATTCCCGTACTCAGGAGAAGCAGCAGAATGTATTTTGGGGTGCAATTCCACATATAACCATGGCATGTGTGAGCAATATATCATTTAGTGACAACTTTTTGTATTTTTTTTTTTTTTTGTCATTATTCAATCACTTGGGACAAAAAAAAATATTCAATGGGCTCAACAGGCCTCTCAGCAATTTCCTTGGGGTGTCTACTTTCTAAAATGGGGTCATTTGGGGGGGTTTTGTGCTATTTTGGCATTTTATGGCCTTCAAAACTGTGATAGGTAGTGAGGAGTGAAATCAAAAATTTGCGCCCTTAGAAATCCTGAAGGCGGTGCTTGGTTTCCGGGGTCCCGTACGTGGCTAGGCTCCTAAAAAGTCCCACACATGTGGTATCCCCGTACTCAGGAGAAGCAGCGGAATGTATTTTGGGGTGCAATTCCACATATAACCATGGCATGTGTGAGCAATATATCATTTAGTGACAACTTTTTGTAATTTTTTTTTTGTCATTATTCAATCACTTGGGACAAAAAAAAAATATTCAATGGGCTCAACATGCCTCTCAGCAATTTCCTTGGGGTGTCTACTTTCTAAAATGGGGTCATTTGGGGGGGTTTTGTACTGCCCTGTCATTTTAGCACCTCAAGAAATGAGATAGGCAGTCATAAATTAAAAGCTGTGTAAATTCCAGAAAATGTACCCTAGTTTGTAAACGCTATAACTTTTGCGCAAACCGATAAATATACGCTTATTGACATTTTTTTACTAAAGACATGTGGCTGAATACATTTTGGCCTAAATGTATGACTAAAATTGAGTTTATTCGATTTTTCTTATAACAAAAAGTAGAAAATATCATTTTTTTTTAAAATTTTCGGTCTTTTTCCGTTTATATCGCAAAAAATAAAAATCGCAGAGGCAATCAAATACCATTAAAAGAAAGCTCTATTTGTGGGAAGAAAAGGACGCAAATTTCGTTTGGGTACAACATTGCATGTCCGCACAATTTACAGTTAAAGCAGCGCAGTGCAAAATTCTGAATTCACCTCTGGTCCTTTAGCTACCAAATGGTCCGGGGCTTAAGTGGTTAAGTCTTGTACTTGCTCTTTAGATGTCTCATATTCTGGCAGGTGTCAACTTTTAAAGTGTCTAACCATCAGATTTTATGGCAATCAGACTTCCCTTTGTCATTAATGCAATCCAATCCAAGCATAATTTTCTTATTCAGTTACAGAGATGGGCCAAACACCCCCTGTTCTGTTCGCACCAGAACTCCTGAATAAAGAAAAAGTTCTGACCCGAACAGTGAACCCTATTAAAGTCCATGGGACCTGAACTTGAAAAATCAAAAGTCCCCATTTTGAAGGATTATATGTAAGTAATTGGCCATAAAAAGGGTATGGGGGTCTGGGTACTTCCCTGGGGGACATGTATCAATGCAAAACATTTTTTTTAATAAGATCTTTTTTCAGGAGCAGTGATTTTAATGTTGCACTTTGTTGCTAAAGTGCAACAATAGAAATTGAAAATTCCTTTAACCACTTCAATACCGGGCATTTTCACCCCCTTCCTGCCCCGACCAATTTTTCGTTTTCAGCACTGTCGCACTTTGAATGACAATTGTGCGGTCATGCAACACTGTACCCAAATAAAATCCCTACAAATAGAGCTTTCGTTTGGTGGTATTTGATCACCTCTGCGGTTTTTATTTTTTGCGCTTTAAACAAAAGAAGAGCGACAATTTTGAAAAAAAAACACAATATCTTTTACTTTTTGATTTAATAAATATCACAATATTGATTTCTTTTTAAAAACATTTTTTTTTCCTCAGTTTAGGCCGATATGTATTCTTCTACATATTTTTGGTAAAAAAAAATTGCAATAAGCGTATTTGATCGGTTTGCGCAAAAGTTCTAGCATCTACAAAATAGGGGATAGAATTATGGCATTTTTATTTATTTTTATTTTTTTACTAGTAATGGCGGCGATCTGTGATTTTTATTGTGACCGTGACATTGCGACGGACATATCGGACACTTTTGTCACACGTTTTTTGGGACCATTCACATTTATTCAGTGATTAGTGCTATAAAACTGCACTGATTACTGTGTAAATGTGACTGGCAGGGAAGGGGTTAACACTAGGGGGCGCTAAAGGGATTAAATATGTTCCCTGGGAGTGATTCTAACTGTAGGGGGAGGGGACTCCCAAGGGGAACAGACCAAATTGTGTTCCTCTGTACCGGGAACACACATTGGTCTCCTCACCTCTGACAGGGCGTGGATCTGTGTGTTTACACACACAGATCCACGGTCCTGTCATGATTGCGGGCAATCGCGGGTACCCGGCGGACATCGCGGCCACCGGGCACGCGCACCGGATCCCGAGCAATGCGGCAGGCGCACGCGTGCCCCCTAGACGGCCCGGGAAAGCCCGGACGTCATATGACGTCCGCCCAGAGGGACGAGAGGTTCCTGTGGAAGTCATATTAGTATACGCTGGGCAGGAAGTGGTTAAATATAGTGCCTGTATAGAACATGCTGGAGCAAAAATGACTGGTAAGACAGACACCACCAGACACATCTCCAGCCTCATCATTTTGACTCCAACTTTAAGATCCATAAGGCACGTCCAGATATCTGGCTGATGGATACAACCATCTTTAACCCATGATGTTCTGGATGATTACATTTTTAAAATATACTCTCTATCAACCGGACCTGTATTGAGGGGAAAGTACTATTCTACCTCTCCTAGCTTTGGTCTATATAGAGTTATACCACCAAGTTACACAATAAGACCATTCCACATTATACGAACCTCTGGCTGATGTCATTCACATTTTCTGTTGCTTGTGCGCTGCTCTGACGGCCATAGCTTTCTTTTTATTTTTGAGTTATGTTCTTCGTCTTTATGGGTGGAGCATCAACATTTAAGATATAAGCCACAGATCTGGAACCCGCAAGCCCTCTGTCCCTGAAGAAGATCTGCATTTTGTTTTTTGAAACGTGTTGGACGTTCTGTCTGTCTGACAAGCTCTGGGCTTTTCCTTGCAGCTGGTTTCAATTTCTGTTCCCAATATTTGTGTTTGTTGTGTATATCCCCATGTTCATGTTGTTATATATTATCAATGTGCATGACATGTTAAGGACCGATACTCAGTAATTACCCACCTAATCTACATGACCTCCCCCATATACCCCTCTTACCCAATAATGACTGACAAAGTTGTGGAGTAAAATTGGCCTTATGGCCTATTTATTTAACAATTTTATATATTTAAAATTAAATAACCATTTAAATAACATTATACAAATTTTCCAATATCCTGGTGGCCTTGGAGACCACAACTCACAAATTGGACACTGGGACAAACTATTTACCTTAGGCCTCAGTCGCAAGACAGACTCAGAGGCAGTACACATGTCCGCAGTGCCCTACCATTTTACCCCTTCTTGGTTAACCCTCGTTAACTGAAAGTACCCGGTAACCCCATACCACCTATGGGTACCACCATTTTACAAAAAACGTCCACTTTTTCCTCCTCTCCCAGAGACCAAACACCGCCACCACCCTACTGAACCCCCACGTCTCCCCCCCCGCCAATAACTTGGGGAGGGTGGGTGGGAAGCTTCTTCCTAATTGTAAAATGGATGACTGACGAAAAAACAACACTTCCTTCCTAGCTAAACTATTCAGCACCACCTACAGCCCCCCAAACCACTCCCCTTTCCTTAAAGAAGAACAGCTACTGCTCTACTGCTGCACTGTCCCTCCCTGTCATTCCGTCCCTCCGCCTATTGTTCTTATTTCTCTGTTCCGGGACTCTCTATCCATTTTGAATACTTTTTTGCTATCAAACTGTTTGTGGCCCAGTTTAAAGTCCCAATCTGAGAAATTCATGCTCTGACTCTATGTATCAGGGATGTGGTCCACAATCAATTATTATTATTTTTTTTTTTTTATTTATTGCTTTTGACATAACAAACAGACCCAGCGGGCCATACACAAAACACAAACTATTTACAATTCTTCAGCATTGGCTCCCTCTCCCTCCCTCCAGACCCCCACCCTGCAACAGGAATAAAACAGATATAAGGTCACTTTTACTCGGTAACAGTCTATATGTTGTTTGGAAATTTCAAATATTCACAATCATATTCAACTCCTACTACAGGTGCATTTATAATACGTGCCACTCAATCTGCCACCATAAGTTCACTATTCATCCAACTGCCCCATACTTTATCAAATTTCTGAGGTGCGCCCCTACTAGCATAAGTAGCTTTGAACAGCGGTGCAGCTCTATTCACCACCCCCTTCCACGCTGATACAGCGGGCGGATTGGGCTTTTTCCATGATAACACTATCAGTTTCCTGGCATAATATATGAGAATCGTCAACAGAGTACGAGTCGCTCTCCTTGGGGCTAGATTGTCTACCAGTCCCAAGAGGCATACCTCAATTGATGGCTGTACCTGGATGGCAGTCACTTCAAATATGCGGTCTGTAACCCCCCTCCAGAACCCCTGGATGGATGAGCAATTCCAAAAAATATGCATGAAATCGGTCGTGAGGAAACTGCACCACCAGCAACAAGGAGACTGTGTAGGGAATATCTTGGCCAGTCTAGCCAGAGTAAGATAGATGCGATGCAGGAATTTAAATTGGATGAGATGGTCCCTAGCAGAGACCAATCTAGTAAAATTAATGTCCCATACATCATCCCAGTCATCCCTGTCCATCTGGGGGAACACCTCACCCCACGCCGCCCTACACTTTGCGAGGAGATCACCTCCCTCACCGAACAACTGTTTATATATTTTAGACAAGGCCTTGTCTAAAGTGTCCTCTCTCAGTAGAGACTCCAAATCACTAGTTTGCATGGTAATACCAATATCTCCAAATTGGGCACTAAATGCATGTCTGAGCTGAAGAAAAGGAAACAAGTGAGTGTTGGGCAGATTAAACTTGGCTTTAAGGGCATCAAACTGTAAAGCCCCGTACACACGATCGGTTTGACTGATGAAAACCGTCCGATGGATGGTTTTCATCAGACCAACCGATCGTGTATGGTACCCATCGGTCTTTTTTCCATCGGTTGTAAAAAATAGAACTTGTTTTAAAATTTTCCGATGGATAAAAAACCAATGGGAATTTCCGATCGTCTATGGGCAAGTCCATCGGTTAAAAAACCCACGCATGCTCAGAATCAAGTCGACACATGCTCAGAAGCATTAAACTTCATTTTTCTCGGCTCATCGGAGTGTTTTACATCACCGCGTTTGGAACGGTCGGTTTTTTGACTGATGGTGTGTGGCCAAGACTGATGAAAAACAGTTTCATTGGATTTCCGATGGACAAATCCATCGGACGAAAATCCATAGGTTATCCGATCGTGTGTACGGGGCTTAAGAGTTTCCCACCCCCCACTAAGTCCTTCAGAGTCCTAATGCTATATTTAGTCCAGGTGATTGGATCGGGGTACTCACAAAAGTGTGCTAACTGAGGATTCTTCCAAAGTGGTGTGTAAGGAGAAATCTCCGAGGCGCCACCCACCCTGTTCACTGCCACCCACGCCCTACAGGTGGCTCGCATGGACATTGTGAGCCTATACGGAGCCCTGATTCCCCGAAGCGGGAGATGCGTCAGTGCCTCAAAAGAACCAACCACAGCCGCCTCTAGCGTATTAGCAGTGTCGTCCTCAGGTAGAGTAAACCACCTGTGGACAAATACCAGCTGACCGGCTAAGAAATACCAGTGGAAGTCCGGGACCGCCAGTCCCCCTTGTTTCCACGGCAGTTGTAACACCCGGAATTTAATTCGGGGGTGTCGTCCACAATCAATTTAAGTAATTAGTTGCGGTAGAAGGTCTCTTTAAAATAAAAAATACAGCTATTTATTTTCCTTGCACATGATTGAGTATTGTTTACAAAGTAAAACTTCACCACATTCACTAAGCTCTGGGACAAATTCCCCTGTAAAGTGCATGAAAACCAGACAAACTTTGTCCCAGCAAAGAAAAAGAAAAAGGAAATGCAACATCAGTCTTTGAAACTGAGTTGGTCATTCTGCTGCAGGGAAGGCAACATTAAGGTTCTAAGGGTGGCTCTACAAATGGGCAATTTCAAAACAGAAAAGGGACACAAGAAATGAAAAGGTAAAGTACAGGCATACCCCACTTTTAAGTACACAATGGGTTTTATTTACTAAAGCTGGAAAGCCCAAAATCAGGCTCATTTCTGCATAGAATCCAATGAGCTTCTAACCCCAGCTTGTTCAATTAAGCCTGGTAATAAAACCTGGAAGCTCATTGTTTTTTATGCAGAAGTGAGACAGATTTTGCGCTTTCCAGCTTTAGTAAATAAAACCCATTGTGTACTTAAAAGTGGGGTATGCCTGTAAAGCACCAAACCTTCTATAGTACGCATACCTTGTACTGTTTTGTAGCAACCCATATTTAAAAAACTCTCACTTCCTGCTTTCTGTGTGCTAAAGGTGATGGTCTGCCTGCTACTAGATCAGTCATAAAAATATAAGTAAAGCTGCTAGGAAATACAGTGAGCTTTGCACATTAGATATTTCTAGGGAAATGCTGTACACATAGAGTTTATAAACCGCCCCCAGTTACCTTTACAAAGCGGCCTTATTTTTATTTGTTTTCCAGTTTGAGAAAATCATGGCTGGCAGTAGGTTAAAATGAAAAGGTCAGTTTTAATTACCGGTACATTGAACTGCAAAACGCCTTTTGTAGAAAATATATATTTTACAATAATTCCTTTAATTGTGGAATTTTTAACATTTGATGTTCTCCTATAATTATAATGTTCCCCCCTGTACTCAGATATGGGACAACTACATCCTAGTAAATCAACATCAAAAAATTGTTTCAAAATACATTGGGGTTGATTTACTAAAGGCAGATAGCATGTGCACTTTGTAAGTGCAGTTGCATTCATTTTCCCTAGAGCTTGGTAAATGTGGTGTAAATATTGTAAAGAATACCCAATCAGATGCAAGGGAAAAAAATAGCATTTTTCCTTGCGCATGATTGGATGATGGAAATCAGCAGAGCTTCAGTGCATTTACTAAGCTCTGGGGAAAATAAACACAACTGCACTTGCAGAGTGCACAATTTATTTGCCTTTAGTAAATCAACCCCATTGTTTTCAGAAAGTTGTCTCCTCAAAACAAGATGTTAATTCTGTTGGTTTTCTTTTTCTTTTTTTTTTTTTGCAAAGGTAAATTCCAGTTCTGTGATACTGATCAATATCTGTAAGGAATTTGTTTTCCACATAGATATCAAATGATAACTTTATTTTCTTGTCCTAGTATGTATAAATTATAAAGAATTTTGTTTTCCTATTATGCCTTGTTCGCAAAGGAGACTTGAGCAGTCTCAAAAGCCTCAAGTTGTAAACTATTCAGCCTATAAAATATAGAATTTAAATCTACATTTTCAGACTCAGTGTAGAGAAAGCACTATAGAACATGAAATTATTGTGTCCTTATTTTGCATCAGATGTTTTATGATCTCTTTGTGAAGGATTATGATTGACTGTGATTTTCACAAAATAACCAGTAGAAAGTTAAATGATCAGCAACTCATCTGGCAGAGACCTTAACTCTTCACCTAAGTGTATAATACAACTGTGCTGTAATTATCCTTTCAGTTTTAAGGTCACAGTGTTATTTCTGGTTCAGATACCTTTTGAAGAAAGAACCAAACTTCCCCAAGGATGTACGGATTAATATTCTTTGACTGCATGTGACCTTAGAGATACATTTGAAAATGTTTTACAAAACGATACTTCATGAAATTCTGGTTGTTTCTTTGATTAAAACTTTATATATTTCATAGAAAGGTATCAGTATTCCTAAACTTCCTACACTATTGGTACCCAACTTTTCTTGAAAATATACTGTATATACTCGAGTATAAGCCGACCAGAATATAAGCCGAGGCACCTAATTTTACCACAAAAAATGGGAAATTTTATTGACTCGAGTATAAGCCTAGGGTGTCCATCTGCATGCATCACTGTGCCTCACTTTGCCTCACTGTGTCCATGTGCATGCCTCACTGTGTCCATGCCTCACTGTGCCCATGCCTCACTGTGTCCATGCCTCACTGTGCCCATACCTCACTGTGCCCATACCTCACTGTGTCCATGCCTCACTGTGCTGATGCCTCACTGTGTCCATGCCTCACTGTGCCCATGCCTCACTGTGCCCATGCCTCACTGTGTCCATGACTAGACTTACGTTTAACATGGGAGTATATGGAAGGGGTGCCCGGCTTTAAAAAATCGGTGCTCCCCGGCCGTAGGTCCCCCAGACAGCAAACTTTGCACACCTGTAGAGGAGAACTGGGGCTACATGGGTACCGGGCCCCCAAAGTTACCGGACAAATTACCGTTTAACATGGGAGTCTATGGAAAGGGTGCCCGGCTTTGAAAAATCGGTGCTCCCCGGCCGTAGGTCCCTCGAACCAAAAGCTTTGCGCACTTGTAGAGGAAGAGTGGGGCTATATGTGTGCCAAGTCCGGGAGATCAGCCACAAAAAGGTGACTCGCGTATAAGCCGAGGGGGGCATTTTCAGCACAAAAAAATGTGCTGAAAAACTTGGCTTATACTCGATTATATACGGTACATGTTATTTTATCAAACTGCAACAGGGTGAATGACACTTTATTGAAAATAGATTTATCAGACTGCTCACACTACTAGTGAGGAAGAGTGTGGCCTTTTTTCATATGATTCTGTAATATGCAATTACCTTTTGATGCTCCAGTGCATGTAGCAAAGCTGAGGGTAGCTTAACGAGTGTGATGCAGGAACCAACTAGAATGCTGGATTGTATTTCTGATTCATACCATACAGAAGAGAATACTGGCAAGTATTGGAATAAAATAAAATATGAATTTTTAAACCATATATTCATTTTCAATTCAAATTGCTACTACATATGTTTTCTGAAAAGGTAATGTGTTGTCTTTGCTGCACACGGGCACAGCACTGGATCGAGATACGACTCAGTTAAGTATTTAGGGAGGGGGGAAGGAGCAAGTAGCGGGACATTTTTTACCCTATTGTAAGGAATGCGCTCTAATTCATTTTAACTTCTCCTTCTGTCAGCATGTTCACTGTACTTGTACATTGCACCACAGTCTAACTGTGAAAAAAAAAAAAAACGAACAAAACTAAAATAAAACATAAATCTAAGCTAAATATTATCTAAACACAAGAGCTATATGTATTCTTACTTAAATGTTGGTGTCTTTTTTGTATTTCTTCCAGATCTATGCAGTATTTCACCATGAAAGTGGATTTATACCCTTTTTTACCTGTTGAGGCATATATTTATAAGTAACAGGGATTGCAAGGGCGTCTAGCGATTTGCAGCGTTTACGAATCGTGGCAATTCTGCCTGCAAAACGAAATGCCATGGTGTGAATGGAGCCTTAATATCTGCCTGGAATTTACGTATAATATTTGCAAATAATCTGCAATATTCAAAAAAGCCTTGACATGAAACATTCAATAAATTACTATACAGAGTTGTACATTCATGTAAATTACTTTACTTCATTGAAGATCTTTTCTGAAAAGCCACAGCAACTACCGTAGAACATTGTGTATTTACAGAATGGGAAAAGAACATTTTTACAAGACTTGAACAAAAAGTCCATATGGTTAACATACAGTTCTGGCACAGACATCTACAGGTCCATCTGGCTCAAGGATGGCTTTGCCATATCTGTGAAAAGTACCATCTGTTATTCTAAATTTTACAAAATGTGTCAATCAGATTTTAATATATAGAATTAACGCGCTCGAGAGATGCATTCTCAATGCAACTTTTTTAACTGATGAAATAAACTTACATGAAAGTTGTTTTGTGAAGTCATTAATTACAACCTGAAAGATGATCAATGGTATTATTACTTCAGTACACAGTAGAAATGAACAGCCTAATTAAATAATAGAATCCAAAACAAACAAATGTTCTGTCAAATGTACAAAAAAGTATTCCAGGCAGCATTAAGATTAAAAAGTGGAACTTTTAAAAGTAAATAATGTGTTGCCATACTATGAAGCAAAAAATCATTAAGTGTTAGAGTTGTCTCAAAGTACACCTTTCTTGAGAAATGGAGGAGTTAACATTGTTGATCTTCTTTTGAATATGCTTGTTGCCTAGCCTGTAATGCTAATAGAAGGGTTAAGTTAGTGAGGGTCAGACAGAGATGACAACATAAACTATGACCTAGGGCTCCATTGCTGCTAGGGGTGACATTAAACACAGAGTTACTAGATGTTGATTGCCTTGTGCTTGAATGCCCATCAGGATTTGAAGGATAACTTATTTCTCTTTTTACAGGTTCCCATGACCTATATCATGGCTTGAGCATCAAGAAGAAGGGGAAGTTTCACTTTCCTTGGGTGCCAGTTCTGAGAGGAAATGTGAAAATAAGTGCAAGCAGTGATGCAGAAGGAAATATAACTTCCTTGCATGCCTTTGGTCCCTTGCAGTTCCCCCCATCCCTATGAGGAAGGCTACGGCTGAAATGCGTTAGCATAATGTGGATTGTACACTGCTATTGTGCCTAAATAAATTTCTATAAGCAGAAGCTTTCAGTTGCCGGCGATTTCTTTTACTATGAGTTTCCCCCATCCCCCTCCACAGTCTCCAGCCTTCCATAAATGCTCCCCCCACCCCTAAAGTGTCCCCTAGTCCTGTGCAAGGTCCCTTTTAGTACTCCAGTGTGTTGCAGTGTCCTCCAGACCCTCAAAATGTCCCTGGTTTCATAAAGTTCTCCTCAGACTATTGCAGTGCCCTCTACAGCCCCTGCAGTGTCCCTAACCAACTGCAAATGCCCCTTCATCTCACTGTACTTCTTCCCAACTCACTGTCCCCAGCCTCCTTCTCAGCCGCCCCACAGTTCCCCCCAGCCCACCTTAGCCCTACAACTCATCAGTGCAAGTTTATTGGTAACAGGCTTAATACCGTTACGTGCATTCTAAAAGATTGTATTAATGGAACACTAACCTTTGCAGATGACACTGGAAATACACCTCATTAACTTTTATGGTACTGAAATGATAAACCTGGTTTCATCTACCTGTTTGTTTTCTACAATATCCCTAGATATGTATAGACTTTATATTTTGCTTTTTTTAATAAAAATAATCTTCAAATTCATGCATTATGTATTTGCCCCTGTAAGGGAATGCTTATTTTATTATTAAAAATATTTCAATTAACGCAAGCTAAAAATGATTTCCGGTTTTACAAAATGCCTGATGGCATTTGTAAAAATGCAATTTTCTTTCTGTATACTGCACATGCTAATGGATTGAGCCAATTAAAAATATAATTTGTTTAATTACTATATACGTTAAGAATATTTTTAAGTGTTTATTAGGTTTCATTTTTTACAATAATTAGGTTGAAGACTTCCATTCCTATTCAGCACACAAACACCATTTAAATGATAATTGCTACTATAAATACAGTAGTGTATATAGAGGCTACTGTCAAAATAAAAAATAAAAAATAAATATATATACATTTATCATAACAATGTAACATTCCTATTTACAAAATGTCCTTTCTTTGACTATTTGCTCCAGCTGATATTTAGAAACTTATCATGATATCTGTGGTACAATATGTTATGTTTTCCAGAATAATTATATCAGCAATAAAACAGCAGGAGTACGTTTAAATGGTGTAGTACAAACACTAATAGTAATTTAAATCCTGGGTGAAGCAGATTTGTTTATTTTTCTGTAGGCAATGTAAAACACAATAAAAATCAAAGATCCCTAAAAAGTGTTTTAATTATTTTATAATATTTTGCCCCACATTTTCTGCAATATGACCCCCCCCCCCCCCCCGCTCCATACACAGGATAAAGATCAGATTTTCAGAAAATTGGCTTTACCAGTCAAACATTTTTTTTATCTAATGACTTTTACATTATATAGGAGTATATTTTAGTCATCATTAAAATGAAACAAATTGAATATAGAAGAAGAACCACCATAGAGAATAAAAAGTCCCAAATTTTTGTTGACTACATCCCAATATTTATGTATAGTAAACCAAAAAAGGAAAAGTACTTTTCCTTCTTTAGTTTTCTATACATTAAAATTAAACAAAGGGCCTCAGCAAGATGGGGTTGTCAGACTTAGTAGAATGGTTATCCAACACAATAAAAACCAAACAAATATAATTTAAAACAACAAAGTGCCCAACCACTCCTGTGCCATGGCCCACCATACAAGTGGGTCTCCAGGAACAGCTGCCCCCAGAACTCTACTGATACTAATGGGAATGAGTGAGTAAACATGGAGTTGGCCAGACACAAACAAGCATATAACTGAACCATGGGTATGAGCTTTCACAGTATGCCTGTGAGGAGGATCGATGAGCCGTTGACATGAGCCCAGACCTTTCACAGTAGATGTGATCCACTCACATGCATATTACTTATAGTTCTACCGCAACAAGATTGATGTAAAGCATCTTCAATAAGACCAGTCCCACAACCTGTCTCCCAAAACTTAAAGGGTAACTACACTTTTGTGGGCACAAAGCCCCCCCCCGGGTATGTCATTTCCTGCTTGTGTGATTGGCTCCCTGAGATTTGGGAGATACTTCCAAAAGGAAACCATGTCTAAAGGGATGTAGGCCTGCCAATTTTCCTCATTAGAGCTATGCAGGTACAGCAGCTGATTAATAATTATGGAACAAAGCCCATTAGATTCACTTAGCACATGGGCACAGACAAACAAACATCTATTTTTTCAGAATAACAAAAGGTAGAAATCTGCAATAAAGTTTGTTAAAATCCTTGCAATGTGGCGGAGACTGACCAAGATGGCCACACATGGAGGTAGCTCCTCCACACCCTGGTATACTGCCTAACTAACCCTCGTAAACCACTGAAATTGGTGCGTGTTTCTGACAAGGATCTAGTTCAGCAGTGACAAGCACGGACGAATACAATCCTTGGGCACTGTACAGATTGAGAGGAGACAGCACGAAGAGGACGCCGTTCCACCTACCCACGAATCTGGAACGGCTTGTGTACACCGCTCCCTTTATTGCTGCTGGACGAGTGTGGCACCTTGTGTGATACAGGATATTCCTGGCTCTGGAGGGTATGGCGGGGACTGATGGCACTCCACGGATACAATCACCCTGTGACGGACAACGGGTTCCTGTGGACACTTCGAGCAGCCAGAGAGTCTGTGTCACGTACCTAGTAGACAAGCCCAATCTGCAGAGGAAGGCCTCTTTTATGCTTTCTGACTCGAGGCCCCTGGTAGAGTGAACAGGAGGCACAGGAGTGAAGAGTGGCACGAGCGCCTGGCAGGATAAACAGCAAGAGGTTGGTCTGGAGTTCTTCAGGCTCTGTGCAGGAAGACAGAAGACTGGAAGTGGAATAGCAGACTGGAACCTGGAACCGGCTGGATCAGAAAACAGGTGCAGCGGGCTGGAACTGGACAGCAGACTGGAACCTGGAACAGCAGACTGGAACCTGGAACAGGCTTGATCAGCAGACAGGTGCAGCAGACTGGAACTGGACAGCAGACTGGAACCTGGAACAGGCTGGATCAGCAGACTGCAGGAAGATTCCCACTGGACAGGAACTCAGGAAGGTCAGGCAAGTGGGGTCGGTTATCAGGCGGGCAGCAGAAGGACCAGAGGAGCAGGCAGAAGAGAAGTCAGACAGGCCGGGGTCGGGTGCAGGCAAATGGCAAGTATGGTCAGAGGCAAGCTGGGTAAAGCACAGGAACAGATTTCAGATATCAAGAACACACAGAATGCTGTAGAACAGATAGCAAAGTATCTGTGTGTCAGTCTGGTTTAAATAGCCCACCTGGCACATTGGCACCCGCGATCGCGCACCAACAACTCCAGAATGCCTGTTACTGGCAGGATCTTCCTGACAGTCTGTAACAGAGGGATTAGAAGGGAGGACTCTGGCAGAATCTGTTGCATGGAGTTATAGCAAAAACCCAGGAAGGAGAAGGAGCGGTATGAGATGGGAGAGGAGAAGGAGAGAAGAAGCAAGGTGAGGTTTTTGAAATACTTTACAACATTAGACAATCATAGGACAATCAGTATTATGCCACCTAAAGGGTCCCAGTCAAGGAAGGCAAAGAGGGGGGTCAACAGGGGCTATAACCAAAAGCAGTTTGAAAGCTCAATCTGTACAAACTACAGACATTAAAAGGTTTTTTCAACAATCACATAATCAATCAGAAGTATTTAATATGACAGACTTGAATACAACCCTGCTATAAAGTATTGATTAGGTATAATACACCTGAACAAAATAGAGGTGGGACTTTTCTTTCTTTTTTTTTTTCTTATCGCCATCTTGCCACCTTGCACTTGAAAATAGAAAATCTGTGGTCAGACTTAAAGATTGCTGTTCACAAGCGCAAACCATCCAACTTGAAGGAGCTGGAGCAGTTTTGCAAGAAGTAATGGGTAAAAATCCCAGTGGTAAGATGTGGCAAGCTCATAGAGACTTATCCAAAGCGACTTGGAGCTGTGATGGCCGCAAAAGGTGGCTCTACAAAGTATTGACTTTAAGGGGATGTATAGTTATGCACATTGACTTTTTCTGTTATTGTGTCCTATTTGTTGTATGCTTCACAATGAAAAAAAAAACATCTTCAAAGTTGTGGACATGTTCTGTAAATTAAATTATGCAAATCCTCAAACAATTCCAGGTTGTGAGGCAACAAAACACGAAAAATATCAAGGGGGTGAATACTTTTGCAAGGCACTGTATGTCGGAAATTCGTCAGTTAGCAATTTCTTGATAGACCATGAAAGAGATACAACCTGTTCTTCCTTGCAATGGGATATGTTAAAATGTGTACTATGTGGTCTTTTTTATAAAACATAGGGCTAGATTAACCACTTCAGCCCTAGAAGGATTTGCCCCCTTCCCGACCAGGCAATTTTTTGCGATACAACGCTGCGTTGCTTGTGCAAACAAAATTAACGTCCTTTTTTTCCCAAAAATAGAGCTTTATTTTGGTGATATTTGATCATCTCTGTGTTTTTTATTTTTTTGCGCTTTAAACAAAAAAAGAGTGACGATTTTAAAAAAAACAAAACAATATTTTTTAGTTTTTGCTATAATAAATACCCCAATTTAAAAAAAAATATTCATTAGTTTAAGCTGATATATATTCTTCTACATATTTTTGTAAAAAAATCGCAATAAGCGTATATTCAATGGTTTTGCACAAAAGTTAAAGCATCTACAAAATAGGGGATAGATTTATGGCATTTTTATAATTTTTTTTTTTACTAGTAATGGCGGCGATCAGCGATTTTTATGGAGACTACGACATTGCAGCGGACAGATCGGACACTTTTGACACTTTTTTGGGACCATTGACAGTTATACAGAGCTAAAAATAGCCACTGATCACTGAATAAATGTCACTGGCAGGGAAGGGGTTAACAATAGGGGCGATAAAGGGGTTAAATGTGTTTCCTCAGTGTGTGTTCTAACTGTGGGGGGATGGAAGTGACTAGAGGAGGAGACATATCGCTGTTTCTAACTAATAGACACACACGCTCTGTCTCTCCTCACCTGACAGAATCGGGATTTATGTGTTTAAACACACAGATCCCCATTCTGTCTCTTGTGCCAGTGATCGCGGGTGGCTGGCGGTCATCGTGACAGCCATCCACACGTATCGGTTCCCCCGTCATGTGGCGGCGCGCGCGTGCCTGCCAAGGCTCTTAAAGGAGCCGACATACATGTACGTAGTTTTGCGCAGGGCTGCCAACCAGCTGACGTATATGTACATGTGTCGGTCGGGAAGTGGTTAAAGGTGGACAGAACCCATAGAATATCTTCTCTGTTAAAAAGATATTTCAGGATCAGACACAGCTCATAAACAAAATTCTACTTCATAAAACGTAATAGTATTAACAGATAAACGGATAGAACTACAGACTTTATTGAATGAACAGACCTTAAGGCTTAGAGATAAAAATCGGGCTTTGTTTTACCAACATGGGAATAAACCAGGCCGGCTCTTGGCAAGGGCATCACGCCAACGATTACCCATGACTTCTATATAAAAAATTCCAAAACCAGCTGGGGAGATGACATATGACCCTAGAGAGATTTTAGAACCATTTCACTCCTTTTACTCTAAATTATACAATGCTTCAACAAATCGAACAAATAGGCATGGATCCAGAAACATTTTGCCAAAAAGTATGTCAATATATATGGGAAACAGCAATACTTCTCAATAATAGAAATACAAAAAGCTATAAACTCACTGGTCCCGGGCAAAAGTCCTGGACCAGATGGTTTTACTCCACGTTTTTATAACTTAAGGAAGTCCTGGTCCCTATTATGAGGAAGACCTTTAACTCAGTCTCTGCCTCTCAACCCTTTGTTCCACAAGGAATAGAGGTACATATATGAGTCATTCCTAAGCCTAAGAAGGATCATACATTACGTGCAAACTATCGCACGTTCTCTTTAACAAATATTGATATGCGACTATATTCTAAGATCATTGCAAATAGACTTACCAAAACCATTTTTAGCAGCATATATCCATCTGGATAGAGTGGGTTTTACGATGGATCGCGAGGCTAGAGACAATACATTGAAGACACTTACACTGGTGGAATTTGTTCGGAAACAATTCATCCCATCCTGTCTCCTCTCTATAGATGCTAAAAAGGCATTTGACAGGGTGGGATGGTGCTTTTTTGTGAAAACTCTGAAGCAATGGGGTATAGGTCCTCAACTTCTGGAGAAAATCATGGCCCCTTATTACAATCCAAAAGCCAGAGTACGGATAAATGGAAATCTCTCAGATCCTGTTGTGATTTCAAATGGAACCTGACAGAACTATCCTTTATCCCCTCTGTTATATGTTTTGGTAATGGAACATTTGAACACAGGTATTCGTAACAATTTAGATATTCAAGGGATTGGGGTTAAATAAAAAGAATATAAAATGTCAGTATATGCAAACGATCTATTACTATACATTACTAATCCAGTAGTGATTATACCAAACCTAATTCAGAAATGTAATCGTTTTGGAGCAGTGAGTAATTTTAAAGTTAATTACGATAATTCCGAAGCTTTAAATATTACACTACCAGATTAAATTCAACATCTTCTTCAAACAAATTTTTATTTTAAATGGCAAAAAACTGCCATTTAATATTTAGGGATATATATCCCTCGAGATCTAACTAAGGTTCAAGAATTAAATTACTCTCCGATAATTCAAAAGATTATGAAACAGCTTAAAAAATAGGATAGAACAGTTTTTTCCTGGATTGGAAAGATTAACATAGTAAAAATGGATTGTAACGACACCCCGTGTATGAAAGGGGTTAACCTCGTTTAGGATATTCCATTCCCGAACACCAAGGTAGCTACCAACACTCCAGTCAGGCGAACAAGACCCATAAGAATAATTCTCCCTCAATGACGTACATGGAAATATTACCAAAATTATTATACATATTTCAAACAATTCCAATATTTTTTCCAACAACTTTACTGGGTCAACTACGTAAGGCTATAGGGAGATATGTGTGGGTGAACAGATCCCTCTCATTTAGAAAACATATACTTACTAGGACAAAGAAGAATGGAGGTCTGGCCCTTCCAGATTTTACAATTTATTTATGCTCAGCATTTATGACTAGGATAGTGGATTAGTTTCATAATGCGAATTGTAAGCAATGGGTGAAACTGGAAAAAAGATGTCACTGCCATAAAACTGAAATCACTACCATGGATTGCAGTTAACTCCCGACCTACGATGAGGGAGATGCCATTATTGGTCTCTTCAACTCTGAGGGTATGGGATTTAGCGTAAGGAAGAAATCTATACCTACTTAGATTGGCCCTGTGACACATTTGTTCTCTAATCCCGCATTTCCACCAAGCTAAAGGCATCTGTCTTTTTAAAATGGCACAGTTGCGAAGATGTAAGACTGGTCCAGACCTTGGTAGACGGTAAACTTCCCCCACTGAACTGTTTGGGTTTAGAGTTTAGGATTAAATGGATGCAATATCAACAAATTCAAACATATATTCAATCTTTGACACAAAACTCTCCACTAGATCATTAACAGAATTTAAAAAATTAATACTACAAGAACAAAGACCAGCTCATGTCCTATCTACTATTTATAATTATTTACTTCCGAAAAAAATAGGTGAAAAATTAACATATCTAACTAGATGGGGAAAAAAAAATAGAGACGACAATTCCCAGTTCTGACTGGGAAAAGTCATTTTTTAACACACAAATTGTCCGTATCGACCAGACATCAAGAAAGAAATTATAAAATCTTAGCAAGATGGTATCAGTGCCCGGTAGATATGCACAAAATGAATGTTGAAAATCAAAAGACATGCTGGAGATGCCTTAATGCAAGAGGTACAATGTCACACATGTGTTATTATTGCCCAACGTTTTTTTTTATTCTGGTCAAAGATTTTTAGCATTTATCTGAAAATTAAAAAATCCACTATGCAACCAAATGTATCTGTTTCTGTGTTATCAATTATTCCTGGACCAATAAAATCTTTAAAAAATATATATTTTAAGACATACGCTCAACGAAACACGTACGGTCAAAGCTAGAAACTGTCGGAAAGCGACAGATCCCTCAATGGCAGAATGGGGGTGTGAGATGAGCGAGGTGCAATCCTTGGAATGAACAATAATGACAGGGGATAGTTCTGAAGAATTAATCTCAAAGATATGGCAACAATGGGATGAATTTTTAACCTCTGCTATATTGTCAAAATATCTATAACACTTCTTTCCTTTTTTTTTTTTATATGTCACGTTTAATGAAGGTCTGGTCTGTTTGTCTTTTAAATGTCATATGTAAGTCTTGGTGTGTAAAAGAAATTTGACAGTAAAAATAGTCGATCATTAAATTACTTGGAATTAGACATGTGCACACTGAAATATTTTGTTTTGGAATTTAGTTTTCGTCCGAAAAACAAATTTATTTAGTTACTCCCGAAATTCGTTTTTATTTATTTCGTTTTTCGTTATAAATTGCATTCGTCCAAAAATCTGAATTAATTAAGGTCGAATCTGTCATTGAAGGCTTATGGTGTCTGTCGAATGTTCAAAGAAGATTCGACGGAGCAGCGAAACTGTACGACGCTGCAATCATACATTTCCGGTCGAATGTTCCGCCTACAAGCTATAGTAGAATTCTAATGTCGTATGACTAGTAATAATTATATTTATTAATTACTATTACTAGTCAACCAACATTAGAATTCTTCTATAGCCTATGGGCGGATGCATTTGACCGGAAATGTACGATTGCAGCGTCGTACAGTTTAGCTGCACCGTTGAATCTTCTAACTTTCGACAGACACCATAAGCCTTCAATGACAGATTGTATGTTTTTCGATGCTTTGTCGAATCTTCGTCGTTCATGTTGAATTGTCAAGTTAGTTCTAGCTATTTTACTGCTCCTCCTCTTTGGTTACAATCAGCCAATAACATTCATCATCATCATTATTTTTATTTTACTTCCCCCACCCAATTCCAGCAGTGATCTTTTCTCTCTATGTCGAATCTTTTCTCTCTATAATGTCAAATATTTTCTCTCTTTGTCTAATCTTTTCTCTCTATGTAGAATAATCTTGGACTAATAGAGTTAAGGTTAGGCACATTCGACCACAGGTTCGATAGACACAGATTGTTATTGTCAGCGTCATGTTGAATCTTCTATCTTTATCTAACTGTTGTCGCAACGAAAACGAAAATAAAGCATTTGTTTATGTCGGATCTTTCGGTTTTCGGATTCTGTGCTTTAGTTTTCGTTTGTTAAAACGATAACGAAAATACCTGAAATTCGGACGAAAATGCATTCGGACGAAAACGAATGCACATGTCTACTTGGAATATGGATACAAATATTGATACACAATGGGTTAGAGATACCATATTTAGGATAGCAGGGGGAGCTAAGTTTTATATATACTTTGAGAAATAGATTTTTTTTTTATATGGGATTTTTCTCAAACCTGGAAATAACTTTCACCACTTCAGCTCAGGAAGATTTGGCTGCTCATTGACCGGGCCATTTTTTGCGATACGGCACTGCGTCGCTTTAACTGACAATTGCGAGGTCATGCGATGTTGTACCCAAACAAATTGATGTTATTTTTTTCCCCACAAATAGAGCTTTCTTTTGGTGGTATTTGATCACCTCTGCGGTTTTTATATTTTGCGCTATAAACAAAAGAATAGCGACAATTTTGAAAAAAACACAATATCGTTGACTTTTTGCTATAGTAAATATCCCAATTTTTTTTAGGTCGATATGTATTCTTCTACATTTTTTTGGTAAAAAAAATCGCAATAAGCATATATTGATTGGTTTTCACAAAAGTTATAGCATCTACAAACTATGAGAAAGATTTAATGGCATTTATATGGCATTTTAATTAGTTATATTTTTACTATTAATGGCGGTGATCTGCGATTTTTTGCGGAATTGCGACATTGGGGAGGAGACATGGCAGATCGCTGTTTCTACATGATCTGTCGTCTCTCCTCTGACAGCACGGGGATTTGTGTGTTTACACACACAAACCCCTGTGCTGCCGCTCGTGCACACAATCGCGATCTCGGTCGGGAACCGGTTAAAAGATCCCAATAGGGTAAGGTAAAACGGTGAAGGGGAGGATATATTTTATTATGATGTATTTATTTTAAAGAATGTCCATTCCTTTTTGTCAATTTTTTTCATGTATATCGTTTAAATGAAAATTTATAAAATAAAGATTATATATAAAATAAAAATCCTTACAATGTTCATTGATCACCTAGAGAGGAATGTTTTTTTCTCAACAAAAGTGGAGTTACTCTTCAAGGTGAAACATTCAGGTTTCCCTTCAGGGTATGGTCTAAGAAATTTCTCCATATTAATCATATGAGTGATCTGGAATAGGGTAGTCCAACCTGCAGAGACATTTGAAAGACTTTGAGAACTCAGTACTGGCTTGCAGAGATAAACAGTAATTTCATTTTTACATAGATATAACTGATTTGGAGAAGCACTGTCAGAATCAGAAAGGCTCTGTGGGTGATCAGTATCCCTTAAGCAGATGGCTGGGGAACTGCAATCATCCCTAGCCCTGTATCTTGCTTTCTTGGCTTCTTTCTTACCACATTCTTTGGTTCCTCCAGCTCTGGTTGTGGAACATCTGTCTCCAGTCTGGGATCTCCGTGCCATCGGGGGCCCGGAGAACGAATTGGCCGGCGCGGCTCACGACGATAGAGATGACTGGTGACCAGAGGGTCACCAGTCATCTCTATGACCGTCGGAGTCCCGGGCGCGACGTTGTGAGGTCACGCCCGGTACCCGGAAGTAAACAAAGCCGCAATTGCGGCAGTCAGCATGAGATTGGTGAATTTTTTTTCACCGATCTCATGCTTTCCCGCCTGGAGGAGAGATGTGGGGTCTTATTGACCCCACATCTCTCCATAAAGAGCACCTGTCACAATGATTCCTATTACAAGGGATGTTTACATTCCTTGTAATAGGAATAAAAGTGATCAAATTTTTTTTATTTTTTTAAAAAGGGTCAAAATAAAAAAAAATCAGTCAAATAAGAAATAAAATGGAAAAAAACAAACAAAAAAAAAACGCCCCTGCTCAGAAGCGAACATGCATGTAAGTCCGGCCCACAAATGTAAACGCCATTCAAACCCCACATGTGAGGTATCGCCGCGTGCGGTAGAGTGCGAGCAACAATTCTAGCACTAGACCTCCTATGTAACTTGAAAATAGTAACCTTAAAAAAAAATTAAAGCTTCGCCTATGGAGACTTTTAAGTACCGAAGTTTGGCGCCATTCCATGCGTGTGCGCAATTTTAAAGCATGACATGTTAGGTATCTATTTACTCGGCGTAACAGCATCTTTCACATTATACAAAAAAATTGGGCTAACTTTACTGTTTTGTTATTTCCCCCAAAAAAGGCGTTTGAAAAATTATTGCGCAAATACCGTGCAAGATAAAAAGTTGCAATGACCGCCATTTTATTCCCTAGAGTGTCTGCTAAAAAAAAATATATAATGTTTGGGGGTTCTGATTAATTTTCTAGCTAACAAATTATGATATTTACATGAAGGAGAGAAGTGCCAGAATAGGCGCGGTGGAGAAGTGGTTAAAGGGGTTCTCCCAATGATAGGTTATATCTTTTTGATTTAAGTCTTCCAGCATAGGGGTTTTAAAGAATGCCCATTATGCGTGTGTGGCGAGACAGATCTGGAAAGATATATAACTGTTTGCCATCAAAAGTCAAACAAGGAAAGGTTTCTTTCTTATTGCCTGCATGATGGACTCTTTATGAAAGCACATGTGTAGCTTACTAATGACATTGTGTGGCTTATCAATATCTTCCTTTTTAGAAATTATGGTCATATGGGCTCTAGCTATTTCAATAGGGTGCTCTGTAGATTAATACAGGATTAGTTTGAAGTGAATTCAGGGAGCTCTCTGATTACTATTTTAGAGCAACGTCAACTGTTTTCATAATTGTCAAGCTGCAATAGTAGTTACTTATTTTAACTTATATTTTTACTCCGTTAAGGTTTGCAGGAGGATAACAGTTTTCCTTGTATTTAGTCTCCAAGACTTGTAGCCAAAGTCTCTAGTGTACTAGCGTCTGCTGGTGTCTTTTCATCCTGGGTGCACGACTGCCAACAACATTTTGGAATCTCCACTAGTCTACAGGGTTCCCTAATCCAAAAAGAACTCTATGGGCTATTTTCTGATTTTAGGTGGACTCTGGGGTAGCAGAAAATATCTCCTTTTGTTCTGCAAGTTTGGGCTGGTTGTGATTCAGCTTGATTGGCACGAGTGGCAGCTATGGAAAGACATGACTTCACTCTTGCATGGCCAGATCAAACTTTAGTATTACTGATTTTACCCACCCATCACAAAGACACACAAAAAAAATATTAGGGCTAATAAAACGTATGGAAAAAAGATGGATTGCTAAGTAAAAGTGTAAAGAAAGCATGAAAAACCCAGAAGAATAGGGGTTATTTATTTATTTTTGTCATAAAAACAATTACTTGAACTGGTTTAACACCAATTCTTAAAAAGGGCAAACTGCAAAACTACTTTAATAAATTAAAATAAAATTATAAGCACTGCGCTCCTGAAGTCCTAAATAAGTAAATCTATCTGTGCTGCTACTTTCAAATAAACAAAATAAAATAAAATAGGTGAAATAAATTAAAATAAAAAATCTGCACATTTCACAGTAGCGCAACAAATATATAAATATAATGTGAAAAAATACAATTAAACATATATGCAAAAAATGCAAAAAATGAATGAAAAATAGTCCTTAGATAATATTGTCTATAGAATATATATATATTGTGAGGGTGCGACTTTGTGCGACCTTCAAGAGTGTTGGTTTACGCCAGATTTGGTAAAGAAAGACACGCTGATGGAACAGCTGTGTCTTGGGCTATTTAGTTCTGACATGATTATGGATCAGGGCTCCACCCAACAGAGAGGAAGTCTGTGTGCATGGGAGTCATGTGGACTCTCATCCTCTGAAGTGGAGTCAGAGGTGATTATGGATCAGGGCTCCACCCAACAGAGAGGAAGTCTGTGTGCATGGGAGTCAGGTGGACTCTCATCCTCTGAGTGGAGTCAGAGGCGGTGCATGTCTGCAGGAGGCAGACATCATTAGTGATTCAGAAACAAAGGTGCTGACCAGGGGTAAGCAAGGAGAAAGCTTAAACTCTTGGAAACTGTTTGGGTCTGAGGAGCAAACCCAAGGCCTAGGCTAAAGGCCTGGATAGCAAGAAGGTAAAGCTATTAGGCTAAACTGTTAAGTATGCAAGATACAGGAATGGTGGAACCCCCCTGTGAATACTACAGATGTACTTGTGAACTTTTGTGCTTTTAAATAAACATGGGCTACCATGCCCTTAAACAGAGTTCCTGACTGGCTTGCATCACTGAAAAAACACATCTACTACGAGAGCTAACAACCCCTAATCTTACATATGGTGGAGGTATTGCTTCGGGCAGTTTTTGGAAGAGTTCCAGATCCTCGCATACCAAAAACAGTGAGTAAAAAGAAACTGTGTGTTTAACAGCAATACTGTGATGAACAGCCAATCTGAATGAAAAGTTAAAGTTTTCTGCGGTGAACTGCTGCTAGCTGTGTGTGGCAGCCAGGCGAACTGCATTGCACAGGAGTTCAATTAATGGACTGTGTTGTATACACGTGATGTGCCTGTGAAAGTGTGCTGTTTGCAAAGTCTTGGAGACAGTACTTCAAAATTTTCCTGTGTGAAAAGGAAGCAATGTTTGCTGAAATGAGAGACAGAGCGGGTGTTGTTCCTAGCAACACTGGTGCAAGGAGTGCACAGGTGACTGCAAGTATGGAGAGTTCACCAGAGTCTGAGTCTGCAGTGGATTGGTGCAGGCGACACTGGCCTGCACTGACCCAAGTTAAAAGGGAAGGACATGTTGTTGCCCCTGGCAACGCTGGTGCAAGATGGCCAGCTATCAATGTGCAAAGGGTTAAGAACCAAGTGCACTGTTTGCGGTGCAGTGAGTGGGGGCATGAAGTTTATAAATGCCCTTTGTCCCAGGCTTCACCAAAGCAAAGGTATGAGAAGCCTGCTCTGAGTGTAAAGAGTGAGCAGATGGGTGTAGTTGCCCATGGCAACAAAAGCAGAAATCTGTACAGTTGACTTCATACGGCCTATGTTGCCTTCTGAATGTGTTGAGGACTTTTTGGATGAGTTTGCGATGATTGCTTCCTACAGAAGATGGCCCAGAAATCGCTGGGTTGAGTTGGTGCAACCTTTTCTGATCGAGGAGTACCAGGAGGTGTACCGTGGGATGTATAGTAACCGAGATGACTACAATAATTTTCTAGGAGCAGTCCAGTCTAGAGAGCGCTGCAAGACATCAGCGGGGAGAATGTGGTCTCCCATAGCAACCGGAGAAAGTATGTTTTCAGAAAGGAGGAGCTACAGAGAGGAGGTATACCACCATCCTCATAGAGATACCAGTAAAAGTCTGCATGGTGGGAGAGTGCCGTCTCCCTTAGCAACAGGAGAAAGTCGCCAAGTGCCATGCCTGGAATGTGGTCAGCTGGGCCACGGGATCTTTTCTTGTCCAAGCTTGTGGAATACAGTTGCTGATTGTGTTGTTGGGCTTAATGCTTTGCCTGCAAGCCCAGAGAAGAGGGTATCGTATCCAGCATCCTGCAAGGGGTATGACCAGGTGTGTAGGTCTGCTGTTGCCCCTGACAACAGAAAATTTGTTTTGCCTGCAGGCGATGTTGGAAAATCCGGAAAGGCTGCAGTGTTGCTCCATGGCCTCATGGGGGAGTCAGCCTGTGGAGACACCACACCTGTGAGACAACACACTCAAGTGAAGGCTATTACACCACCTGGATATGGTAAGACTTTGGCAATTTGTGAGACTGATCCGAGTGAAGTGGCATTATGTTCAGTGAGGAGATCCGTGGAAGGTGTAAAAATCGACTTGCTGCAGTGTGCTACCCAGAACAATGGAGAGACACAGGTTAAAACCCAGCTTGCAACAAAGTCAAGAATTGAAAAGGACGTGTGGACTCTGGGTGCACCTAAGGTAATCCAGCAGAGTGCTGGGAGAGATGTGCTAGGGGTGACCAAATCAGTGGGTGTGCCAGGTTCCCCAGGTTCCCTAGTGATGGTGACAGGTGCTGCAGAGTTGCCAAGGGAAACCACCAAGGAGCCTGCTGTGGTGAGGCAAGTGGTTTCCCAGGACAACTGTGAAGACGCCCTAGTGGAAAAAATAATTCCTTTGGAGAGAAAGGGTGGTGTGCTGAGTGGCACGCCGGGTGCCATGCGTTTTGACAAAGGACAATTTGATAGAGTTTATAAGGCTGCTATGTTTATGAATGCTGATAATACATGTGCTTATGGTAACTTGATGCTTAATGAGGTAGGGGTGATCGCTAAGCAGGATATGCGATTCCCCTTGGCAACAGTATCTAAGGCTGCAAAGTTGTCCTTAGAAACCTCCAGGGAGCTCTGTGTGTTGGAGCCAGAGGTTGCCTGGGACAACTGTGGTGCCGCTCTGATAGATAAGAGGGTACTTGACCTTGGTGATGAGAAAAATGGTAAAACTCAAATGTTTGAAATTGCTTGTAGTGATAATGAGTTGCTGCGGTCTGTCATTGCTGACAGTCCTCATGGGTTTAGTGAAGCGCCACCCGAGCAAAGTGGTGAAGTTATGTTATTGCCTGTTGTGTTTGAAAATGTTTTGCCACAAGTGCATTTAAACAAGGAAGGCTTAGTGGGTAACAGTGGAGTGGACACAATTTCTGCTATGCTAAATAGAGAGGCTGCAGGGCAGGTAGACACGGGGGCATTGGCTTTTGCAGAAATTAACCCTCTCCAGTTGGATGGATCTGAAAAGGGCGCGTACATAGCAGAGGTTTTGTCCACAGCAAAAGAGATGAGTAATGTTGAATGTCAGATTGATGAGGTAATGGATAGCGATTTGGAAGGGCTCAGTGTTGCTGAAAGTGAGAGGATGAGTGTGACACATGCGATTGGCAGTGCTCAGCGGGAGCCGCAAATTTTGTTAGTTGCCTCTGAGGTAGAGGTCTTTTTAAGTGTCCCGGCCTCTCACGCCTTAGCAAATGAGTCCCTCCACACCGTTGGTAAAGGAAAAGTTCCTAGAGCTCTGTGTTTAGATACGGCATGTCTAGAAATTTCTGAGATGTTGTGAGAATTGGTGAGAATCTTTCCAATGTACACCTGCGTGTATCCACAGCAGAAGGGCGACATGGTACTGCATAATACCAATCGGTGGACTCAGGTGATACATGCGTTGTTAAGCAATGTTGATGAGAATTGGTTGCTACACTGTTGGTTGCTTTTGTGGAAAGTTGTCTCGCAGTTCTCCTCGAGAGTGCTTCCAGCGGCGGTTACTTGCGGAAGGTGCTCAGGGGAATTGTTTGAGAAATTAGAGATAATAGACATAGTGGAAGTCTCTCCATATGCGGGTGTGATGGGGTGTATTCCTGCAGGTGCGGTCCGAGGTGCGGCTGAGCAGTGGTTGGTACGTGGCGCGCGTACTGTCTCACCCGCTACACCTCATGTAAAGGAAGGGCCCGGAACGGACGTGGCGGTAGTGGAAATTCAGTCCATCACGCGCAGAGAGGTGCAGTTTGAGGTACCCGGAGACACTTTGACAGGAAATAACAGTGATGGTAACTGTAACGGAAATATGTATGAGAAGCACTGTGGAGCACTGTCAGACAACTCTGAGCTATTGGTTGAGGTACCAATGGACACAGAAATGGTTAAAGAGATTGGTGTGGGAAAATGTGGTGGAACATGTGCGTTGGTAGGACAATTGTTATTGGAGTGTTGGACAACAGGGGGCGATGTGAAACTGCAGGACTGTCCCATAGGGAATAACTGCTTGCCTGTAGATGGTCCCTCCATAGACACTGTCCTAGCAAACAGGACAAGAGGTCCGAATGACAATATTGTGTTGAATAACCCCTTGTGGAACATTGCTATTGAGGATATGGTATTAATCACAGATGGTTTGGTGGCCAAGAGTAACCACACAGGGGTTAGTGAACCTGAGAAACAAATGTTGTTGGTTAATGTTGCGTCAGGTAGTGAGAGTGGCCAGTCCCTGACAGATTTCATGAAAGTGGGTCCCCAACAGTCCCGGGAGAGTAAGTCTGTGGGAGGAAAAAGAAGGGTCCTGAGGCCAAAAGGTAGAAGGGATAGAGAGATAAGTGGGAGCCCATGGTTCAGGAAGAAGGGCTGGTGGAAGTACACCCGGAAGAAGATGTGGGTGGAGTGCCCCTTTAGAGAAAAGGTTGGGCAGATTAGGACTACTGCTACGGATAGTTGGCACCGAGGCGCCAAGGTGAAGTGCTGGTGGACACATACCCCGAAAAAGAAATGGGCCTACGCAGCCAATGGCTGGCACAGAGGTGTCCGGTTTATGGTGACGGGATCATGTGTTCCTCCCTCCGGTTCGAAACAAGAGGGGAGGGTATGTGAGGGTGCGACTTTGTGCGACCTTCAAGAGTGTTGGTTTATGCCAGATTTGGTAAAGAAAGACACGCTGATGGAACAGCTGTGCCTTGGGCTATTTAGTTCTGACATGATTATTGATCAGGGCTCCACCCAACAGAGAGGAAGTCTGTGTGCATGGGAGTCAGGTGGACTCTCATCCTCTGAAGTGGAGTCAGAGGTGATTATGGATCAGGGCTCCACCCAACAGAGAGGAAGTCTGTGTGCATGGGAGTCAGGTGGACTCTCATCCTCTGAGTGGAGTCAGAGGCGGTTGCATGTCTGCAGGAGGCAGACATCATTAGTGATACAGCAACAAAGGTACTGACCAGGGGTAAGCAAGGAGAAAGCTTAAACTCTTGGAAACTGTTTGGGTCTGAGGAGGAGACCCAAGGCCTAGGCTAAAGGCCTGGATAGCAAGAAGGTAAAGCTACTAGGCTAAACTGTTAAGTATGCAAGATACAGGAATGGTGGAACCCCCCCTTGTGAATACAGGGGGGTTCCACCATTCCTGTTAAAAGAACTTTTGTGCTTTTAAATAAACATGGGCTACCATGCCCTTAAACAGAGTTCCTGACTGGCTTGCATCACTGAAAAAACGCATCTACTACGAGAGCTAGCAACCCCTAATCTTACGACATATACATCAATATTGTGCAAAACTCAAGTCCAAAGACTGTGACACAGGTGTATGTAGCCAAAATACCATAAAGCCTCCACTACAGTGATTTGTGCCGCCACCACTCCCTTAGGAATACAGCTCACTAAATTATGTTGCCATTCACTCTCGTGTCTGGCCAAGCTCGCTTTTTGATGTTAATATCTCCAAGAGCCGTTTATACACCTCCAAACTATCAATCTGTGCGCATGTAGATGTACACAGTGCAGTCTCACAAATTCCCTTTAACCTAAAAGACACCGGCTCGGTGTCCGCTCTCCTTCACTCACAGCCCACCGCAGCTCCGGCCCCCCATCGGTTACTCGCTCTCCTATTCGTATTTGGCGGCCTCCCTCCTTTGCAGCCAATGGATGGTCACAGCTTCAACACGTGACATGCCAAGGCTCCCACTAGATCAAGAGGATTGGGATGCCAGGCCAAGAACTTCCAGGTGAAGGAGAGGGAGAAGAGCCTTAACTATTAGGATATAAAATATATTTTGATTTAAGTGGAGGGTGGGATATCAATCGGAGGGTCATTGGTTAACCGTCTGGTTTGATACCATAGGGTGTATTGGAATCAGTTTACCATTGATTGTTGGGTATCTATTGGCAAAAGGGATTTACCTGGAATCCCCCACCATTTCTTGGTTTATAGACAAAGTATTCTATGTTTTCTGCATGGAATGGGTAGAGGTCTCATTACACAGGGAATCATGAGTTGGGAAGTCTGGGAGGAACTAAACATTTATTTTTAATTTCTATTGATGGATCAGGGAATTACCATATCTGTGGACAATCTACACCTCTTTGCTGACTGCTCTCTCTGCGGGAATTGACTTACCAGTTTGGATTTTGCATGTCAATTACAACTGTTTTCCCCAAACCCACACTGGGAAAGTTATTTTTATATCTTTGCTCCCTAATCCATATGCATTAAACTGAATGCCTGGATAATCCATGTTGTTTTATTTTTCCAGTTATAACTACCGTATTTATCGGCGTATAACACGCACTTTTTTCCCCTGAAAACAGAGGGTAAACAGTGCCTGCGTGTCATACGCCGATATCATGTTTTTCCAACAGGGTTCGGGAATCGGGCGGACATTGGGGGGGGGGTGTCAGGCCAGCCGTCCCGCCTCTCCTGGCCCTGGGACAGCGCTCCCTACATAGTTGAGAAAAAAGTTGAGAAAAATAAATCACTTGCCAGCCCCTTGTACACCGCTCCTCCTTGTGTCAGTGTCATTGAAAAACGAAGCTTGTAAATATCTCAATAGCTCAGTTTTTTTCTGGCTGCTCTCCTCCTCCCACTCCTTCTCCTCTGAGTGTAGCTTTAGATTGGAGGAGGTGAGCGGTCACATGACCATCTGTGTAACGTCAGAGGAGAGCAGTCATGTGACCAGGTCAGTGGGAAAAACTGAGCTATTGAGGTATATGGAAGCTTCATTTTACAATAGGAGTGACACAGGAGGAGCAGTGTGGAAGGGGCTGGCAGTGATTTTTTTCTTAACTGTAGAGAATGCTGGCAACGCTGTCCCAGGAGACTGGGGGTCTCCTGGAAGTGCAGGGAGGGGGCTGTATACTGGATGGGGGGAGCTGTGTACTAGATGAGGAGCTGTGTACTGGATCAGGAGCTGTGTACTGGATGAGGAGCTGTGTACTGGATGAGAAGCTGTGTACTGGATGAGGAGCTGTGTACTGGATGAGGAGCTGGGGACTGTGTACTGTAAAGGGGGTTGTGAAAAAAAAATACTTAAAATTCCCTCTTAAAATTGGGGTGCGTGTTATACGCCTGTGCGTGTTATACACCGATAAATACGGTATATTGCCAACTTGTCTGTACCAAACTACTTTTTGCCACAATTGTTTCCACCTTCAAATGCACCATGTCATGTAAAGAGAAACAACAGAATTAAATCATTTTTTTTGTCCCTTTCCCCCCATCTAATTACTATAATATTACTATATTATGTTAAGCATTGCGATTAGCTTGGGTAACGTAATAATTGAAAAACTGAAAAAATTGGCATGGGTTTACTTCCTCTTTAACAGTGTCACCATTGATTACATGTTCAATGAAGACATAAACAATTTTTTTTAAATAAAATTATATTAATGAATCAGGAAATAGTCATACATCTTTGGACATTCTACAACTATAACTTTTGGCTGACTGTTCTCAATGCTGAAATAGCCTGACCGGGTTTAATTTTGTTCACTAATCACAACTGTTTACCACAATTTCCCTGGTTTTACCCACATTTAGAAGACTCTTTTTTTCTCTTCTCAGCTAATTCTAATACATAAAACAGCATGCTCGGACAATCCATGTTGTTTTATTGGTCCAGTTTTAAATCTATGTCCAACTTGTCTAAAAGCTAACTTTACTTTTTGCAGTAATTGTTTCCACCTTCCAAAGCATTCTTTCACCACCAAGTCACATGAACAGAAACAACAGAAATCTAATGTTGTTCCCTTTTCCTCATCTACTAACTAAAGTTTTCAATCTTCTCACATATTACAGAACAAATCAGGTGTACGGTGGATACTTTCATTCTTGATTTTGTCAATTTGCAGTACAACTGTTTTTTTTCTAGGCTAGCATAAAGTAGGACAATTGCTAGGTCAATACACCTAATTGAATTATCTGAAATTGTAATTGTGTAAATGAAATAACTTGCTATGATAGCATTGGGTACTCTCTAAGACATTCAGTCACGAATTTAATTGGGTGAAAACCAATAACAGCTAGGTAAGATTAAATAAATCCTATATTTAAAAGATGTGGCTGTTGTGCTGTCACTGGCTTCCCTAGGGATGATGATAAACACTATCAACCAGATTTAGAATATGTTGTCCATTTTCATTATTTTTAGGTTCATTGTTATCCATTCTAATTACCCTTAACCAAAAATAAAGATATACATTTCAAAGTTTTGAATTATTTCCTGTATTGATTTACCATTTAAAAACCATGAACATAAATTGTACTATAATAACTGTCACCCACATTTATAACAAGCTTTGGTGAAAAAATATTTTTGAGGAGTATAATAAATTATCTCTGAAAAATGTCAGTCTTTTAGTATAACAAGTTGCAAAATACAGTTTTCTTTGAAATAATAATCAGACAACAGGCAGCATGCTACACATGCTGATATCAGATAAGAATAGAAAGTAAATGGATCACACCTGCTATAAATAGACATGTTTGCATATATTATTTGTAACAGTCAAGAGATAAAAAGGTGTGATCAAATCGATGGTTCTAGCTTCTGAAATGGCATATCATTCTTTTTCTAGGAACTTAGCATATATGCAACACTTCAACTTTCAGTAACATTGTGGTTAATATTATAACTCTACATACTGTATATGATGTCACTAGAAAAAATCAGCTGCCTCAGTATGACATTATACCATTAGAACTTTTTGCTCTACCCTCCTAACTCAAATCAGAACTACAGTATCTCACAAAAGTGAGTTCACCCCTCATATTTTTGTAAGTATTTTATTATATCTTTTCATGTGACAACACTGAAGAAATGACACTTTGCTACAATGTAAAGTAGTGAGTGCACAGCTTGTATAAAACTGTCAATTTGCTGTGCCCTCAAAATAACTCAACACGCAGCCACTAATGTCTAAACCGCTGGCAACAAAAGTGAGTACACCCCTAAGTGAAAATGTCCAAATTAGGCCCAAAGTGTCAATATTGTGTGTGGCAACCATTATTTTCCAGCACTGCCTTAACCCTCTTGGGCATGGAGTTCACCAGAGCTTCACAGGTTGCCACTGGAGTCCTCTTCCACTCCTCCATCATGACATTACGGAGCTGGGGGATGTTAGAGTCCTTGTGCTAATCCACCTTCTGTTTGAGGATGCCCCACAGATGCTCAATAGGGTTTAGGTCTGGAGACATGCTTGGCCAGTCCATCACATTTACCTTTAGCTTCTTTAGCAAGGCAGTTGCCATCTTGGAGGTGTGTTTGGGGTCGTTATGTTGAAATACTGCCCTGCGGCCCAGTCCCCGAAGGGAGGGGATCATGCTCTGCTTCAGTATGTCACAGTACATGTTGGCATTCATGGTTCCCTCAATTAACTGTAACTCCCCAGTGTGAGCAGCACTCATGCAACCCCAGACCATGACACTCCCACCACCATATTTGACTGTAGGCAAGACACATTTGTCTTTGTACTCCTCACCTGGTTGCCACCACACACACTTGACACCATCTGAACCAAATAAGTTTATCTTGGTCTCATCAGACCACAGGACCACAGGACACAGTTCCAGATATTTATGTCCTTAGTCTGCTTGTCTTCACCAAACTGTTTGCGGGCTTTCTTGTGCATCATCTTTAGAAGAGGCTTCCTTCTGGGGCGACAGCCATGTGGACCAATGTGATGCAGTGTACGGCGTATGGTCTGAACACTGACAGGCTGACCCCCCACCCTATCAACCTCTGCAGCAATACTGGCAGCACTCATATGTCTATTTCCCAAAGACAACCTCTGAATATGATGCTTAGCATGTGCACTCAACTTCTTTGGTCAACCATGGCGAGGCCTGTTCTGAGTGGAACCTGTCCTGTTAAACCACTGTATGGTCTCTTGGTCACCGTGCTGAAGCTCAGTTTCAAGGTCTTGGCAATCTTCTTATAGCCTAGGCCATCCTTATGTATAACAACAATTTTTTTTTCAGATCCTCAGAGAGTATTTTGTCATGAGGTGCCATGTTGAACTTCCAGTAACCAGTATGAGAGAGTGAGAGTGAGAGTGATAAAACACCAAATTTAACACACCTGATCCCCATTCACACCTGAGACCTTGTAACACTAATGAGTCACATGACACCAGGGAGGGAGAATGGCTAGTTGGGCCCAATTTGGACATTTTCACTTACGGGTGTACTCACTTTTGTTGCCAGCGGTTTAGACATTAATGGTCGTGTGTTGAGTTATTTTGAGGGGCCAGCAAATTTACACTGTTATACAAGCTGTACATTCACTACTTTACATTGTAGCAAAGTATAATTTCTTCAGATAAGCTTAAAACTGGAAATGTTTGTTTATTCCAAATCTTGCAAACAAAAAAACAACAGCTCGCTTTTATACAAAAATAGGAAAACAATAGATAACATAAAACTACTCTCTTACTCAAGGATTTATTTTTCTTACACTCATCTAAGACATTAAACTCATATCAGAAATGTATAAACACTAACATCAACCAATGTGAGCTCTTCTCTTTTTTAACAACCGGACAATGAATGCCTTTATTAAGCACACTTACAACATAGTCTATCCCACAAACAAGACACCCCCCTTTTTCCAGGCCAAGAAACATAGGCATATGTAGCCTTCCTTCCAAAAACAGTTTGCAGATCAAAATCTAAGGGAGTGGACAGAAAATCAAGTTAAAGCCACAACACCCAGAGATCAAAAAGATGTGGTTACAGGCCTGATATTCCTCCACGCTCATATCTAGTCCTCCTGCCGCCATCTGATTTTCTCAAGACCCCCAAATTTTCCCCACCTCACCGAGAATGTCACTCACCACCACCTGGGACCGATAGGACACTGTGCATTCCATTTGAAATAACGGACCACTAAACTGACTAAGAAAAGAGTGCTCAAATCAAAAACCTTGAGGCTCTGTGTTACGACACCCCGTGTATTAAAGAGGTTAACATCGTTTAGGATATTCCATTCCCGAACACAAGGCAGCTACCAGACACTCCAACCAGCCGAATAAGACCCCATACGAATAATTCTCCTCCAGATATGAGACGACGCTCTGTATGAGGTTAAAACAGGAATCACAATCTTTATTGAGAAGACTACAAGTTTTTTACACAGTCAAAAGAGGAGGTGCATCATATTACTCCGGAAATACACCTGTGACCAGAAGCCTAATTAACATGAGCTAATAAACGAATCCCTTTAAGCAGCCAAAATGACTCAGAGACATGACCTTTGAGTTTCCTAGCCTGGCTGGCTCCTAAACTACAATACACATCATCACAGGACTCCTTCATAAAATAGGTCAATTAGCACAAGTCACCATGAAAAGATCCTTAGAAGTTAGCCTGGACTCATTTACATTACAACAGGCAGACAGGTGGCTAGAGTTGACGACATCAGCACCTCCTAACAATTTGAATCAGTCAGTCTTTACATATATCCTGGAATAAAGGGATTTTTATAACAGCTTACCTGTAAAATCCTTTTCTTGGAGTACATCACGGGACACAGAGCGACTTAGTCATTACTAATGGGTTATATAGATTACCTTCAGGTGCTGGCACTGGCCACTTCCAAACCGGAAGTACCCTCCCCTATATAAGCCCCTCCCATCCGGGAGCACCTCAGTTTTGTAGCAAAGCAATGAGTGTCCCAAAAAAGAGGGGTGGGAGCTCTGTGTCCCGTGATGTACTCCAAGAAAAGGATTTTACAGGTAAGCTGTTATAAAAATCCCTTTTTCTTTTTCGTACATCACGGGACACAGAGCGACTTAGTCATTACTAATGGGACGTCCCAAAGCAATGCCAAATGAGGGGAGGGATACATAAGCTGGGCGCCATCAGGCATGAGGCTCTTTTGCGGCCTGCAACACACTGCGCCCAAAGGCGACATCCTCCTGACTTCTGACGTCTACCTGGTAGAATCTAGTAAACGTGTGTACTAAGGACCATGTTGTGGCCTTACAGACTTGAGCCAGGGAGGCCTGGTGATGCACTGCCCATGAAGTTCCAACCGCTCTTGTGGAGTGCGCCCTAACTTTGAACGGAGGCGGTCTCCTTTTCAAGCCATAGGCTTGTATTATGACCTGTCGAATCCACTTGGCTAAAGTAGATTTTTGATGCTGCCTGACCCTTTCTGGGGCCTTCCGGCAGAACAAACAAAGTATCCGTTCTACGAATCTGAGCAGTGGCTTTAAGATAAGCTTTAACTGCTCTTACTACATCCAAAGAATGCAATAACTTTTCCTCTACCGAACTAGGTTTGGGAAAAAGGAAGGAAGAACCACATCTTGGTTCAAATGGAACCTCAATACCACCTTAGGAAGAAGGCTGGATGAGGACGTAATACTACTCTGTCCTTATGGATAACCAGATATGGCTCCTTACAGGACAAGGCGGCTAATTCCGATACTCTTTTAGCCGAACAAATGGCTACTAAGAAAATCAATTTCCTGGTGAAAAGAACCAAGGAAATGTGCCGCAATGGTTCAAAGGGTTGTTTCTGTAGAACCGACAGAACCAGGTTTAAGTCCCATGGACATATGGGAATACTAACCGGAGAGCTAATACGCATCACTCCTTGTATGAAAGCTTTGACTAATGAATGCAAAGCCAAGGGCCTTTGAAAAAAAATATTGACAAGGCCGTCTGACCCTTGATAGTACTCAAGGCAAGCTTCCTATGTACAGCCCACTGTAGGAAGTCCAGAATCCTACCTATTACGTACTTACGTGGATGCCATTTCCTGGCCTCACACCACGTGATGTACGCCTTCTAGATCCTATAATAGATCTGCCTGGATACCGGCTTCCTGGCATTGATCATGGTAGATACCACAGGATTAGAGAGCCCTCTCTTTTTTAGAATGTGGGCTTCAATAGCCAGGCCGTCAAACCTAGGGCTGGTGAGGAAGGGTAGTATATCGGTCCTTGCGAAAGCAGGTCCGGACGATGTGGGAGGGTCCAAGGACTTCCCACTGACATTTTTACAATCTCCGCGTACCATGCCCTTCGGGGCCACGCTGGAGCCACCAGAATCACTGGTTTCTTTTCTACCCTGATTCTGCAGATTAATCGCGGTGGGAATGCATATATCAGCTTGAACTGATCCCAAGGGAACACTAGGGCATCCGAACCGCAAGCTAGGGGATCCTTTGTGCGAGACACAAATCTGTCCACCTTTGCGTTGAATCTGGATGCTAGCAGATCTACATCCGGTGTTCCCCACCGCTGGCATATTGCCTGTAAAACCTCGGGGTGAAGAGACCATTCCCCGGGCATAATTGCTGGCGACTTAAAAAGTCCGCTCTCCAATTTTCCACTCCTGGGATGAAAACCGAGGATATGGCTGTGACATACCTTTCTGCCCATTCCAGGATGCAATTCGCTTCCCTCTGGGCTGCACGACTCCTGGTGCCACCCTGGTGATTGATATATGCCACTGCTGTGGCATTGTCTGATTGAATTCTGACAGGTGACCCTTGGAGTTTGGATGTCCATGCTACTAGGGCATACCGGGCTGCTCGTATCTCTAAGAGATTGGTGGGCAGGGCCTTCTCTGCTTCTGACCACTTGCCCTGGAGAGACCATTGCTCCAGTACTGCCCCCCAGCCTATGAGGCTGGCATCTGTAGTGACCACCTTCCAAGAAACCGGACTAAAGGGTTTCCCTGTCAGGGTCACCTGTGGCCAGGTGACAGATGCACACCGTAGGGGGACAGGAGTGCACCGCGAGGTAGTGAACCCTATGGCTGGCTTCTGTGGATAGGAAACTGGGTGGTTGTGGAAAGCGGGACCAGAGGAGCACAACCGGGATCCCAACGGAAGCGAGAGCCAAGATTCCCCAGGGCGCGGAGTCTAAGACCCAGCTGGTCTTCTCCAGGGCCTCTAGTGGTGAGGATGTTACGCTGCAGGCTGGGACCAGGTCGCGGCCCCTGGAGTTTCCTAGCTCACGCCCCGTAGGATAAGGGGAAGCAGCAGCACACGATAGAGAGAACCGAATAACAAGCCGAAGGTCAGGGGCCACAAGCAGACAAGGATAACGAAGAACGAGCCGAAGGTCAAGGGTCACGAGCAGACAGGGATGGTCGGGGACAAGCCAATAACGTAACAGAGAGACAGACGTAGCACACGGCAGGCAGGAACCCAAACACACAATGCCTAACAAACACGTTGATCAGCAAAGCAGGCTTGCAGTGCACAGGTTAATATAGTGTTCAGTGATAGGGCCTGGGGTGGAGTCAGGCTGGGAGGAGATTATAAAGGAAGCCAGGTGAAGGAGGTCTGGTCTCTAGATGAACACATGAGGAGGAAGGTAAGATGGCAGACAGACATTAATGCATATCCATGACAGTACCCTCCCTCTTACGAGGCCTCCCCCTTCCCCGCCTGGGCCCAGGTTTAGAGGGAAACTTCAGATGAAACTCCTTTAACAGACGAGGTGCAAAGACCTCAGATGCAGTGATCCAAGACCTCTCCTCAGGACCAAACCCTTTCCAATGAACGAGGTACTGAAGAACGCCTTTACAGAGTCGGGAGTCCAGAATTTGACTGATCTCGTACTCCTGATTATCCTCCGAGACAGGCGCCACGGTAGGAAGAGGACGAGAGAATTTATTGAGGACTAAAGGCTTTAGAAGAGCAACATGAAAGGAGTTAGTGATTTTAAGGCTCTTAGGAATCTGGAGTTTGAAACAAACCGGATTCAGTTTAGCAGTTACCGTGTATGGACCGATGAATCGTGGAGCAAACTTCAGAGAAGGAACTCGGAGCTTGATGTTCCTGGTAGAGAGCCAGACTTTGTCCCCTGGCTGAAGAGAAGGCGGTTTACGCCTGCGGCGGTCGGCAAAGCCTTTGAATTTTTCAGCAGCTGCCCGGAGGGAATCATGAACGTGACCCCAAACGGAATTGAGAGACTCCTGAACCGAAGCCAAAGCTGGAATGTCTGGAGAACAGATCATAGGAAGAGGAAGTTGAGGGTGTTTTCCATAAACTGTGAAAAAGGGTGTCTTCTGCGAACTGGTATTCACATGATTGTTATGGGAGAATTCTGCCCACGGGAGTAGAGAGGACCAATCGTCATGGTGAGAAGACACAAAGGTGCGAAGAAAGACCTCTAACTCCTGATTAACCCTCTCAGTCTGTCCATTGGATTGGGGATGGTAAGAAGAAGAAAAATCCAAGACAATATTGAGGGATTTGCAAAAGGCTCTCCAAAAACGAGACGTGAATTGGACTCCCCTGTCGGAAACAATATGAGAAGGGACCCCATGTAGGCGGAGAATTTCTCGAATGAAAATGGGAACCAAGGCAGGGGCAGAAGGAAGACCAGGAAGAGGAACAAAATGAGCCATCTTGGAGAATCGATCGATTACCACCCAAATGACTGTATTATTCTCAGACAGTGGGAGATCGGTGATAAAATCCATGGCAATATGGGCCCAGGGTTCCTTAGGAATAGGCAAGGGCATGAGGAGACCAGCAGGAGCTTGTGTGGAGGATTTGGACTGAGCACAGACATGACAAGCTTTAACGTAGTCTTTGACGTCTGAGCGGAGATTAGGCCACCAGTAGTGACGACTGATGAGTAGGAAGGATCGGAGGAATCCAGAATGCCCTGCCACCTTGGAATCATGTCCCCAACGAAGGATCTTAGCTCTTAGCTCAGTGGGGACAAAGGTCTTACCAGGCGGAATTTTAGACTTCAGGGTGGTAGAGTGGGCAACAATGCATGAGGTGGGAATGATCGGCTCAGGTTCAGGGGCGGACTCCTCGTCCAAAGTGTCAAATGACCTAGAGAGCGCATCAGCCCGACCGTTGCAGGAACCAGGTTTGTAGGTAATCGTGAAATTAAAACGGGCAAAGAAGAGACTCCACCTGGCCTGTCTAGGATTCAGACGTTTAGCATTCTGTAGATACTGTAAATTCTTGTGATCGGTAAAGATCGTTATGGAGTGAGGGGAACCCTCCAAGAGATGACGCCACTCCTCTAACGCCAATTTAATTGCGAGAAGTTCCCGATCACCGATGGCATAATTCCTCTCTGCCTGAGAATTTTTTTTGGAGAAGAACGCACATGGTTTCTGTGGACGAGCAGATTTTCAGAAAAGATCAGAATGTCATCCAGATAGATGACAACAAACTGGTACAGCAGATCTCTGAAGATTTCATTGACAAAGTTTTGAAACACGGCTGGAGCATTACACAGACCAAAAGGCATCACCAGATATTCGTAATGCCCGTCTCTAGTGTTAAATGCAGTCTTCCATTCGTCACCCTCCCGTATTCGAATGAGATTGTACGCGCCTCTGAGATCCAACTTGGTGAAAATGGAGGCACCCTTCAACCTATCGAATAGCTCAGATATTAAGGGTAAGGGGTATCGATTTTTAATAGTAACCGCATTTAAACCCCGATAATCGATGCAGGGTCTTAAGGTACCATCCTTTTTGGCAACAAAAAAGAACCCTGCCCCTGCAGGCGATGAGGATTTCCGGATGAACCCTCTCTCCAGATTCTCTGCTACATACTCCGACATGGCCTGGGTCTCTGGGATGGACAGAGGGTAGGTACGACCCCTGGGTAGAGTTGCTCCGGGGACAAGATCAATAGCACAGTCAAAAGACCTGTGGGGAGGAAGCACCTCAGCTGATTTTTTACAGAACACATCCCGGTAATCGCTGTATGCGGCGGGAAGATCAGAAGAAACAGAAGTGGCAGCAACCGGAAGACTCTCCTTGGGGGTCACCTTGAGAAGACACGACGAGAAACATGAGGAACCCCAGGCCAGGATCTGCCCAGAGACCCAGTCCACATGTGGAGAGTGGAGCTGTAGCCAAGGGAGGCCCAATACAACTGGGGTAGAGGCCTTGGGTAGAATAAGAAAGGATATCCACTCCTGGTGGAGAATCCCTACCGACATCCTAATGGGTAGCGTCTGGAAGCGAATAGGGCCCCCTGGGAGAACAGTGCCATCAATTGCCGAGACTACCAATGGGGTAGTGAGAGGTGAAAGGGTAAGCTTCATAGAAGAAGCAGTTCTCCAATCCATGAAATTGCCGGCAGCCCCGGAATCCAGGTATGCAAGGGTTGACTGAGGAGAAGTGCCTACATGAAGGGACACCGGCAAGAGCAGGCGAGAAGGTGATGTTTCTGGGTCCAATACTCCACCTTCCAAATGTATTAGACCCGAGCGTTTCCCGGACGAAGCGAGCAGGAGTCACGAAAATGACCCTTGCCCCCACAATAGAGGCACAAGCCCAGAGTTCTGCGCCTAGCACGTTCTTCGGGGGTTAGTCTGGTCCGGCCCAGCTGCATAGGTTCTTCAGCAGGTAGAGGATGCTCCACGGAATGAAGGGAGGGGAGCTCAGACTGGCTAGGACCCAGAGAGTGCTGGCGTCTTTTTTCTAAGGACCTCTCTTGAAAACGAATGTCGATCTGGTTGCATAATGAAATTACATCGTCCAGACCGACGGGAATGGCTCTTCCCGCTAATTCGTCTTTCACTCGGTCAGAGAGGCCATGTAAAAAGGTAGCGACCAGGGCCTCATTATTCCAGCTCAATTCAGCTGTGTGGATACGGAACTGAAGAGCATATTGCCCCACTGAACTAGATTCTTGGCGAAGACGTAAGACAGCACTAGCCGCTGAAGAAGCCCGAGCCGGCTCTTCGAAGATATTACGAAAGAGCTTCAAGAATTCGGACAGACTGGAAACCACCGGATCGTTCCTCTCCCACAGGGGGGCAGCCCAGGCCAAAGCTTCACCGGAGAGGAGGGAAATGATATAGGCTACCTTAGCCCGGTCAGATAGGAAGCTTTGAGGCTGAAGCTCAAAATGAATAGTGCATTGGCTGAGAAACCCCCTGCAGGCCTTGGAGTCCCCAGAGAAACGGAACGGAGCTGGCAATCTTAGTGAGTGTGAGGCTGCGACTGGTGCGATAGGTACAGCCGCTGGTTGTACTTGGGGTTGCGGATTCGGGGTTCCCAAGGAGACCTGAAGCTGCTCGAATCGAGAAGCCAGATCCTGGAGGAATCGCATCACCTGGGTCTGATTTGATTCCTGGGTCTCAAGTCTGCGAACTATGCCCTGCAATGGATCATCCGCGGGAAGCGGGATGTCAGCCGGGTTCATGGCTGATCAAACTGTCAGGGTCACCTGTGGCCAGGTGACAGATGCACACCGTAGGGGGACAGGAGTGCACCGCGAGGTAGTGAACCCTATGGCTGGCTTCTGTGGATAGGAAACTGGGTGGTTGTGGAAAGCGGGACCAGAGGAGCACAACCGGGATCCCAACGGAAGCGAGAGCCAAGATTCCCCAGGGCGCGGAGTCTAAGACCCAGCTGGTCTTCTCCAGGGCCTCTAGTGGTGAGGATGTTACGCTGCAGGCTGGGACCAGGTCGCGGCCCCTGGAGTTTCCTAGCTCACGCCCCGTAGGATAAGGGGAAGCAGCAGCACACGATAGAGAGAACCGAATAACAAGCCGAAGGTCAGGGGCCACAAGCAGACAAGGATAACGAAGAACGAGCCGAAGGTCAAGGGTCACGAGCAGACAGGGATGGTCGGGGACAAGCCAATAACGTAACAGAGAGACAGACGTAGCACACGGCAGGCAGGAACCCAAACACACAATGCCTAACAAACACGTTGATCAGCAAAGCAGGCTTGCAGTGCACAGGTTAATATAGTGTTCAGTGATAGGGCCTGGGGTGGAGTCAGGCTGGGAGGAGATTATAAAGGAAGCCAGGTGAAGGAGGTCTGGTCTCTAGATGAACACATGAGGAGGAAGGTAAGATGGCAGACAGACATTAATGCATATCCATGACATTCCCTTTTTCCAGATTCTGGTACCAACCACCAATGGAGGCTCTTGCGAACGGAAGGGGACAGGGACATTGGTAAGTCTAAAGCCTGAACTTTTTTGTTCAAGGCTGACAGTATGGCCCTCTGCAAGTTCCTTGAATGGAATTGACCGTAGGGTACTGCTTCGAATGAAGCCACCATTTTTCCCAGCAGCCTTATACACAGGCGTATGGATGGTTTTTCTTTTTTGTACCCACTAAGTGGGTCAAATCTTTCAAAGACGACACCTTCTCCGGAGGTAAGAAAATCTTTCTCTGATTTGAATCCAGTCTTAGCCCCCAAGTATTCCAGGCTTTTGACTGGTTTTAGGGCTGACTTGTCTCGGTTGATAATGCAACCGTGAGATTCCAGATACTTGATTATCTTGTGAACGACCACTTCTAGTTTTTTTCATTGAGTGGTCTATCAGCAACAAGTCGTCTAGATATGCCATTATCGTTACACCTTGTGTTCCTAGTTTGGCCAATCGTAGGGCCAGGATTTTTGTGAACACTCGTGGTGCTGTGGCCAGACCGAAAGGTAAGGCTCTGAACTGAAAATGGCGCCCTTCTACTGCAAGGCGTAGAAATTTCTGGTGGGCCGGACAGATGGGAATATGCAAATAAGCATCCCTTATGTCGATCGAGGCTAACCATTCCTGCCCTTGTAGGGCGGTGGCCACCGATCGGATCGACTCCATCCGAAAAAGTCCTGATATGTAGGAACTTGTTTAGCCCTTTTATATTTAATATGGGCCTCATGTCCCCATTTGGTTTGGGGACTGTGACAAGGTTCAAGTAAAACCCGAACCCGTTTTCTTCCAAGGGAACCTTCATGATTACCCTTGGGGCAATAGTTGCTCTAGTGCCAGAAGGAGGGATCCACTCTTCTGGGGATCGCTTGGCACGTTTGACCTTATAAAATGGGCAGGAGGAATGTCTTTTAACTCCAGCCTGTATCCCAGACTTACTGCGGAGATCAGCCATCTCTGATGGTGTCCCGCCAGGTCTCTGTGAACAACTGAAGTCTTCCCCTCACCCGATTGAGTGGGGGCAACCCTTCATGACTTAGGGGGAGGTTTTGTACCTCTCTTGACCCAGGGTTTCTTGTTACCCTGTGATTGTCCCTGATTTCTGCCCCCTGGATTTGACCGCGGAGGCCGTCGGAACTGTTTCACAGCCGATGTGCCAGGGACTGGAGAAGTAGGCCTCTTAAAAGAAGGACTTCTACCCTTGTTCTTAACCGGCAAGAGTGTACTTTTACCGGCAGAAGTTTTCTGGATATATTTGTCCAGATCATCTCCAAATAAGCGTTCTCCATGAAATGGGAAGCTAATCAGCAATTTCTTACAGGGAGCTTCAGCAGACCAGTTTTTTGAGCCATAGAAGCCTACGCATATGTCTACAGACAGCGTAAAGCGGGATGCCTGTTGGATTGTATCCTTTATGGCGTCCACCGCAACACAAGGCTCTAGGTAGGTCAGCTAGGGCAAGAGCCTGCTGATCTGGTAAGTCCCTTAAGACTTGTTTCAACTGATCTTTCATTGCTTGGCAGACTCCAATCGCTGCTACTGCAGGTTGTGTCACCATGCTTGCTGTAGAGAAAGCAGATTTTAGTAAAGACTCCAATTTTTTATCTATTGGGTCCTTGAACATTGGAACATTATCTACTGGACATGTCAGTGATTTATTTACACAAGAGATGGATGTGTCCACTGTAGCGACCCTCCATTTTTTTTTTTTTTATTTTTTTTTTATGAACTTATCCTCCATGGGATAGATCACTGGAAATCTCTTGGGGGGAGTAAATATTTTACAGGATGCTCCCAATCCTGGTAAATAAACCCTTCCAATAAAGGGTGGATTGGGAAGGAACAGACAGTCTGGAGAGCTTTCAGCGACCCCAGCGAGGAGACAGTAGTGGTTGATGGTTCCGCCAGAGGCATTTAAAATGCTGCTCGGACCATGTTAGTCAGAGACTGAACCCATAATCTTTCAGCCTGAGATGCTGAGAAAGGTTCTTCCACTGTTGATTCCTCTATAACTTTATCAACCTCACCTGATCCCCTTCAGGTAGGTCGATCTCTGGGACTGTTCCTCCACTAACAGGCACTCTGCAGGAGGAGACGGAGATCGGACGTGCTTTTCCTGTGACAGGGAAGCAGCGATCAATGCTGTTAATCTCTCTTCCAATCCTCCCAGAGTTGAGGATAAAACCTCCTCTGTTATATATACAGGAGCAGGTGGACTGGGGACAGCCGCAGTACCAGGTACTCCTGCGGGGTTCCTATGGCTACTGACCTCTGAAATTTCAGGGGAGATTGGCGCAGTACAGCATGCCCAAAATCCTCAGAGCCCGACGGAGACCCCTTTCGCTTCTTGGAAGATCTATTTCCAGAGCGTCTGGACGACATATCCTATAAGCACAAAGCTGAGGCATTCCCGTCGTCATACACCAATTTTGCTGGTAATAGTCTAACACAGTTGCTGCTATATACCAGCTGGTGTCCACTAAAGTGCCTTTCTATGGGGATGCCTGCATCAACCGCCTCTGTGTGCCACTGTTGGTTGCTAGCTCTGTTTGCATCCAGCTGACACTTGTACTGTGTCTTTATACAAGCTGGGACGCCTGCACATGCGCAGAAGCGCCGTGGCGCGCATCGAGCGTCATCCACCCGCCCCGCCCCTTTTTTTTCATAGGAGGCGCGTGCACGCACCCGCGCGCGCGCCTGTGCGCCATTGGCGCCCTTTTCGAAAATCAAACAGGGACTAGGAGCCAGGGCCCTTTTTGCCGGAGGGCCTGTGCGGTGGATGAGCGCAGCAACAGGGCAGAGGAAGTGGATTCCCACAGAGAAACTTACCAACTGCCTGGATCTTTTGACTTGAGAAAACCAAAGATCCACATGACAAGAAAAATGGACCACAGCGGCCTCTAGTGGTTTAACACAGGTACCGCTGTCCTTTTTTTTTTTTTTTTCTTGACTACTATTAAAATTTTACATTTTCAGTAGTTACAGGCATACACAGATATTAGCGGGAATACCGTTAGGTAACAGACAGAAAGACAAATTAGGCTTGGGGGTCCCCCAATAGAACCAAGTTCCTGGGGGCCCCCACTTACCTGATCCCCGCCGCAGGACTTTGTTTGGTCCACAGAAGCCCAAACTTCACCTATCACGGCAGGCATTGTAATTAAACCTTCAGGGACCGGGTTCCCAAGGATTCCACTCCCCTGGACCTGTATAGCACCCTGCACAGACAACATCTTGGTCGTGGGTATGACCAGAGCTCTGGATCCCAGGGTCCAGCCCTCCTAAGAGAGGCATTACAGGCAAAACCTTGCTCTTCTGCTGCAAGGCCCGGGTACCGACCGTTTAGCTATGAAGCTTTTTTGGTGGGATACGGAACAGCTTACTAAGGCCCAAAAGAACCTGTACGCAAGCCCAGTGAAAACACATGTTACTCTTTGGCCAACACCTTAGACACTGGCAAAAAACTGAGGTGCTCCCGGATGGGAGGGGCTTATATAGGGGAGGGTACTTCCGGTTTGGAAGTGGCCAGTGCCAGCACCTGAAGGTAATCTATATAACCCATTAGTAATGACTAAGTCGCTCTGTGTCCCGTGATGTACGAAAAAGAAACCCATATTAGGAGTTACTTCCTGTGCATAGACCTCACAGCACACAGGGGATACATCTTCATATCTTTGAGAGATATTGTTAATGAATGTTACTGACCCATTTAAAGTAGTCCAAGATATATTTTCTCAGTCACCCTATGCCCCTAATGGACAACTGCCCTACTAAACTCACCAATGACCTACTAACTGCTAAAACCAATGGCCATTACTCCATACTCATACTTTTAGACCTCTCTGCTGCCTTTGACACAGTTGACCACCTGCTCCTCCTCAGCAAACTACACTCCCTTGGCCTCCGTGATTCTGCTTTATCCTGGTTCTCCTCCTACCTATCTCAGCGCACTTTCAGTGTCACTTACAACTCCATCTCCTCCGCTCCTCTTCCTCTTTCTGTTGGGGTACCCCAAGTCTCTGTCCTTGGGCCTCTCCTATTCTCACTCTATACCTCTTCCCTGGGCCAGTTTATAACCTCCCATGGCTTCCAATACCACCTCTATGCCGACGACACCCAGATCTATGTCTCCACTCCTCAACTCACCCCCTCGATCTCCTCATGGATCTCAAACTTACTGAATGACATATCGGTATGGATGTCGCACCACTTCCTCAAACTCAATCTTTCTAAAACTGAGCTTGTTATATTTCCTCCTTCACGGTCCCCCCCCCCCGTGTGACTTCACTATTAATATAAACAACACAACCATTGGTCCCTCCATACATGCCAAGGTCCTGGGTGTAATCCTTGACTCAGACCTCTCCTTCAGCCCCCATATTCAATCACTGGCTAAATCCTGCTGCCTTAACCTCCGCAACATCTTCAGAATTTGACCCTTCCTGACTAATGACACCACAAAGCAACTTATTCACTCCTTGATTATTTCCCACCTTGACTACTGCAACTCTCTCCTTAATGGCCTACCCTTAAGCAGACTATCCCCCCCTTCAGTCTATTATGAATTCTGCTGCTAGAGTAATACACCTCACTAACCGATCCTTGACTGCCACTCATCTCTGCCAATCCCTTCACTGGCTTCCCGACCCCACCGTGTAAAATTCAAAATGCTAACCATAACCTACAAGGCCATTCACAACATTGCCCCCTTCTACATCACCAACCTCATCTGCAGATATTGCCCAAATCGTCCCCCCCGCTCCTCCCAGGACCTCCTGCTCTCTAGCTCCCTTGTTACCTCCTCCCATGCTCGCCTTCAGGACTTCTCCAGAGCCTCTCCCATCCTCTGGAACTCCCTTCCCCCAGTATGTCCAATCAGCCCCTACCCTGTCCACCTTTAGGAGATCCCTGAAAACTAATTTATTCAGGGAAGCCTATCCCACACCCACCTAACAACTGCCCCAAGCCACCCCCATCAAATTCTCTGCAGCTATTACCTTTTGTATCACCACCTCTCCCTTTAGAATGTTAGCTCTACGAGCAGGGCCCTCCTGTACCTTTTGTATTGAACTGTACTGTAATTGTGTTGTCCCCCCTATACATTGTAAAGCGATGCGTAAACTGTTGGCGCTATATAAATGTATGTACGTGTATAATAATAATATAATAATAATAATAATAATAATTTAGACATAAGAGGTGCATGGGGAGCTGAAGCAAGGGTATCTCATACTTTCCAAGAGATTCTGGGTTCCACAGGCCCTCCCGTTACACTATGCAATGCTCCATATACCCACCCACACATATAAGATATGCTGGAAAAAAAGGAAAATTCAGAACCCTCCTAACCTCTTTGCAAACCTCCACATTGAAGGGGCACTGAAGCAGAGCACCTTCAACTCTGACCAGTATGGGTGTGAGTGTGGACGAGTGAGCACGTCTTTTGCCTGAGGTCCCCTGCTGAGACTACTAATGAATCCCGGACAATGCTACTAACAAGTAGCTAGATGATTAGCCTCCAGCTGAATGTATTAGCAGACCCAAAGATAGTGTGCTGGGATGTGCTGGAGCTGGAGACTGGCACATATCTATCTAGCGGCATTTTGAATACAACTAGACCATTCCCATTTGATTACAGATCGGCACTACCTTGAAGGCGCAGAGGGTCCCTTGCTGTCCCCCGCCGCTGCCTGCTGTCGGCTGTGCATGGAGGACCTCGGCTGGGGCTCTGTGGAGTGGCTCTGCGGTTGCTAAAAGTGAAAATGTTGTTCAAGAAGCTGGTCGGCTGAGGAGGATTGCTGCCTAAAGTGGAAATATATGCCTTGTTTTGCTTTGACTCCCAACACTGCATCAGCGGACTGCCTACATTTCCATCCATTTTTGTACTATACATAGAAGCTGAAAAATCTCCTACTACCCGGGCTGAATAGACATGTTACTGTGTTAACCACTTAAGGACCAAGCCTGTTTTTCAGACTGTCAGTGAATTAGTTGACCAGACTGTGTTGACTGCACAGAGAGAACCAAAAACTTATGTAAAGTGAAATATAATGAGGTTTATTAAGACAGGTGATATAAATAAGTACAAACAATGCAAACCAACCAAACAATCCCTCAAACAAGAAATAATATATACAGCAAAGGGCAGTACCAGAATCTTGAATGTAAGCCAGGCCAGGGTCATACACAGCAGATCAGGAGATTGACAAAGGGGTGTTCCAGAAGCATAAACATAGCCAGGCCAAGGTCATACATGGGGAGTCAGCAGATGGGGACAGGGAACAAACAAGACAGGGAGAGGACGGATGGATAGGCTCAGGATGGGGATCAGATCAGGTCAGGTCAGGAGAGGTGAGGTACAGGCTCAAGGTCCGAATTCCATCAGCGAGGTCAGGGCTCAAGGAGAGAGATACCAAGGCGAGCATGTAAGGGCTCGCCGGGTATTTATAGGATTGCTATGATTGTCCTCATGTGACAGCTGAGCGGAGGACGTGCTGCCTGCCCCACACTGTCGGAATACACCCGCTGGTGGATGCCGGTACTACGGACCATGGATCAAGCATTACCACCAGCAGGTGAGATCCTCTATCAAAGATACTGGCTGCAAGAGGACACCTGCTGGTGGACACTAGTACTGCAATCCAACAGCGCCACCAGCGGGTGAAGCCTTTCCTGACACAGACTCGGTGTTTACAAGTTTAAAAAATATTTTTTTGCTAGAAAATTACTTAGAACCCTCAAACATTATATATTGTTTTTTTTGTAACACCCTAGAGAATAAAATGGTGGTCATTGCAATACTTTTTGTCACACCGTATTTGTTCAGCGGTCTTACAAGCGCACTTTTTTTGGAAAAAATTCACTTTTTTTAATTAAAAAATAAGACAACAGTAAAGTTAGCCCAATTTTTTTTATATTGTGAAAGATAATATTACGCCGAGTAAATTGATACTCAACATGTCACGCTTCAAAATTGCACCCGCTCGTGGAATGGCGTCAAACTTTTACCCTTAAAAATCTCCATAGGCGATGTTTAAAAAATTCTATAAGTTGCATCTTTTGAGTTACAGAGGAGGTCTAAGGCTAGAATTATTGCTATCATTCTAACGATTGCGGCAATACCTCATATGTGTGGTTTGAACACCGTTTTCATATGCGGGTGCTACTCACGTATGCGTTCGCTTATGCGTGCGAGCTCGTCGGGACGGGGCGCTTTAAAAAAAAGTTTTTTTTTGTTTTCTTATTTATTTTACTTGATTTTATTTATTTTTACAAAGTTTTTTTTATTTTTAAAAATAGGTCACTTTCATTCCTATTACAAGGAATGTAAAGCATGACAGGTCCTCTTAAATATGAGATCTGGGGAAAAAAGACCTCAGATCTCATATTTAGACTAGAATGCAATAAAAAAAATAAAAAAAAATAGTCATTTGAGAAAATGACAACAAAAAAATGTCCCTTAAAGACGCATGGGCGGAGCTGACGTTTGGAGCTGCTATGGTATGGAGATGGGTGGGGGCCATCTTCCCCTCACTTGTATCCATACCACAGAGGGACAAGGGCCCTCTCCCGCCGCAGATAACGGTGATCTTGCAGCGAATGCGCCGCAGAGACCACCATTATCATTTAAAGGAGCAGCTCCTGAAGAGATGGATGTCTCGGTTGTGGCAGCAGCTACTGCCATTACCGAGATATCCCTCTTCAAAGTGCCAACGTATATGTACATGAGACGGTCCTTAAATGTGCTGGACTGCTTGATTGCCTAGCTACTGGCCACTTATTTGCAGAAACTCCCCAAAAGAAAAAAAGGGGGAAAACCTTCTATTTCTCCATGCTCTTTGTGTCCCAAAGGTCTTGCTTTGAGTCCCCCCACTTTGACACGGACTGATAACCTGATAACCTGCATGTAAGAAGTGGATACTGTTGCTGCAAGGGGGTGAGTTTTCCTTAGATGCATATTGTAGTGTACTGACAGTTGGATTACTGGACTGTAAAATATCCAGAGAATGTTTTGCTGACATTATATCTGCAACCTGAGAGCAATTAGAGAAAGCAAAATAAGCCTGTACTCAGTAAAAACTCTTTGGTCGCATAAGAATATATGTTGGACTGTGAAACACTGCGAATTATATATTGGACAAAAACATTAAGCTATTTACTATATACTTGCTTGCTGACATATAAACTGCATATCCAAGGCGTAGCTAAGAACCTTAAAAAAAAAATCCAAGTATATAAAAGAAAAAGTCGCTTCAGTTGCAGTAATCGCACCAGTCGCATCATCAAAAAGTTTCTCTTTCCAACGGAAGGTGTTTGGACAATGTAAACTGGGGTGTAACTGCCTTGCAAAAGTGGCAGGATGGTATACTCCCCTTCTCGTTAATTCTTTCTCTTATAATTTGTAGACAACAAGAGAGGAGATGTGGAACGTGACTGCTTAAAATTGATTACATCCCTAATTTACACTCTTATACTTCTACTGAATTGAAAATTTGAACGGAAATTGCATAGATATCTTTATACATATCCTTGCGTGATAATTCTGCACATCTGTATATCTACAAAAATTTTTTTTTTTTACTATACTAAACACAGAAGCTGAATTTTTTTTAGCAGCCTGGCTGAACAGATTTGCTGATGTTAATGTGTTTGACTGTTTGATTATTTAGCTATTGGCCATTTATTTACCTGTAGAATTTTTTCAAAAAAAACGTATGAAACATTGACATTAGCGATGACCACACGCCGACAAGCTGTGCAGCACGGGGGAGGAAGCTTCCTGAGAGGGACATTCCCAATGTAGAACAATACCCACCGAGTGAGGGAAAAGACACTGCGTGTGGGGACAAGGCTGTTTAAAGCCTGAAGAGGGGAGCCCCAAAGTGGAAAGGGCGGAAACTGACCAAGAGGGGTATGAAAATAGAGGCAAAGACGCGCAAATATCAGATACCCTGATATTAGATCACAGCCCCCCTGAACTCTCAAATGGAATAGCACTAGATGTTCTATCTCCAATGGGGGACCCGGTAGCAGTGGACAGAGGAACCCTGACATTGGAGGAGGAACTGACAGCGAGGGAGGAGAACCAAGCAATGGCTGGTCCTAGTTATAGCCCTAGGACACAAGGAGAGAACCTAAATCCACAGGCCGCAAATCACACAAGCCCCTCACTGGAGGAGGGGAGAAACGGACCCCGGTGTTAAGGGGGGAGTGGGGGATGCAGCGATGGAAATCAGGGAAATCAGGGAGCTCTTGAGGGCCCTTCCTACAAAGACTGACATTCAGCAGCTAATTAGTGCGGTGGAGCAGGCCTGCCAGTAAGCGGTAGAGGACTTAAGAGAAGGCTGGGGCATAGGGTGGAAAGCGTGGAAGAGAGAAAGGAGGTAATGGTACAGGTAGTGGCGGAGGTACAAGACTCTATTAAAGAACATGAGGATGCCCTAAACTCATACAAGGACCAATTGGACGATTATGAGAATAGAGACAGAAAGCAGAACATCCGTATAAAAGGGTTACCCGAAACAATTCAAATACCCGAACTAGCCTCAGTAGTCCAAAAAGTATTTGCTCAGATTATGGGGGCATCCGCACCTGAATGTATTGAGATAGATCGGGTACATCGAGTTCCCACATACACTACTCAAAATATGGAGAAACCCAGGGATGTTATATGTAGAATACACAAATATGCAGTAAGCTATTATGAAAATGGCCCGCAGTAGTCCTGAAATCTCCCTTGATGGTACAAATCGATCACTGTACCCAGACCTAACACGCAGGACCCTGTACCAATGCCGAGCAGTTTGGCCCCTGTTGGAAGCCCTGCGTTCAAAGGGGGTTAATTATCTCTGGGGGTTTCCATTTAGCCTGATGGCCTCTAGGAATGGCAGAACAGCAACTTTATGGACTAAAGACGATCTGCAGTTTTTTGTTGAAACATTGGACCTCCCATTAGTAGACTTTACAGACTGGAAGACACATAAAGTAGGGATCCCCGTACAGCGGCCTAAACAGTGGCAACAAGTTTCCCCTAGGGGCCAATGCAGAAATCGTCAAGGGAGGCAAAGACCCACATAAAATATTAGACGGCCTAACAGACAATTTACTAAATGATGAGGAAAATTTGCTTTCTCAAAGCTCCTACGAATGGGTGTAGGTTTATTTTTTTTTGTTTTCTCTCCCTTCTTTGGATGATGGGGTAAAATTTATATATAGCGTTTGATGTTTTTTTTTTTTCTTCCCTCCCTCCCTTACCAAAGCTACTTATATTTATGTATGGTTAAAAGGGTGTTTTTTGTCTTTGGTGAAGGGGGGGGGGGGTACAGGACTAAAAACAAACCCATGTGAACAGATATAAGGGACGATATGGGCCGCGGCTTCTGGTTTATGTTATATGTGCTATATATGTAAATATGTGCAGGTGGAAGAAACTATTTTCTGCTGCGGGGGATATATGTATCTGTGCTATTATAATAAGTTATAGTATTGCTATAGAGTTTTTCTTGTGTTTTTCTTGTGTTCCTTTTTTTTTTCCCTTCTGGTCAAGGGCAAAGAGTACAAGATATGGTTGGTATTTTGAGAGATGACTACACCACTAAAAATTGTATCGTACAATGTGAGCGGACTGTGTTCACAGCATAAAAGGGACCACCTCTGGCATGAACTGCACCATTATGCTGTGGATATAGCTTTTTTTACAAGAAATGCATTTCAGGGAGGGGTCTATACCTGTTATGCCTGGACACATGTTCAATCATTGGTACCATGCAACATCGCCTATTGCTAGAGCAAGGGGGGTTACAATTGCTTTCAAGAAAACTTGCCCATGGGTATTGATGTCTGTACAAGCTGACAGAGAAGGTCGCTTCCTATTTGTTAAAAGTACAATACATAGCCAGCGATATATGTTTGCTGCAATTTATGCACCAAATATAGGGACAATTAATTTTCTTGCTAAAATGTTGAAGATGCTGGAGAAATTTAAGGAAGAATGTTTGATCTTGGGCGGAGATTTCAATATTGTGCTGGACCCAAGTTTGGACACAACATCAGGGAAAACATCTCTATCCTTTGGAGCTCTAAAGCATTTAAAACAACTTTTACGCACCAAACACTTGGTTGACAGCTGGCGGGTAATGCACAATGGAGTAAAGGACTACAGTTATTACTCTAAAGCCTCGTACACACGACCGAGTTTCTCGTCGTAAAAAACACGTCGTTTTTTTTCGACGAGATTCTTGTTAAGCTTGTCGATTTTCTCGTCAAGCTTTCCATGCATACACACTGACATTTCCCAATTTCCTCGTTCTCCGCGGTCACGTCCAGCACGTACGATGGCACTATAAAGGGGAAGGTATTTTTTCTTGGCGCCACCCCTTGGGCTGCTTTTGCTGATCTCGTGTTACCGCGTGTGAAGTAAAAGTTTGGGAAGAGACGATTCGCGCTTTTCAGTCTTCGTACTTTTCAGATCGTTTTCTGCGGTTCAGTTTGTGCTTGTGGGTTCGTATCTTAACTTTCTAGGCAGGTCGTATCTGTTTTACAGTGCGTTCTTGCCTGTTCGTTTCTGTTTTTCAGTTCGTTATTCATAGGCCTTGCTGTTCTAAAGTGCGTTCTGTTCTGTACGTTCTGATAAGACGACCGTTTCTTAGCCATGTCGCCTGGACGTTCTCGTCGTCGAGTTCGTGCTGTACGTGCGCTTGGTGTTGGTCTGCTTGTTTTGGACCAAGACCAGTCCATGAATGGTGTGAGGAGGAGTTCATGGACCAAGAATTGGTTGCTCCAGTGGGACCAATTCTGCCACATGCCTCTGCTGCGGGAGATCGTCGAGAATAATTCTGAGGACTACAGGAATTTTCTGCGGATGTCTGACCCCGTTTTTCAGGAACTGTTGGCTTTGGTGTCCCCCTATATTACCAGGAAGGACACCGTTATGCGGGAAGCCATCAGTGCTGAGCAGAGGCTCATCGCCACGTTACGTTATCTGGCGACAGGGAGAAGTCTTCAGGACTTGAAGTTCACGACAGGCATCTCCCCCCAGGCTCTGGGCCTCATAATCCCAGACACCTGTTCTGCCATTATACAAGTCCTGCAGGAGGACTATATTAGGGTAAGTTTTCTCCATTAACATCACATTTTATGTATTACATGTATGCTAATGTATTGTATTTCTTTCATCCTTCCCTAATTACCATGATTGTAATATGCTGAGAATGTCCCCTTTGTCCTCATGCATGCTGGAAGCTTTAGATTGCCCCTTTTTTCTCCTCCATGCATATTTCCCTTCACTAACCTTTCCAGCAGGGGCACCTGTTGCTCCAAATGTTTGGGGGTTCAAACCCCAATTTAGGAAATAAACTTCCTCCTTTTTTGCTCTGGTGCCTATTAAACGCCCCCATTTGTTCCCTCCAATGCAGCCATTTTGTCCCCTCCAATGCAGCCATTTTGTCCCCTCCAATGCAGCCAGTTGCCCCCCAGCCCTGCACTTACCTTCTTGTGGTCAGCGCCATCCTTCTTCTGTCCTTGATGTCTTCTCCTTCCCTTGATGTTGCATCAGCCAATCATGTTACCATTAAACAGACTTGGTGAACATGATTGGCAGAGCAGCCTGTCAGTGTTTACCCAAGGAATGCCCCCCCCTGTGTCCCCTATTTAACTTTTCTGCAGCCAATTACATCCTTCAGGCTGTAATGTGCAAGACAATTTTCCTTACTGTTGATATACGTATAATGGAAGGCTCATGTATCATATTCATCACCCCCTATGATGGTCCATTAATAAATTATAATGGGGAGGGGGGGTAGATGTGTTTGGCCACAGGATAGCATTGCAGTGGATGCAATTTTAAGCCCATAAATGCCGCAGTTCTTCATATGTCGGTCGCTTAACAGGGGGCCATCCACCTGAATAGTGGGCGGCATAGACAATACATAGGTTAATGCAAGGCATGAACCTATGTATTGTTCTGAGTGACGGGCACAGGAGAGAGGGGGCAGTGCTCCAGCGCCCACTCTGGAAGCACCGCCACTGCAATGCTATCCTGTGGCCAAACACATCTACCCCCCCTCCCCATTATAATTTATTAATGGACCATCATAGGGGGTGATGAATATGATACATGAGCCTTCCATTATACTTATTTAAAACACCTTAATAAACATAGACTTTGCTTGATGTTGGCCTCTAATGTATTTTCTTAGAATCTCCTTGTAATGTTTGATTTGTGTATTCTAATATTTTTTCATCTTGTTTGACTCCACAGCTTCCTTCCATGCCACAGGAATGGCAGACTGTGGCATCAGAGTTTGCCACGCGGTGGGACTTCCCCAACTGCGGTGGTGCTATAGACGGGAAGCACGTCCGCATCGTGCCGCCACCCCGTTCTGGGTCCTACTACTTCAATTACAAGGGGTTTCATAGCATTGTGCTGATGGCGGTGGTGTCAGCACGGTATGAATTCCTCTATGTTGATGTAGGGAAGAATGGCCGGATGTCCGATGGGGGATCCTTCATCCAGACGGAGTTTGCCCTCCGTCTCCAGAGTGACGACCTTGCATTGCCACCGGATGCAGGGAATATTGAAGGACTCCCCTTTGTTTTTTTGGCTGATGAAGCCTTCGGGCTCGGACCACATCTTATGAGGCCATTTCCTCAGAGGACCCTGACCCCAGAGAAGAGGGTGTTCAATTACCGGCTGGCCAGGGGCCGAAGAGTCGTTGAAAATGCCTTTGGCATAATGGCCAGCCGGTTCCGCCTTTTTAGGACTCCCATCCACTTGGCGGACTACAAAATAAACTATGTAGTGTTATGCTGCTGTGTGCTACACAATTTTCTTTGCCGCAAATCTAATTCATATATGGCCTCAGTCTCAGTTTTGCCTGAGGCTGGACTTTCCCCTGATAATCCCCTGCCGGGCCTGGAATCTGCCCGTGCTGGCTTGCCCCCCCAAAATGCCTGTGATGTTCGGGACAAATACATGGACTATTTCACGGGTAGGGGGGCAATTCCTATGCCAGGCTATGTCTAAAGATTGCTGTATAACGATCCAAATAAAAATCTTGTTTAAACTTCTAACTTTTCTTGGTTTCCTGTCTCCTAGTATGTCTTAGTGCATTTGTAGTGCCAAGTGTATTTTCCTTTAGTAAATACCAACCATTTCACTATGTAACCTTAAAAAATGTACCAAATAAGGTTAGAGCATATTAGAAAAAGAAGCTACACGTTGTTTGTGTTCAAATCTTTTACTATGTGCAAATTCACACACCTTTTTTTTTTTTTTTACATTTTTTGTTTGCCTGGCCACAAACCGGCAATTGTTTTCTTAGGAAAATACAAAAACAACAGTTGCATTCCAAAAATTACAAAATTGGATACCTCGGAGCAATCTGAGACATTCACTTACACAAACTATATGTCTCTATGTGCCCGTCCTAATATGGGGTCCTGCCACCACTTGCCCAGCCAAAAATTGAATATGCACACAATTGGGATTATTTTCCTATAGGGATTTTAGACTCCTGATCCCTATTGTCAACATGTGCTATCTGCCATCAGGGGTGATCAATGGACGTGTTTTGGGGGTGCAACCCCTTCCTCAGTTCACCTACTTTAGATACGAGGAAGGGGTTGCACCCCCAAAAGACGTACATGGATATCCCCTGATGGCAGATAGCACATGTTGACACACTGTGTGCAGATTACATTTTTGGCTGGTTTGATTGTCAAAAAGTTTTTTACAAGTAGAAGAATAAACATGAACAAAAGGGGGTTGGGATGCCTTATTGAATTCTCCCCAAATCATCGAGAATGTCTTTAAATGTTTGATCCATCACATGAATTCTTTCTTTAATTTTGTCCAGTTCCGTGCTACATTCCATCACTTGCTGGATGAGGCGGAGGGCACTGTCAGCAGAGAAACCTGTACTATCCTTCACCCCAACATTCACATCCCCTAAAAACAAAATAAAAAGGTATTATAACTCTGCAGGCCTACCTCTCTTACCTGAAGCTGTGGTGACAGATACTGACCTGTTGTGGTGACCAGTTCCACAACGTCATCCATCTCTCCTTCCTGCACTTCTCCTTCCTCCACCTCAACTTCCTCTACATCCTTCGTTTGTGGGTCTTTGGGAGTTTGGGGTTGTTGTGAAGCTGTGGGGTTCTTGTGCTCCCTGGAGTGTCCTCCTCCCAGTCTTCTCTCCCCTATGAGAATCAAACAAAAGGTAGAGTTATCACACAGAAATTCTCTATGTTAAACAAAAAAACAGGCTAAATTGCTTGGAAGTGGGGTACAAGTGTGTGTTTGGGCGGAAGTTAAAGATGAATGCATTATTTCTGACCAAGAATATGCTTAGTATTCACCTTTGTCTGTCATTTTTTAGACATGTAGGCAACACAGAAATTCTCTGATGCACCTGTGTGGGACACCCAAAAAAGGCGGGTCTGGTGGCCCACACTATAGTGCTCCAAAGTACAGATGTGGAAGCAGCTGCTGAGTGTCCTCTCCTTTACACTGACAAAAGTTTGCATTTCATTCTCTTTACAAACACATCATCTAGCCTAAAACTTTGTGCCCCAAATTTCCAAAAAAATGGCAGATGTCTAATTACTTTTGTGGCTGTAAAATAAGCCAAAACAGCGGATAGTGGCCGAACGAAGTGTCTGTAATGTAACGAACGATTACTGTGCCCAACCAAGTTCAAAATATAACATTTTGGAAGGGAGTCCAATAAGAAAATAAAAATAAACCAGCAACATGTCAGTTTAGAAAAGGATTAATAGCATAAAAGTGTACATTTTACTTACTTTTTGCGAGCATTCTCTTAATGCTCCTTAACTGGTCTGGCTCCCTCAGTTTGAGGTCTGACCACCTCTTTCTGAGCTGCTCATTTGAGCGTTTCACCCCGAAATTCGTCTTCAGACTCTTCACGACTTTAGTGAGGATTTTGGCCTTCCTTCTATTTGGTTTGCTATACGGCCCATGCTTTGCGTCATAATCCGACTTGAGCAAGATGTCCACCATCTCCGCCATCTCGGCAAAAGACATATTCGATGCCTTGAATCTCCTCCTTGATCGTGACGTTTCCTCGGTCTCCGGGCTTGTCTCCTCCTCGTTAGTTGCGGAATTATCAGACACCTGCTGTAACTCCGCCATATCTGTCTGCGCGCCGAAAGAGAATGGGCGGGGAAAAGATATTAGTTAGAACGTCATGGGCGGGCGACGTGTGCGGAGCGACGTGTTCGAATTTTGACGCATGCGTGGTGTGTATATAGCAAACACACATGTGACTATAGTACGTTCGGTGTGCGGAGAGAGGAGTTCAAGTGACGGACGTGCGAACGAAGGTATGTGATTTTGTGACTTGGACAAATTGTTGGCCTATACTGTTTTGAGAATGTTGTAGGATATATATGGTGACTACGATGTTAAGGAGGTTAGACTGTTTGCCTCACATTAGTTATATATTATTTCTTAAACTTGCAGATACAATATGAATGTCTTTATTAGCGACAAAGAGTTCCTGGCGGAATTTATTGACCGGGTAAGGGAGCTGCCCGCTCTGTGGGAGACGAAAAACCCCATCCATAAAAAAAGAGGGGTGAGAAAAGCAGCGCTGGAGAAGCTGCTCTCATTTGTGCAGACCAAGGTTCCCACAGCCACAGCAAAACAAGTGGACACTAAAATTGGGAGCTTGAGAGGCACCTACAGGACTGAACGCTCTAAGGTCCTGGCTTCTCAGAGGTCAGGAGCAGCAGCAGGTGATATGTATGTCCCGATTTTGTGGTACTACAGCAGGATGTCCTTCCTGGATGACCACATTGAGGCAAGGCCATCACTCTCCACTCTTCCCCCCAGACTTCCCTGCAGCCAACCTGAGCCTTCTCTGGAGCAAGAGGAGGCAGCCATCCTGGATGATCCTGATTTGGCCATCTGGAGCCAGGTATAGTATTAAATGAAATTGCATTGAGATAGAATTAATGTTTGACAAATATGTCAAGATGAGAAACATACAATATTTTGGGTTCCACAAGTGAAATCAAGATCTCGAGACATTAGTCTGCACTTAATTGGGTGCTAAATAGTCAATCTGATGTAGGTGTAAATTAGAAAAAAATATTTCTGGATTTACATTCTAATTGCTTCAATCATGTTTATAAAGTTTGATGCAAAGATTAAACCAACATATTAAACTATGTCCCTTTTTCATACACAGGATGAAATCAGCCAGGAGGAGGGTCTGGAAACTGTCAGGCAGGAGGAGGAAGGGCCCAGTGGCAGCCAGGAGGTGGCAGGGCCCAGTGGCAGCCAGGAGGTGGCAGGGCAAAGGAGAAGCACCAGATCCCAGGTGCCTCCCATCCGGCTTCCCAAAAGAGGCAGGAGGGACAGGACCACCAGTGAGGCAGCAATGGCCCTTATTAAAGAGGCCCATGCCACCCTCAAAGAGCCCACATCCCCTGAAGAGGCCATTGCCGGCCTAGTGGAGGCAAAGTTCAAGGTGATGAGCATGGAGCAACGCCTCCTATGCGAGCCCCTGCTCATCACCTTGCTCAACAAGGGGGTGATGGAAAAAATTACCCCCAATACCGCCATTTGTGAGGTGGCACAACTGTCCCAACCTCAACCTCCTCCTCCACCTCCACATTCTTCTTCTGCCCCACCCCCTTCTCCTCCACCTCCACCTTGTTCTTCCGCCCCACCCCCTTCTCCTCCACCTCCACCTTGTTCTTCCGCCCCACCCCTTCTCCTCCACCTCCACCTTGTTCTTCCGCCCCACCCCCTTCTCCTCCACCTCCACCTTGTTCTTCTGCCCCACCCCCTTCTCCTCCACCTCCACCTTGTTCTTCTGCGCCACCCCCTTCTCCTCCACCTCCTCCTCCTCCTGACAGGAGTACCCCTCCAGTTGCCCAGCCTCCAGCCAAACGAAGAAGGAAGGCTGCAGGGAAGGCTTCAGGAAAGGTTGCAGGGAAGGTTGCCAGGAAGACGAGGAAGTGATGGCCTTGCTTCATTGTGGTCGGACAGAAGGCAGCCTGTTGTAGTACCACACACTTGGGACATATATATCACCTGCTGCTGTTCCTGACCTCTGGGAGGCCAGCATCAGATTGTGTTCAGAAATGTTGGCCTTCTCAAGCTCCCAATTTTAGTGTCCACACAGGGTTGCTGTGTGCTCTGGGGTCCCTGGGATGCACAAATGGCAGCAGCTTCTCCAGCGCTGCCTTCTCTTTATTTTAGTTCAAACATGAATAAATGTTATTTTTCTTTAAGTTCATACTTGACTATGTGTATTTGTAAAAATGTAAAATCTAGCTTTGGAGTAAGCAGATAAATTTGACTGACAAAAAAAGGGACAGATAACAACCCCCCAAAAAAATAACTAAATCGTATTTCCCAAAAAAGTGTGTAAAATTTAAATAACATATATTAAAAGATTCAATGGGAGATCACTACCAAAACATTGCGAAATTACAATTAACATCAGTTAGAAAAATAACTAATTTTTTAATATTCCTAAAAACTTGCACGATATAATACACATAAATCTTCTTAAGAGCAACAAGAAAAATGTTAAAAAAACATAGTCATAACTCTGTGTGAATATCAGCAGCAAAAGAAGTTCATTCGTTTGGATTAATGTCATATTCTAACGAAGATTTCAATGCACAACATTTAAACGATGCAAAATTTTTAAGCTTGACGAATGTGCTATCTCCATTACGAAGGCTTGTTTTACCAGAAGATGCGCTCCCGTCTCATAGTTGCTTGTGAGCATGCGCGCTTTTGGAAGAGTCGTAAAAGCATACACACGAACCATTTTCTCGTCACAAAACAGGCCGACGAGAAACACGACGGGGAAATCTGGAATCCTGACGAGAAAATAGAGAGCAGGTTCTCTATTTTCTCATCGAGATTCACGGCAATTTTCTCGTCGTAAAACCATACACACGAACGGTTTTCTCGACAAAAAAGCTCACGCGGCACTTTTCTTGCCGGTTTTGGACGAGAAACTTGGTCGTGTGTACGAGGCATAAAACACATAAAATGTACTCGCGTATTGATGTATTTATGGTAGATCAATTCTATTTAGAAAAGGTCTGAAATTGCACCATCGAGTCCATAACCCTCTTGGATCATGCCCCAATAACGTTGACACTCTCTCCGATCCAGGCAGGTTATATAGAACGGACTTGGCGACTGAATTAATCAATATTAGATAATAAAAAGATAGCCGAGGAACTGTCAGTTAAAATAAGGGATAATTTTGAGAGGAATACATCAGGTGAGGTGTCAGATCAGGCAGTGCGGGAGGCTCATAAAACGGTTATAAGAGGAGAACTAATACCTTATGGTTCCCACATCAAGAAAGAAAGAAAGAAGAAAGTGACAGAGTTATTAGAGAAAATCAATGTACTGGAGGTTAAACATAAAAAAAAACTCGACCCCTTAGAGATCCAACAACTAGGGAACCTTCAAGCAGAACTCGCACAATGTCTAGATCAAAAAATTTATAATAAATGTAGATACTTTGCCCATAGGTTCTATGAGCAAGGGAACAAGAATCCAGACATGCAACAAGAATCCAGACATGTCCATAACCTATTAATTCGAAACAAAAAGATAGTGGAAACCCAGGCCATAGCAAAATAATTTCACAGATTCTATGAAACCCTATATAATATCCAGACACCCGAGACTTCACAAATAGAAGATAGGGAGGACCAAAGAAGGGAAGAGATACGAGAGACACAAGATTATATCAGGGAATCATCAATGCCCACCTTATCGAAGACAATCACAGCAGAAATGGAACATCCAATTACAGTGGAAGAGTTGAGCAGAGCAATAGCAGCCTTACCGATAGGGAAAAGTCCTGGTCCAGATGGCCTCACAAATATTTACTATAAAAAAAAATCTTCTGAGTTGATAAGACCGCTATGCAATTACTTTAATACAATTGTAGCAAGGTGTCCCTTTTTGCACGTAGCTAATGGACTACAGTTTGTAATCAAGAAGGAACTCAGCTCCCTCCGGTGTACAATTATTATATTGCTTCCACTTGTTCGGTTTAATTAGATTGGAACAATGCATTATGGACCTTGAAGTACAGGGAGATAAAAGACTCCATTGCCTTGGGTGTTAAACAGACTACACTACCCACAGTCCTACTACTACCAGAGTGCATTGCAGCCAGCACAGCACTCTGGGAGAGGCTCTTTAAAGGGGGAGGAGGTGGACATCCGGTCTCTTGGGACGCGGCCTTCAATCAAGGAGGAAGTCTGTGCTGGGGCCTGCTACCAGGGTGCGTAGGCCCGAGAAGCCTGGGCCTCCAGTCGTCAGAGCGGATCGCCTAGCCTGAGAGGGATCCTTTTCGCCGTGTCTGACTTACACTCCACAGCAACCAGAGTTGCCCATCCACCCACACCTTGTGACGGCTGCGCGGAGGACCAGGCACTGCAAGTTGCGGAGAGGCTGAGAACCGAGACACTACAGGCAGAACATACCGGAGAGGCGAGGCCTCATTGGGTGAGAGGGCACCTGCCCAACGATATAAGTAACTGTATCGCAGGAGGGTGGATCTGATATACTTGATATTACTGTTTGGAAGTTAACACGCCACGTGCAGAGACACATTGCAGCTTACAGTGACATTGCATTGAAAGGATTGGCGCTTGTTCCCGCCATTACGTTATATACACTGTGAATGGCACGTATATGGGAGTTGTCCGCTAGAGGGAGCCAAAGAGCATATCGACTCATCTACTTTTATACAATAGCTGTTTATGCTAGTTGGTACAGTCATTGTTATTACTGAGAGCTGGGTGAGGCCTGGTGGAGAGGTACTCCATTGATGATCTTATTGCATTGGGGAAATCCCTCCACTGCATGCTTACTTAGGTCTGACTTCAGCTTATATTGTTTAAACCTGGGATTAAATTCCATGCCATTGACTCTTACAGGGCCCTGTATGAAGTCAACTGTCATTTGTTTAACTCTGCTTCTTCTTCTTCTACCAAGTAAACGCTTTATCCTTGGTTAAAACGACACTTGTGTGGAATCTTGTCTCTTACAATTGGGAGAGGTAACCAGCATAAGGTAACAATATTTCACTGTATTATCATTATTGTATGATATCATTGTGGTTCCCAAATACCAGTGGGTTCCACAATTATTGTGTTGTCCAGTTGTGCCAAGGGAGGGTTTGAGCCAAACTTTTGGGCATAAGCGTGCGCAGCCTATTGCATTAGGGTGTGCACCTCAAACCAAGGCTCAAACACACGTGCATCTGTGTGTGTGTATATATATATATATATATATTGTGAGGGGGTTAACTCGGTAGCGGGTGTGTGTGACCCCCTGGTTGGGCTCCCCACACAAAAACAGGGCCAGCAGACGGAGGTTGTGGTTTTCAAAATCAAAAAGGTGCGGTTTATTTCTCTATGTACAGTGACAAAAACACAGCAAAGCCAAAAAGAAACATAAACAAAATAAATCCTGGTCAGTTTGACCTCTGACTAAACATGCAGGTTTCCTAAACTAACAACTGGGATCAGCCTGGTGCTGTCCTAGTCCCTAAGTCCCTGGTTTAGTAAAAGTCCAAACAAATAGCCACACAGGCTTTGCCTCACCGCACAGGGGTTCACTCTCCCTAGACAGTCCACACAGGTCTTGTTCCAGGCATGAGCTAACACCTAATGAATCTGGGAGTTTTTATAGAGGCCTTAAACGAACTGACAGGCTTCAGCTGGTCTCATCAACTCCCTGCCTGCACGACGCCCAGCCCTCTCCCTAGAGGTATGAGTCATCCATGAGCCTACTAGCCTCAGCTGGGCTTATACAACTCTCCACCCTAGTTGTATAAGTCAGCATAAAGCCTGAATCTGGGAGAAATATATCTACCCCCCTGGATGCAACCAGGTGACTTTACCTTCCTGCTGTCACATACCCCCCCTCTTGTTTTAACCTTGGGGTTGGAACACCAGCAATCAGGCATTCATGTACTCGAGACAAAGCATCCACATTCCCCATTTGAACGCCAGGGCGATGCTTTACTGTGAAGTTGAATTCCTGTAGGGCCAGGAACCACCTATTCACTCTTCTATTTGTCTCCTTGTTTTGAGCCATCCACTTTAACGGAGCGTGATCCGTAACCATGTCAAAGTGCCTACCTAGCAGATAGTACCGAAGGGAATCTAGAGCCCACTTCACCGCTAAACACTCCTTTTCAACCGTGGCGTAATTTACCTCATGGGACTTCAACTTCCTGCTGAGGTAAATGACTGGGTGCTCTTCCCCGTTCCAGACCTGGGACAATACTGCTCCTAGCCCCACATCTGACGCATCACTTTGTACGACAAAGTCTTTAGAGAAGTCGGGTGAGTACAACACTGGCTGGCTACATAAGGCTTGTTTCAAGAATTGGAATGCTGCCTCAGCCTCGGGGGTCCATTTAATCATGACCGACCCTTTCCCTTTCGTCAGGTTGGTTAGGGGCACAGCCTTAGAAGCAAAGTGGGGAATGAAGCGCCGATAATAACCCGCGATTCCCAGAAAGGCCCGTACCTGCTTCTTGCTGTTGGGACGTGGCCAACTCTGGATGGCCTCGACTTTGTTGAGTTGGGGTTTTATCACTCCCCTGCCAATGGTGTACCCAAGATATTTGGCCTCCTCCTGCCCAATGGTACACTTCTTGGGGTTAGCCGTAAACCCCGCTTCCCGGATAGAGTCTAGGACTGCTTGCACTTTTGGCAGATGTGAGGCCCAATCTGTGCTATGGACAATTACGTCATCCAGGTAAGCCGCAGCATACTTCCGATGGGGCCTCAGTATCTGGTCCATTTTCCGCTGGAATGTGGCCGGCGCATTCTGTAACCCGAACGGCATTCTCTTATATTGGAACGCCCCGTCTGGGGTTACAAATGCGGTTTTCTCTTTGGCCGACTTGGCCAGGGGAATTTGCCAATACCCTTTTGTGAGGTCAAGAGTCGTCATGTATCGGGCTGTTCCCAGCCGGTCGATCAACTCATCTATACGTGGCATGGGGTAGGTGTCAAATTTTGTAACTTTGTTCAACTGACGAAAATCGTTACAAAATCGCCAGCTCCCATCTGGTTTAGGCACCAACACAATGGGACTAGACCAATCACTTTGGGACTCCTCTATCACCCCTAAGTTCAGCATTTTCTGTACTTCCTCCCGTATTGCCTCCCGTCGGGCCTCTGGGATCCGATAGGGTTTTAACTTCACCCTTTCACCGGGCGGGGTAATAATATCATGCTCTACCCCAGATGTTTGTCCCGGCAGCTCAGAGAACACCTCCTTGTTGCGAAGCACAAACTCCTTAACCTCCTGTTGTTGGGGTTGTGACAAGGTGGCTGCTATTCCAACCTCCGGAATCACGCAACCAGTTTGAGCTGGTGACCAAGTTTCTGCGACTAGGGACTCTCTATCCCTCCAGGCTTTCAACAGATTAACGTGATATATCTGTTCGGGCTTTCGCCTTCCTGGTTGTCTGACCTTGTAATTCACTTCGCTCACTTTTTCCATTATCTCGTAGGGGCCTTGCCATTTGGCAAGGAATTTACTTTCAACCGTAGGGACAAGTACCAATATCCTATCCCCCGGGGAAAAGGTACGGGTCTTTGCTCCACGGTTGTACACTCTCTGCTGTGCCAACTGCGCTTGGGCCAAATGTTCCTTCACGATGGGCATTACCTGTGCAATTCGATCTTGCATCAGGGCGACATGCTCAATCACACTCCTGTGGGGAGAACTCTCACTTTCCCAAGTTTCCTTGGCAATATCCAACAGCCCTCTTGGGTGTCTCCCATACAGTAACTCAAAGGGGGAGAATCCCGTAGAGGATTGGGGCACCTCCCTAATAGCAAACATCAAATAAGGAAGTAGACAGTCCCAATCCTTTCCATCTCTATCCACCACTTTCTTCAACATTTGTTTTAGGGTTTTGTTGAATCTTTCAACCAGCCCATCGGTTTGGGGGTGATACACAGATGTACGCAATTGCGTCACTTTGAACAATTTACACAGCTCTTTCATAACCCGGGACATAAAGTGTGTACCTTGGTCCGTAAGCAGTTCTTTACAAATACCCACCCGGCTAAAAACAAGAGATAGCTCTTTGGCTATGGTTTTGGCCGAGGTATTTCTGAGAGGGATCGCTTCTGGATAACGGGTGGCATAGTCCATTATAACCAATATGTACTGGTGCCCCCTAGCGGACTTGATTATAGGACCTACCAAATCCATTGCGATTCTCTCAAACGGGACCTCAATGATGGGTAGAGGGACCAGCGGGCTACGGAAATGTGGCATCGGGGCCGACCTCTGACACACAGGGCAGGAGGAACAATAATTTTCTATGTCCTTCATCACCCCAGGCCAATAGAATCTCTGTAATACCCTCTCTCGGGTTTTCTCTGTCCCCAGATGACCTCCAAGAATGTGCCCATGGGCCAACTCCAACACCAACTTCCTGTAAGGTTTGGGCACCACAAGCTGCTCAACGGTTTCTTCTGCCCTTTTTGCCACCCGATACAGTAGGTCCTTCTCTACGCTGAAGTATGGGTAAGTGCAGGTATTATCTGGGTTCACTAACTCGCCATCTATTTCCACTACGTTTTCCCGTGCCTTTATTAGGGCGGGGTCTTTTAACTGTTCTGTGGCAAAATTTTCCCTGTGAACCTCCAGATCAGAAAACTCCACAGACGGTAGGTTTTCGTCTGAGGAGGTGGGCTCCTCTCCAGTTTCTTGAGTCTCCCCTGCCAATACTGACAAGGGAAATTCTGGAGAGTCCTCACCACTCTCAGAGGAGTTCTGGCTATCACATTCCTGGTACATAGGGGCACCAGTGGGGGGCTCAGGATCATCCCACAGTTCCCAGAACTTCGGAAAATCTCTTCCCACAATGGCATCATGCGGTAATTGAGATACTAACCCCACTGGATGAGAGAGGGTACCTTTGGGGGTCTCGAAACACACTGTAGTCACTGGATACTCTCGGGTGTCCCCATGCACACAAATAACAGCTACCTTGCTATTCCCAGAGACCTCTGTTTTAACTAATTCAGCCTTTATCAGGGTCACAAGGCTACCTGAATCCAGTAATACCACAACATTTCTACCATTAATACACATTTTGCATAAATGTTTCTCAGTTCCCCGAATGGCAGTGCATGCGACTGTCGCACACAGCGACTGACGTCTGTCCGTCAGAAAGTCACACTGCATGGGTTCCTCCACAACCGGGCAATTGGCTGCAATATGTCCCGCTTGCCGGCAGCGGTAGCAAACAATCCTTTTGGCTGCCTCTTGAGCCCCTGACTTCCCAGGCTGTTCTCGCCAAACTTTGGGTAGAGCTCCCACCCTCTCACTCTCTCCACCCTCACCCCTTGGAATCCTCTTATCCGCCCCTGGGGATGGTCTGGTCTTAGGGTGGAAAGTCCGAGAGTCTCTGGAAGAGGCCGTCAGGTTCTCTGTAGCCAAGTATTTCTCTACACGATCCACAAGACCACTGGCCGTCTCTGGGTCTCCATGGCTTACCCACTTTTGGATGGCAGTAGGAAGAGCTCTCAAAAACCGATCCATTACAACACGTTCCACAATCTCTGGTGCGGACAAAGTCTCTGGCTGTAGCCACTTCCTGCTCAGGTGAATGAGATCATACATTTGAGACCTGGGGGGTTTTCCAAGCTGGAAAGTCCAGTTATGCACACGCTGAGCCCGGACAGCCAGGGTGACACCCAGCCTTGCCAATATTTCAGCTTTTAGCATCACATAGTCTTTTGCTTGGTCAGGCTCTAGGTCATAGTAAGCCTTCTGCGATTCACCAGTTAACAGAGGAGCCACCAGTCCAGCCCACTGCTCCTCAGGCCACTTTTCTCTTTCAGCAGTCCTTTCAAATGTGGTCAAAAATACCTCTGGATCATCCTCTCCAGTCATTTTTGTCAATAAACGACTCACCCCAAAGGACGCGGTATTAGTGGGACGGCTTTCCTCACTGGTCTGCGGACGTTGCTGCATTACTGCTTCCATTTGTTGTAGTCTCTGCTCTTGCTTCTGTAACAGGTCTATGAAGCGGGCCTCAGATTGCTGCTGGGCTTGTTGATGAGCTTGCTGCTGGGCTGCAAGGCTCCTTTGCAAACCTGCATTTGTCTGCTGTTGATTGGCACTTGCTAGAGCCAGCTGTTTCAGTATCTCCTCCATGCTGGCTTAAAAAAAACTGCCACTGGTTCTCCACCAACTGTGAGGGGGTTAACTCGGTAGCGGGTGTGTGTGACCCCCTGGTTGGGCTCCCCACACAAAAACAGGGCCAGCAGACGGAGGTTGTGGTTTTCAAAATCAAAAAGGTGCGGTTTATTTCTCTATGTACAGTGACAAAAACACAGCAAAGCCAAAAAGAAACATAAACAAAATAAATCCTGGTCAGTTTGACCTCTGACTAAACATGCAGGTTTCCTAAACTAACAACTGGGATCAGCCTGGTGCTGTCCTAGTCCCTAAGTCCCTGGTTTAGTAAAAGTCCAAACAAATAGCCACACAGGCTTTGCCTCACCGCACAGGGGTTCACTCTCCCTAGACAGTCCATACAGGTCTTGTTCCAGGCATGAGCTAACACCTAATGAATCTGGGAGTTTTTATAGAGGCCTTAAACGAACTGACAGGCTTCAGCTGGTCTCATCAACTCCCTGCCTGCACGACGCCCAGCCCTCTCCCTAGAGGTATGAGTCATCCATGAGCCTACTAGCCTCAGCTGGGCTTATACAACTCTCCACCCTAGTTGTATAAGTCAGCATAAAGCCTGAATCTGGGAGAAATATATCTACCCCCCTGGATGCAACCAGGTGACTTTACC